>JBAIZL010000001.1:233876120-234033620 GCA_036971475.1 Prosapia bicincta | reverse complement strand
CAAGAAAACGTACCTTTTTTACCTTAGAATATACTAATTTACTCTCAAAATATTGAAATTGCTTTGATAACTGAAAATAACTAATAGCGTTTAGCCTAGTATCATTCACTATTGTCTGTAAGTTATGTTAAAATTATTTCTTCTAGCTTGAGTTCCATAAAAGTCACATATTTCTTTCTACTTGAACAATACATATGTTTTATTTTTTAAGAAGCTACAAGACATACATAATTTCCTCTAACGTATTTATAGCAAAGAGAAATACCCGTTGTAAGTGTTTAATAGGTAATGCAGCCCATTCGTACAACAATCAATACTTGCTTAGCCAACACATTGTTGAATGTAATGCCTGCTTAATTGTATTCCCTTCGCCTAACTATATAGCTGACGCTGATGGTTTCCCAGTTTAATAGGTTACATCTACTAAGCAATAAACGGATAATGTTCAATTGAGGTAATATCTAACGATTATAAACCGCTGTACAATGCAACGAATAACGAATCTAACCTGAGGTTGTTGTTTGGCGAGCTGTGAATTATAGTTGGGTGGAGGGAACTGTTGAGTAGTTCCAATACTTGGGTAAATAAATAATAGATAATATAAAATATAAAATTTGTAGGTCAGATAAGCTACAAATATGTATACACTGTTTTCCTGTAGTGGTTTAAAATAATTAAATAAAGCTTTGTTTACATAGTATTTAATTACTGCTATATCACTTATTATGAAGTAAGTGTTTATTTCATTTGCTCGTTTTTTTTCTTTCTACAAGAAAACGTACCTTTTTTACCTTAGAATATACTAATTTACTCTCAAAATATTGAAATTGCTTTGATAACTGAAAATAACTAATAGCGTTTAGCTTAGTATCATTCAATATTGTCTGTAAGTTATGTTAAAATTATATCTTCTAGCTTGAGTTCCATAAAAGTCACATATTTCTTTCTACTTGAACAATTCATATGTTTTATTTTTTGAGAAGCTACAAGACATACATAATTTCCTCTAACGTATTTATAGCAAAGAGAAATACCCGTTGTAAGTGTTTAATAGGTAATGCAGCCCATTCGTACAACAATCAATACTTGCTTAGCCGACACATTGTTGAATGTAATGCCTGCTTAATTGTATTCCCTTCGCCTAACTATACAGCTGACGCTGATGGTTTCCCAGTTTAATAGGTTACATCTACTAAGCAATAAACGGATAATGTTCAATTGAGGTAATATCTAACGATTATAAACCGCTGTACAATGCAACGAATAACGAATCCTGGGGTTGTTGTTTGGCGAGCTGTGAATTATAGTTGGGTGGAGGGAACTGTTGAGTAGTTCCAATACTTGGGTAAATAAATAATAGATAATGCTACGCACAAATGTCCGCCACTGGATATATAATAGTGTGAAAAGTGATGATACTATTTAAATAACAAAGGTTATTATTAGTGGTACTAAAAATAAATTAATAACATTTAACAAGTTTAGACAGGTAAAGTACTAAGACAATAAACTAAAACAAATTTGGTTTAATATGTATTCAGAAAGGAAAATGTAAAATTGTCTAGAATTACTCATTTTATAAACAAAGACTAGATTATTGAATACGAATTATAAAAAGTAGCCTCAATGCCGAAGATAAGTAATTGTACAAACTAATAGCCTCAAAACAGGTGCTAAAAAAGGCCAAAGTCATATTGTATGAATTAGTAATGCGAGGAAAAAGATTGGTAATATATACAAAAGAAGGAGGATGAAGCTAATGATAAATGTCTACCAGAATTGTCTGTAATGACATTTAGCGAATGAAAACGTGTAAGGACGGTGAAATTATTGTTTTAAAAAACAACAAGAATTTAAATAAGTTTATTGCGTGAAATCATTCACCGTTTTAAATGTCTGAATATTTAAAATATACAAACTTATGTTAAGAAATAAACTCAATTTGAATAGAAGAGTGGGTGACGTCAAAGCTCTGTTACAGGTTCAAAATTACAGGTAAACTCGTCGCTATGACAACGAAAAACTATTTGTACAAAGAAGGGATTAACATCACAGGAATTATTATAAAAGATTTCTTGCTTCATAAAGTTAGCGTGGGTTCGAGGAGTGCGAGTGACAGAAGCATTTTTAATGTGGTGGAATATTCGTTAATTTGGGGCGAGAAAAACCTTTTTGAGCGGAATGAATGTCCGGTAGAGTGTTGATAGGAGCATACATTAAACGTCTAGGATTTCATACAGACCACCTTTTGCATAGAATATACTTGGAGTAACATCTGAAGTGGTAAGAATCAAGCCATACAGAGTGTAAAATGATGCAGTGAAATATGTGTGTTATAAAATATGAAACTGTAATCCAAATTTTTAAAATAACAAGAGATAAATGATATATTGAGTTTTATTACTAAAGGAATATAAAGAATATATTATTAATATATTATTATTACTATATATTAATAATGTATGATGCATACTGTTTTACTAATATAATATGTTTGATAACCTAATTTCGAAACCACAGTGCTAAATTACAATATCAGGTAAAATCTAATAGGTTTTACAGAACCTACATATGTATGACTTAGTAAGAATAAGCTGGAAATTAAGAGGAATATCTGGCAGGATTTGCAAAACATCAAATTCTTTTGAATCCTAAACCTTATTTTGTAAAACATAAATAATTGAATAAATAATTTTATAAAATATTAGAAGCAGAAGAGAGATATGGTTCCCTTAGGCTACAAGTTAATTTCATAATAGTTCAAAACTTGTTACAAGACATTTGGTACTTAGTGATGTAAATTAAGTAGATTTTGTCAGATATAAAATTCAAAAAAAAGTTTATTAATCAAACAATTAATATGAATGATAATGCATATAATTTTATACGTATGGATAGGTAAACTAAATTTATAAAGTCTGATATATGTATTTTTGCGTTATATAATTTGGGTCAGGCATTTAATTCGAACTAGGTTAATCTAATAGAAGGGGTAGCTCTTGACCAAACCTTCATCATGTTAAATATTATTGCCAGGTGTGTTTAAAATTTAGATATATTGTGTGAAATCGTTAAGGTCGATAAGGAGATAATTCGGTTAGTGAGATAGTGAATTAAAACCAAATGAAATGAAGTTTTATTGTATACAATGTTAGACAGCATAATTTTAAATTAAAGTTAATAACTAGAGCATGAAACCAAAAATCCTGAACGCCTAGATGAAAAAAATTTCAAATGATTATAAAAAAATGAAAGTAGAACGAGGACTAGAGAAAAATCATTCCTCTAGGAATTTATGAATGTTAGTCATTTGAAAATCTGTTATTGAAACAATTTTCCTTATTTGTGCTACGAGAATAACGAATAAAGACAGAATCAATGAAAACCTTATCGTGTTGTAAATATTTTTCATAAACCATTCAATGGAAGGCAAAGAAAAATACCAATAAGTTAATAAACGACTAGACGATGCGGCGTGTTTACGTACATTGGGTAAATAATTAATACACTTCAACGGAGAAAACCAGCCTGTATTGTGTAAACGGAACCTCGTCTAATCTTGGATATATCGATTATATTACTAAACCATGTTGCTTACGTCAATACCAAGTATGTTTCATGAGTTCCATACTAAATATATGGGAAATACCTTTATTAAAATACATTCAACAAATTATATTGCAATGCAACAATTCTTTTATTGAATTAAATTATTATTTTTTTGATAAAAACAGCCTTATTGTTAATTTCATTTAGGAAACTTTGTTGTATTTTTTTACACGATAATTCAAAAACTAAATTGAATTTTCGTGGAAATAGATAAAGTTTAAATATTAATATTAGTGAAAAATCACTTTCTCCATACAACAAAAAAACGTTTACGATAAAAGAAACAAGGAATATTCTTTAAAATACTTGAATATATTTTGCTATATTTCATTTGTTTCTAATACATAGTAAAACACCTAAGGTATGCATACTATAGATCATTCAAGTTGCATTTTAGAATTTTCAGAAACCATAATGAAATGATTTTTTGCCATTCCTAACGTTTCAATATTCGCATCTGGTAACGTATTTCGGATTAACCCCATTTTCAAAACATAAATCGTACTATTCGCCCAAACTTTGAGTTCGTCTTATTATACATTTAGCCACGACCATACCAGTTCCTTTCTGTTGATGCACGCCTACTCTTGCTTTTTGCATCAAACTACCTATTAGTTTTAAATTTTCAAATATAACGTTCAACTGTGAATTTATTTCATCGTTTATTACAGTTTCTTTTTTTAATTTGACTCTTCAAATTTCTAGATTTCCAAAAGTATTTAAACGTCTACCTTTATTAAAATAATGTAAAATTGTCAACGTATTTTCCATTTTTTGCGGTGTATGACCCTCTTTAAACCGATGTGTAGCATATTCGGAATCATTTTTCTTATACTTGAACAACCTTATAAGTTCTTTATATCTGGTTTCAAATTTTCGTCATGTGTTTCCTATATATGTAGCTTTGGAATTACATTGCATTTTATAAACTCCGTTTTTACTAATTTTATTTAAACTTTCTATATTACATTTTAGTTTATTCTTTATGTGTTGTTAGTTTTCATTCCAACTTTTATTATATTTGTTGAAAATCTTTTCAATTTAAACTCATTTTACCTATATATGTATATTTAGTTCATTTCTTTCTCTCTATTTCTATTATGGGACTTTTTATTCTACTTCTTACTGCCCTAATTCTCCTAAACAACTTTCTAATTTCTTCTCAAAGTTTTATTTTATGTTCTGAGCGAAATTAATATATGAATATTTTATTGCATTCCGTATCACTGTTATTTGAATTGGGAATATCACTTTTCGGTGATTATATTTAGATAAAAACAAATTTTTTATTTTTATGGGACTAGTTCTCAGTGGGCAAACGGACATTTAAGTTTTTTACTGCTATGTCTTCAACTAGAAATACATTTTGATAATATATTGCCTATTGACATAAATGAGTGAAAATTGGAAGGGCTTGGGCGGATGTTCAAGGACACAGTAATATCGTTGAGGTTCGATGTCATAATAGCGAGATGGTGTCAAGGGGAATCTTACGTTTCCTGTCGTGTCTCACGCAAAGCTGTAACAAATATGTCACTTTTGTTTTTTACTTCTGTTTTAAACATGTTGAAACAATTATTTTACTTATTTTTTTTATTATTAGTTACATTATTGATGATATATTTACTTTTTTTAACATTTCGATAATTTAGACGTGCGTAAAGTGGATATTTTGCGAAAGGGGTCTTTTTTAATACAGAAATTGATTATTCCTTCAAACAATTTCAAATACAATTAGCCTTTATGTAATTACAAACGCTTGCTATGGCATCTCTATCAACATCAGTAATTTCCATTAGGGGTTGTGTAAAAATAAGTGACAGTAATTAAAATGTTATATTATTGCTAAGAAATATACTTAAAAACTATATTTTTAAAAAAACAATTACTATATATAATATACGTCACAACCTTAACACATGTTTGCGTCCTTTTAGACTCTCCTTAACCACTCAAACATCCCCCACCCTTAACGTAACTAGGGAGAGCAGTAAGCTCTCCCCATTACTTACAAAATGCATCCCCATCATCTGAAAGCCGATTATCCGATGTATCTGATACTCCTACTTCCTGACCTGAGATATCCTGCTCCTATGAGGTGACCCCTGTGAACGAAAACGTCTCGTTATCGCCAAGAATCTTTCTAAATCACTGATATGCATCTCCCTATCACACAATCAATCTGTGATCTTTTCTAATCAGAAATCCATCAGTCCTTCATGCCACCTCGATCTCGGAATGGCGGTTTGGCAGCGATGGAAGTACGAACACCTGCTCCGGACTTCGACAAAGGTTCTATATCTTTCCAAATCACTGAAACCTTCCTCCTTTTGTTTCTTGCACCTTCATGTTAGTAAATCAATGGTAGTAAATAGTATTCAAGTCACATTATTATCTTTTAACTCCTACAGTTTCAGGAGTAATTTTAGTAAAATTTTTATAAATTTATTTTGTTGATTTTATCTATATTAAATTAAATAAAGACCCCCAGAATGTTACACCATCTTCAACACACCCCGAACGAATCAAACGGCCTCCTTACCCTCCGCAGGTCGCGTCTTACACTTTTACATTATTGATCGCTTGGAGCATGGAGTGCCGTCCATCATTTTTGTATATTTCAAGTGGGTATTTGGTAGTAAGTGATTAAATTTTACAACTTTTTTAAAAGAAACCTGTTTTAATATACAAGAAGAACAATTAGTTACAATAGCTTATTTTATTTTGTTAAAAAAAGGATAAAAACTTTTACATTTCTTCCGTTTCACTTTCTTGATTTGAACAGTCATCACAACTTGATTATTTTTTTAGAATGGTTTGTACAAATAAATCTGGTGCATTCTGAACAACGACTGTGGTTTTTGTATTTCGTTCTCTTGAGCAGCAAACACATCGTCCAGATCCAGTAGCAACAGGAATATTTGGTACCATGTCTCTGTATGGACTAAGGAACAGCGCTATGTCTTTGGGGAGTTTTTTAATTTGTGCCCTTTATTTCAGGTGATCTCCCATGAGTGCATGAGAAAGCTCTTTCACGAATTTCTTTCTCCTGACATCACTTTCCGGGTTGTTAAATTTGTAAATTACAAAAGGATTTATTCTCGCGATATTCAATAAAAAAGTTATTGTCTTGTTATTCGAGAGGTTGAGTACAGGGAGGATAGCTGGTCAACTGTATCGACTCTGATCTTTGTCGAGATGTAATCCATTATGGCTTCTGGTTTTCCCGTATTTTCATTTGTGGTTGCGTTGTCATGCATAGGCGAAAATAATAAAACAATTTTTTTTTATGAAATGAAATAAGCACTAAGTACTCATCCTGAAATCCGAAGATGGAACTACCTATTTCTCTTGATTTACCAGCTTAAATAAACAGCGGTGGGTTTTCCCGTTTATTTTTTTATTAGAGTCCCAAGAAGAGTTAAACCATTTTTAAAGAGATGTTCTGCCAATGGAATGCTGGTATAAAAGTTGTCCCTTGTAACATTCCAATTTGAACGTTTTATAGGTTCTATAAGCCTATCTACCTAACGTAATACCTACATTGTAATTTTAGAAATTATTTGCTTAATTAATTAATACAATAATTAAATAGCATAAATTTATTTGTTTAAAAAAAATTATAAAAAATAGTTGTGAAACATAATAACAATATACTTACATGACTGGTCGCGTGGAGTATTCTGTGCTACAACGAGGATGTGTCCGTGATCAAAGCATGTTGGGACCTGTATTGAGATAAAACTAACCAAAATAGATGATTCATTCTATTATCAATATAGTCAACAACCAATACTAGGAATCGCAAGTGCCTCCTTTCAAGATTGTTAGAACTGATAACGAGTAGGTAAAAAGGCGGCACAAAGGGCCGCCACGCGACCGGCGGTGGGTTAAATGGAAACGTCCCTAATTGTTACTAGTAGTCCTGATTCACTACCCTACATGTGTCCAGTATTGAATAAGACTGATACCACAAAAGTCGCGGCAGCCACCAATTCTATCTAAATTAATTACCGACAGAATGATTGTTGTTGTCATCAAAGGAATTACTTTATCAAAATTTACAATTACTATAAAATATTTACAACTGGTTTACAACCATATTTAAGATTTAATTTCATTCTTTCTAAATTAATAAAGCTGTTGGTTTTTCAATTCCCGAATATTTGAAATTAATTATTAGTTATTGACAACCAACTACTAAAATATGTGACGCGAAAATAGATGGCCAAATAAAGTTTTAATATTCATGAAGTTGAAGCTTCATGACGTTAATTCAAGTTCGGTTTCTCATTACCACTCGTCGCGTAACACTTCGACACATCGTTGGTGATGTAAGTATGTCTGAAGAGGAAAATAGAGGTTCGATCTATAAAGAGTTTAACAACTTTCACGTGGAATAGAATTGCAAACATTTCATTATAGATTGTAATAATTAAACATAGAGTATGAACCTTAAAGCATGAGAATACTTATATCACCCCATTTGGAGGATTTTCTAGCTACGTACTATAGATACAAACATTTTTAACATATTGACTCGCCTAAGTGGCACAAACACGTACAAATTATCTGTTAGGGGTTGATTCGAGGGCAAAATATCCTATTTCATTAATAAATTCCTTATTACGGGTAAATACTGTATTATTTTATAGTTATTCTTAAAGATCTAATGCTAGGTCTTAAACAGAATTCCGGCTGTGTTAAGTAAAGTGTTTAAATAATAATTTCTCAATGGTTTGCATTACGTAATAAATATTGTAATTCAAGCTATAATGAATAAAGGATTTTTTCTTTATTTATTAAGAACAGATTGGGAATTTATTTTCAAAGAATTTTTATACAAAGTAATCAATAGGGAGGCTGCTTCCGCTTCTCTGCGTCGTTGCCTTCGCCATGCCCGCTGCTTATTCCGCCACCGGCGTTTAGTCCTGAGCTCTTTTTCCACATAAGGTCTTCGTAGAGTTTGATGTGTCATCTGCGAAATTGTTGTCCTTAACGCAGACTCGCGGAGTTAGAACGAGCTCAGTTATTTCCTTAAACGATGTCGCAAGCTCGTCGTCCGGGATCAGCTCAGAACAGATATCGTCAGCTTCCTCGAAGTCCCTAAAGGGATACTTCTCCTTCAGCTGCTCGACACGGGCCGGCTTGGTCTTCAGCCGACGTCGGCGACGCCAGACTCTCTCCCAGCCGGTAGCCACAGCAGCGGGATCCTCCCTGTACTCGGTGTTGCGGTACTTCCTCTTACGAGGGGGAGCAGTCTTCTTGGATACCGCAACAGTATCCGGCGGAGACGACGACGCAGCCTCTTTGCTGTCCGCAGGTGTTGGCGGCAGCACCTCGATGGAGACTAGAGGTCCCCCGAGGACCTGGCGATCGCTTCTCGGTGTGGGGGTCTGCTTCTGTCTCTTCTGTCGGCGGGGCCGGGACTCGTGCTTGGGACAGCCGCCGTACCGCTTGGACGCATGTCCAACGGTCCCGCAGTCCTTGCACTGGCCGCTCCGAGTCGTCACCCTTGATGTCCTGACGGTGACGACCCATCTGAATCAGCTGCGAAGGCTCTCCTGCAGTTCGCCAAAGAGACGCTGTAGGTACTCTCCGCAGGCCAGCGGAACGGGCAGGAAGTCCTGGCGACACGGCACCAACAGGAGTCGCCATTACACTTTAAAGAAGTCCTAGTTATATAGATGGGTTGCTAATTTCGTTTTACCTAGTATAATACCTATTTTAGAGGAACCTGCACATTCATTCTGTAGCTCCTGTTTTAATACTTTATGGGGAATTGTCTGGTCAAAAAAGTTAAATTTTTAATTTTTTTTTGCGTTTTGATAAACTGATCACGATTCAAGCAGTAGAATAGTTCTTTATACTAAACAAATAATATTATTAAAAGCTTCAACCATTTAAAGATTCTTTATGCAATTTTTAGGACTGAATACAGTTTTAAAATATGTATTTAAATAACTATTTTAATTATTTTTTTTTGGGAATGTTGAATTAAATTGAATAACCAGTTTTATGTTGCCTTTTTCTGAAATCGTCAAGCTCTTTTCTTGTACAACTGTGAGTTTGCTGAAGTGGAAAAAACACATTATAATATTTTAAAATATATATAATGTATACAGACATGATTGCAAAGTGGTTTAGTTAAAAACAATTATAATTAAAAAACGTTTTAAATAATTTTAGATTACTATTGTTTTTCATTCAGATTGATATACAATACTTGTAAACCTTCCCTTGAATGAACACATGCACAAGTATAAGTGCACACTATAGTCACTAACACGATGTAGTCTATGAAACCACACAAATTATTTTATTTCCCTTATATTATACAATTACAGTTATTATTATTATGTATATACATATGACAGAATCAAATTTTAAATGACGAAATATAAACCGAAATGATTATGAAAATCAATTAATTAAATTCAATTTTTCAATAATTACTTGAAAAATACTGTAATGACATCAATAGCCGTCTACTTCTAGTTTGAAAAATGTATTCGAACTTTAGGTGCTAGTTAAAAAATATTTTAATAACAATCGATCATTTACACAGTCTACATATTATATAGTATATAATATATGTATATATATATATATATATATATATATATATATATATATATAAATAAATAAATATATATATATATATATATATATATATATATTAATAAAGAGACAGAGAGAGAGAGAGTGGATTAATAATTAAAATTTGAAACAACTTCAGTGTCTAGTTAACATACAATTGATCAATTTATGAAAGCAATTAATCCAAAAGCAATATTTATTCTTTCTAAAGATCCACGTTAAATGTGCTTGTAGATAAACTTGAATTATCAAAGATGAAAAATACGTCGAGACCGTGTGCGTCTTCTAGGCGCCTGACTCAATGATAAGTGGGGGGCGTCTGGTAAGATGACCTTTTATCCCGGCAACATTTATTCTGGAAATAAATAGTTTTAATTAAATAGCTTGATTCCTTGCCTTGTTCTATTTATGATATGGATAAACAATACATAATTTTATAATATCGCCTCTCAGAGCAAGAAGTAACATTAAATCGTTTTGTTCACGGTTATGGGTAGGCTGGGACAGATAATAGGTATGCAGGGAGACGTTATGGGTAGGTTGGGACAGGTTATAGGTAAGCTGGGACAAGTTACAGGTAGGCTATTACACATAATAGATAGGTTGGGAAAGATAATAGGTAGGCTTGGACAGATTATGGATAGGTCGGATTCTTTCTCGTATAAGAAACTTCATTAATTGGCTCAGACCAATTTGATATAAAATGCATACAATGGATTATTTTAAACTCAGAACAGAATGTGTTATTTTCTAAAAAAAAGCTATTTAATATGCATATGTTTTCAATATGATATTAACTATAGCAACTAACTACCTAATTGTGAATATGTCTTAAAATTATATTTCAGAATAATATTATTAAACTGAATTTCATAAATATATCTGTAAAATAAATATAAAACGACATTTATACTTCAATGAAACTATTTTAATTAACGTTTCGATTTCTGCGATGAGTTAGAATTCGAAAACAATACAGTGTAATTAAAATAATAAGAATATAATAATACCGTCAATCTTTTATTGAAAGGATACCTAGGTGAAAATGGATGTCATAGGTCTTTTGCCTTCGGACGGGTATAGCAACGAATGTCACAAGTCAATTTCCTAACAAAGATTTAATACACCCAATGGGGGTTTCTGCCAGGGACTGAGCGGGCATTTATTGCCGATATTCTCCCGAGACAATCTTTCTTTGTTACAAAAGGAACACAGAAACTCCCTGTTTTTACGGGCGAAAAGGTTTTACGAACCTAACTAATGACTGTAAAACATATTGGTAAACTTGCTGTAAAAGCATGTAGTAAAATCGTTCTCTTATAAATAGAATTAGCGTCTAGCAAATTACCTACAGTTATGAAAATTGACTGTTTTATGAATAATCCATATATATATATATATATATATATATATATATATATATATATATATATATATATATATATATATATATATATCGCAATATGTATTGTTGTGTAATAATAAAGATCTAAGTCAAAATACAAATACAAGAATTTTGACTTAGTTCTTTATATATACGCGCGCGTGCGTGAGTGTGTGTGTCTCTGTGCATATGTATGTATATATCTCTTTTCTGCGAAAATTGAGAAGGCTCAGTAGTCTAGACGATAAAAATCAAATGAGAAAATTGAGATCATCTCAGACCCAAGTACCAAGGTATAACTCCATGTGACTAAGTAGTGTCTGGCTACGACTTTGCAGCCATATATATTGTGTTTATATAGTCGTTATAAACAAATGCTAGTGAATAAGAAATCAAAGTTTGAGCTATCTATTTACCTTTAGAAAGAATGCTTTAGTAGAAAGAGTACGTAATCTTAAACTTTGTAGTCCAGAGTTGTTTTAACAACACGAACACATAATTTAGCTCTATTTGATTGCAGTTTCAATGTGTTTCCTAAAAGTTAACCATAAACGTGGCTAATTCCTCTACGCAGTAATAAATAATTGAATGTTTGTTGGATGTTAGCGTGAGGCACGAACACGGAAGAAAAGACACGGCTTCACACCATCTCACTGATAATATCAAACACGGGTCCTATAAGGGGATAATTTCCTCTCGAAAGGTATAAAAAGCGTCTGTTTGCGCTTACCACAACATTAGAAAAAATTCAAATACATATTCTATATTGAAATATTAGTTTTATATTTTTGACAATTATTTTCTGTTCTTTATTATTAATGAAATAGAAATATATTTAATAAATGGATCCAACTATGTAAGTTTTCATTCCATGATTGTAGAAACTTTAGATATGTGCCACCGCGGTTGGAACGCAATCGCTCTATTCTCTGCGTTAAGGTTTCTAATGATATTTCGGAAAACAAAATAATATTTATTATTTACACTGTTACCACACTTTAGCGTAACATTTATTTATTAAATTTATGTCCAAACAGAACTTATTTTTTCTTCAATCTCATTCAATACGGGCCGAAATAAGAAGGTTTTATATCCTCTGGTTTAACAAAAATTGTTATATACTTCCAATTCTTTTACATATTTCTCATCTTATATGTTCTTCTTTAGGCCCATATTGGTTAGTTACGATTCTAGTATACAAATCTGTTTGTACTACAACCAACTACTCAGTTTGTAGTACTTGATGGCAATAACATAAGCAAATAAAGAGTTAAATGAGGGAGTATGGAATAATTTCTTGTTCTGTGCTTGCGCGAGTGAGAAGAGTGGTATTCTTGAAGTTGGCATATTTGGCTATTAAGTTCAAAAGCGTAAAGAGAAATGTGGGTTTGACCTTCATTTGCACGGAATAAACACAATCATTAGGCTCAAGCACGTTTTAGTGTGACAGGGGTAATTTTTATTAGATCAGACGTCTAAAGCTTCTATAAATTATTAGGAACCTAATATATCCATTCAGGATAAGAAAACAGTGTAACTTGTTGGAATGCACCCTTACGCAAAATTAAAATACTGTAGCATTTGCTATATAAGCTTTAGTAAAACATAGAGGGGTTATTTTAATTTTAAACGGATTATTACAGACAGTATTATATTGCTTTTTATATATAAAACAAACTTGAAGCAGGCTATTACAAAAAGTCGTGTGACTTAAGATTGCGCCAGTACACAGATGTAAAACCATTAATCAAGCGCGAAATTGTGGCTGGTTGCAAAACAGTTTAGGGACCGATATCGTTCAACAAGGAACATTAGTGCACGCAAATCTATAGAGTTATCTCTCCTGTTGCCCAATGGCATTGAAATTATCTCTGCGCACAGCAGTTTTACTGCGTCATGTGGCGCCAATTTATTTACTTCTGATAATGATTCTTATACCACATTATTGTGTGTATGTCATCCTTTGTTTGTTATTTACCGAAAATGTTAGTCAATAAATTTTAATATTTCTTTTATGTGAATCCTATTATTTTGGTAGGTATTTAGATCCACTGCAAAGTCTGTCTTGGTAATTTAATCCCCGTAAATAGGGCGAGAACAATGGTGTATTGTAGCAAAAACGCTCTGTTCCCGCTGTTACTATATCTCTAAAAATGCAGATTTATTTTTAAAATTTATATAATGAAAATGACTTCTCATATAATTCTCGTGGTTTAGAAGGGACTGGTAAAAATGTATTGACTTGATGAATTTAATAGTAATAAAACAAAATAACTTACTGAACAATACTTATAGTAGTGAGCACTATGCCTGTCAACCTTATGTTATTGATCTTTGCTCAACCTTAGGCACTCACTCCCACACGAAGGGTCGATATGCAATCTAAAAAAGGAATTATTTGGTACTACCGTGGATCTGGCCGAAGACTCTTAGGGGCTTACATACCCTCCTCATTTCAGTACTTGATAACTGGACGGGATATTTTTATAGCTATATATAATGAGATGGGCAGGAACCCACAGAACTTTCCTGAGTCACGCCCGGTTTTTTCTGTTACTTTGTAGAGTTTTCTAGTTTAATGTTTAACAGAAAGTAGAGTATTGTAGGCTTATTGCATAGTTACAGCAGTGTTGCTAGAAGAAAAGCAAAAACAAAATATTAAAAACGGTAAAGTGTATGGTTCGAAAATTATTATCAGCAAAGAACTATTTTGCCAGTGATTACCTCTAAAATACTGTTAGGTACCATCAATAACCTTAGCTTCCCAAAATACCAGAGGGCCACGTATATTATTTTCAGTTCTCCGAAAAATAAAACCTATTATAATAATTTAATACAATATACTGTCACGTACCACGTTATGTTCAGAGGCCTCGGCTTTCTAATGAAACGCTGTTGGTTTCTGTTTTTAGCATGATTCCTATAAATTACGCTAGCGTTTATCTAAGGCTCAGAAAAGGACCAATAAGCGATAAAAACAAATTTTTCTTGTTATTGAAAGCATAGTAGGCCTACTTATCATTGCATTTCTGTGGGCATTGAAAATGAACTGAACAAAATGCTCGATAGCCTGCTGAACACTCAAAATTACATGTCAACAACACGTGTAAAAACCTGCTTTAACCACCCAGTTTCATCAGTATATTGCTCTAACATCACGCCCTATTTAATAAACCACTCAAACTATTGAACCACTCAGTTGCCTTAAAACGTTAATGTGGCAATTACAAAAGTGAATCTAGAAATTACCGATTTTTCAACTAATAAATAATAGTTATTTACACATTATGTGTAATTTGCCCATATAACAGTTAGTTGTAATCTATTTAGGAAGTTTCCGCCTTAAAATAATGTGATTTACTTAAATTATTTTGCCATTTAGATCGTTGACCTCATTAAAACGTCTTGTCGTTACTCTGAAGATGATTAATTCGATTTCGAAAAGTTTATCAGGAAATAAATAAAACGTTTTTGTAGTCTAAGAGGTTTTTTTTGCTTATAATTAAAAATTACACCTCTGTTGCTGTATGCTATTGTCATTAATACGAATAACTCTTGGCAGATAGGAAGCTGTAAAAGTAAAGTGCACTGAAAGGAAACCCTAAACAGGCATTGGGATCAATATAAGGGACAGAATCAGTTATATAAACTTAAATTATCACTCAAAAATTATATTTGAATGTCATTTTATCCACAAACAAACTAAAACTTTATAATACAAATTAATAAAACCTATATAAGTGTTACTTAAATTGTAACGTAAATAAATAAAATATTTTATCACAAGTTTACATTAAATCAATTTCTGTTTAAATATATTCCATATTAAATCGTCGTACACTCAACAAACTCTACAAATCGACCAGACAGCTGCGTTTACTACTGTCATTGCAATTATCCCACTTGTCACATGGAGCTATTCGTACTGTAATATCTCTGTATGTCCATTGCAGCTAGTTAGTATTTTTCACTATAACATTCAGTATATCGACGTCACAGCTTGAGTAAAATAGGTCGCCACATAACTCTTTTTGTTGTCTACATTAACGAAACATAACTCTTTATCTATAGCCTTTTCCCTTATTAAACATAACTTTAAAATGTTAGCAACTGCCAATTTTTTGTCTTAGCAAACCAAAGATTAGGAATGTTTCGTAAATTCTTTCAAAATATATCAACATTTGCAAAACCTCTAGTTTGGTAGTATGGGTGATCCTTATATCGGTTAGACACCTCTCCATTCCACAGCTGAGGGCAAGTCTATTTCAACTAAGGTACTTAGACCAGTTTTGGCCTTATCAGTTGAATTCAACTGTATTATTACTGAATTAATTTTTTGCTCTTGAAGGTAGGTATTGAATCGTCCTCTTCACTTCTAGTTGTGTACAAAATCAATATTTTTTTATTTTCAAGCCTGAACGTGGCTACTAGGTAACCGAAAGGTTAGACTAAAAATACCGACTAGAAATTTGTTACTACTATCAATAAATATTCTTGTTATGGTTTCCAGGAAGAGTTAGGAGAGTTAGTGTCATAAAACTTCATTTTTGCTGAGAATATCCACTGGGCCCCTCCACAATTCCGCCGGACAATAACACACTAAAGATCCATACAGACCTTGGCAACTGATGATGAAGTAACAGTGTTCGAGTGGTTTATAAAGCATTTGTTCACATTCTGTAGATTGCAAAATGCTTCCATGCACGTATCCAAGGTGAAGGTAGAATATCCTTGTACAAATGTAGTTGGCGGCTAATTAAGTAACTCTCTTGCATCGCAAGTCCACGAGCCCCATCAAGGGATTGAGTGGTCTCAAGTGGTAACGTCAACAAACCGCAACCCCTTGAATCATTAAATACAATTTTGTAAAGAATAATGGAGTCTGTAAGGTTGAAAACTGTACAGTTTAACCTTTACAAAAAGCAAACATTTAAAACAAATTATCTCATGTGTCGTGCTTGTGAAAAACAAAAACATGTTAAACCCAAAATCCTCGGTCGAAATACATGTCTAGGTATCCAGACTAAAGAGTAGAGACATATTGCTCTTCGTGTAGCTACAAATATTTTTTAAAATCTAATTTGGTATATTTTTGTATTAGTTATGCATTTATTTAAAATCATTATATATCGTTAAAAACCTTCATACCTTGGAAATATCACAGCACAGATTAATATGTTCAATATGTTAGTGTGTGTTTGTGTGTTTGTAAGTATTTGAATATCAAGTATATATATATATATATATATATATATATATATATATATATATATATATATTACAAATAGTTAATATCTGGAGTACATCCGTTCATTTTGCAGTGCATAAAATCGCAGTCCCGACAATTTGTATGAATTTCATCTAGCACTGATGAGCTAAACCCAACCACAATTGAAGTGCGAATGAAGGGAGCAGACAACTCCGCTCCTTCATATAGAGGACTGAAGCCCTTATACGACCATTGAAGTCAATCCACCTACACTTTGACCCAGACAATTCCTTACGTTCCTTTCCTTTTGTTCACCTTTCTGCATATAAAATCTATCGATGACACATTTCCACACTTCGAGCAAATTCGAAGTATCATAGCGTTTGTTGAGACTCCCTTGCTTCGCTATTTTCACAGCCTCCCGTATGATTCTAGTCCTGTAGTTCTCCATTCGAGCAATCTGTCCGCAAGACTGATAATCAATGGTAAGTCCTATATGGCGGTGGTCCTTGTACAGAGCCGACGTTTTCTACTTATTTTTAAGGCACAGTTTTTGCCCCTCATGCCTAGATGAGATATGTATGTTAGGTCAATGTAAACGCAATAATACTTTGAATTTGCTTGCATTGTGAAAATTTGTCATCGATAGATTTTATGGACAGAAATGTGAACAAAAGGAAAGGAATGTGAGTAATTATTTGGGTCAGTGTCCGTGAATTGACATCAATGGCCATCTTTTCTCTATATTTAGGAGCGGAGTTGCACCCTACATCCGCACTTCAACTGTGGTTGAATGCACCTCGTCAATGCTAGATAAGATTCTAGCTAATTGCGATGTTATAGTCTACGAGATGAATGGATGTACTCCAGATATAAACTATTACACACCCACACACACACACACACACACACACCCACCCACACACCCACCCACACACACACACACACACACACACACACACACACACACACACACACACACACACACACACACACACACACACACACACACACACACACACACACACACACACACACACACACACACACACATACACACACACACACACACACACACACACACACACACACATACACACATATATATATATATATATATATATATATATATATATATATATATATATATATATATATATATTATACTTAAGTTATATAAAATATAACTTTTCTATTAGGTTATATATTTAATTATCTTAACACTTTTTTGTATCATCTTCAGCTTTCTAAATAATTAACACCGATATCAATTTTAACATAACTTGCATTTAATTACTTGAACTTAATTATTACACATAATACCCGTTTACCTTAATACTATTTAGTAACAAGATTTACTCCTTAACTAATATTACAATAACAAAAAAAACAAAGGTGGACTCTTGAGGCTTCAGGTTATTACAATAAAGTTTAAAAATGACAGTGTTAATTTCTCTTTTTCTGGGGTCGTTATTAAGGGTCTTTTTATAAATTAGAACATGGTGAAAAAACTAGATTATTATTTTATATTAGATAATTTAATATTATTCAGAAATTACTGTTTTTAAAGTTCTGTTGGCCAAATTTAATGAAAAGAAAAAAAGTAGTTATTGTTTGTCGATTCCCTAGGATCTTAACCGTTGATACAGCTTCGATGCACTTTTAAATAACTCTCTTAAATTTCCTAATTATTTATTCATTTATTTACGTCGCACCTTTACCTTTTAAATTATACAAATACAAAAAATTACATTTCACTTAATTTTACTAACAAAATTTTCCCTCAGTTAATATTACTGACACTTGGTCCCCCAATACATTCTGAAGTACTTCCAAGACCCTTTTGGATCACATCCTTTTTTAAACGTCGCGTCATCTCTCCCTCTCACGTATTTTCAGTTAATTTGGTTATTCCCATAATCATCTACAAAGACCTTGCCGCAACGGTACATTATTATAATCCCTGTAATTTGGAAACTCCTATCCTAAAATAGTTGAAAAACGTTTTGTTGAGGATTCCCCAGCCCCTTCATGACTATTCCGAAATAGAACAGTGGTTAACCTTGTCCGTAATTTTAGGAACTAATTTTGTCGCTTTGGCTTAATATTTCTTCCGACTATTTATCTTTTTGGAAATAAGCAGAATTAATTATTTAGCCTCAAACGTTATGTTATAATATATATATATATATATATATATGTATATATATATATATATATATATATATATATATATATATATATATATATATATATATATATATGTGTGTGTGTGTGTGTGTGTGTGTGTGTGTGTAGAGAGAGAGATAGAGAGAGGGAGAATTGCTATTGTTATTATTAGTTACACTATTTATCATTTTATGTCACTAGTGACCAAAACATAAATAATAAATTGTAAACAAACGTAAGAACAATGTTTGACTTTTTTATACTAATTGCAGTTATAAAATTATGATAGGTCGCTTGTTGAATTGACTATTGATCGTAACTATTGGCAACATCATTTATGCGGTGTAGAAACGTCAAATATAAAAGTTATTAACGTAGTGAAATCTAACAGAACCAGCTTCCCCGTAATCAGTCTTTGTCCGATGAAACAATCATTTCACAGCAAAAACAATGAGTAACCCTTATGGAAAGTACGGGGCGCTGTGAGGGAAAAACAAAGCGTCCAATGACGTCTGCGATCGGAAGATGCTTGTTTGTGAAGGGAAACTAATGATATCAAGCCTTTGTTATTTGCAACTGTCTGCATAGAAGGCTATTGTAGTGGAAAGCAAGATTTGTCTGAAAGTATCTGAACTAGAGTCACGAGTTATCTATAGTAATATATAAACATCTGATGGTGTCTGTGAGTATGTGTGTATGTGTGATACTCAATCACTTTGAAATTACTCTACTTATTGACCTGAAATTTTACATAGGCTTTCTTAGTTTCCCTGGGTAAAAAATAGGTCTATTTTTGTTTTGAAACTTCGTCAAGACACCGCCCCATAGGCCTTGAAAACCCCATTACCACTAAATTTTCTATACTCAATTTAATACTTAATGATTTAATCAGCTGATAAACACCCCTAACAGTCACCTTTACACTCATTTAAACAGCTGATAGTAATTGATGTAATATATCGTTCTAGGTTATTTTACTTTCTAAATGTTATGTTACAAGCAGAAGTTTTTCCTTTTCCTTGGTTTTCAAGACAATAATCGTAAGATTATAGTCTGATATACCTATTTCAATAAAATCTGTACTGTTATGTAAGAATCTAATGGTGTCTGTCTGTGTGTATTACTTAATCACGTAAAACTACTTGATCCATTGCGCTTTAATTTAGTATTTATTTCCCGTTTCCACGTGTTCGATTACAGCGATAATAATGAGGCTATACCGACGATAAAAGTCACCTGAGATAAGAAAAAAATTAGATAACTATCGCTCACGCCCCAAACGTTTACAGTTTTGGAAAATTGTAATTCCCCCTTAAACGCTGTGCTAATAGTGCTAGTAAAAAGGCACATTCTTAACCCCTAATTCATTACATATAAAATGAATCAAAAACATATCCTGAAGCTATATTAAAAACTATTGTTTGCACTTGCGACGGAAGGTTCTTTTATATACCTATGAAGTATCCAGGATATTTATGGTTGTAATTTTATACGTTCAACGAAATGCACACATTTAAGGCTAGAGTAGAGATCACGTGACGAAGTATTTATCCACGGAAGTAGACATTTAATGAGACAGTTTTGTATAAAATTACAACCAAATATCCTATCTGGACACTTTACAGGAATATTTTAATATAGGTATATAGTATTGTATAAAATTAAAACCAAATGTATCGTAACTGGATACTTTTAGTTAGGCCTGTATTGAAATATCTGTATACGTTGTACGGGCGCCGATGATATGAGGACGTTGTACTTCTTATTACTCCGCAAATAAGTTTTTACCCAATTATAATTTGATAAAAACTTTATTTATATCCTTGAGCGAGAGTTTTCATATTTTTTTCTTATCCCTTATGAATTTCTACATCGCGCGGTATATTTTTCTCCTATCGAAAGAGAAATAAATACCTAAAAATTTACATAGTCATTTTTAGAGTCCCTGGTTTTTACATAAGCCCACTTTCATTTAGAAATTCCGTCAGGGCACCCATCCACTGGCTTTGGAAACTTCCTTAATGGTAGGTTTATAAACTACAGTTTGATAAATTTATTTGGATTTTATTTCAGTAAATTAAATTCAACACATATGAATACAAATACAATTTAAATCAATACAAATATTTGTTAACGCCCTACGAAGGACAGGTATTCTGCTAGTCTATAATATAGTTTAAAATGTTCTTCTAAAGAAATGCCAATCCAAGCGAATGGCCTGACTTTATATTTTGTAATGATTGATCAAAGATAAGGTCCATATTAAGGAAATCTAATAGTCAAAAAAAGAAAGATAGATATAGAGCTGGCCATTTAGGTTGATAAATACGCAGACAGGCAGTGATGGAGGGTGAAACAGTATTCACTCATTATAAATTATGTTTGAGATTTATTAATAATAATTTTTTTCTAGTAGTAATAGATATTCTATAAAAAATCAATAATTTATTTTAACTGTTTTATATAAATATGTAATGTATGAGCAATATTATCAGTACTCATAATATATTATTAAAATGAAAATTAAAAACAACACTTTATAAATAATATAATAATAAAATATTATTAGTAAAATAATACTTATAATTTGAAAACCAAAGAAAATAAATACGTTTTATTAGAAAATTCAAATTCGGAAAAGTACAAACATCCCCTAAAGTTGAACGTATATTTTCTTCCCGGAAAACAATTTGTGGTTCGGGATTACTCAAAGGAAGTTACATCTTTATTTGGATATTCATTTGAGATACTGATGAATATTTTCAACTCTATATAAGTTAGATATGCAATAGCTTTTTTATATTGCGATGTTTCTATCTTCTTTATAATTATAATAATTCAAGTAAAATTATACATCGTTAAGTATGTAAATTTACTCCATTTTGTTGGAGAATGAAAGGTCTGTATTTTTACAGAAATTTACAATATTTTGAGGTTTGGAAAATGCATGAAGTCCATTAGGAAATTATAAATCTTTTTTAAATTATTTTTATTCAATTATCAAACTGAAGTAGTTTGTAAGTTTTGTTGTGCTTCAAAAGCTTTGATTTTAAAAAAATCAGTTTATAAACATTAATTATCATAACGTTTATGAACTTAGGAACAAAAATGTAAACAAATGAATAATATTTAGCTAGAGTTAAACCTTTAATAACCTATGTAAAATATATTACACTGTTTTTTGGTTAGATGATTAAAATATGAAATTTTGTAAACAGTTTTTTTTTGTTTTTAATCATAACCAATTTAACAACCTATTTTCCTTTCGACTGAGAAGAAGTGAGGAAGAAATATTGCATTTTGCTATTGAAAACGAAACCGATTTTATTTCAAAGTCCGGATTTTGGCTTGAACTGTATTAAATCGTAAAATTAGTAGAAATAAATACGGGCCATAAACAATATATTGTAAAGACGAATCATCTTTTATTCTCGAACCTTCATAAAATTTAGTCGCACATTGTATTTTATTAACATGTTATTGGAATCGATTTAAAAAAATATCAGCAACCGGTATCTGGAACCTGACGTAGGTAACTATTCGCATTCTAAAAGTATTTTCAATCATACTGAAATTAAAGATTTTTCATTAACCTCAAAATACAATTGAAAATGGACAGTTTTAGCATAGAGGATAGTATAGAAAGAATATTTCTGTAACTAGTACACTACACGTTATACTAGCGTCGAAGCTTGTGCGTGAACACAAAGCCATTCAAAGCTACTTTAGTTCTATCACATATTATTTAAAGTCTGTATTAAAGAAAACACAAACTTTAAACTTTAGAGATTAGAATCTAAAGTTTCATACATTGAAACATTCCTGAAATATTCACGACAGTAACAACAAGGTGAATGGTATAAAAACATGAGGGTAAAAAGTTATGAAACTGGGATATTAATGTGAATATAAATCCAATAGACAAAATATTTAAGAGAAGTGATTATGAAATGGAGATATTGGGGAATAAAAACTGTAGTATACAAAACCGAAATATAAAGGAGAGAAGGTTATGAAACCGAAATATCGAGGATGAATGATCAAGTAGCCAGAATACTAATGGGAAAAGGTCATAATAACTATATATGGAGAATAATAAAAAAATAGTAGAATACCAAGAAAATGAAAAGCCTATTGAGCTGGAATATCGAACTAAAGAGACAAAGTACGAAAATGTCAAGATCAAAAGGCCATGTAATAGAATCATCGAGGGTAAAAGGTTGTGAAACGAGAAGATCGAGTAGAACATATCAAGTAGGAGAATATGAAGGTGAAAATGTCTTGAAACAGAAATATGAAGGTTAAGAGACAAAATAGCGAATATTAAGGAGAAAAGGTCATGAAACTTGAATATCGATAATAAGAAATCAAGTAAGAGACTATGTGAAATAGTATAAAATAAGTGAACAATTCAAGTAGCTATGATATCAAGGTGAAAAGGTCATGAAACCACAATAAAAGATGAACAGGTAATTAGCCAAAATATACCCAAGATTAGATTAATAAGCCATAATATTGAGGTGAATAAGCAAAACAGATAGATCAAAAACAATAGATCCATAAAACAATAGATCAAATTTGCTGATTATTTAGGTGAATAGCTCAAGTGGCTGGAATGGATAGTGGAACTGAAGTCAACGAGATCAGCAATTACTAAAAAGGTCAGATAAAAAATAGAAAATCACAATGAAGATATGTGAGCCAAAATAAGTAGAAATTCCTAATTTGTGAAAATGTTATGTTGATTTTTGTTTTCAGTTTTACTCAGGATTCAGCAGAAATAATATGAAAGTAATTTAGTCAATATACACTGATGAAATTAAAATTTTGCAATAGTTTTAAATTTGTAGAGAGATATTTCAATCTCGCACTTGAATATTTTACGAGAGTCAACTATCCATTCACGTAGATAATTAGTTTTTGTAAAATCAAGTGTTTGAAAGTAAAATATCGCTTTCTCCCTAGTTTTCTTCACCAATATGGGTTCGTTTTACTAAAACACTAAACTTTAGAGTTCTTTGTACGCTACCTTTAGTGTTGCATTAGCATTGAATCCATTAATGTTACTCATGCAGCGTCTAAGGACATATTTACTAACCTCTTTCGGTATTATAGTTACTTCAGTATACACTTAGAGTTCATCCAGCTGTAGGCACATCCTTAGGGTTCAGCCAGTGTCACACCATTCAACAGTTTATCAAATTACAAATGTAATTGATGAAAAGTTTTAAAAAATAAAAAAGCTTTTATTGGTAATAACATTTATTGAAAATATTAGTATCTTATCTAATATAACCAACTACGTTCCATTAAAAAATACTCCAAATTATTTAGAACGACAATTGTAACTAAAAAGGTTTTATGGTGTTAAATGTGAAAAATGTTTTTATAGTTATTGTTTTGACAATAATTATTAAATTTAGCACCTAAAGGAGCCGTCGACGTTTTGACGCATAATAAAGTCTTGTAACACAACAAAGAGGTGTTTCTCAACCACCTCATTTGCTAAGAGGAGTAACCTCCCCAATTAGATTACGTTGGTGACTGCGGTGTATTACCCTGAGCTCAATCCAAAGTTTTAGTTTGTTTCTTTTTAAAATGCATAATGATTTGTCTACCTAAATATTAACGTCACTAAACAGTTCATGTAGAATATAGTTATACCCAAAAGATCAAAGTCTAATACATGATGGTTTATTTTTATTAAATTATTAAAGGTGTAACTACAAAGTTATTAGTTTTTATTGAATGAATTGGGAACAAAAATTCTGACAATCTTTTTTTTCTATATCTGTTTGTGTAATGATTTTTAGAAAAGAAAGAATTTAAAAACTAAAGACATTGCACCAAAAAATCCCTTTAAACAACGTAACATTAGAAACTCAGTGGTTACCTTATTAGGCTATGCTTATCCTAAGATACAAATAATTTTTGGCGTCGCTTCTATAGACAATTAACCATTTTTCTTTTTTTGTAGTAAAGATTTAGGTCAATTCTTATCAATGAATGTTTTCTTGCTAATTTATGTAATAAATTACAGCACGGATATAATTAAATAAATCCCGTATTTTAATAAAGAACGTTCCGGTAGGCCTCTAATTTTAAGAAGCATTTTAAATGTTGTAGAAATAGCCAGTATAACGCCCGTATAATTAACATTCATATTGACTAACAAATAATCCTGAGGCACGTCGCGGAGCCCTTGACAATGATCTGAATGGCGCCACTTTGGAAACCACAGACCAAACAAATCATTACTGATATAATTAAAAGTTCCTACTTTAGCAAAATTTTTACTATATTTTCGGCAATCAAAAATTTGGCGCCATATATAGCATATCTACTCCGTTAGAAATAAGAAAACATTTTCTATTAACTAAAGCTTCAAATTTGCGAGATTACTAATTATACAAACATAAGTATTATTTAAACACAAAATAACTAGCAAATAATTATTTACAACGTTTCTTCCAAATGTAGAGCATCCCTTAACGAACACCCTGTTCCTCTTTATAATATTTGTACTATGTTTCAGGATAAACCTTAAATATAATTTCAACATCTTTACCATAAACAATTCAAACAACCTCCACACTACTTTAAAATTCATATTCCATCGCTAAAATTGAATACGATGTCTTATAAAATAGCTTTAAGTTTACGAAAAAATCAAAATCAACACTAACATCAATAAAAATGTGAATGAGTAGTTCAATAATATTTCCAAATTAATATTTTCTAATTTAAAATAAACTACACAATTGGCTTTTATTTAAAAAAACACTTATTTACAAAACTAAATATGGTGAAAAATCATAATTTATTCCTACATTATCTAGAACCAACAAAAACAGAGTGTGAGTAAGTATAGAGGGGAGGTTCTGAATTGATTTCAACATCAATCAGCCTAGGAAATATTGCGCCACAGTTCTCGTAGTTTCTACGTGCTATAAAGTTAATGTAAATAATTATTGATTTATATAATCTGTATTTCTTCTCTTTAGTTAAGTTTCAAAAGTTACGGAAGACTAAACATTACATCGCTATAGATATTTAAAACTTCCGCCCCTCACGTAAGAGTTTTAGCTTCCCAAAGGGTTGTTTACCCCCGAGTTACTTCCAACGATCACGTTCCTAGCAGTGTTTACATTTAATTTTCTGCTTCCAAAGAATATTCTCGAATTTTGTGTTTATATAATTCAGATATTCGCTCACGGCTACTTCTGCACTGTAAATATTGGTACATGTAAATGTTTCCGTTTAATATGTGGCAAATCATGAACATCAGAAGTGCTCATGGTATTAGGCCTATATTTAGCCAATTATAAATCCTGCTTATTATTAACATAATTGCAACATAAGATAACTACTGTTCGTCTATCTATTCGCTTCCTTTACAATTCCCTCTACTAGCTCACACTCTGCTTATAAGTATCACATGTAGGCCCCCTACTAATTTTCAATAGTTAATAAAATACATTTCTAATAATTTAAACCAAAAAGTTCAAATTAATTTAAAACGTAAAGTGTTAAACTTTACGCTACTTTTGATATTACGCTTTTTTTATTCGTTTCATGTATTTATTCATGAATATAAATTTCAAAAGAACTTGATATCCCGCAAGATCCGAACTGGGGTACTACAAGTTTGAAATCCAGCACTTTGACAATGAGCCTACTATCCCATGGCTATTAATCAATTATTAATGATGTATTTGAAAATATTAGAGAAACGTTCTTTGCAATAGTGAAGCAATACAAGAGGTGTGTAGAATGGGAAATCATAAAACCACATCTGCTTTATAAAGTAGAAACTGTAGAAAAGAAAGCGAATAAATATTAACAATCAAAAGTAATAGTGGAACACCATATACTAAATACAGAGGAAAATGGAAAATTATAATTAAATGCGCTTTTTTGCCACTGAATATTGTGACTTTGTCATGTGTATATGTATACATGTCTATATTATATAAAACTATTAAAAGTAAATAAGTTTTCTTTTTCGCCTTCAGTAATAGTTGACTTTATTTTTTTTTTTTAATTTTACTTATGCATCACGCAATTTCTTCTTATTTGTATTTCACAAAAATTTATAAACAATGTATGTTATTCCTAACATTTAGTTTCCTTAACTTGAATCTTACTTTTTTCTATCTACACTTAAGCTATTCTTTTGTAACATTAAATTTAAAAGTAATTTCTTCTATCGGCTTCCGCGGTCTAAAAAATGTCCTACACCTGTGAATACTCATCTTTACGGAGCAAATCTATTTAGAGTGTTCCTTACAGTTAGTTTTTTTTACCAAGAACATTTTTTTATAACATTCCAATATTTATTCCGTATTTATTCCAATAAATATTACACGAAAATCAGTCATATGTAATACTTATTTTTATGAAAAAATAAGTTATAAGGGTTAAAATAGTTCAAATTATAAATTTAATAGTTTAAATGAGAAATATAAGGTTTAAAGTTTATAAGAGATCTTATGTTTTATGAATATAAGTCACATATTTTCCACAATATAAGTTGAAAACAATACAGTATTCTAGGCCAATTAGGGTTACATTTAAAATTAGATAGGGTATGTCATCCGTGAAAAGTCATTTAACCCTAGAGGATTTGCGCTAATACCCGGTTCACCAGAGCACGAGCGGGATAATTTCTTGCTCCAACTAGTTTACAGGTCAATATCAGTAAAATAATTGGTGTTATAAATTTTAAAAAAATGTATGAACATTATTTGTTGTGATATAAAGTATATAATTTCCTTTTTTATACGTCAAAACACTTATACTCTTCACATACTTCAACTAAATGGTCTTTACAAATACTTTTCTCCATAATTAGCAAAGCATTTTGTAGTTTTACTGTTAAGGCTTCTCAGGTAAATATCACACTTGAAATAAAAATGATTTTTCGTAATATTCATTATAAATTCATTGCTTTACAAATATACAAAACCCAAATAAAAGCTTTAATTTCTTCGAAAGACGTTTCATTTGCACCTTAGTACGTTAAAAAATTAGCTTTTTATGTCTGTGTATATTTATTTGTATTTATTTATATATTCACTATGTAATGAATCAAGTCATTATCAAACAACTGATTCCACGCTTTCAGGGGTGTTTGAATTTTTTGTTTCTTTCTTTATCCCTGTCAAATGAGATATAATGTTAAGTGAAAGGGTTCTTATATTTTGAGAGCATGTTAGCGATATCAGTGGCACAATCATTCACCTTTTTTGTCAATTGTAGAGTTGTTATGGTAACAAGTAACGCGTATACTATAAAGTAAATCATCTTCGTCAGAGGTGTATTTATCCAAGTTCAGCTGTAAGCAACAGTTTTTAGCGTATGTTTCCTTTAACTATGGCTCACGCTATTCTTATTACCAGAGTTAATTGAATTTTCAATTCCGAAAGCCGAATCTTGGTCAACGACTTTATAAACAACACTAGACTGATTAACATCACTGTAAGCACTTTGTTCTCTCTCGGAATAGTGCTCACTTTCCTCAACATTGTCACTTTCTTCACATAAAGATCCTCCACATACTTTATATTCCGTCTCTTATAACAAGCGATTTATGTAACGTGTGTCGTCTCTTATGTCCAATACAAAATATTAACGTAGATGATTTAAAATATATTTGTAGGTTTATAAATTAAAACGAACTTCAGTTATAAAACCCTTACAAAACACACAACAAAGTAAATACCACTCATGACAATCCTGCAAAAAACAAATGAAAACTTATTTACGTTATAAAAACCTTGCAAAATACAATTTAAAATAAACTTCACTCATAAAAACATCGCAAACTACAAATAGAAATACACTTCACTAATAAGAGCCAGTATTTTAACGTGTCGACTCGAGCGGGGTAAAAACTTGCCCAGCTGTTGCAAAAATAACTTCAAACCGTTATAAGTAAACAAAAACTCTTAAACTACGTGATGTAGGGACAGAAATAGATACAGAAAGAGTCAATTAAAAAGTAATTAGGAGGGGGAACAATTTCAGGATTTGCTACTGTTTTATATTTATTGTTGGAAACGTCCTGTGAGAGTATGCACTGAATCTGGAAGATTCTCGCTAGTTCTCTAGGGTTAAATACGTCTATACGATCTAATTTGTGTTTTTTGTGAAATCGCTGCACGTCAATTGACCGATCTTGTTATGATCACCTAATCACGATAAAAATATGATTGTGAATAAAAGAACAAATAACTTATGGACGATTCGGTACAGAATATAGACCTTGGTATGGCACCGCGTGAGTGAAGAAGACCTTATCCCAATCGGGGTCTTAAAGACGCGTCACACTAAAACAAATTAGACCTCGAAACCAAGAACTGGATGAATTTAAACATCCATTTTTCGCAATAAGCCCAATAAGTATTTTACCCGATAAATATAGACTCTGTTCAAAATATTATGAAGTTAATATGTAATAAAATGTACATTTCATTTCTATTTCTGTAAATTGAAATATTAATAAATTTATAAGCCTACCCTACCCATACGTACGATTTATTCGAAGATAAGTTTGCATGTATATCAATTTATTACTTTTTTTGTTAATAACTTTCTATATATCACCAAATGTACTACGAGTATCTCTTCTCTTCATGCTAATCATGTAAAAAAAAGAAAATTGACTCAAATTTGTTAAGCAATGCTTCCGCGATACATAAGAATACATATAATTACAGAGTTGATGACGCTTCTATAGTTCTGCGAATTTATGCAAGAAACTAGAACTGCATTTCTATATTTGGTAACCCCTTACTTCCACTGCAAATATCGTAAGAGATTTACACTAACACTAGTAACATAAAGCTCGCTTTTTAGTTTTCACAAAGGCAAAGCAAGTGGTATAGAACCGTTTGAGAAGTCATTGGATGATTCGTCTCTGAAGCATATGATAAGGCTCAAGAGAGCTGTTATTTTTTTAGTATCTTCCACTTAGCTTACAAACTATTCGTTGCTTATATGTTTACCCTAGAAAGGAAACCCTAGAAGAAATTAATATAAATGGGTTATTAAGCATAAACGACGTTAAAATGCATCACTTAGTATTACAAAAGGTTAGGTTATTTTGCCAATTTCGGTACAGAAAAATTTGTTTGACACATACTGCGACTAACGTGAAATAGCTTTCAATTATGTATTCGTTTTTTTACTCTGATACAATAGGGTAATGCGTAAAACCGAAACACTTTTCTAGTCCAATAAAACAGAGATTTAAACGTTGCTAAAGAACATGAACAAATTTCGAGCGACTAATTGAGATGGATGCACAAGGATAAATATTTTTCATAAAACTCATTCTCTTAGAGTAAAATATTTAAACAGATACACAACACGAGGTACATGAAAGCACCTGAAGTGTTCAATCAATATCCAAATAATGTTTTGCAAAGCCCTGTCACATCAATCACCCTATGAAAATGATGACCTCGGTAAAAACAAGTTCAGCTCTCCAAAAAGGTCTGACACGTAATTAATCAGTCGGCAATAATAAACCTGCTTTTCAAGTACTTTTCACTCAATGTCATTGTCACTTTATGATTTTATAAATTTGTCCAAAAAATACGAAATATGTTTTTAAAAATCTATAACTCGTGATATTATTATCCGACATATGATTGATTTTAGCTAGAAATCTGTTTCATGTATATTTTAACATATTTTTAAATACTTAGCGTTATGTAAAATACTTTTTTTTAGCATTGTGTGTGGGTAATGAAATAATTCATGAAAACATAAATTTAACTAAATATTTTTGGAAAAAAAACAAATAGGCTTGTTCAAACATCAGGGCATTTAAATATACATATGTAAATGTCGAGCTACACATTTACTAACAATTATATATATATATATATATATATATATATATATATATATATATATATATATATATATATGTCTGTGTGTGTGTGTATGTGTGTGTGTGTGTGTGTGTGTGTGTGTGTGTGTGTGTGTGTGTGTGTGTGTGTGTGTATGTGTGTGTGTGTGTGAGTGAGTGTGTGTGTGTGTGTGTGTGTGTGTGTGTGTGTGTGTGTGTGTGTGTGTGTGTATGTGTGTGTGTGTGTGTATGTGTGTATTGTCTTGATTACATCTTTATTCTTATATATATATATATATTTAAATTATCTCATTATATTTATTTAGTCGACAGATTCTGACAAAACAAGGAGATTCCGCAGCCATTAACCAACGTAATATGTTGTAAACAACTATAGAAAACAATAAAGATTTGTCAAATTCATAAGTTACATGGATAGATATCAGTTTAAAATATTATAATGGGCAATTAAGAAAACCGTTAAACCTTAGAGTTCCTAAATATTTAATGTAGAGCGCAACAGATTGGAGAACACAACACCGTGCAATTTGGTTAAAAATGTAAGTGAATTTCATCAATTCAATCTTTCAAAGCGTTGGCCAAACATTTAGGTGCCAAAATTTTAATCATGTATCATAAATATGAAAAACATATGATCTTTATTTTATACAATGAGGATTTGAAAAAAATCTCTTTCTCTCTCTCTCTCTCTCTCTATGTCTTTAACACTCATATATATATATATATATATATATATATATATATATATATATGCATATTTTTCTATATACATACATATATATATTACATATATGTATATATATATTAATATATATATATATATGTATGTATATGTATTTGTGTGCGTGTGAGTGTTTAAGTTTGTAATTGTTAGTAAATAAGTTGTTCAACTTTTATCGCAGAGTCCCAAAAGTTACCATTTATTGTCAAATATAAAAGCTTTAGGAACAAAATTAGATTTTGTAAACAATAAACTACTACTTTGTGGTGAATAAGTCCCTATAGATTATGTAAACACAGAAGAACCAAACAATAATAATAATACAACTGCTGTTGAAAATGAAACCACAGCTGTTTAACTAAAGCCAGTACGAAACAAACCATTGTGGTAAAAATTCTTAATATGAGCAATGGAGAAGGAATATTACCCTATAAAACACAAAACTGAATAGAAATACTGCAATGTATAGTAAAAGTAGAAAATGGAGTAAGTTATTGCCCAGTAGTTAATAACACAACGGCTGCTAAACGTTTAGAGATCGAACCAATGAACGTAGAACCGCAAAGTGATTTTAAAATTTATAATCTAAACAGTAATCCAGTAACTGCTACAAATTTTCACATGTTAAATCACAAATATAATAAATTTACAAAGATCATATGAATGATGAGGGGATACGATAAATATTAAAATTAATCTATGAATATTCTTATTTATTCCACCAAGAAAATAATTGTTTGGCATTTACTAATCAAGTTAAACACGTAAATAGGACAACTGACGAAATCCCTGTTTATACCAGAAACTATAGATACCCAGAAATTTATCGAAAGGAAGTAGATAAACAGATTCAAGAAATGTTTACTCCAAAAATTATTCAACCCTCTCTGACGTTTGAATTCATCTGTATGGATTGTTCCCAAAAAAGCAGGTGTTTCAAATAAACAAACATTTTGATTAATGATTGACTTTAGAGGATTAAATGCGAAAACTATCTATAAATTTCCACTTAAATTTCCAAATATAACCGACATATTGGAAAAGTTAGGAAGATTCCAATATTTTAGTACACTTCATCTTACTTCAAGCTTTTACCAGGTGGAGATGCACCCGGACAGTATAGATAAGGCAGTATTTTCAACAGAAACTAAACACTACGAGTTTTTGAGAATGCCGTTTGGACTAAAGAACAGCCCACCTACGTTTCAAAGGATAATGAACAATGTGTTACGAGGCATACGAAATGAAACGTGTTTAGTTTATCTCGATGATATCATCATATTTTCCACCAGTTTGCAACAGCACCAGCTAAGATAAAATAAGTTGCTAAGATAAGTTTTTGATAAACTAAGAAAAGCTAACTTTAAGCTACAGTTCGACAAAACGGAATTTTTGAGAAAGGAAGTGGCTTATTTAATACACATAGTTACGCAGAAAGGAGTAAAGCCTAATCCCGAAAAATTAGAGCAATCAAGAACTATCCAATATAGGACTATTAGAATATTACCGAAAACTCATTAAAACTTCTCAAAAATAACAAAACCTTTTACTAACTGTTTGAAGAAAAATGCCAAAATTGATATTAATAACAACGACTTTATAGGCTGTTTCGAAACATGCAAACATATTTTAACTATCTAACCACTTTTGAAACACCCGGACTTCGAAGAAGTATTCATTCTAAATACAGACGCGAGCCATTATGCGATAGGAGCAATTTTAAGGCAATAAAAAAACCGGAAAGGACCTACCCATAGCTTATGTCAGCAGAACTTTGAATGATAGTGAAATTAACTACTCTGCAATTGAGGAAGAACTATTAGCGATTGTATGGGCAACAAAATATTTCAGGCCTTATTTATTTGGGATAAAATTTAAAATCTATCGGGACCATAAATTTTTACAATGGTTATTTTTTGTTTAAGAACCAAATTCAAAACTTTTAAGAAGGAGATTAAAAATAAAAGAATATGATTAGAAATAAAATATAAAAAAGGTAAATTAAACCAATACGCGGAGGCTCTATCGAGAATACAATTGAATGTTACCGATAAAATGTCAACGCACTCTTAACATACTGAAGATAAGGAATTGCAAATGCCTTCAGCTGATTTACTTCAGCGTTACTTTCCGTAATTGGATGATAACCAGTCTATGATAGTCAACATTGATATAGAAGAAGACGACGCCGACAATCACGAAGATATTAATGAAGAAAGTGAACAGACAGTTCACTCCAATTTTGAAGAAAACACTCAGATAGAAATACCAATTTCCTGCGAGCTTTTAAACTTTGGCAAAATTCAAATATTTTTATCTCTAGTAAAGTATCAACCTAAAATAGTAAAAATAATAAAACTACTTACAATTTCAAAAATTCGTATTATAGTTGAAATATCAGAAAACAAACTACATAATGACATAGTTAACTTCGTAAAATCATATTTGGCACCTGAAGTAAAATATTACTTATATTTTGAAGATGACGTTTATGAGAGACTTGCATCATGCATAGCCATAGACTTTAAACAATCTTTAAGGCACAAACTCCATTTATCTAAGTGTAATAACAAACTATTGAATTTACTTTTGTAGAAGAAACGCTGGAAATAATAAATAATATCACGTTAGCAAAACTAATTATCGCGGAATACAAGAAACTTATGAACAAATTAAACGTGGATATTATTGGCCCAACATAAAAGGACACATTCAAAATTATATCAACAAATGTGAGATATGCCAAGAAACTGATTACGACAGAATGCCTTTAAAACTAGAAATGAATCTTACACCAACGCCAAAAAAGTCTTTGGAAGTAGTGCACGTTGATAGCATATCACTAGAAAAAAATTGCTTTGTAAGTATAGTAGACATTTTATAGCGATATGAACAGATTTTGCTGATAAGCTACTAGATTACTTCAGAGATTATGGTGTGCCAGCAATAATTATATCAGACAATGGCACGAAATTTACCAATAGAATTGTAAAAGAAATATTAGATATGCACAAAATTAAAATACATTTTATAAGTACACAAAACACCCAATCAAATGGATTATGTGAAAGATATCACGTGTAGAACGCATAAGACTACTAAATATTCAAATCGAGTTAAGAAAGAACAATATAATTAAGAAAGTGAAATATACGATTATAGCATACCTTTCGTTACTAAGTTACGCCATCTGAAGTCTTATTTGGTCACATAAATCCAAACACTCTACTGGATGTAGATGTAGAAAACCAGTTTGCAAACGACTACGTTTTAGGCTATAGAAAAAAGACAAAAACTTTCTATGAAAACATTAGATATGCTAGTCAACAAATTAAAGATTATATTTTGGAAAAATGGAATATAAGCAAGGAATCACTTCCAGAAATACCAACTGAAGTTTATGTAAAGTCAATTCAAAAACAGGGCAAGACAAACAATAATTATAGTAAAGAAAAAATATGTTCCTTTAACAGGGAAAGGAAAACAGGCAGAATAAAGCCTAGACACCATAACACAAGAGAAAAAATACACTTATAAAAAATTAAAAACCCTAGGAAAGTAAGAAACATAAATAAGAATCAAAATTTCCACGTCCCTCCTGTTCGACCTTGGCACAGCCACCAAGTCAGCAGATACTAGAGACATAAACAACAATCTCGGAATAATCCCGATAGACCTTGGACCAGCCAAATGAGAATCCTCGTACCATACCTTTGTTCACTATTCTAACGTAGGAAAGCTTATTAATAATTTAAATGAGATCGATTCCTATTATTATGGGGTATTACACAATTTTGAAATTAACTGCAGCAATTGCAAAGCTAGTCTAAATGGTAATGAATATGTAACAGATATTGGTAATAAAATTAGACACATAAATAAATACGTAAACTATAGTAGAAATGTAATTAATTAGAAATTATATCTTTAAAAGTTAACAATAATAAAATAGTAAAAATAGGGCTTATAGATGGATTAGTGAGCTAATTAAAATAATTTATAAACTTGAGCGCAATATTCCTTTATTATGAAAGAATTTAATAAAATTTTTAATATAATTTATGCAAATTTTGGGGAATTAAAAAATAAATTATATATTGTAAATCGTAACGAAAATGACTTTGATGAACTAGAAAAGTTTAGACCAATTGAACTAATTTTAAACCAAATGAACCAATTTTATAACAATTGTATTATATAAAATGATGTTACAAGTATAATCACAGATTTGAAAAAATCTCTTACATTTGTAAACGAGTAATTGTACATCCTAGTGTGATCTCACTCTAGATTTAAATGAAGAATTGAACAAAATATATAAATATTATAATGACATATTACCTTTAGAAACTAAAATAGGAAATATGTGGTAATTAGAGAATCTGATTAAGGTTAATTGTAAAATAGATTCTGAAAAAAATTGTATATTTTATAAACTTACGTATTGTTGAAAATATTTATTTGAAATTCTATAAATTGAATTCCATTCCTACAAAATATGAAGATGTTTATGTAACAATAATACCAAAAGTATGGTACATGTAATTTTTGGTTTAGACAGTAATTGTAATGGTAAAATATATTCCAAATACTTTTGCTCGTTTGAACATTTAACGAACCACAAATAAGATTGTGAAACGTCCATGTTTAAAAATAATAACGCCAACAACTACGCTTATACTGCATTGGAAGTCACGGACAACAAAACCAACTGGATCCAAAAATTCAACCATTACCTGCCAACCTTACTCAATAAAGAGACTCTGGATGTTACCAGCCAAAAAGCAACTACCACTGTAACCCTTCAAGGCATATTTTTAATAGAAACTAATAATGATTCAGTATTTTTCAACGACATGAAACTAAGCCTTATGTCAGCGACATCTGGAGGTCATCCTATTCTCTAAATTAAAATTTACAATGGATAGAAGGCCAGAGTTTTCGATAAACGTTAAACAGCTGGAGATGGACAAAATCAACACTGAAGCCATGTCTAAAATTAAACAAATTATGGGAATAACCCATCATATTAGTACATGGACAATTGCCCTTTAAGCCCTTTATAGCGACTTATTCAGCGGCTTGATTTACTTCGCCATTATGAAAACAATAAAGAGGACTCCAACAGAAGATGAAACTTCGCCACCCCGAAGTTTTAATTAGGGATAGAGGAATTATGTAATTAAATACTGTAGATTTAGCTGCTATTTTAAGATGATCTAGTTATAATTTTGCTGATGCAGGTTATCTGTATTGTGCACCTGCGGACCATAGTTAAGGCAGGGTGTAGCGAACTTTAGAAGAGAAGAGTTGTCTCCACTCCAACTGAATGTAGATCATTGTTATATTGTGAACCTTAATTTTGTAATAATTTCAACTTAAAGTTATTCTAAATTTAATACAAAGATTTGTAAAAATAAAATCATTTTTTTAAAACCAATGGGGCCTAATAAAACACGTAACTTATATATGTACATACATATATATACATATATATATATATATATATATATATATATATATATATATATATATATATATACAGTAAACTCCCGATTATCCTTGGAATAGGGTTGCCCGGCAACGCCGGATAACGGATTCCCCGGATAATCCGCTATGAACAAAGAATACACAAAACGATCGATAATCGATTATTATACCATAAGTTACACAAATAATGGCCCCGGTTAATGCAATTCACAAATAATCTTCAGAGGACATAATAAATACAGAAAATAATTTAAAATGTCGATGTATTCGATGGATTATAACATGTGCATTTATATTTCTAACTATTTACAATACGTACATAAGTATATGTCAAAAGTAAGTATGTATGTACATATGTAATTTCCTTTACACATAATACTTTCACTTTTTAACAAAAAAATCTGTCACTTTCGTCTCTTTTTTGTGAGCATTGATTTAGCTTTAATGTGCGATCTAAGTTCCTTAAGAACCATTTTGTCGCACAGTGAAGAGTCGTCTTGCTCTAAATATTGTGTCCGTTGTTTTCATCTCAAAAATTTTATTTCTACCATATACAGGTTTATTTGGGATATTAAAACAGTGTATTAGACATTGAAAATTTGTTTTATTTATCGGTTTACAACAAAAAAAGGAAATTTACATAAAATATCAACTAATACAAATGATAAAATACTGCATGCCAAAAAATAAAATTCAATAAAAAAGACAGAGAAATAAAAATAACGCATAAAAATCAAACTACCTACTACTTATTTTAGTATAATGACCACTTAACATTTAACTCAGAGTTAAGATATAAGATCGATAATGTATATGACAGACATGGATAATGCGTATATCACGTCCTAGACGATTTATAGCCGAGATTAGCTGATATTTGTTTACAATCTTATGATACACATTAGGTTTTAGGGCGTCCAAGCACTTTGTCAATGTCTCTTATATACAGTAGTCTGTTCCCAACTCGAGTTGGTTCATTCAGTCTAACAGGGCAGTTATCGTTTATCCTCGCGTTATTTAAGATAGCTTAGTTTATTTTTATGATCGTTGTTTTTACCGGATATTGTGCCACGTTGAGTGGTTAAAAAAAAACAATAATGAATCTGATTGGAATAAAAATAGTATATTTGTAAAACAATGGCAGACCACGGATAATCCGCAAACCGGTTATTCCGCCCACGGATACTGTATATATATGGTTTACTCTCTGTATATATTATACATATTGCTAAAGAATACAAAGGGTTAAGGTAGAGAGATAAAATGTTAGGTAATATAGAGGCAGATAATTTTATCATCCACGACCGTTTATGAACTTACAAACGAAGCTGATGACATCCTAAGATAATCTAACTAATACTATAGTCCAAGCTAACCTAACCCACATTTACAGAAAATGTAATGACCAACGACACTAATAAAAATCTAATCTAATCCATCTACTTCTAAAGCCTAACCTGACCTGACACAAAAAAAAAAACTAATGAGGAAGCAAACTAATCAAAACTTAACCTAAACTAAGGTTCATTTCTATAGAAACTAAAGTCAAACCGAAATAATAACAGCCTATCTAAAAGCCAAATCTGAACCTAACCTACAATTAGAATATAAAAAAGAAACTAATGACAACCCAACCTAAACTAGCCCAACTTACATTTATATATAAACAACTATTGCCAAACAAATCGAATTACAACCTAACCTAATCTAGCTAAATCTAAAATCTAACCTGACCAACCCTACATTTACAAACAAATTTAATAAACTAATGGCAGGAAATCTTAATGACATCTTAACCTAAAAGAACAACGGTTATACTTTAAGTTAGGACTAACACATGTCATATTAAAACATGTATAAAGCAAAAGTGCAGTAAAGTTTAAAGTATTGTACATTTTAAAATATTTGCAATATATTTTAACTGAAAACTGAAGAAAACATTTTTCTTTACATAACACAAATAGAAAGATTTGTATTACAATTTCAACAGCGTACCTTACATTCATGCATTATTCAAGGATTCATCCTAGAGAAAGCTGAAACAATGAAACATATCCAACAGTTGTATGTATTTATTTGATTTAAACAGTTTTTCTCTTGCGAAATCGTAGAACATTCTTCCACAAATAAAACTAAATTGAGAATAAATGCCTGTAACTCCATGCAATTAAAAGTTCCATAACGCAAACAGTTCACTGATTCTCTAAGTGTAATTTGAACTCTTTACTCAATAACTACACAGGAATAAACGCTACCAATGAATGGAGGAAAGCGTTCTGTATCGCGACTCGTGTGATTATATAGAGCAGAGTTTGCACATTTTAAAAATTTAAAAACCCCAAAAATTCAAATAGTGTAATTATGCAATAATTATCAGTATGAAATTACCTACAATTGCCCTGGTAGAGATGTATAAGTATTGTTTTATATAATATTTGTCATATAGTTTATAGGTTCAAAGAAAATAAAGAAAACATAATAAACAATACATAGAATTATTGGTAAAACAATATAGTTAGATAAATTGAGAATATGAGGTATTATTATTATTAAGATCAACAAGATATAGCAAAACTTGCAACTTAACTGATTTAGTTCAAACATTTTATTGAAATAAAAATTTTAGAATTATATGATAGAATTTTTAAAATGGAAAAATATTTAAGAAAATAAATTGGGAATAAACTAAAGAAGGTAATAACTTAGGTTCAAATTTACCACAAATAATAATACCCAATTTTAAGAAAATAAAAGTCATAGAGATTAAACAAAGAGTGAAGTAGTGAAAATAGCTGCATATCAAATTATAAACAGAAAAAGAAGAAGCCGATCAAAGTATATATAGAACCTATTAAGGAAATTCTCAGCAGATTGTTTCCAAATCTAGGGAAAAATAAATATAATGGATATTTACATCAACAGCAAAAAACGGTTGCGACAGAATAATCAATATATAGTTAAAACTCTATCCTTCTTACCACAGGCGTGATCAGAATACGTGCCGTGGGTGCTGTTTCTGGGTTATATAGCTAACAACCCTACCATAAGCGTGACCATAGTAGTGCGTCTGTGCCGTGTCTCAGTTAAAACTCTATCCTTCCTACCACAGGCGTGATTACATTACGTGCCGTGGGTGCTGTGTCTGGGTTATATAGCTAACAACCCTACCATAAGCGGGGCCACAGTAGTGCTTCTGTGCCGTGTCTCAGTTAAAACCTTAACCTTTCTACCCGAGTCGTGATCACAGTACGTGAGTTGGTGCTGTGTCTGAGTTACTCCTATTAAAACCATCAGATCAATTTGAAAACAAAGTAAATAAAAACAAAACAGCAATGTGAATTCGGAACTAGTTTTCTATCTTGAATAGTAACAACGTTTGTTTATTACATTGCTTTTCTGAAACGGTCGTATTACGTCCAGACTCTCAGCGCGCATTTAAATTGGAAGATGACCTTTTTTTTATGTAGGCCAATGTTTGTTCTCACATATATTTTATATTTCTAGTGTAGACATTTGAACAGAAATAGTGGTCAGAAAAAAAACTTGCTTTTATCAATGACGAAACAGAAGTAATATAGTTTGATAAAATAAAAATACTCTTATTTTGAATTATTTGTAAAAACGTTTCCTTCCAGAAATCCCTCTGAACTGTGAGATTGGCAGAACGCAGTCGCTTTTCAGAAACTATTATTTTTATTTGAGTGATTAACGCCAGAACGAGTAGGAGATCACCAAATTTAGTGATTAATTTCCGTAGAGATTGTCATTTAAAGTTAACGAAGCCAAATTAAGTCGGGAAATCAAATTCCAACACTTCTGTTGATGGCGTCAGACTAATTGGAACACGCGCGTCGGCATGATTGGGCAAATAACCTTTATGCTGATGCTGATTTTGTCAATATGGGTTTACTTGTATTAACATCACTCGTATTTACGCACAATAAAAGCTTGTTAGCAAACCGGGCTGGAAGTAGATGTACCATTGATTGTAAGTATATAAAGATTTTAAGGGGTACAATTCCCAAGGATAATGAACCAATAAATGTTAAAACTTATACTACAATACCTATGAAGTTGTGTTTTGCAGGTATCTCCAGGATAAAATTCTATTAAAATATCATTTTAAATGTCGGCTCTGACTCTTGTAAGTTGACGTGAAACCTAAAGATTATGCGTTAGAGGTTAAAGGAAAACGTTATGTGATGAAATAGCCGCAGGTGGCGAAAACGTGAGGAAGAGAGAATGTCAAATTTCCAGACATTAATCATTTGCCAAAAATGTTATCGTTGACAAATGTACGAACTAAAATACAAACAGATTGGAACTTGGTAATATAATTACGAGTGGCAAAATACAATTAAAATACTACTTTAGTGAGGATATCTTGTGTAGAAACTTTTTAAAACTATATAATGTCATTTCTAACTTATTTTACATGGAATCAAATAGAAATGTTTCAAGACGTTTGTTTACTTGGGATTCATATTTGCCATACTATACTCAATCTCTTCAGCTTTTACCCTCTCTCTCCCTCTCTGTCTCTCTCTCTTTCTCTATTATATATATATATATATATATATAAATATATATATATATATATATATATATAAATATATATATATATATATATATATATATATATATAGTCTATCTTAATCTCTCTTTATTTATGTGTATCACTCTCTCCTCCCTATATCTCCGTCTCTATATGCCTGTCTCTTTGTCTATCTCTCTCTGCAAGTCAACCTACATTTCTCTTCCATTCTATATATATATATTTTAAAACAACATAGGTTATTCAAATACAAGAATATTTATAAATTTATATCCAAAGCTTTTCGCTGGCAAACAGTACCAACATCATCAGGAATGAATATTACATGTAAATGAATCCTGAATTCTTAGTAATTCCTGAGGATGTTGGTAATGTCAACCAACGAAAAGCTTTGAGTTTATTATTCAATAAATTATTCCTGCAATTAGTGTTTATTATTTAATCTTGAATATATATATATATATATATATATATATATATATATATATATGAAGTTAATATATTACTATTTTTGAGTAATTTTATCCATTATCCAAAATTATTGCACTTAATGGTGGATAAAATTACTCAAAAATAGTAATATATTAACTTCATAAAGTCAGTGCAACGGAAAAACAATGGATAATGTTATATATATATATATATATATATATATATATATATACATATATATATATATATATATATATATATATATCTGTCATTGTCTCCCTCTCCCTCCATCATTGTCTATCTTTTCCTCCCTTTATTTATGTGTATCACCCTTTCCTCTCTATATCTTCATTTCTATGTAATATTTTCCTAAAATCTTTAATTTGGTATAAGTTTCATCTTTCAGTTGTTCAATTTTGTCACAAATTACAACGTTTCTAACAAAACACTGCTGGAATTGTGTAACGCTATTTATGATAGACGTTGAATTGAAGTTATAGGTTGCATAATTTTTAGTTAACCTGCAAACGTTATGCGTAAATATAATTGAATTAATAAGAGATATATTTCGGGAAGAAAGAGACATTTTAAGAGTAATACAAATCAAGAATTTAATTAGTTCAAAATAAAGAGAAATTGAACAAATTAAAATTGTTTTCTGATTACACTCGTGTTTAAATATTTTATTTCTTTGATTAGGAAGTTAAAAAATTAAAAAAAGAATGCAATTACTTGAGTTTTGGTATAGACATGAGGTATACATTAGCAAGGTTGTTCCAATAATTAAATTATTTGTTATACTATAAATCTGAAAACTATTACTTGAAACATAGATTTTTACCGTAACGTGACTTAATCACTCATTTAAAATACTTTGAAAGTAGCAACAAATTTAGATATTTTACTATTTGACCGGGTAAACTGTTAATTACATAAAACGTTATTGATTTAAATTCATGTTGAAGAAGATTTTACCCAAGTATTGTATCACTTATCTGGAAAATGTATGTAGAGTTAACTATTTTTGCCTTTTCGATCTGCATTGGTTTTTTTTGATCACCTTGGATTTTGCGCTTAGGTAAGTTTTATTAATTCTGAAATAAAAAGATTACTTACACAACTCATTTTGGAAAATTATATACCAAAAACGTGACCGAGCATTAGTTCTGTTTCTTAAAAAGAACATCTATTCAACAATTGTGCATCGAATCTATTTCATTTAAAAAAGAACATTTCGCTCCAAACGTTGGAGGACAAGCATGGAATACCAATTAGCTAGTATAAAACTCTTAATCTTCCACGCATCCCTCTGCGCATTTCACCTAGAACGTTTTCATACAGGTTTCATATGTTTGAGTTTGTAGAAATCTGATATTTCTACCATTCTGTTTACATATATTATGAATGCACAAATTCACAATTATTATTACGTAATTGTTCAAACCATTTTTAAATGCTGAATCACTAATAATAATATTATTTCATTGAATAAAATAATGTTAGAATTGTAGGTTCATGCCATTGTAGCAAAATTAAATAGCTAAAGACAATTTTACTAATGAAAGATGGAAATTGTAAAATAGACTTTTATGTTATTGTTTAAAAATTATTCTATTAAATTATAAATTTTTTTTAATGTGTAATATTGTTTGGGAAACTCAAGCATGTTTAACTAATACTTTAATTAAGTGTTACAGTATGATTGTTTTAGGAAAACATATACATAATAAAGCGATTGAAATAAATTCAATATACAAACAAGAAAAACAAATAAACTAAAAATTAAATAAAGTTAATAAAATTTTAAACGTGATGGGCAATAGAAAAGACAGTAAATAACGAGATTGTGATAGACAGGTGAAACTTAATTATTGAATTTGGGTAATAGAAAGAGTAGATACTGAAATGTAATTGAAAATAAGGAATTTAATTAGGTAATATAATAAGAAAATGACGAAAAATTAAAAAAAAAAAACAACGAAGTTCTGTAAATTAAAATAATATATGTATTGAAGTTAGGTTGGAGTTATAGAAAATATGTAAAGGTAATGAATTAATTAAACTAGGATTGTTACAAAAATTGTAAAGGTAATATAACAATGGTTGTTATATTCACCCATTCTTTTAAAAGTTACTGAAAATAAAATAATACAAAAACATTTAAAAACACGTACTTCCATTCTTGACTCGCTCTATAGCTACACGGGAGCAGCACTACGTTATACCGTTAGATCAATATCTTGTTATAGCTTAATTTTCTGGAATTATTCAGTACCTATAAACCACCAGGTAAACATAAAACCACGTCTAAAAATATTTATAGGTATATATAGGTAAAATATACATACATATATATATATATATATATATATATATATATATATATATATATATATATATATATAGTATATATTATATCTTAATAATCACACTACAATTCACTAAAGATGTTACTTTGTTCAAGAGCTTTATCTAATACAAAGTTTGTGGTCATATTTTCATTATGTGGTATTATGCGTACATCAACAATCACGGATTCAGCTACTATCTCTATTTCAATTTTTTTCTAATTATAAGCCCAACAGGTTTCTACAAGTGTTCACTCCTTTCGACGTCTTTTGGGGAGATACTAAAACTATAGCTAGGTCGAAAAAGACAAAAAAAGTTATGGCTTCATATTTAATTACTCTATAAACAGTGTTAAAGTGCGTGACGTCATTATAGAAAAGACAATAGCCACTGAAAGTTCTGTTACAGCATTGTTGATTAGATAAAGGGACTCTCTAGAGAGGCTCTTTACATATTCGGCAAATAAGATCTTTAAAAATTTCGGTCGTAGTAACAGTAACGTAAAAAAATAGTTTGAGTCAACCATCGGAACAGGGATTGCTGGCGTTACGGCGATTATTTTCAAACCTCAATACACGGGTGTACTAAAGTTGTATCCTCCGCTCGACTGGATAGGTGTCAGTGGAGAACTCGTAATACTAAGTACGACCTCCGACACCCGTGGAAAACGGACGCTCCCTGACGAAGAGCCGACGTGGTTAGCGAAATAGCTAACAGCCGTACTCTTCGCTAGAGCGGAATAACGAACTTGCACACGTCCTCTGCAGAAAAAGCTCCCATCAGCATCCTAGACCAGAGTTTGTCATGCACTGGTATTTTCATTACTTCCAAGGCGAATGGTTTTGACCACTCAACAAAACTGAGAGATGATGTTAGTATGAATATGTAGGCCTATAAAGTTGTGTGGTATTATATATATATATATATATATATATATATATATATGTATATATATATATATATATATATTTATAAATAAACACATACGTGTGTGTTGTTATGGATACGTGTAAGATTGTGTATTTTTTGTAAATTTTGCCTTTTGAGTGGTGTAATGATAGACTAGGTACCGCGAGGGACATAAGCCCCTCTGAGTAGGTGCAACAAATACACGCTCCGTAGAATAAAAAAATATTAGTTCTGTTTATGAATGTATAGATTATTAAAGCCATTTGTGACAAGTTAACTTATTATAATGATTAAGGTTCTATAATCCAAGTCTGGAGATTTTGTGATAGCAAGATTTAAAATACATGATAAGGGCCATTTAAAAAAAATGTTTATATGGTTTCTATTCCGAAAAACCGCTTTCAACGTGGTGCCCATTGGCATATGGACAGCGAAATAAAACATCCACTCCTGGTTCAACGCTTTTGAATTGCTCCTATTCGTTGCAGCTGAGTGCTAATCCCAGCTGCTACCCTTGAGGAAACAACTGCCCTGCTGTTTCCAACTTTGTGGGTAGTATGAGGGAAACAGACCTATAGCTCAAAACATTCACACATATTAATTAGAAAATAATAATTTTAATATTAGTTATCGGTATAACGTATTATTTAAGTTATTTGCATTTTCGATGCCATGGCATTTGGCGACTTGACAATCAGAGGCTACGAACTTTTAAATCCAATATTTTAATGAAATCCTAAACTTTTGTAAATGTGGGCATGGTAATTTATTTTGATTGTACCTTTCTTGTGCAGTTTTATAAAATGATAGCTTTACTAAATGTATCTGTTAAAATAGGCTACTGAAACCCTAAATATGGACATTCTTCCACTCAACAATCACTGATTGAGAAGTGTGTGAGATTAGCTCAAGAGAGCGATAGTGCTCCCCGATCTCAATTAAGGAAGTCTTTTTATCCATCTTTGTTATTTATATATTTAATGAAAATATCAATGGGTATTATCGGGTAGATCCCTTTTTAACCCACACATAAGCAATTGAAATTTCCTTACAATCCGTCTGTGCAAAGGTAAGCATGATGCTTCCTTAAAGTCTTAAAATATGCGACTGTAGAAACGTATGTTTACACAGGTTGAGAGCTGAGCACTTCAGGTAAAAGACCTAGCCTACGTTCCATTAAGACTCAGAGGTAACCACTATGAAGGGTCGTGAATAAAATGAGTGTAAGAAACTATTCCTTAAAAACCCTAAAGATTGTTTTCTAAATATTGATATTCTAAGAAAAACTTTAAAAAATAGCGAAATAAATTCACACAATTCGGAAGATTATTTTGTTAATCCAAGGTCGTGTCGTCATTGAGTCACGAGGAATAAAACATACATAATATTTTATTGTCTCTGACAATTATCTCTCCACACGAAGTAAAAACCACGAAACTAGAGTAAAATAAATTTATATGAAATTTACTCATATACATAGAATACGAGTATCAGTATTATTGTTAATGAGTATCATAATACATAGTATTGTTATTAACAAGTTGGAAGAGGTATTATTAATATATAAGAGCAATATTCAAATTTCTATGATTATGCATAGATTTAAATTGGTTTTAAGTGAAAACATAACAAGTTTGTTACAACTGTTAAAATATACGGTTAAATATATTGGATTCTATACTTTAAAAGTATTTGCCAAATACTTCAGTCCTGGAAAACAAACAATTGCTTTAAAATAACTGACAAAAATTTATGCAGTTTCAAATCCTTCACCAATCTAGAATTTACTCATAGGCAATGTGCAAATATCATATATCTTATGTAAAATCTGGCTTCAAGTTTAATACCAGATAAAGTGATTTGACAACGACCTTGAAATCACTACAAACTACATTGGCGTTTCAATACTTTTCACTAGAAAATACGAAATTCCACGTAAATTTACTAAATTTTAGAAGGACTTTCTATACATTAATAATAAATTGACCTATATAAAGAATAATCTCCCTTGACTCCATATAAAGAATTTTATTTTACAATAGAAACGTAAAAGCGTTCCGCTAAGACGGTTAGCATCAGAGGTGAGCAGCTGAACGTTTACTAGCAGTAAGTGCAACTGTTATTCCAAAACGTAATCCTTTTGTATCTGAAGGATGTTTGTTGCTCATGTTATCATTCTTTTTTCTCCTTACTTGGTATCATAAATGTACTTACTTCTTACTTACATCAGCCAACGCCCGTCCTTGGCCTCTCAGCCATCCGACGCCGTGACTCCCAGTATAATGTAGCGAGTCCTTCCCTGGACTCCTCGTGAAAGATATCCTTCAGGCTGTCACAAGTGGCAAGTGATCTGCCGTCCCTTCGTTGTCGGAGCGGAGTGGGCAGATTGTTGTGTCTACCACTTTTATGCGATGCAGGTGTCTCTGCAGGTAGTCATGTCCAGTGATCATCCTAAACAAAGCCACTGCTACGCCTCTCGGAAGATCCAGTGATATGCTTGATTGGATGATTTTTTCCCATTGCTTTCCTGTAGCAGCTTGTTTCCTGTCCCGTTTCACGGAGTCGCTGATAGTGCTGTTTATAATTCGACAGATACTGCGGTATGAGACGGGGAGGATCGGCTGCGCCATGGAGCAGCCAAACTAACTGCTTTTTTGTTTCTTCTGATACAACAGTGACCCGGCACCCATTGTACTGCGATCTCTGTTGTTTTTTGTAACATGCGGGGTGTTATCTGGTAGTTGTTTATTTCCTTCCCTTCTTGTGGCTTTGGGGAGGCAATCGCCTGAATCGCGGATGTTGAGTCTGAGAGGGAAACTACCTTCTTGGTGTTGGCCGACAGAAGAATCTCTCTGGCCGCTTCGCCGATACGGTCGCTTCTCCTTCGAAGTTGGTTCCGTTTTTCCCCACTGCTATTGATTTTTGCCCAACTGAGGAGAAATATCCGGCTCCGCATGCGTCATACATTGCCGATCCATCTGTGTACACACGCAGCCATTTACCTCTAGTTGATCACAGCTTCTGTTAGTGCTTTGAGTTCACAGATTTGGATGTCGGCTTTTCTCAGGCTTACACCAGGTATTGATGTGCACGATGGTATTTCGGTCCTTTAGTTTTTATATTTCGTTTTCTTGAAAGGTTGTCGCTCTGATTCTTCCAATCCATGGTTTTTTTCTTATTTCTGCGGCTTTTGCCAGTGGTGTGACTTTGGTTTTATGTCTTTGGTTTGCGCATCTGTAATTCTTCCAGAAGTCATCGTTGGTTCTTAAGGCCCTTTCGAAGAATTTGATAGTAGCTTTGTCTCTGCGAGTGTTAAGGGGCTCAATATCTGTTTGACTTTCTAACGCTGTAATTGGGGTAGACTTCGCAGCACCACATATCAGTCTCAACGCATTGTTTTGGACTGTATTCAGGTCTTTCTATACATTATCAGAAGCCGTGTTGTAAGCTTCCGAGCCGTATTCAAGGATTTGGCGGATGTAAGACTTGTATGTAGTAATCAGAACGTCCTGAGTAGCACCCCACTTCGTTCCAGTCAGTCTCTTCATCATATTCAGCCTTTTTGCAGCTTTTGTTGCAGCACCCTATATGTCCCGACCACTGGAGTTTGCTGTCCAGAGCGATGCCCAAGTACCTGGTTGATTGCGTTATTGGCAGGTCAGTAGTCCCTATTACTACGTGTGGATCGTAAGTTTTAGTTAAAAGCGTGAACAACTGTGCCGTGGTCTTGTTTTTGTTAATAATCATATCGTTTTCGGAGCACCATCTTTTGACTCCACCTAATGTCTCGTTTATTTTGGTTTCCAAGGAATTGATGTTGCTGCTGGTCGTCCATGGTTATCACATCATCTGCGTAACAGAGTACTTCGACTCCCGGGTTATTTGCCTCAATGTTGCAGATTAAATCATTCATGTAAATTTTGAAAAGAGTGCAAGTGCTGACCGCTCCCTGCGGAGTCCCCTTCTCTGTTGACGGAACTAAGAACTTCTGTTTCCATAGCGGACCTTTATAATTCGTTGGCTCAAATATTGATGTATATAGTTCAACATATTTTCTGCCACTCCATAGTTGGCAATTTTGTTATAGAGGAGTTTTCTGCTAACTGTGTCGTAAGCTTCCCGGAAGTCAATAAAACACGCAAGGGTGGACATTTTTCTGTGAAAGCCATCCTTCACTCACTGGGAGCTTATTGACTTGGTCAGTAGTGGATTTGTGTTTTCTGAAACCAGACTGTTCTTCTCGAATTATATTTACTCTATATAAGCCTCCAGCCTGTGGTTGACCTTCCTTTCCATAACTTTTCAGGTAAGAGAAGTAAGACCGATCGGTCTCTAACTGCTTAATTTCTCGGGAACCTTTCCCTTTTTAAACACGGGTACCACTACCGCCTTTTTCCACGGGTCTGGGATACCGATGCGCCAGCTCTTATTCATAGCCATGAGTAAGGTTTTTTGTGCTTCTTTGTCCAGATGTACAACGAATTCGGGATAGACATCATCAATTCCACAGCTCCTTCCACAACTGATATCACTTATAGCTAGCCTTAATTCCGACAAGTTAAAATCCGCCTGGAATAGTTTTATATCTTTCTATTCAGTGCGGTTGCTGGGGTTGATATTTTTTGGTGGTTCTTAAAGTGCTGGCAGTCTGTTGGTGAGGAGAACAATTTACAGAAAAGGTTGGCAATGTCCTCCCTGTTGACATTGATTTCTTGCCCGTGTTTGATCGGGTGGGCTTTGAAGCTCTTACTTTCGTTATTCAACATGGAGATGAATTTGTGTGCTTTAGTTCCGTCCTTCCTGAAGTCGATTCCCGCGATGAAATTTCTGAATTGACTTCTTTTGCTATTTACTATCGCCCGTTGCAGTTTCGCCAGTGCCTTTCTAAGTTTGATGCAATCACCCTGGTTGTTGCTTTGTTCTGCCGTGTGCCTGGTAGCGTCTCTTTCTTTTTTGAGCTTTGTAAGTTCCTCACTCCAGAATGGTGAGTACCTTTTTGCTTGGCCTCGGGGGATATGGAGTTTGGCGATCTCTAGTATAGCTTTCGTGATTTCCTTTATTGTGCTGTTCGGGTATCCTGTCGGAAATATATTCTTCTGTCTTTCGTCAGTGTCTTCAGCGAAGTCAGTCCAATTTGCCTTTTTGAAGTTCCACCTCGTTAGTCTTTTCCTGGGCTTGACGTTTTCCTTTGGTCTTGTTTTTAGTAGAATAATTTTGTGTCCACACCCGGAGGGGTCTTCCAGCAGTTGGAGGTGGCAGCGGTCGGCGATTCTTGCATGCGGCAAGATCAGAACCGGTTTGCCGAGGTGGCCAGTAGAGGAAAGCGGTCGTCAGGGGAGTGAGCGGCACACTGTCGATGAAATCTTCCATGGCTCTTCCCACCGTTGTTGTTCGCGAGCACCCCCATCTGACAGAAGGTGCGTTGAAATCGCCAATAATAATTGTATCGCTGTCGATCATCTGATCCAGTCTATCGTCATAAAAAACGTAGTTCGGTGGGTTGTAGGCTCCTACAACTCGATAATGATTGTTGTCAATACAGCAATGTATTGCTTCCATTTCGTCGTCTTCGTCCATTTCATGTAGGATTTTGAACTTAGGTCTTATGATTTTGTTGGTAGGTCTTTCATAATCCCAAAAATCATTCCCGATGCCTTGTTTGCTTCTTTGCAATGTATGAATCGTGTAGTTGTCAACCTGGTAAATTTGAGTTGTGTCGGTGGCGGCTCCTGTTTCAGCCACTATAAAAAGGTCATTCTGATATTAATGCAAAATAGTCTTCAGCTCGCTGAATTTTGTGAGACTCAGTCCACCTGCGTTCCAAAATATAATATTAAAAATACGCGATTTATGCCTGATAGTGGCGTCGTTATGATGGCCCCGAAAAGGGCCGATTCGTCTTCTTCTTCTTTTAGGTTGTGGTACGGTTATAGACGAAGAGCTGTAGTTTATTTAGCATTACCCAGGGTACACCGCGTGGAGGCGAACTACTTTGTATCTCATATCATAAATGTAAACAGGAAGACCAACTAAAAATTTTACAACAACATGAATATAAATTCGAATAACATGAAGAATAATTATAGTTATATAATGAACTAACACTTAAGTGTAATGATCCTATGTATCGGTAGCTCAGGCGGTGACATAAATATAACATAATTTTCATCTCGAGTAGTAGAAATATATTTTTGGAACAGACGTAACAAATTATGTATTCTACCTCGTATTGATATTAGCGAAATGTTTACCTCAAGTCTTTGTCTTCTCTATGACGTTACGCACTAAAGAACTACAGATCTTACTGGCCCAAAAGGAAGAGCAAAACCGTAAATATTCAGATATTGGACAACATACGGTATGAACAAAAGATTTATTTCCGATGATTACAAAATGTAAAAAAAAATTGTTCATACTCCAATGACACATATTAACGTAATGTACAAACATTAAAAAGTAATAGGTTCAAACTACCACTAATAAAACATTACTAATTAGCGACTAATTTTGTCGTACATATAATAAGAAAACTTGATGCCAACACTGATGATGGCAACATATTTGTAGAAAATAGTATTTGTTAATGAAAATGCCGATAAGGAATAATTGGGTCTGCGTTTATTCATGTTTTACCATTGTAAGTTAGCCAATGTAAGGTCTAGTATACGAAATAGTTTAATGCAAAATGCATGTAACGAGTATAGAAACGATAATTAGTGTTATGATACTAATATTTTATGATACGTAGAATATAATAAAAGTAAGAACAAAAATTAATAATAATAGTATTAGAAGTAAACACAATAATTTTAAATATTGCACAAAATAAAAATGGATATACTTTAGTATAAAGTCATAAATATATGGTAAATTCAAACCTATTTCACATTGTCCCTTTACATGAAATACGACTTTCATACATTCCATAAAAATGGCCTAATAATGCACAACTGACCGCATTGGCAGTCACAATAATCGTTAAAGATACTTTGAACATAGCCTCGTTTCAATATTAGATGGAATATTTTCCATTATCATTACTTCATACTCAAGAGTGTCTCAATCTAATGGTTGCCCGCACGCAACCTTACAGCCATTAGTCTGCGCTGACCGTAAATTGATCCAAAATGCCTTTATAATTCATATAAGTGTTAGAGCACGATTTAACACTCCCTTTAGCTTATTGAAAATTGATATTAAAACTTGTAAACCTATATGAAAACATAAACATATGAATTAGTTTATTTCTAAATAGAAACGACTTTTATTTAAAATAAACCAATAATGTTACGGTTGTTTCAAATTCTAAAGAAGTAGTTACTACTAAATAATTTTTCATATTTTATTACTCTTAACGAATGTACAAAAGCGTACATTCATCAATCTTTCTAATTTATCTTAACGAATATATTTCCAGTAGATTGAATGTAAGTTAACTGATAAATACTATTAACAACTGTTTTATAATGTAAGTGGTTGCACATATCCGAATATAGAAGATTTTAATGTTTTTTCTGATCAATCTACAACGACAGAATTTACAGATAAACAGTTTATTAAAAAACAGTTTATTAACTATAAAGATATAAAAAGGCTAAGCAATTATACTCAGAACATAAACTAAATACAGAACTACATACATTCCTTAAACGGTATTATAGCCATATGAGTCGACTGGTATTAAGGAAGTCTAAATCACTTATGCCTAACCTAAGCGAAAACAAAAAAAAATACTTTATAAGTTAACATTTTTTTTGTGTTTAAGTTTTAGCTTTGAGTGGGTTATGCACACAATGCATATCCTTTGAAATTGGTTTTGAACTAAATTATAAAACAAATGGTATTTACATGCTCTTTGATCTAACAAATTATGATTTTGGATTTTCAATGGTATGTACTTTAGCCAAAGATCTTCACAAAGTACAACTTTTTACAATCTCACAAACAACAGTTCTAACTAACCTAACTAATAAAACACTCGCAATAACAGCCACAAAGAAGGAATCCGATGCGCAGCGGGTCACATTAGATGTAGAGGGTTTTGAAACTAATTCTATGATGTAGTTCATTTTGCATCTAATCACATACTTCACGACAAAGAAACTAGCATCTTGCAGTGCGTTTGGAAGGTTAGGGATTTTTTCCATCAATATCTGACTTTGAACTTAGCAAATTTGTCGAAAACTATAAATGACTGTAAATGTGATGCGGTTGATTTTGAAACCAGAACGACTCATTTAGTATGTAATAGTTACATATTATTCAGAAGAAGTATTTTTCACTACTCAATGAACACGATATAAAGGTAGCATATGTTACACTTTCCTTACGAATCTAGAAGCCTCTTCAAACCTCTCACAGTAGTCTGTACATATGCAAAATAAGACAAGGTAAACAAAACAAAGTTTCTAGATCGGTCATTGTAGTGGGATGAGGGGATAGATTAATGACGACATACTATCCGAAGTTCCCTGGTTCACCCGACACACTACCGACGCAATAAGAGATCGCCTAGCCAAGTTACACACACACACACACACACATATATATATATATATATATTTATATATATATATATATATATATATATATTATTCGTATTTGCACGTCTATTAAATCTTTGGAGTCACTTGAAATTATGATTCATGCATATATACAATTTTTATTTTTCTAGAAAGAACTCCCATCATTATTGTAATAGGTTTTTAATATAGTTAATAAATTGTACTTTTAGTTATTTTGGTAGTTTTAAATAAAAAGTCTTTATAATAATGCCTCTTATAGGTGAAATGCAATATAAATTCACGAATTTATGAAGAAGCCTTAAGATAGCATAATGAAACTTGTTGTAAATTGCCAATGATATAATCTCTGTTTGATTTAAAAGCTGATTTTTTACTGCACTATTGTAATTTTATTTGTTAAAGTCATTAACAGGGTATCTTCCGACAAACTTTATGGACTTTATTTTCAATGTTTTGGAGTGTTACTAATAACAAAGACAAACTAGAAGATAGGATATATATATATATATATATATATAGGATATATGTATATATATAAATATATATATATATATATATATATATATATACATATATATATATATATATATATATATATATATATATATATATATATTTGTATGTATGTATGTGTGCGTGTGTGAGTGTGTATGTGTGTGTGTGTGTGTGTGTGTGTGTGTGTGTGTGTGTGTGTGTGTGTGCGTGCATAATATATGAATTATGAATTAATATGTACTTTATTTATTTAAAGTTTATTCTATATAAAAGTGTAATATAAATCGTAAGTGTGAATACAAGTTCAAGAAAGACTTAATGTAATCTAGTTGTTTTTTAAAACACGTGGGAGAGAATATTTCCATCTAAGGAAATGAGATGAAATTGTGATCATATCAAGTAGAAATACCAAAGACCAAAATACGTGAAGTAATTTTCAAAACATAATCTTGAGTGAGGTGTTTCGCCTTGCTCTTTCTACATAGCGGTCTTTTTCTAGTAACAGGAGTTAAACAGTGTAGCGACATAATATCAGTACGTCTTAGAGTCTTAGAGGGAACCAAATTTACGGGCAAAAAGAACCAAGACCGCGTTCAGTTTAGTGTTCATTCTTTTTTGCGGCGCAGTGCATTAGTCTTCCCCGGGGGCGCGTTTCTTTCCTCATAATATGTAGAGTGCGCTAAAGTCTACAGATAAGCATTCATCGACTTAAACAGTTGTTTGAACATATACAAGTAATACATACAGTTAACCACTAGACATATACAAGTGATTTGAAACATTTCCATAAAACAAATAGAAAGATTCTCAAATTTCGACCTGAAAACCTATTTGCTGTTTCATGCTTTGTGTGTAGGTGTTACTTTCGAAATGAACATATATATTTCAACTCAAATATAGAATTCGCAATGAAAACAAGCGAATTGAATTTTGTTCGCTGTTTATTATTTTAAATACATGGATTATAAAATAAGGCATTGTATTTTTTAAATACTTCTTTATAATATCACACCATATGAACAAAAAATATTAAATGATTTAGGTAATTTAATAAATATCAAGTTTACTTTACAAAACATAAAAATTTATTAAAAAGTATCTTAGAACTTAAGTTTGATTTTACATAGAGCAAATACACGAATATTTATTTTTGTATTTTAAAGTGAAGTGTCTTTGCCCCTAGGCACCATCTTACTGTGCAACATCTTCGCTTGTGTAAGTTGTTCACCTCGAGGATACCCTGCCTCGTAGCCTTAAGATGAAAATTGAGCGGTTTAAGGTAGGTACTTAAGCCCCTCGTAAAGAATTAAGTAGAGCAATATCGCATCAGGTGTAGCACATTGTGTACCAGAGATAAACCTATCGGTAACGTACCTTATTGGTGTCCAAACGTTACATCCCCTTGAGACGACGAGAGATCCCCCTAGTCCTAGGATAGCAGAAGATTGTGACATTGCGTGGGCAGGTACGTTTAGCTGATGCGCACCGGCTCTCAACCGGAGCGGAGAGATCAGTGTATCCGTTAAGCTGGTGATACAGAGCTCTGTGAATATTGAAGAAGAAGGAGAAGAAATAAAAGCTTGCAAATGTATACAATCAACTATAAATCAAGAAAATTAGAAGTGAGAGACTTTTATGACAGAATACACTACAATGGATTGCATGAACTGAATATAGAATATGAACGATTCAAAAGAAAATTGTTTCATTTAGTCGTTCAATACGCACTATTCGTTCACTGTATTCTGATTAAACGAAATTAGTATAGGGCAGATATACAAATTAGCATTTAGTTGTTTTTACAACCAAATTTTCATTTCAAATTACTCGCTGAAGAAATAAAAGTAATCAGTTGTTTTCGGGAAGCGAAAGTAATTCAGCACAGAAAAAAAGAACCAATGTCATGTATATAACGACGTAATCAGGAAATCAATAAAATAAATATATTTGTAAAGTTAGGAAGGTATTTGGAAGTCAGAATATTGAAATCGTGATGACCCTACCCGTCCATCAGAATAATCACATCTCTAACGGGAGATACAGTTGGAAAGGAAAGCTATTGCCTAAAAATAATTTGACGAATCCCTGTAAAATTTTGTTGCAATGAAAACATCCTTTCTTGATTAGGTGAAAGTAATGAAACTTGTAGAATGATATTATCCAGAGAAAACTATTTTATAAAACTTTATTAAAATATTAAGTCTACATTTTATGGCAGTGGCCGGTTAGAAAACACACTAAGTCTACATTTTATGGCAGTGGCCGGTTAGAAAACACCAGTAACATTTATGTTGACAATTATCTCCGAAATAAATAAGGAAATGTTATTCTAAGCGTCTTTAAGTCAAATTATACGAGCTTCTTGCTAACAAATCTGCATAATGCCACTGAAAGCGGTTAAATTAATTTGTCAGGCTCTATTCAGAATCTGACAGTGTCACCAAACAACACTTTCTTCCACTCAATGATTGATGCGCTTATAAAGGGATGGTATAATATTTTTGTTACCTAAAAAAAAAGGCTTTCCATTTTCTACGCGTATACTCTACCATATACTATAGCATTCCTTTGCATATTTTAGGTGGGTAAAGTTTAATCGGTGTGGTTTTGAACATTTTTACCAAATTTCAGTAGACCTATTACTTTTATTTATATATTATTATAAGTTAAAAATGCCTTTTTATTATTTCAAATAATTTTTTTAATTTAGATTTTTTCTGACAAGGTTATAAATATGATTTAGGTTTGTGATTTTCAAATCTGTGTAATTAAAGTGAAATAGATTAAAAATGTTTACATGTAATTTAAAAGTTAATTTTCACAAACAGTATATTTTCACAAATAATTTTTTTAAGTGAAGCAATGAGAGGATTCACAACGCATTAAAGGAACAACGAAGGGAGTAAAGGATTATTATAAACACGATGAAGATTAATTTATATTTAGGTTAAGAAACTATGAAGAAACCGAAAAGTATGTAAATAATACTGTACGCCTGTACTCATACGTTTCTATAAATAAATAATAAAGGAAAAAAGTAACAAATGTTTGTAACCTTCTGATGATGCTAACTGTGTTGGCGAAATGTACATCAAGGGTGTTTAAATATTTGTAGCAAGGGTGTTTGTTGTTTGTTTGTCATATGTACATCAAGAACTAAAACCGCATTTCTCTAATACAATAGGTTATTTAGAGTGAAGAATTTTAAAAAGTCTTAATAAAATGACTTTTACCAACGGAAGTCCAACTCACTCTTCTTCTCGTTCTTCTGCACTCAGCAAATTTATTCCCTATGGCGGCAAGCAAATACCCCCTCAGTGTTACGTTTGGTAACAGCTCACATTGTATGGATATAAGGCTTATGTCATAACGCTTCTGGTGACCTTTATAACACATTTCTATTGTACATAAGTATATATAGTGGACTATATGTAATTTATGTAGCATATATAAGTTATACAGTATATCCTATAAATTGTGAACTTTTTTATACGACTACTTTTTCAAACGTTTACGATATTATTACAATAATCCCAATATTATTATTAGATAAACCGTTGTAAATCTTTCATCTACATTCATTGTCAGCATTGTCTACAGTTATAAATGTTTGAGTGACAATGCCTCATTAAATATTACACGATTTAGAGCGGCTTAAAGCAACTAAATAAAATCCTAAAGTAGTTTGGTTTTGCTGTTTTTCATGTGAAACTGTTGATATACATAAATACATGATTATATGTGTACCGATTATAATAACTATTGTTTTACATAAACTGCATTAAAGTCTATACTGTATCAGACATTACAGACTTTAATATGTCTAAAGTCAAATATCAGCAAAAAACAAAAACTATTGTATTGAAGTGAATATTGTGAATATGCTTTTGTCCTTTTCTGTAATAATTAAACTTAATTACCTCATGTTTATTTTATTCTTGACTTTTGAAATACATCACCATTAAACTATGTAGGCTAAGTACCACATTATACTCTGCTTTTATTATATCGGATTATTTTATAATTCCGGTTTATGGGTTCTAGGGAGCCTTAACTTTCTTGCTACCTCTGTTCTACTAATTCCCGGAAATGCATTCTCTTTGTTCCCGCCTGTATAATAACGTAATTGGGTACATACATATGTTGAAGTACGGTTTCTAAAAGTTAATGAATAGATATATTTTGTTGAGAAGAAATTGTAAATGTTTCATCTATTGTTATAAAAACCGATTTATTATACTAAACAGTTATTGTAGCATGAATACTTTTCTATACTAGATACAGCAAACTAAGAATTATCAGCACCATTCAGGGTCGTATGATGCCTTTACACTAAAATTAAAAACTTCTATTGTAAAAACTTTTTATTAAATAGAGATTGAATAGTCTATGAATGAAATACTTAACGGTAAACAATGTAGTTATTTAATTAGAACCTGCTTTATCACCATGTTGGTCTTATCGGTGATAAATCTTATATTAATGTGATAGTAATAAAACAGAAGTGTTCCTGGCCTTAAGAGATCGTACGAGATTTCTTGTGTATTACCACTTCTTTAAACATCTTACATATTCAGAATGTTCCCTATATCAAATTAATATATATAAATATTAAAACAACATAGGTTATTCACATACAAGAATATTTATGAATTTATATCCAAAGATTTTCGTTGGTAAACAGTACCAACATAATCAGGAATGAAAATTACACACATTACATTACATGGAATTTTCATTCCTGACGATGTTGGTACTGTTCACCAAAGAAAAGCTTTGGATATAAATTAATAAATATTCTTGTATTTGAATTACCTATGTTGTTTTAAATTATTAAACAAGAAAACGTATTATATATATATATATATATATATATATATATATATATATATATATACACACAAACATAAAGATATACTTGACTATGTAAATGGCGTACTATAGGTCTACATTTAAATAAAAACAGAGATATTTAAAAAAGTACAAAATTTATTAACACGATTAAGTTTAAATTTGTTCAAACTTTAAAGAATATATATATATATATATATATATATATATATATATATATATATATATACATACTATACCTATATCAATTTCTGCGCTTAAAGACTAAATGTAAAAACTCACGGAAATATGATAAAGATATCAATATCAAAATCAATGAATAGTTATTTTATTCAATAAATTTAAGTTTTAATTATTTATTGAGTTTAAAATATTGTTATTTATTCCTAATTGCCAATTTTAATAATGTGCATCATTTGTATACCTAATATATAAACATTTTCACAAAATACCACACGATTATTTGGTTTCAAGTGTAGGATATTGGAAAAACACATTAATTACATTCATTAAGAAATTGATTTAATATAAATAATTAATTAGGACGTCGAAAAGCAAAACATAGTTCGAACAAATAGGAATTTCCCAAAAAGTGGACTCCGATGTATGATGAGATAGTCTAATGTAATGGATATTGAAGTATCGCGTGCAAAGATCGAAATTGTGTTTTACGCTTCTGGAGCATTATGATTACAGACACGAATGGAGGAATTATTAGTGGGAATTATATACAGAGTGCGCAAGAAATACTTACTTACTTACTAGCCAACGCCCACTCTTGGCTGTTGGGCCATTTGGTGGCGCGCTGACCAGTAGAGGCGAGAGATCTCTTCTTCCTTCGTGTCGTTCAGGGGTCCATGGTCCAGAGCTGTACATGACTGGAGGTGCTCAGCTGTCATGTCCTCCCCGCTGTCACATAGGGTGCACCTGGGAGACGAGAAGACGTGTATCTTGTTTAGGTGTGCAGCTAGGTAATCGTGTCCAGTTGTGAGTCTAAAAAGTGCAACCCCGTCCCGTCGGGGTAACATGTTGTTAATTGGCCCGTTTTCGACAAGAGTAGCCCAACGTTTATTAAAAGATGCTTCTCGTAAGTAGGCCTGCGTGCTCCTCTTTATTGCAGCATTTATTTGTATTTTTATGGAGGGGAGCGAAGTGCTACGCTCGGTTGTGGGAGCGTTGTTCCTTTTTTTGCCAATGAGTCAGCTAATTCATTTCCTCTTATATCCACGTGGCTGGGGATCCATTGTAATTCAATTTTCCATCCCCTATTCATTAGTTTTGACAAATTTTGACGGCAGGCTAGAGTGGATCTGCAATCGGTCTTCTTGTTATTTGTTACGGCCATTATTGCAGCCATTGAATCTACAAGAAAGACTGCTTGTGCCGGTGTCTTTATTTTCTTCATTTCGTTTGATGCCGCTAGTATGGCGGTTATTTCACCGTCAAAGTTACTTTGGTTGTTGCCAACTGCTAGCGATCCTTCGAAAAGATTACAGTAATAACCAGCTCCAGTCTGTCCTTTGTCTGGGAGGCACGATCCATCGGTATATACATGTAGCCACTGTGTCTCTGGATAGACTGTGTTGATGGTTCTGAGGGCTGCAGCCTTTAGTTCTAGTGGGTTACAATCTTTCTTTGGGATGTTGTGGTCAAGAAGATTTAGGATTCCCTTGGGCAGTGATTTGAACACTTCATGTTTCCTGATATCTGTTGTATGAGTGCCAATGTTGATGTTGTATTTCTTAATCAACTCTTTATATGTGGTTATCGGAGTTTTTTGTGTTTTTAGCCTCGTTGTGGCTTCTTTAAAGTTTGCCCATCGGTGGCTGTACGTCCTTTTGTTTCTCTCCCAAAACCCGAGGCTGAGTTTTTCTCTTCTAAACTGCATTGGCTCTGTTTCCAACTGTGCCTCCATTGCTGCTATCGGGGTCGATTTTGGTGCACCAGTGATGACTCGGAGGACTGCATTTTGGGTTCTATCCAAGATTTGGGATGTGGTGTTTGACGCTGTGATTGTTGCTTCAGCTCCGTACTCGAGTATGGGGCGTATATATGTTTTGTACGCTGTGTTCAGTACATCCTGATTTGCTCCCCATGTTGTGGCAGTTAGGCGTTTCAGCAGTCTTGCTCTTTTAATGGCTCTGTTGGCGCTTTCTTTGATGTGTGGTTTCCAGGTCATTTTGGAATCTATTGAAACTCCCAGGTACTTGCAGATATTGCTCTCCATGAGTTCGCTATTCCCGTATCGCAGAGAGATTTCAGGTCGCCTTGTTGAAAGTGTAAAAAGTTGGTAAATTGATTTATTCGCATTCACACACATCGCGTTAGTCTCCGTCCAAAGCAGCAGGTTAGTCAGTGCCTTGTTTATTGCTTCTTCTAGTGATTTGATGTTGCTACCACTAGCCCAGAGAATTAGATCATCTGCATAGAGTAGGCCTTGTACTCCAGGCACTGCTCGAACTGCCGTGAGTACGTCATTGATCATCAAATTAAAGAGTATACAACTGAGTACGGCTCCTTGTGCTAATCCCTGTCTTTGGATACGATATTTGGACATTCCTCCTGTATATCTTACTCTAATAAGTCGTTGCGACAGAAAGGATTTGATCCACTTAAATAAATTGTCCCTAACTTCACTTTGGGCTAGCTTGTGTATGAGCATTTCTCTCCAAACGGTGTCGTAGGCATTTTTTAGGTCTATTAGTACAGACAAGGTGGACATTTTCCTTTGGAAGCTGTCTTTGACACACTGTGAGAAGTATACTACTTGATCCATCGTACTTCGTCTCGGTCTGAATCCTGCTTGGTCATCATCGATGGTGTTGTGTAAATCGAAGAATTGGCTCAGTCGGCGGGCAACCATTCTTTCCATTACTTTACTACATGCACTCGTTAGAGCAACTGGTCTGTAGCTTCCTGCTTCACTGATAGGTTTGCCTTTCTTATGGATTGGCACTATTTCACCTTTTCGCCATTGATGAGGTACATGGCTAGCCCAGGATAGGTTCACTATCTCCAAGAAGAGCAATTTTGCCTTTTGGCCCAAGTTAATAAGGAATTCCGAGAAAATGTGATCCACACCTGGAGCTTTCCCTGTTTTTGTTTCCTGGAGTGCTTGTTCCAACTCGGCCAACGTGAAATCCTCTGAGCATATTCTGCTGTCTTCTCTAGTTGGGCATGAGCTTTTGGGGTGCTTTAACAGCTTTTTGTATGCACTTTTAGGCTGGTTTACACGACTGATGTTCGCATAGTGCTTACACAGTAGGTTAGCGATATCTCTTGGTTCAGTATAGCATCTTGTTCCCTTCGTGAAGGGTTCTTGCTCTGCAGGCGGTGAGTCACTATTGAGTCGCGATATAAATTTGTGTGCTTTTGCCCCATCCCTCCGAAAGTCAAGGGTGCCTAGAAATTTTCGAAAGGATTCTCTTTTAGACTGTTTTATTTCTTTTTGAAGTTGTGCTTGTGCCCTGCGTAAGGCCGAACAGTCGAGGATATCATTTGTTCTTTCTGCTTCCCTTCTTGCTGCATTCCTTATATTTTTCAGCTCATCCAGTTTGTCACTCCAGAAGGGCCGGTAGGCTTTGACCTGACCCCTTGGTATGCAGGACGTGCTGCATTCTAGGATTGTTTTATTAAAGCTCTCGACAGCCTTCTCCAGCGAACTCCAGTCAATGCTTTCTGCTATGATGTCGTCCGTAAGTGCGCTATACGCCGTCCAGTTCGCCTTCACAAAATTCCATCGGGGAGCTCTAGATGGAGGTTTGAGCGTTTTGAATAGGCTTGTATGTATCAGTATCGCTCGGTGTCCGCACCCTGCTGCGTCATCCAGAAGCCTAACTTTAGTTTTTTGAGACAGTTGTGGATCCAGGATCACCAGGTCCGGTCTAGTAGTACTGCCAGAGTACGACAGGAATGTTGGGGGTGTTTCAACGACTTCCAATAAATTTCTTGCGCAGGGGGGTGATGTTGATCGCCTGCACGTGGTGCCCCCTGCCTGAAATAACTGAACGATCAACACGAGGCTCGCCTTCAGCACGCTGACCATAAAATGAGAGGCCTTCAACAAAAAAAAAGAGTTTTAAACGGTCCTTCTCAGGACCTGGACGCGAGCCTCCGCATTCTGTATTGGAATGCTGGAGGCCTCAACAGCAGTAAATTTGTAGAATTTAAACGAAACGTCATCAATTTCGACGTAGATATATATTTTATAGCCGAAGCCGGAGCGGCAACGGACAATATCCAATACTACAACATAGCTAACTACATGACTTACACGCTGAATCGATCTCGACAAATAGCATCAGGAATTATTGCCGGAATAAAAAGTGACCTGCGTGCCAAGTTTAAGACACTCCATGAGATGCGGGAGGGGGATAAGGCCGAAATTGTTCTTGTCGAAGTCTGGAAGTATAAAAAATGTTTCAGCATTGTAAGCCTTTACAACCCACCGGGAAATGTACTGCCAACTTTATACGTGGAAGCTACGCTTCAACCAAACAGCATTATAGTTGGAGACTTCAACAGCCCGTCCACAAGATGGGGTTACTCCGCGACGACCCGAGCCGGTGAAAGGGTAGAAGATATGGTTGACGACAATTTATTGGAAGTCGTTGAAACACCCCCAACATTCCTGTCGTACTCTGGCAGTACTACTAGACCGGACCTGGTGATCCTGGATCCACAACTGTCTCAAAAAACTAAAGTTAGGCTTCTGGATGACGCAGCAGGGTGCGGACACCGAGCGATACTGATACATACAAGCCTATTCAAAACGCTCAAACCTCCATCTAGAGCTCCCCGATGGAATTTTGTGAAGGCGAACTGGACGGCGTATAGCGCACTTACGGACGACATCATAGCAGAAAGCATTGACTGGAGTTCGCTGGAGAAGGCTGTCGAGAGCTTTAATAAAACAATCCTAGAATGCAGCACGTCCTGCATACCAAGGGGTCAGGTCAAAGCCTACCGGCCCTTCTGGAGTGACAAACTGGATGAGCTGAAAAATATAAGGAATGCAGCAAGAAGGGAAGCAGAAAGAACAAATGATATCCTCGACTGTTCGGCCTTACGCAGGGCACAAGCACAACTTCAAAAAGAAATAAAACAGTCTAAAAGAGAATCCTTTCGAAAATTTCTAGGCACCCTTGACTTTCGGAGGGATGGGGCAAAAGCACACAAATTTATATCGCGACTCAATAGTGATTCACCGCCTGCAGAGCAAGAACCCTTCCTAAGCAAGACGTCCAGAAACGGCAAGCAGCCATCGCTCTCCAATTCCAAAGTGAAAAATATCCAGGAGTGGCGAGAGTTGAGGTACGTAAGAAACTTATCACGTTCTGTGCCCCCATGTTGCCAAATCATGAATACGTCATTTACATAACGAAACCAAGCTTTAGGCCTGAGAAAAGCATCATTCAGGGCGTCTTGCTCAAAGAACGTCATACAAATATTGGCTACAGCTGGAGAAAGTGAAGATCCCATAGGAGCACCATCAAGTTGCCTGTAAAACTGTTCATTAAAAAAAAAGTAAGTGTTTTTGAGACAGTGCCTAGCCAGATCCAAGACATGCGGAGGGAGCTCATCAAAAATAGACATCCTCTGAAGCACTTCATCAATGGGAACGCTGGGGAACAATGACTTGACATCCAAGCTAGCCATTATGTCACTTTCTTCAACTTGGATTCCTTGCAGCACTTGGACAAAATGTTCAGAGTTCTTGATATTGGAATCAGCCTTCTGAACCAATGGCTGCATAAGTTTAGCCAAATGTTTCTCCAGTTTCTGAAGAGGTAAATTAATAACACTCACTATAGGTCTCATAGGAGTGCCCGGTTTATGGATTTTAGTAAACCATTTAACTTAGGAAATCTACTAGATTTTTCCCGAGGAATTATCCTGAATTAAGTTTCCTCATCGATAGGAGTCTGTTTAATAATCCGCCTGGTAGTCTTTTCCAAGTAGGTGGTCGGATCGTTCTTAACAACTTTGTAATTTTCATCATTAAGGATATCCTTCATCTTGTCTATATAATCTGAAGTATTTAAAACAACAGTAGCGTTACCCTTATCAGCCGGCAGTGTAGTAATGTCTAAATTATTTTTCAGTTTGAAAAGGGCTCTCTTTTTTCCAGGGCTGAGATTAGGTTTAGGAATTCTGCTAGTACGTAAAACACTAGCAACCTCCTCACGAATCTCTTCAGCTTCAGGTTTATACATGTAGGCGATAGATGTTTCAACCTCAGATATTATTTCCTCTAAAGGAAGCCTGGTAGGTACAATGGCAAAGTTAAACCCTTTACATAGGACAGAGATTTCAGCATCACTGAGGCTGTAGCTAGAGATGTTCTTCACTACCAAGTCAGGATCCAGAGTCTGACGATGAATTTCAGAGGTTTTAGCAGTAAGGTTATTAAACGTTTTCACCTGTTTCTCAGTTTTCAGACTTTTATTGGTTTCTGATCTCCAAGCCACTAGAGTATCGATACGATCCCACAAAATACGATGAACAACATTGCGAAGGTCAATGTGCAAAGTGAAAAGTTCTCTTTCAGTGGTAGCAAGGTTCTTCCTAGTACGATAGATTTGTTCTCTAAGTAGAGCTTTACTGGCATTCTGAAGAATATTTTCTGATCTCCTAGTCTTGGTGTGATGCGACAACTTAGTGAAAGTAGGCAGGACGTTGTTGTTACGACGGATCAGAAAACGAAGGTCACAGATGATAGTAGACTTCTTCAAACGCAGCTTCTCATATTGCTTGATATTACGGAATATAGTCAACCCATAGAGATTTATAATGCTTATACGTATTCCTTCACGGATGGAAAAATATGATGAATAGTTACTATCTGGAGTACATCCGTTCATTCTGCAACCCATAAATTCGTAGATCCGACGTTTCGCTAGAATCTCATCCAACATTGACGAGGTGAACCCAACAACTGTAGAAGAGCGAGTGAAGAGCGCAGATAACTCGGCTCCTATATATAGAGGAATGAAGCCACGCCCATTGACGTCAATACACACACTGACGTCAATCCACACACACCTGATCCAAACAATTACAGACTAAGTCTGGATCCTGACTTGGTTGTGAAGAACATCTCTATCTACAGCCTCAGTGGCTGAAAATAATATCTTCTTGGAAAACTATGGTGTTAACAACGTTTCTTGTGGAGTTTGTAAGAAATCGTACATTGGCCATACGAACAGACGTATCTCAGCAGGCCTGAGGAGCACAAACTGGGCCTTAAAACAAGCAGAAAACGTCGGCTCTGTACAGGCTCCACTGAGATACAGGGCATACCATTGATTTCCAATCTAGCCGACAGATTGCTCAAGTGGAAAACTACAGGACTAGAATTATTCGTGAGGCTATCGAAATAGAGAAGCGAGAGAGTCTTAACAAACGCGATGATACTTTGAATTTGCCCGCAGTGTGGAAGTGTGTCATCCAATACATACCGATAGATTTTATCGGCAGGAAGGTGAACAAAGGTAAAGGAATGTGAGTAATTGTTTGGATCTGGTGTGTGTGTATTGACGTCAATGGGCGTGGCTTCATTCCTCTATACATAGGAGCCGAGTTATCTGCGCTCTTCACTCGCTCTTCTACTGTTATTGGGTTCACCTCGTCAACGCTGGATGAGATTCTAACGAAACGTCGGAACTGCGAATTTATGGACGGCAGAATGAACGGATGTACTCCAGATAGTAACTATTCATCATATTTTTCCATCCGTGAAGGAATACGTATCAGCATTATAATTCTCTATGGGGAGACTATATTCCGTAATATCAAGCAATATGAGAAGCTGCGTTTGAAGAAGTCTACTCTCATCTGTGACCTTCGTTTTCTGATCCGTTGTCGTAACAACGTCCTGCCTACTTTCACTAATAACTTATAGGTTATATTCACCTTCTAAAATATCATGCATTAACGAACAACTAGATGTTTAGCCAATAAAAATAAAAGTATTTAAAGTATAAAATTATACGTTTTAAAGTAAATTTACGATTTTCTTTTAAAATGAAGAAATTTAAAATAGTTTTATTATATCACAGTGCCCTGAATGTCAGCCGCAAAATTTTATTAATATAACAATTATTTCAAACTTTTCAGTTCAGTGTTATTTTAAGAAATTGCTTTCGTCAGAGAACAACATCACCTAACACCTTCCGAAATCTCTTACTGCCTCTACATAGAGCGCATAAAGAATCACTTCTGAAAAGGACTTAATTTATCAAGGCTCACTCATTCTGTCCCTGACTGAGATTTGGAGTTTTCTTTATAATCTTTTTTACTTATTATTTTAATGTGTTTAACTATTTTTACCACACATACCAATATTGTTTATTTTTGAATGGAAATTCTATTATGAAAATCAATGCAACTATTTTTCATTACTTCGGATTTAGGCTAAACAATAATTAAACTACCATTTTTTTGTATTGTTGTTATATTGGTGCTAATTTATTGGTGACAATTTATTGATGTAAGGTAAGAACGAAAATAAAAACCAGGATGAAAATGTTAAAAAAAAAAAACATTTACTTTAGATGTTAAGATATTGTCGAGGAATATAGTCAATAATTAAAAAAATGTGTTGTTTTATTCCGATTTGAAAACCATTAAGTTAAATAGGATAAAATTTAATTTAAAATAATTTTAAAATATTAGAATCGGCGAATCGTACAGCGCGAGCTTGAATATATATTCTCAGACGATCGAATAGGGTTCCGATACTTTTATAGTAAAAAAACAGAAGAATTAGAGAGATTGAAAAGTGGTATCGTACAACAAATCCAGGGAAACAACTATTGTGGAATAGTCGCGCCTAAAATTAGTACACGAATGAATTGGAAACAAGATCGGAAGACCAGAAAAATCTAGTCACGCTGGAATATCGTTACGATATCTGCATTGTAAGAAAACAAAATATTGATTAGAGAGATTGCAAAGTGGTATCGTACAACAAGTGAAGGGAAACAACTGTTGTGGCATAGTCACGTCCTTTAAATACCAAATAAAAGAATTGCGAAACAAGAACTGATGAACAGAAGGAGGTAGGTAAAACAACGACCAAAATCAACAGTTGCCCCTTGTATTAACCGATAGTCAGATGTAATTATTAAGGTGATTTCTAAAAGAAATCAGACTAGTGAAGAAGGCGATATAGAGCTTACTATGTATAAGTAATACATTAGAATTATAATAATATCTCATTTAATACAATGCTTGACATTAGTGACACATATCTTCGAAAGCCGCCTATGAAAAAAAAACTCGTTTAATGACTTATATGCTGAAATAATCTCAGACTACATGGACTTTATTTACTCTACTTTATGTACAAAAACCATAAAAAGAGCTTTACATGTTCTCAAAAATTACATTACAGATTTTGCATTTAAATATTGTTTAAATTTACTCTTTACAATTATTAAAAAGAATAGTTTCACATATTTGTAGATTTTTAATTTTAGGGGTAGTTCCTATATAGAATTGTTTTAAAAGCTACTATTAGCATAATGGTCAAGAAAAAGCTGGGTCCTTAATTTGATTAAAAAATATTGTCCAAGCTACGTATTTCCAATAATAATGGAAGTTTAGCGTGAGACATGACATATTACTTGTTTCGCCCCAACACTTTATGATATCTTCGGGCTGTTTACAGCTCTAACGACATGTAGTTACTATAACATGTTGTATAGAGTGTAGTTGTCATATGTTTTGTTACTGGAGACATATTTTCCTTATTTTACCAATATAGGAAAATAATTTTATTTAAAACGTGTATTTATCATTTTGTTTGAGTAGAGATTTTTCATCCATATAAACCATCGTTTCTCTCACTTCAAGAACGAAAACAATCGATGTTACTTCCAGTGAGCACTACCCATCTTTATCGCAGCAAGGGGGATTGGTCGAACACCCTTACAGTTGAAATTGTGACATAACTACCATAACAGAATGATATAAATATTAAGAATAAGATATAAGCAAGTAGGTGTTTATAAATTTCCGTAAAGTAAGGATTGCTCTTGTTATATAATTACGAGACTTATTATTCAATTATCAAAGACTTTAATGTTTAAAGGAATGTGCTTTTTTACCCCATTTGTTCACTAATGCCCTAGCCTCAATTATAAGTACTTACCTGCACAGACTCAGTTTGTCATAGGTGCTGAAAATCCCACCTATCTGGATTTAAACCCTGTTGAAAACGGTGCCAGACTCCCTTAACAGCTGATATTAAGGTTACTTAACTACCAGTTAGAAGTCTCATTATCTGTCCTACTTTTACAGTGAAGTTTTCCTTGTTTGAGTAACGCTTGTTTTTTCCTTGTTCGTTTTCTTTTTAGAACGGTGGTCCTCCGGGTAAAGTACTTGGTATCATTTCAGTTATTGATACGCAAGTAATTAGCTTGCAAAAGAAACAAACCCAGAAACGTACGTATATAGTAAAGCGGTAAACTTATCTATCACTGAATACTCACTTATAGCGTTGTTATTACTCTTTAAAGAAATTCTTCTGTCTCTGTTCATTAGTTTTCGATTTGCCACATGTAGCAAAAGTTTAAGATATGAACACAAGAGGTTTGTATTTGACACGGGGCGTCGTTTAAACACGACAGTACTTTAGTATTCTTAGTGATAATGTCTTTATTGTTACAACTCCCCCTATTTCTACGTTGATTAAAGAATACAACCTGAGAGGAATCTAAATTTACATACAACGGAATAGGCCTACATTAGTAGGCTGCTAGGGCTATTTTCTATATACGTAAAACCCATACCAATATAAAGTTTTCGAAAATGTTACAGTTTTTTTTGGGGGTAAGGTAAAAATTTAGAAATATACACACACACACACACACACACACACACACACACATATATATATATATATATATATATATATATATATATATATATAAGTTGTAATTTCAAATGTTTTTTTCGCCTAAACCCTTAAGAAATACATCTCCCTTCGTCCCTAAACAGCGCATAACTTTGTCTGGAGTAGTATGCAAAAACTTCAACCCTGATCAATATTCTACGTTTAGTCTTGAATAGAAGGTAGGTTATGTCTCACCAGTCTCTCTTAATACATCTTGTAAACCACAGCTACATCGTTGTTTTTGTGAGTTAAGATATATAATAACAATATATAGTACTGTTGAGGCGTTAAATCGTCATTTTGGAAATTTCAACTGTAGTGCAAGTACATCGGAAAGTATTGGAAGTAAATCTCAGTTGCTTAAATATCTGAACTCAGACATAGTCAAAGATTCGTTCCTGCAAAGTAGTTACTGACAAACTAGATGATGTAAACCATTTATTATTATATGTTGCCATAGTCATATATATAGGTAAAGACATGAATATGCATGTGAGATACTTTTTCACAAAATTATGGAATTAAGTTCTCATCACATATTATCCCTCAGCTTTATGAGAAAATAAAAGTATACATACATATACAGTTTATTAAAATTATAATAATTTTAAAATAATTAATAATATTAGTATAGAAAAATATTACTGATGTCACTGTAAAATACAATTAGTTCCAGAATAGTAAAAATATGAGTAAATAATTTAAACTGAAAATAATGTTTTCAACGAAAGCTTAAACTATAGTTTATATAAATATTATTCTGTAATTTGAATTTATTATAATGTAAGGTTATGTAATTACATTGTAAAATATTACATCAAAATATCTATGTCAATTTGTTTAAAATTATATATATATGAAGTTAATATAATACCATTGTAAGTAATTTTATCCACCATTAAGTGCAATGATTTTACCTTGAGTGATGAGGCGCCTTTCGGTCACTTGACCATTGTCGAATCACTCAAGGTAGAATCATAGCACCTAATAGTGGATAAAATTACTTACAATAATAATATATAAACTTCATAAAGTCAGTGCAACGGTAAAACAATGGATAACGTAAAATATCAAGAATATATATATATATATATATATATATATATATATATATATACATTTCATTATGAATATATATATATTGTAATCTTTAGATGAATTATTTTTTCTTGTTGAATATGTATGCTGTAATAAAAATAACTTTCATAAACAAGAATATACGAATATTACTTCATTTTTTTGTTGATTGAAGCTTTTCGCTAATTTACATTATTACCATTTTCAAAATTTATAAATTACTGCCCAGTTATGTGACTAGAGTAATACGAAAGTAGGTCTTACTCTAGTCACATAACTGAACAGTGGTTTATACATTTTGAAAATGCTAATAATGGTTATTAGCGAAAAGATTCAATCAATAATAAAATTAAGTAATACTCGTATATTATTGTTTATGAAAGTTATTTTATTTTACCATATATATATATATATATATATATTATATATATATATATATATATATATATATATATATATCGCAATATGTATTCTTGTGTTTTAATAAAGAACGTAAGTCAAAATAAAAATACAAGAATTTTAATTGAATATACAATTCAGTTTTAATTAAATATGAAATTCAATAATAATTCTTGTATTTGTATTTTGACTTATGTTTTATATATATATATATATATATATATATATATATATATATATATATATAATGATATATATATATAATGATTATGTGATTTTAATAATTATAACTATAATTTTATAATAAAAAATTTAAACACAACAGCAACTAAATTTTTGACCGACCTGATCAATCTTTTCAGAATCGATTAGGTAAATTAGTTGTTTAACTGTTGTATGAAATTCACTGCAACATTTTTAACAAACTGGAAAGGTTATGTATTCTCCAATCTAATTAAAAATTATTTAATAAATATTATAAGTTAAATTACATTAATTTCAGTAGGCTATTGTATTGTAAGATTGTAATTGTTAGTAAATGTGTAGCTGGACCTTACATATTTATATTTAATTTTTCCTGTGTTAAGAAAATTATTTGGTTTAGTTTTGGAATATTAAGTTAAATTTATGTCCTCATTAAGTATTTTGTTATCTACAGATAAAGCTCAAATCTAAAAAGAAACTGAATTTTAAAATCAACTACGTATTTTAAAATGTTTTACGTAAAACTAATAGGAGGCAGAATATTAGCTAAAGTCGGTCATTTGTAGGCCATTAATATTACGGGTGTTAGTTTAAAAAAAAATTAATTTGTACTTTTTATTTTAAATTTATAAAATCACAAAGTAAAAAAGACAACGAGTGAAAAGGACTTGAAAACCAGGTGTATTATTGGAGAGTGATTAATTATGTGTCAGACCTTTTTGAGAGCTGAACACGTTTTTACCGAGGTCATCATTTTCATAGGATGATTGATGTGACAGGGCTTTGCAAAACATTATTTGGATATTGATTAAATACTTCAGGTGCTTTTATGTACCTCGTGTTGTGTATCTGTTTAAATATTTCACTCCAAGAGAATGAGTTTTATGACAAATATTTATTCCTTGTGCATCCATCTCATATGTCGCTCGTAATTTGATCATGTTCTTTACCAACGTTTAAATCTCTATTTTATTAGTCTAGCAAAGTGTTTCGGTTTTACGGGCAATCCTATTTTATTACGGTAGAAAAAGTAATACATAATTTTAAGTTGTAACGGTTATACCCTTTTTACCACGGTAAGTTTTACCTTTATTTGAAATGCGATTTTGCTTATTACCAACATAATTAATTTTAGTTACCAGGGCTCTAGTTCTACGCCACAGGTCAGACAAATTACTGTCTGTCTGTAACGGTCTTCATATCTTGAAGCTAGAACTAGGTTACTTGTGAAATAAGCATTGAAGGTTTTAAAATACAAAGTAAAACAATTTAAACTAGCAGAGTCTTGTGAAATTCCTATTTAAAGGCTTATTAAATTAAGATGTATAGGATTTGTGTGCTCGTTAAATAATTGCTCTCTTAAATCTTCAATTAAAACAAATCAAACATATTTTATTTAGCAGAAAGTTATAAAATTACAAACCAAAATACATATATCTGAAACATTGCGTTCGTTACTGATTTGTGGATATTTAACAGTTTACATATTAATAAATCAATTTCTGAAATGACTCTGTTTTCGAGTTTACTTGCTTGCTCTTTTCATAATTATTTCTTACAATTTAAACTGAAAACAAATGCACCAAATAATGCATAAATTACATTTGAGTACGTATTGAGAATTTTAAAGTTTATTAATTTTGTACTAAACTGTTTAGGCATTTAAATTTTTTTGGTAGTTCACCAATGTTTGAATTTGTTCACTTAGCTTTTTTAACAAGGTGTAGCCTCGCATCCTTCTATTGGAAAACTCTCACAATATTCGCTGGGTCATGATTTTGTAAAAGTTTTCAGTAACTCAGCGTTCCATCTTCGTCATTGGCAATGTGCTCTGTCTTCTATTTTCTGATTACAAGAAATTAAAAAATGACTATTACATTAAAAATTCAAAACAAAACATTTCCTCACTCCTCGCACTACAAGACATGTTTCTGCTGCTACATCTTGATTACGAGAGAGTTAACCATCGCTGTTACATTAAACAAATTTAAATAAAACATTTCTTCGCTCATCGCACTACAAGACATGTTTCTGCCCCTACATCTTGGTTACGAGAGAGTTCAATTATCGGTAGCAAGCAAGCGTCCTAGTTACCGCCCATCGATCTGCGCATATTACTTTAATTTTAGTTTCAAATTCTTCCTATAGATGCCACTACCAACCAGAGATTTGATTTGTTTCTAACAAATCACAATTTTTTGATTTAGTTCTATTATTGTTACACTTTTGAATACATTCTCGTTCGTTTTCTGAAATTTCCTTTTTTAATATGTAACACCATCTAAAATGTGTTACATAGTAGCAGTATGTCAAACCAATTATCTTTAACGTAATTGGCAAAACTACATAACCTCTTCATTTTACACTTGTAATTCTAAGTGATACATTTGAAGGTGGTTTATGCATAGTAATCAATTTATATTCATTTCTTCATACGTTTCTTTTACAGGATAAAATCTTAAATAGCGGAGAGGTTGTAAGTGGACTGGAAGATACTGAAAACGTAACAGGACTCTTGAGCAAAATCATTTGATTTAGAGACGTACTATCTAATGACGTCATAAAAAATCCTATAGCTTTTGCTGTGTTTTTGTGAAGCTAAATACGAATTTGCCGTATTTATGTTAGTGTAAATCGTTATTTTGCAGTTAGAGTATGTCGTTACCTAAGATAGAGATGCAGTTCTATTTTAATGTATTAAATGCAAGACCTATAGAAGCGTCTTCAGCTCTGTAATTATAAGCACTGTGTGTGTTTTGGGGGAGTGGTATTACGGTTTGTTTAACAAATTAGAATCAATTAGTCTTATAACATGCTTTATGGGGTTTCCAATACAATATTGGAAGAACTATGTCCCCTGTGTGCAAGAGATGGGAACTGGACCAAGAGGAAAACCCATTCACGTACTCTGTGAGTGTCCTACTTTCATAGCTGCAAGGAGAAAGTGGTTTGGCTGGCAGGTATGTACACCAGAAGATATCAGAAGATTTAGCATCAGGTGGACACATGGATTCTGCAAAGAGGTAGGTATCCACTAAGCTAATCCTGTGATAGGAATAGAAAGAGAGTACAAAGGCTGTAGTTAGGCGCACTACATCGATAAGGTCCCTAGTGTCTTATATTATTATTATGAGAAAAAACCATGGTCTATATATTTTGTTATAATTAGGCATATTGCATATATGTTTCTTTTATTCAGGCTAATGAAAATTGACTTAATTTGAAAGAAAATTTTGTTCCTAAAACGGTTGTAAGACATTGTTGTGGAAAATGCCATTATATATACTATGAACCAATGTTTTCAATGTTTAAGGGGGGGTTTCTGTTACTTAGCTGGAGAAACCTTGTGCTTCACGTCCGTCTGTCTCACCTCAGCTATTGTAGAGAAACGATCGCAATTGTTGCAATTGTTATTTATTGTGTGTAATAAATATGTATTGTCATGTCAATGGGCATGGGTGCTTTGTAGCCAAAATGAATAAAAACATTTGGGGTTAGAGGTTATCTGTATTATTTATTAATATCAAACCACAGTAAAATTATTTCAAGATTTTTATATTTTTATTTTTAATTTAAAATATTTAATTTAAAGTATTACTTATTCTCGAAACATAATTTTTGTATTAGAAAATGTTTCCTTACAAACTTAAATGTGTTAGCTAACTATTAGCGGAAATTTTCCTTCCCTGATGGTAAATATATAACTGAATTAGATGGTCGTGATTTGTATAGATTTTATATGTTTTCTCCCTGAAATTTAGTTCTTAATAGCTTTATTAAACTAAAACATTAACTATAAAAATGGTTAGGTTACAAAATATTGAAAATTGTAGTGAATGAATGTGTAAAGAAATTGAACGATTTGCTAAGATCAAAAACTATGATTTTTTTTTAAAACATTTTCAAAAGTAAATGCCTTCTCCACTCAAATTCCCTCAACACTCATCACAACTAAGAAAGGCATTAGGGTCTCCTCATGCCTTTCAGAATCCATCCACGTCGCTCTGATTATCCGATGTATCTGGTGATCCTACTTCCTGATCTAAGATATCCTGCTCCTGTATGGTGACCCCAGGAAACGAAGACGTCTCGTCATCACCAAGAGTCTTTCTAATCTAAATCACTGAGATGCATCTCACTATCACACAATCCATTTTAGATCCTCTCTAGTCAGAAATCCATCATCTCTACATAGCACCTCGCTCTCGGAGTCCATCCGCTCTAGCTAGGCTGTTTGACAATAACGAAAGCTAAGAACACTTGTGTAGCAGCGATATCACGCACTTCTTTGGACTTCGGTACAATTCCAGGAACCAAACATTTTATTGGATCTTCTATAACTTTCCACACCCCAGAAATCTTCCTCCTTTGCAGTTTCTTGTATCTTTAGGTTAATAAATTAGTCCTGATAGGCACTAAGGACTAATCACTTAGGCACATAAGAATCGTTTTAATTTACACTATCAGCCTCTATCTCCTATTGCTTCACTAGTATATCTTGTAAAATTATAATAACTTTATAATAAAACTCGTTTAATCTACAGTTAAATAAATAAAACCTCACAGAAAACACACAGTCCCCCCCAACGGATCAAAAGTTCCCATATAGAAGCCCCCCTCCTTGTTACCAGTCCAATACCAACAGACTTAATTAACTACCTTACATGCAGCCAGTGAAAATGGAGGGTAAAATCAGGTTCGAGTGTTCAAGGCAATGAAGCTTCATGACGTAAGTTCAAGTTCGGTTTTCTCATTACAGCCCACTCATCGCGTAGTACTTCCGCTGATGTAATTATGTCTGAAGAGGTTAAATAAAGAATCGATCTATAAAGTGTTTTACAACATTCGAGTGGAATAGAATTACAAACGTTTCATTATAAATTACAAAATAAAACCTAAAGCTTGAATCCTAAAACTTGAGAAAACTCATATCACCACACGTGTAGGGTTTTCTACCTTAGAAGTATACACACAAACATTTCTATTTTATTATCTCGCAAAACCCATTCTAGACTAACAGGTTAGCCCCTTCCAATCTAATATTGTTTTATTTAAAATATATCATACAAACCAGTTTGCTGACCAATGGGACTTCAAAATCCCTATGTTTTTGAATTTCTGAAACAGTTTTAGTTCTCTTGAATACACCAAGAGAGCAAAACCTTTATTGTTTAGATTTACGTGCATGTATGGATATTAGTGGCTCAAAAATAGCTGTTTGGAAAAACATTTACGGCGACTGTGAATTCAAAGGTATCTACAACATATTTACTGTACGTGTTATTTGATTTTTTTGTTTTCTTTTATGTAGTAATATTTATCATAACTTCGATATGTATCATCCTGATCGACAAAATTCAAAAGGGACTAATAAGTCCCATTTGTCCTGTACATAATCCCATACATCCTAATCGTTGAGATAATGCTTTTTACGATCATGAAATCAAAGTGATTTTTATACTTGTATGCATCTAACTGATGGAAAAGGTCCTAAAATTTGTGCTTATGCTAACAATTGATTCTCTACTTGTCAATAAATAAATGTTGAGCAAATATAATTGTTCTGCTTGAGATGATTGGTGTAAATTTTCACATGGAATAAGTGGTAGTGCCCTCATGAAAGAACTAGTGGTCGACTTGTATGAAAATGTATTTTGTACCTCAAGAGGTTGAAAACTGAGACGTTTCTTGCTTGCAGCACAATAGAAAAAAAATGGATTCCTCCTCTTTAGGCTGACAGAGATATATCAAAATACTTAAGACTAGCGATATTTAATCTTGGATACCTGTGTATACAAATGGATAGATATTCCCTCCGTGTAAATAGCGTCAATTGTTGATGGAAATTAGGAAAATAATGCAAAACGCAATACTAAAAAAGGTGGTATAATTGACTTTCTTCCCCCTTCAATTGTGAGAGACTATAACAACCACATGGATGGAGTTTATCTAGCTGACCATCATCGACAGATGCATTCAGTGATATTACATAAATACTTTCTTTGGGTGGTATCCTCTTTTTTTAGGGGGGGGGGATTATTCGCATATGAATTGTTATTTCTACATCGTATATTGTTCTTTGAATTTTGAAAAAAATATGTTGCTGTTTTGGACTACAGAAGAGGTGTAAGTTAGGGTCTGATGAGGAAAATTAAAAGACCTGCCGTATCTTTTTTACAGTATATTTTGGCGTAAAAAATAAATCTAATACACCTCAGCCTAAAGGAGAGGAACAAATAATTGGTCAGTGACCTGTGATGTTTGCATTGAGAATAAGGGTGAACATTTCGTAGAATTTGTTTCAAAAAAAAGTAGATGTGAAGTACGTGGAAAACATTGTATCGAGTCACGACCCTATTATGTGTGCAATGTGTTCAAGACATACTTTATGTCAATGAAAAAAATTGTTTCAAAACACTTCATGAATTTTAGAACAAATTTTGTTACTGATCATTCTTGTTTTAGTTTTGTGTATATTATTATGTATTACTTTAGTCATTTTTTACCTCATCATGATATAACTTTTTTCATTTGATTATTCCATAGTTTTAAATTTTCAAGTAAATGAATATTTTAAACTTTTTATTAATAATAAAAAAGGTTGTATCAATTATCTCACATTTGTAGGTTACACCGAGGTTACAAAAAAAATGGTTTGGGTTATATTTATATCAATTTTGATGTTTACAGACCTTTAAGTCCCGTCAGTGTTTCTCATTTTTTTACAACATATTTTTTTCTGAAAATTGTATATAGGTTTGATGTTTTGAAGATATTTGAATATGATTTTCACTAAATAATAAAGTTTAAGAGAATATTTCAACTCTTGGTCAGGAAAGGGTTTAGTGCACATAAACGTACAGTCTTTCTATTCGTAGTTGATTCGTTGAACTTACTTAATACGAGGGCACACTATAACCTATCTCTTTGGTATAATAAATTACTTATTTTAATAACAGTAATATTATAAATAGTTATTGTTGAATTGCTAATAATATTAGGTTTAAAACAGCATTCCACCGATATTAAATAAAATCTTTAAGTTTAATTTTTCAGTGGTTGGCATTACGTAATAAATATTGTGATTCAAACTAAATTAATACAGGATGTTTTCTTTACTTGTTAGACTTGAAAAGTTTCCAAAGTAATTCGAATGATTACTAATTTCTTTTTCGTTTTAACTAGTACAATACGACTTTTAGATGGACGTGGCTACCAGAAAATTAACGTTTATTGGTGTTACGTAAACGCCATCTTGATTACACGTCTTCTCGTCGTGCAATGAAGGGACTATTAACATACTAACACGAATAACAGAAGCAATAAAAATTTAACTAGACTATTTTCTAAAAAAACTAGAACCAGCTTGAACATATTGATATAAATGGGGATGGAAAGTAAGCATATCTCTTTGAAAATGTTATTCTAATAGGTGAAATTACTTTATTCATTGTTATTTGTTGGTTTTAAGGTGTTTAGCAATTTAACGTAAAAATGGTAATCAAATGATTGCGAGGATTAAATATGTATGGGGTAAGGTGAAGACGTCCTTAGAAAAAATGCTATCGGATCATAGTGTAACATAATATACTTAAATGTATACGAGCTCATTTATGAGATTAGAGAAGAAAATTAGAATAAAAAAATAATATTGAACGAAAAAGACTTACTTACTAGCCAACGCCCACCCTTGGCAGTTGAGCCATTTGGCGACGCGCATACCAGTACAGATGGGCATCCCTGAAGATGGGACTGTTATAATCCTGGGCCCTGTCCAGGGCTGTGCAATCATTCAGGAGTTCGGCATTCATAAGTTTACCACCAAACAGCAGACACTCCGGGGTCGGTAGCACATGAATGCTGTGGAGGTGCGCAGCAAGGTAATCATGACCGGTCTTCAACCTGAAAGCTGCAACGCTAACAGATCGGGGCAAGTTTTGGTCAATTGGTCCACCCGTCACAAGATTTTCCCACCGTTTTCCTGCTGAGAGCTCCCTCAATCGACCATGATTCCATTTTATAGTGGACGTCTTTATTAGGGACCTGGAGGATTGTAGTGAACTCAGATGCTCGGGCTCGAGGATTGTTCCCTGCTTCGCTAGTTGATCAGCCTTTTCATTGCCAGTGATGTTTACATGAATCGGGATCCACTGGAAATTAAGTACCCACACGGCATTTATGAGAGCATTTAGTTTTCTTCTATATTCTATTGTTCTACTACAGTCGGGGATTGAGTTCCCAGAGAGATTCAAGATGGCGGTCTTAGAGTCAACAAGGAAAACGGCCCTACTCGGAGCAGTCAGGTTCTCTAGTTCTATTGCTGCACCATATATGGCACAAAAAAGAAGGCCTGTAAAAAGATTACTTTTGTTTGGGAATTTAAATATAGTAAGGGAGGTTTCTATGACGGACATGATATAGTTTCATTATGTCTCATATTGTTGTGGTTTTAATGTGTTTAATATTTATAGGCTACAAAACCTAATCAAAGGGTATGAATAATATATTTTGGTAGGTTAGTGCTATTATATTCCCTTATGGATAATGTGGGCGATGTTACCCTAAGAGACAGTTTTTATATAGTTTCAAACATTTATAGCTGAGTGTTCAATTTTAAAATAAATATTTTTCAAATCTTACTTTATGATACAGTTATAATTTAAAATCGATGATAATTATGTATAAATTTTAATTACTTTTAACATCTATGTAATTTACAAAACAACATAAATGTATCTTTTTAATATATATTTTTTAAAAGATATTAAAAAATTGCCTAGTTTTTGCTTAGTTTTTAACTTATTATTAATGGGAAAGATTCTGTGTAACGTATTTCTTGCGCAAATACTCAACGCCAAATGGCTTAACTGCCAAGGGTGGGCGTTGGCTAGTAAGTAAGTCTTTTTCGTTCAATATTATTTTTTTATTCTAATTTTCTTCTCTAATCTCATTAATGAGCTCGTATACATTTAAGTATATTATGTTACACTATGATCCGATAGCATTTTTTCTAAGGACGTCTTCACCTTACCCCATACATATTTAATCCTCGCAATCATTTGATTACCATTTTTACGTTAAATTGCTAAACACCTTAAAACCAACAAATAACAATGAATAAAGTAATTTCACCTATTAGAATAACATTTTCAAAGAGATATGCTTACTTTCCATCCCCATTTATATCAATATGTTCAAGCTGGTTCTAGTTTTTTTAGAAAATAGTCTAGTTAAATTTTTATTGCTTCTGTTATTCGTGTTAGTATGTTAATAGTCCCTTCATTGCACGACGAGAAGACGTGTAATCAAGATGGCGTTTACGTAACACCAATAAACGTTAATTTTCTGGTAGCCACGTCCATCTAAAAGTCGTATTGTACTAGTTAAAACGAAAAAGAAATTAGTAATCATTCGAATTACTTTGGAAACTTTTCAAGTCTAACAAGTAAAGAAAACATCCTGTATTAATTTAGTTTGAATCACAATATTTATTACGTAATGCCAACCACTGAAAAATTAAACTTAAAGATTTTATTTAATATCGGTGGAATGCTGTTTTAAACCTAATATTATTAGCAATTCAACAATAACTATTTATAATATTACTGTTATTAAAATAAGTAATTTATTATACCAAAGAGATAGGTTATAGTGTGCCCTCGTATTAAGTAAGTTCAACGAATCAACTACGAATAGAAAGACTGTACGTTTATGTGCACTAAACCCTTTCCTGACCAAGAGTTGAAATATTCTCTTAAACTTTATTATTTAGTGAAAATCATATTCAAATATCTTCAAAACATCAAACCTATATACAATTTTCAGAAAAAAATATGTTGTAAAAAAATGAGAAACACTGACGGGACTTAAAGGTCTGTAAACATCAAAATTGATATAAATATAACCCAAACCATTTTTTTTGTAACCTCGGTGTAACCTACAAATGTGAGATAATTGATACAACCTTTTTTATTATTAATAAAAAGTTTAAAATATTCATTTACTTGAAAATTTAAAACTATGGAATAATCAAATGAAAAAAGTTATATCATGATGAGGTAAAAAATGACTAAAGTAATACATAATAATATACACAAAACTAAAACAAGAATGATCAGTAACAAAATTTGTTCTAAAATTCATGAAGTGTTTTGAAACAATTTTTTTCATTGACATAAAGTATGTCTTGAACACATTGCACACATAATAGGGTCGTGACTCGATACAATGTTTTCCACGTACTTCACATCTACTTTTTTTTGAAACAAATTCTACGAAATGTTCACCCTTATTCTCAATGCAAACATCACAGGTCACTGACCAATTATTTGTTCCTCTCCTTTAGGCTGAGGTGTATTAGATTTATTTTTTACGCCAAAATATACTGTAAAAAAGATACGGCAGGTCTTTTAATTTTCCTCATCAGACCCTAACTTACACCTCTTCTGTAGTCCAAAACAGCAACATATTTTTTTCAAAATTCAAAGAACAATATACGATGTAGAAATAACAATTCATATGCGAATAATCCCCCCCCCTAAAAAAAGAGGATACCACCCAAAGAAAGTATTTATGTAATATCACTGAATGCATCTGTCGATGATGGTCAGCTAGATAAACTCCATCCATGTGGTTGTTATAGTCTCTCACAATTGAAGGGGGAAGAAAGTCAATTATACCACCTTTTTTAGTATTGCGTTTTGCATTATTTTCCTAATTTCCATCAACAATTGACGCTATTTACACGGAGGGAATATCTATCCATTTGTATACACAGGTATCCAAGATTAAATATCGCTAGTCTTAAGTATTTTGATATATCTCTGTCAGCCTAAAGAGGAGGAATCCATTTTTTTTCTATTGTGCTGCAAGCAAGAAACGTCTCAGTTTTCAACCTCTTGAGGTACAAAATACATTTTCATACAAGTCGACCACTAGTTCTTTCATGAGGGCACTACCACTTATTCCATGTGAAAATTTACACCAATCATCTCAAGCAGAACAATTATATTTGCTCAACATTTATTTATTGACAAGTAGAGAATCAATTGTTAGCATAAGCACAAATTTTAGGACCTTTTCCATCAGTTAGATGCATACAAGTATAAAAATCACTTTGATTTCATGATCGTAAAAAGCATTATCTCAACGATTAGGATGTATGGGATTATGTACAGGACAAATGGGACTTATTAGTCCCTTTTGAATTTTGTCGATCAGGATGATACATATCGAAGTTATGATAAATATTACTACATAAAAGAAAACAAAAAAATCAAATAACACGTACAGTAAATATGTTGTAGATACCTTTGAATTCACAGTCGCCGTAAATGTTTTTCCAAACAGCTATTTTTGAGCCACTAATATCCATACATGCACGTAAATCTAAACAATAAAGGTTTTGCTCTCTTGGTGTATTCAAGAGAACTAAAACTGTTTCAGAAATTCAAAAACATAGGGATTTTGAAGTCCCATTGGTCAGCAAACTGGTTTGTATGATATATTTTAAATAAAACAATATTAGATTGGAAGGGGCTAACCTGTTAGTCTAGAATGGGTTTTGCGAGATAATAAAATAGAAATGTTTGTGTGTATACTTCTAAGGTAGAAAACCCTACACGTGTGGTGATATGAGTTTTCTCAAGTTTTAGGATTCAAGCTTTAGGTTTTATTTTGTAATTTATAATGAAACGTTTGTAATTCTATTCCACTCGAATGTTGTAAAACACTTTATAGATCGATTCTTTATTTAACCTCTTCAGACATAATTACATCAGCGGAAGTACTACGCGATGAGTGGGCTGTAATGAGAAAACCGAACTTGAACTTACGTCATGAAGCTTCATTGCCTTGAACACTCGAACCTGATTTTACCCTCCATTTTCACTGGCTGCATGTAAGGTAGTTAATTAAGTCTGTTGGTATTGGACTGGTAACAAGGAGGGGGGCTTCTATATGGGAACTTTTTATCCGTTGGGGGGGACTGTGTGTTTTCTGTGAGGTTTTATTTATTTAACTGTAGATTAAACGAGTTTTATTATAAAGTTATTATAATTTTACAAGATATACTAGTGAAGCAATAGGAGATAGAGGCTGATAGTGTAAATTAAAACGATTCTTATGTGCCTAAGTGATTAGTCCTTAGTGCCTATCAGGACTAATTTATTAACCTAAAGATACAAGAAACTGCAAAGGAGGAAGATTTCTGGGGTGTGGAAAGTTATAGAAGATCCAATAAAATGTTTGGTTCCTGGAATTGTACCGAAGTCCAAAGAAGTGCGTGATATCGCTGCTACACAAGTGTTCTTAGCTTTCGTTATTGTCAAACAGCCTAGCTAGAGCGGATGGACTCCGAGAGCGAGGTGCTATGTAGAGATGATGGATTTCTGACTAGAGAGGATCTAAAATGGATTGTGTGATAGTGAGATGCATCTCAGTGATTTAGATTAGAAAGACTCTTGGTGATGACGAGACGTCTTCGTTTCCTGGGGTCACCATACAGGAGCAGGATATCTTAGATCAGGAAGTAGGATCACCAGATACATCGGATAATCAGAGCGACGTGGATGGATTCTGAAAGGCATGAGGAGACCCTAATGCCTTTCTTAGTTGTGATGAGTGTTGAGGGAATTTGAGTGGAGAAGGCATTTACTTTTGAAAATGTTTTTAAAAAAAATCATAGTTTTTGATCTTAGCAAATCGTTCAATTTCTTTACACATTCATTCACTACAATTTTCAATATTTTGTAACCTAACCATTTTTGTAGTTAATGTTTTAGTTTAATAAAGCTATTAAGAACTAAATTTCAGGGTGAAAACATATAAAATCTATACAAATCACGACCATCTAATTCAGTTATATATTTACCATCAGGGAAGGAAAATTTCCGCTAATAGTTAGCTAACACATTTAAGTTTGTAAGGAAACATTTTCTAATACAAAAATTATGTTTCGAGAATAAGTAATACTTTAAATTAAATATTTTAAATTAAAAATAAAAATATAAAAATCTTGAAATAATTTTACTGTGGTTTGATATTAATAAATAATACAGATAACCTCTAACCCCAAATGTTTTTATTCATTTTGGCTACAAAGCACCCATGCCCATTGACATGACAATACATATTTATTACACACAATAAATAACAATTGCAACAATTGCGATCGTTCCTCTACAATAGCTGAGGTGAGACAGACGGACGTGAAGCACAAGGTTTCTCCAGCTAAGTAACAGAAACCCCCCCTTAAACATTGAAAACATTGGTTCATAGTATATATAATGGCATTTTCCACAACAATGTCTTACAACCGTTTTAGGAACAAAATTTTCTTTCAAATTAAGTCAATTTTCATTAGCCTGAATAAAAGAAACATATATGCAATATGCCTAATTATAACAAAATATATAGACCATGGTTTTTTCTCATAATAATAATATAAGACACTAGGGACCTTATCGATGTAGTGCGCCTAACTACAGCCTTTGTACTCTCTTTCTATTCCTATCACAGGATTAGCTTAGTGGATACCTACCTCTTTGCAGAATCCATGTGTCCACCTGATGCTAAATCTTCTGATATCTTCTGGTGTACATACCTGCCAGCCAAACCACTTTCTCCTTGCAGCTATGAAAGTAGGACACTCACAGAGTACGTGAATGGGTTTTCCTCTTGGTCCAGTTCCCATCTCTTGCACACAGGGGACATAGTTCTTCCAATATTGTATTGGAAACCCCATAAAGCATGTTATAAGACTAATTGATTCTAATTTGTTAAACAAACCGTAATACCACTCCCCCAAAACACACACAGTGCTTATAATTACAGAGCTGAAGACGCTTCTATAGGTCTTGCATTTAATACATTAAAATAGAACTGCATCTCTATCTTAGGTAACGACATACTCTAACTGCAAAATAACGATTTACACTAACATAAATACGGCAAATTCGTATTTAGCTTCACAAAAACACAGCAAAAGCTATAGGATTTTTTATGACGTCATTAGATAGTACGTCTCTAAATCAAATGATTTTGCTCAAGAGTCCTGTTACGTTTTCAGTATCTTCCAGTCCACTTACAACCTCTCCGCTATTTAAGATTTTATCCTGTAAAAGAAACGTATGAAGAAATGAATATAAATTGATTACTATGCATAAACCACCTTCAAATGTATCACTTAGAATTACAAGTGTAAAATGAAGAGGTTATGTAGTTTTGCCAATTACGTTAAAGATAATTGGTTTGACATACTGCTACTATGTAACACATTTTAGATGGTGTTACATATTAAAAAAGGAAATTTCAGAAAACGAACGAGAATGTATTCAAAAGTGTAACAATAATAGAACTAAATCAAAAAATTGTGATTTGTTAGAAACAAATCAAATCTCTGGTTGGTAGTGGCATCTATAGGAAGAATTTGAAACTAAAATTAAAGTAATATGCGCAGATCGATGGGCGGTAACTAGGACGCTTGCTTGCTACCGATAATTGAACTCTCTCGTAACCAAGATGTAGGGGCAGAAACATGTCTTGTAGTGCGATGAGCGAAGAAATGTTTTATTTAAATTTGTTTAATGTAACAGCGATGGTTAACTCTCTCGTAATCAAGATGTAGCAGCAGAAACATGTCTTGTAGTGCGAGGAGTGAGGAAATGTTTTGTTTTGAATTTTTAATGTAATAGTCATTTTTTAATTTCTTGTAATCAGAAAATAGAAGACAGAGCACATTGCCAATGACGAAGATGGAACGCTGAGTTACTGAAAACTTTTACAAAATCATGACCCAGCGAATATTGTGAGAGTTTTCCAATAGAAGGATGCGAGGCTACACCTTGTTAAAAAAGCTAAGTGAACAAATTCAAACATTGGTGAACTACCAAAAAAATTTAAATGCCTAAACAGTTTAGTACAAAATTAATAAACTTTAAAATTCTCAATACGTACTCAAATGTAATTTATGCATTATTTGGTGCATTTGTTTTCAGTTTAAATTGTAAGAAATAATTATGAAAAGAGCAAGCAAGTAAACTCGAAAACAGAGTCATTTCAGAAATTGATTTATTAATATGTAAACTGTTAAATATCCACAAATCAGTAACGAACGCAATGTTTCAGATATATGTATTTTGGTTTGTAATTTTATAACTTTCTGCTAAATAAAATATGTTTGATTTGTTTTAATTGAAGATTTAAGAGAGCAATTATTTAACGAGCACACAAATCCTATACATCTTAATTTAATAAGCCTTTAAATAGGAATTTCACAAGACTCTGCTAGTTTAAATTGTTTTACTTTGTATTTTAAAACCTTCAATGCTTATTTCACAAGTAACCTAGTTCTAGCTTCAAGATATGAAGACCGTTACAGACAGACAGTAATTTGTCTGACCTGTGGCGTAGAACTAGAGCCTTGGTAACTAAAATTAATTATGTTGGTAATAAGCAAAATCGCATTTCAAATAAAGGTAAAACTTACCGTGGTAAAAAGGGTATAACCGTTACAACTTAAAATTATGTATTACTTTTTCTACCGTAATAAAATAGGATTGCCCGTAAAACCGAAACACTTTGCTAGACTAATAAAATAGAGATTTAAACGTTGGTAAAGAACATGATCAAATTACGAGCGACATATGAGATGGATGCACAAGGAATAAATATTTGTCATAAAACTCATTCTCTTGGAGTGAAATATTTAAACAGATACACAACACGAGGTACATAAAAGCACCTGAAGTATTTAATCAATATCCAAATAATGTTTTGCAAAGCCCTGTCACATCAATCATCCTATGAAAATGATGACCTCGGTAAAAACGTGTTCAGCTCTCAAAAAGGTCTGACACATAATTAATCACTCTCCAATAATACACCTGGTTTTCAAGTCCTTTTCACTCGTTGTCTTTTTTACTTTGTGATTTTATAAATTTAAAATAAAAAGTACAAATTAATTTTTTTTTAAACTAACACCCGTAATATTAATGGCCTACAAATGACCGACTTTAGCTAATATTCTGCCTCCTATTAGTTTTACGTAAAACATTTTAAAATACGTAGTTGATTTTAAAATTCAGTTTCTTTTTAGATTTGAGCTTTATCTGTAGATAACAAAATACTTAATGAGGACATAAATTTAACTTAATATTCCAAAACTAAACCAAATAATTTTCTTAACACAGGAAAAATTAAATATAAATATGTAAGGTCCAGCTACACATTTACTAACAATTACAATCTTACAATACAATAGCCTACTGAAATTAATGTAATTTAACTTATAATATTTATTAAATAATTTTTAATTAGATTGGAGAATACATAACCTTTCCAGTTTGTTAAAAATGTTGCAGTGAATTTCATACAACAGTTAAACAACTAATTTACCTAATCGATTCTGAAAAGATTGATCAGGTCGGTCAAAAATTTAGTTGCTGTTGTGTTTAAATTTTTTATTATAAAATTATAGTTATAATTATTAAAATCACATAATCATTATATATATATATATCATTATATATATATATATATATATATATATATATATATATATATATATATATATATATATATATATATATATATAAAACATAAGTCAAAATACAAATACAAGAATTATTATTGAATTTCATATTTAATTAAAACTGAATTGTATATTCAATTAAAATTCTTGTATTTTTATTTTGACTTACGTTCTTTATTAAAACACAAGAATACATATTGCGATATATATATATATATATATATATATATATAATATATATATATATATATATATATATGGTAAAATAAAATAACTTTCATAAACAATAATATACGAGTATTACTTAATTTTATTATTGATTGAATCTTTTCGCTAATAACCATTATTAGCATTTTCAAAATGTATAAACCACTGTTCAGTTATGTGACTAGAGTAAGACCTACTTTCGTATTACTCTAGTCACATAACTGGGCAGTAATTTATAAATTTTGAAAATGGTAATAATGTAAATTAGCGAAAAGCTTCAATCAACAAAAAAATGAAGTAATATTCGTATATTCTTGTTTATGAAAGTTATTTTTATTACAGCATACATATTCAACAAGAAAAAATAATTCATCTAAAGATTACAATATATATATATTCATAATGAAATGTATATATATATATATATATATATATATATATATATATATATATATTCTTGATATTTTACGTTATCCATTGTTTTACCGTTGCACTGACTTTATGAAGTTTATATATTATTATTGTAAGTAATTTTATCCACTATTAGGTGCTATGATTCTACCTTGAGTGATTCGACAATGGTCAAGTGACCGAAAGGCGCCTCATCACTCAAGGTAAAATCATTGCACTTAATGGTGGATAAAATTACTTACAATGGTATTATATTAACTTCATATATATATAATTTTAAACAAATTGACATAGATATTTTGATGTAATATTTTACAATGTAATTACATAACCTTACATTATAATAAATTCAAATTACAGAATAATATTTATATAAACTATAGTTTAAGCTTTCGTTGAAAACATTATTTTCAGTTTAAATTATTTACTCATATTTTTACTATTCTGGAACTAATTGTATTTTACAGTGACATCAGTAATATTTTTCTATACTAATATTATTAATTATTTTAAAATTATTATAAATTTAATAAACTGTATATGTATGTATACTTTTATTTTCTCATAAACCTGAGGGATAATATGTGATGAGAACTTAATTCCATAATTTTGTGAAAAAGTATCTCACATGCATATTCATGTCTTTACCTATATATATGACTATGGCAACATATAATAATAAATGGTTTACATCATCTAGTTTGTCAGTAACTACTTTGCAGGAACGAATCTTTGACTATGTCTGAGTTCAGATATTTAAGCAACTGAGATTTACTTCCAATACTTTCCGATGTACTTGCACTACAGTTGAAATTTCCAAAATGACGATTTAACGCCTCAACAGTACTATATATTGTTATTATATATCTTAACTCACAAAAACAACGATTTAGCTGTGGTTTACAAGATGTATTAAGAGAGACTGGTGAGACATAACCTACCTTCTATTCAAGACTAAACGTAGAATATTGATCAGGGTTGAAGTTTTTGCATACTACTCCAGACAAAGTTATGCGCTGTTTAGGGACGAAGGGAGATGTATTTCTTAAGGGTTTAGGCGAAAAAAACATTTGAAATTACAACTTATATATATATATATATATATATATATATATATATATATATGTGTGTGTGTGTGTGTGTGTGTGTGTGTGTATATTTCTAAATTTTTACCTTACCCCCAAAAAAAACTGTAACATTTTCGAAAACTTTATATTGGTATGGGTTTTACGTATATAGAAAATAGCCCTAGCAGCCTACTAATGTAGGCCTATTCCGTTGTATGTAAATTTAGATTCCTCTCAGGTTGTATTCTTTAATCAACGTAGAAATAGGGGGAGTTGTAACAATAAAGACATTATCACTAAGAATACTAAAGTACTGTCGTGTTTAAACGACGCCCCGTGTCAAATACAAACCTCTTGTGTTCATATCTTAAACTTTTGCTACATGTGGCAAATCGAAAACTAATGAACAGAGACAGAAGAATTTCTTTAAAGAGTAATAACAACGCTATAAGTGAGTATTCAGTGATAGATAAGTTTACCGCTTTACTATATACGTACGTTTCTGGGTTTGTTTCTTTTGCAAGCTAATTACTTGCGTATCAATAACTGAAATGATACCAAGTACTTTACCCGGAGGACCACCGTTCTAAAAAGAAAACGAACAAGGAAAAAACAAGCGTTACTCAAACAAGGAAAACTTCACTGTAAAAGTAGGACAGATAATGAGACTTCTAACTGGTAGTTAAGTAACCTTAATATCAGCTGTTAAGGGAGTCTGGCACCGTTTTCAACAGGGTTTAAATCCAGATAGGTGGGATTTTCAGCACCTATGACAAACTGAGTCTGTGCAGGTAAGTACTTATAATTGAGGCTAGGGCATTAGTGAACAAATGGGGTAAAAAAGCACATTCCTTTAAACATTAAAGTCTTTGATAATTGAATAATAAGTCTCGTAATTATATAACAAGAGCAATCCTTACTTTACGGAAATTTATAAACACCTACTTGCTTATATCTTATTCTTAATATTTATATCATTCTGTTATGGTAGTTATGTCACAATTTCAACTGTAAGGGTGTTCGACCAATCCCCCTTGCTGCGATAAAGATGGGTAGTGCTCACTGGAAGTAACATCGATTGTTTTCGTTCTTGAAGTGAGAGAAACGATGGTTTATATGGATGAAAAATCTCTACTCAAACAAAATGATAAATACACGTTTTAAATAAAATTATTTTCCTATATTGGTAAAATAAGGAAAATATGTCTCCAGTAACAAAACATATGACAACTACACCCTATACAACATGTTATAGTAACTACATGTCGTTAGAGCTGTAAACAGCCCGAAGATATCATAAAGTGTTGGGGCGAAACAAGTAATATGTCATGTCTCACGCTAAACTTCCATTATTATTGGAAATACGTAGCTTGGACAATATTTTTTAATCAAATTAAGGTCCCAGCTTTTTCTTGACCATTATGCTAATAGTAGCTTTTAAAACAATTCTATATAGGAACTACCCCTAAAATTAAAAATCTACAAATATGTGAAACTATTCTTTTTAATAATTGTAAAGAGTAAATTTAAACAATATTTAAATGCAAAATCTGTAATGTAATTTTTGAGAACATGTAAAGCTCTTTTTATGGTTTTTGTACATAAAGTAGAGTAAATAAAGTCCATGTAGTCTGAGATTATTTCAGCATATAAGTCATTAAACGAGTTTTTTTTTCATAGGCGGCTTTCGAAGATATGTGTCACTAATGTCAAGCATTGTATTAAATGAGATATTATTATAATTCTAATGTATTACTTATACATAGTAAGCTCTATATCGCCTTCTTCACTAGTCTGATTTCTTTTAGAAATCACCTTAATAATTACATCTGACTATCGGTTAATACAAGGGGCAACTGTTGATTTTGGTCGTTGTTTTACCTACCTCCTTCTGTTCATCAGTTCTTGTTTCGCAATTCTTTTATTTGGTATTTAAAGGACGTGACTATGCCACAACAGTTGTTTCCCTTCACTTGTTGTACGATACCACTTTGCAATCTCTCTAATCAATATTTTGTTTTCTTACTATGCAGATATCGTAACGATATTCCAGCGTGACTAGATTTTTCTGGTCTTCCGATCTTGTTTCCAATTCATTCGTGTACTAATTTTAGGCGCGACTATTCCACAATAGTTGTTTCCCTGGATTTGTTGTACGATACCACTTTTCAATCTCTCTAATTCTTCTGTTTTTTTACTATAAAAGTATCGGAACCCTATTCGATCGTCTGAGAATATATATTCAAGCTCGCGCTGTACGATTCGCCGATTCTAATATTTTAAAATTATTTTAAATTAAATTTTATCCTATTTAACTTAATGGTTTTCAAATCGGAATAAAACAACACATTTTTTTAATTATTGACTATATTCCTCGACAATATCTTAACATCTAAAGTAAATGTTTTTTTTTTTTAACATTTTCATCCTGGTTTTTATTTTCGTTCTTACCTTACATCAATAAATTGTCACCAATAAATTAGCACCAATATAACAACAATACAAAAAAATGGTAGTTTAATTATTGTTTAGCCTAAATCCGAAGTAATGAAAAATAGTTGCATTGATTTTCATAATAGAATTTCCATTCAAAAATAAACAATATTGGTATGTGTGGTAAAAATAGTTAAACACATTAAAATAATAAGTAAAAAAGATTATAAAGAAAACTCCAAATCTCAGTCAGGGACAGAATGAGTGAGCCTTGATAAATTAAGTCCTTTTCAGAAGTGATTCTTTATGCGCTCTATGTAGAGGCAGTAAGAGATTTCGGAAGGTGTTAGGTGATGTTGTTCTCTGACGAAAGCAATTTCTTAAAATAACACTGAACTGAAAAGTTTGAAATAATTGTTATATTAATAAAATTTTGCGGCTGACATTCAGGGCACTGTGATATAATAAAACTATTTTAAATTTCTTCATTTTAAAAGAAAATCGTAAATTTACTTTAAAACGTATAATTTTATACTTTAAATACTTTTATTTTTATTGGCTAAACATCTAGTTGTTCGTTAATGCATGATATTTTAGAAGGTGAATATAACCTATAAGTTATTAGTGAAAGTAGGCAGGACGTTGTTACGACAACGGATCAGAAAACGAAGGTCACAGATGAGAGTAGACTTCTTCAAACGCAGCTTCTCATATTGCTTGATATTACGGAATATAGTCTCCCCATAGAGAATTATAATGCTGATACGTATTCCTTCACGGATGGAAAAATATGATGAATAGTTACTATCTGGAGTACATCCGTTCATTCTGCCGTCCATAAATTCGCAGTTCCGACGTTTCGTTAGAATCTCATCCAGCGTTGACGAGGTGAACCCAATAACAGTAGAAGAGCGAGTGAAGAGCGCAGATAACTCGGCTCCTATGTATAGAGGAATGAAGCCACGCCCATTGACGTCAATACACACACACCAGATCCAAACAATTACTCACATTCCTTTACCTTTGTTCACCTTCCTGCCGATAAAATCTATCGGTATGTATTGGATGACACACTTCCACACTGCGGGCAAATTCAAAGTATCATCGCGTTTGTTAAGACTCTCTCGCTTCTCTATTTCGATAGCCTCACGAATAATTCTAGTCCTGTAGTTTTCCACTTGAGCAATCTGTCGGCTAGATTGGAAATCAATGGTATGCCCTGTATCTCAGTGGAGCCTGTACAGAGCCGACGTTTTCTGCTTGTTTTAAGGCCCAGTTTGTGCTCCTCAGGCCTGCTGAGATACGTCTGTTCGTATGGCCAATGTACGATTTCTTACAAACTCCACAAGAAACGTTGTTAACACCATAGTTTTCCAAGAAGATATTATTTTCAGCCACTGAGGCTGTAGATAGAGATGTTCTTCACAACCAAGTCAGGATCCAGACTTAGTCTGTAATTGTTTGGATCAGGTGTGTGTGGATTGACGTCAGTGTGTGTATTGACGTCAATGGGCGTGGCTTCATTCCTCTATATATAGGAGCCGAGTTATCTGCGCTCTTCACTCGCTCTTCTACAGTTGTTGGGTTCACCTCGTCAATGTTGGATGAGATTCTAGCGAAACGTCGGATCTACGAATTTATGGGTTGCAGAATGAACGGATGTACTCCAGATAGTAACTATTCATCATATTTTTCCATCCGTGAAGGAATACGTATAAGCATTATAAATCTCTATGGGTTGACTATATTCCGTAATATCAAGCAATATGAGAAGCTGCGTTTGAAGAAGTCTACTATCATCTGTGACCTTCGTTTTCTGATCCGTCGTAACAACAACGTCCTGCCTACTTTCACTAAGTTGTCGCATCACACCAAGACTAGGAGATCAGAAAATATTCTTCAGAATGCCAGTAAAGCTCTACTTAGAGAACAAATCTATCGTACTAGGAAGAACCTTGCTACCACTGAAAGAGAACTTTTCACTTTGCACATTGACCTTCGCAATGTTGTTCATCGTATTTTGTGGGATCGTATCGATACTCTAGTGGCTTGGAAATCAGAAACCAATAAAAGTCTGAAAACTGAGAAACAGGTGAAAACGTTTAATAACCTTACTGCTAAAACCTCTGAAATTCATCGTCAGACTCTGGATCCTGACTTGGTAGTGAAGAACATCTCTAGCTACAGCCTCAGTGATGCTGAAATCTCTGTCCTATGTAAAGGGTTTAACTTTGCCATTGTACCTACCAGGCTTCCTTTAGAGGAAATAATATCTGAGGTTGAAACATCTATCGCCTACATGTATAAACCTGAAGCTGAAGAGATTCGTGAGGAGGTTGCTAGTGTTTTACGTACTAGCAGAATTCCTAAACCTAATCTCAGCCCTGGAAAAAAGAGAGCCCTTTTCAAACTGAAAAATAATTTAGACATTACTACACTGCCGGCTGATAAGGGTAACGCTACTGTTGTTTTAAATACTTCAGATTATATAGACAAGATGAAGGATATCCTTAATGATGAAAATTACAAAGTTGTTAAGAACGATCCGACCACCTACTTGGAAAAGACTACCAGGCGGATTATTAAACAGACTCCTATCGATGAGGAAACTTAATTCAGGATAATTCCTCGGGAAAAATCTAGTAGATTTCCTAAGTTAAATGGTTTACTAAAATCCATAAACCGGGCACTCCTATGAGACCTATAGTGAGTGTTATTAATTTACCTCTTCAGAAACTGGAGAAACATTTGGCTAAACCTATGCAGCCATTGGTTCAGAAGGCTGATTCCTATATCAAGAACTCTGAACATTTTGTCCAAGTGCTGCAAGGAATCCAAGTTGAAGAAAGTGACATAATGGCTAGCTTGGATGTCAAGTCATTGTTCCCCAGCGTTCCCATTGATGAAGTGCTTCAGAGGATGTCTATTTTTGATGAGCTCCCTCCGCATGTCTTGGATCTGGCTAGGCACTGTCTCAAAAACACTTACTTTTTTTTTAATGAACAGTTTTACAGGCAACTTGATGGTGCTCCTATGGGATCTTCACTTTCTCCAGCTGTAGCCAATATTTGTATGACGTTCTTTGAGCAAGACGCCCTGAATGATGCTTTTCTCAGGCCTAAAGCTTGGTTTCGTTATGTAAATGACGTATTCATGATTTGGCAACATGGGGGCACAGAACGTGATAAGTTTCTTACGTACCTCAACTCTCGCCACTCCTGGATATTTTTCACTTTGGAATTGGAGAGCGATGGCTGCTTGCCGTTTCTGGACGTCTTGCTTAGGAAGGGTCAGAATGGTTGTGTTCCCCATTCGATCTACAGAAAACCTACTCATACCAATAGATATCTTAACGCTGAGTCACATCACCACCCATCTCAGATCCAGGCTGTCGCTGACACGCTCTTCTCTCGGTCTCACAAGTTAACAGACATCGATTCGAGGGACCAGGAACTTATTACTATGAGAGAGGTGCTTAGAAGCAATGGCTATAAGGAATATGCCATTAATAAAGCGTTACACCGCCAAAGTGTCCTTCCTGTTGACGTGGGTAAAAAAGAGACTGAGAAAGCTGATACTGTTATTCTGCCTTTTATTAAAGGAACCACTAACAGAATTGGCAGACTCTTTAGGAGGCATGGTTTACGTTTCGTTTACAAACCCTACCTCACCATCGACAAGGTTGTTGGTAACGCCAAAGATAATATCTTCTTAGAAAACCATGGTGTTTACAACGTTTCTTGTGGAGTTTGTAAGAAATCGTACATTGGCCAAACGAACAGACGTATCTCAGCTAGGCTTGAGGAGCACAAACTGGGCCTTAAAAACAAGCAGAAAACGTCGGCTCTGTACAGGCACCACTGCGATACAGGGCATACCATTGATTTCCAATCTTGCCGACAGATTGCTCAAGTGGAAAACTACAGGACTAGAATTATTCGCGAGGCTATCGAAATAGAGAAGTAAGGGAGTCTCGCGATGATACTTTTAATTTGCCCGCAGTTTGGAAGTGTGTCATCAATAGATTTTATCGGCAGAAAGGTGAACAAAGGCAAAGGAATGTGAGTAATTGTTTGGATCAGGTGTGTATGGATTGACGTCAGTGTGTTTATTGACGTAAATGGGCGTGGCTTCATTCCTCTATATATAGGAGTCGAGTTATCTGCGCTCTTCACTCGCTATACTACAGTTGTTGGGTTCACCTCGTTAATGCTGGATGAGATTCTAGCGAAACGTAGGAACTGCGAATTTATGGACTGCAGAATGAACGGATGTACTCCAGATAATAACTATTCATCATATATATATATATATATATATATATATATATATATATATATATATATATATATATATATATTAGGGATGGGCCGATTCCTAAAATTTTCGATTCCGATTCCGATTCCGATTCTAAAATTTTCCGTTCGATTCTCGATTCTTTAGTCGATTCTCAATTCTCGATTCTTTCAAGTTATATTAGCTTACATTCTAGTTCTCTAATAATTAATTTAGTTAACATCTTGGTCATATGGCAAAACCTTTTAAAAGTTCTGTTTTAATGTAATAGGCTACACAAAACCTTCAACCTTGATTTATCAATAGGAATTTTTTTAAACATAAAAATATATCAGAATAAAGTAATGACTTATTTTAAAGTTAAAAATGTGAACTTTACTTATTTTATGACGTTTGAAAAAATTCCTAAGCCTATTTACAATGTCTCTCAAACAAAACAAAAATTAAAAACAAACGAACAACATAAAAAGGAAAAAATTAATACAAATAGGATAGTTTTTAATATTTAAAAGTCTGGCAGGTAATGTACATTTCTGTTAAAAAACACAAGCATTTGAACACGTTGTGGGTCAAGCTAGTTTCATTGCTAGTCGCATATAGCTCCTGAAGTTGAAAAAGGTTTTTCAGAAAACACTGTCGCGAGTGGGCAGACAGGTATTTTATTGCCATTGCATTTAAATGAGGGTATTTGGCACTTTGTACTGCCAAATACTTCCCAACATCACAATCTGGACTGGCTAATGGTTCCCCCAGATAATTGTTTACTTCTTCTTCTACTGTCAATTCCCCTGGGGTACCTTCTTCCCCAACATTATGGATTAGTGGGGCATACCTTCTCCACATCTGGTGGGACCTTTTTTCTGTAGGTGTCTGGAACAAGTGCAACTGATTCAGGCCTATTTTGTATTTATTACTCAATCCCAGTTGATTTTTAACCGACTATCACTTGTAGGTCCTGTGTCTGAGGATAAAGTTTCTTCAAGTATAGATCTTTTTTGTTGATAAATTTGGGCATAATGAATGATGTTTAAGTGCTTTTTCATATTTGATATATTATGTGATTTTCCACCGTCAGTTTCTGTTAACCGTCATCGAATTGATGCGACGGCCAGTACCCTGAACCGAATACCGCCAGGCCTCTTAACGCTTTATGTTTATTAGTACTACTCAGCTGGTGTTGCTACTTTTGGAAACATTAAGCCACAGTATTTAACAACAAGCTTCGCACTACTTACAGATGTATTTACGATGGTTTTTGTTTGATAGATAAACGCCGACGGCATTTAAAACATGATGTTATTCTAAGAGCTTTTTGTCCGTAGTTACGGGCCGACACACATATTTATTATAACGTATTGTAATGATTTTCACTTCTGTTTTCAAAATTTCACAAAACCTTAAAAGTAAGTCGGAAATATTGACTAAATATTTAGTTGTAAAATAATCCTTTAAAACGGACTTTGTGAAAGTTAAGTACAAACATTGATACACTTAGATAAACTCATCCTTACTAGGAAGTAAATTATAACGTAAATTCCTTAACAAGTAAATTATTTGGTGTTAAAACTTTTACTTAATATGAATCTTGGATAGTATTTACTGGACCTGTAGCATTAATTATCAGAGAGAGAATATATTACCCTTTAGTTCTATATTCAAAATATTTATAAACTCGCAAATCAGTCACATGTGACACGTTTACGTGTCTTAGTGATAGGCGCAAAAACACTTTTATCACCAGTCTGTTTATTATTTGGGTAGCCGGGACATGAAATTATGGTTTTGTTGTTTCTTGCTAACACAAAACACAAAAAATATCAAAACAGTGTTGCACAGATAATAAAATTTAATTAAATCAAAAACAATATCGGGTATATTGGTCCGACGGAGTTTATTTACGTTTCATTTACGGTAGGAAAAAACTATGTTGGGCCAGTTGGTCCGACACGTATTTTTATAAATATTAGGAATCGTGTGGAATCGGAATCGACACTTTTATGATGAAGAATCGAGTATCGACGATTCCTCGATACCACCTAGAATCGACGATTCCTGGAATCGAGAATCGGAATCGGCCCATCCATAATATATATATATCAACACACAAATTGAAATAGTAGTTCTTGATATAATAAATTACCAATATAATAATAATAAATCAAAGAATATTTATTTAACAATAGCGTAAGGGTTCCCTGTAAACTTTGTTTACAGTTTCAATTATATATTAACTTTTTTTTTATGGTGGGACAGATTGTATTTAACACTGAAATCTATAAGTAATATTCCATGTCTCACGTTAAACGTCCAATCTTATTGGAAACCGTTTGCTTGGAAAATATTTTGGAATCAAATTAAAGACCTAACTTTTTCTTGAACATTATACATATAGTAACTTTACAAATATTATGTGTAAAGTAATTACCCCTAAATATTAAAACACTAAAAATATGTTAAATTATTTAATTTTAATAATGTATATTTAAATTATTTAAATGCAACCGCTGTAATGTAATATTTGAGAATATCTTAAACGCTTGTTATGGTTTTTACACATGAAGAAGAGTAAATAAGGTTCGTGTATTCTTAAACTATTTCAGAACATAAGTCATAGAACGATTTTTTTTAGAAGCGGATTTCGAAGATATTTGTCACTAATGTCAAGCATTGTAATAAATTAAATATTATTATAACATTTTAATGTATTATTTATACATAGTAAGCTGTATATCGCCTTTTTCAATAGTTAGATTTCTATCAGTTATCACATTATAAATCAAATTTGACTATCGGCTAATAGAAAGGGCAACTGTTGATTTTGGTCGTTGTTTTACCTACCTCTTTCTGGTCATCCAATTTCGCAATTCTTTTATTTGGTATTTATTGACGTGACTATGCCACAATAGTTGTTTCCCTGGATTTGTTGTACGATACCACTTTTCAATCTCTCTAATTTTCAATATTTTGTTTTCTTACTATGCAGATACCGTAACGTAATTCCAGCGTGACTAGATTTAGATTCAAGCTCGTTATGTACAATTTTTAAGGCTGTTTTAAGCAGTATTAAGGCTTTTAAGTCAGTCAAACTTCAGCAAAATATGGCTTTCCAATCGGAATTGAACAATATAAAATTTTTATTATGGACTAAATTTCTCGCCTATAGCGTAACATCAGAAGCAAATGATATTTTTTCAACATTTTCATCCTAGCTATTATATTTATTTATATCTTCCACCGATAAAAATTTACCATAAAAATATCACCAATATAACAAAAATACAAAACGTTGTTAGGTTAACTAATGACTATCCTATATCCGAACTAATGTAAAATTTCTCATTCGTTTCATTATTAGAATTCGCGAACATAGTTGATCACACTAAGGTATTATGCAGAAACGTTTATAAGGAAACTCCGAAACTAAGGCAGCAACAGAATGCAAAATCTTTTATAATTATTTTTTTTTTTCAGAAGTGATTCTGTATGCGCTCTATGTAGATGCAGTAAGTGATTTCGGAAGGGGTTAGGTGATGTTGTTCTCTGATGAAAACGTTTTTTTTTCAAATTACCACTGCACTGAAAAAATTGCAGCTATTGTAATATAAATAAAACTTTTGCAGCTGCCACTTATGTCACTGTGGTATGATAAAGTAGTTTTAAATTTCTACACTTTTTCTTTTTTAAATTTTATTTTTTTTAAAATTTAAATTTATTTTAAAATATTGCTATTTATGTATCGCATGCTTTAAATAAAATATTTTTAATTTTTTAAAAATAACTCTCATTTTCATTTGCTAAACATCTAGTTGTACTTTAAATTAAATAAATCCGAGATGCATTTTTATGTTTTATCTGGGTATTTGAAAATAAAAATAAAATGCATGATATTACAAGAAGTGATTAACTCCTATTATTTTTATGTAGGTCATTACTTTGTGGATTCGCACTTCAACTGTTGTCTTCAGGTAGTTAAGGCCGAAACTGCATTTATGCATTACAAAAATGAACGGTACCTAGTACCTAGCTTCTATTATTTCTAGAGCCCTAACATATATACTCTTTAGTTAATTATTTATTTCGACTCATAATTTTCTCCTAATTACTTCGTGTCAAAATGCCTTACACTTGTTGTAGCTCCTACCACATGCACATTGCTTACTTTCTATCCCATGGGTTCACAACGATATAACGACTACCCATTTCCCATTCCGTCCCTTATTACGCGCACTCCCAATACGCAAGACGCTACGCGATACGTGTTGCTTGTAATTGTTGGCGTGAATAGGTACGATCATGGCAGTGTAGGAATACACAAATGGGAATACATTTGGTCAACAAAATTTCAAATATAAATGGCGTGGTTAAAATTACAAATCTATGTTTCATAACTAAAGGAAAGATTGTACAGTAACTTTTTTCATTCTTGGATCCATTTAAGTGTAACTCTAACCTACCTTCCTTTTTGCAAAGTTAGATATTATACTTACTTGAATTGTGTATACTATAAGATAGTTAATAATAGTTTGAAAGCTTTACACATTCTTGTCGTAGTTAGTTAACAATATTATATTAAACACTAAACAACAATGTAAACAATTGTTACAAACTGTGTTAAAGTTTAAATATTGTTTTCAAAACAGACAAAACCGATGCCAAAAATAGTTTTCTTTTATCAGTAGTTTATAACCGTTTTACGAGTGGTGTCTACAGAACCGTTATTGTTTGTTACAAATGCTGTTACATATGGGGGGGTTTTTTTCAGAGTGGTTCAATGAACTTGAAACTTTGTCGGATATAACGATCCAAAGATATGTACTGATGGAAAGAAACTAAATAATTGAATTCATAATGAAAAAATGCATTATTCTAATTTTATAGACGTTATATGCCTTAGAGGACTTTTATTTTTTTTACTCCGGACACCATGTTAAACAGTACAAGGAGTCATTTTTTGTGGATGCAAATGCTAACTAGCCGCCTGCTCAGTGAGATGTTCTAGCTCTGGAGCTACAGAGATACTTACATAGAAAAAAAATGTATTTTGTTTAATACATTCTGTGGAAAAGAGACAACGAGAAAATAACTGGATTTGGTGTCGATCAGTTTCCACTGCACCATATGATGTTCTATGCTAACCTCTAGAACAACACTAAGATTTTCTGGTACCCCCAGGACTCACCCTAAATTCTATAGTTCCTACTAGAGTACCTACAGAGATTCTGTGGTACACAACACGGGACCCATCCAGATTCTGTGGTACTCCTTAGGACACCCACTGAGATCCTGTAATACCTCTAAAGGGAACCACTAAGACTTAGTCGCACCCTTTAGAACGCCTATTAAGATTATATAGCACCTACTAGCAGAGCAGGGAGGTACGACCCAAACTGAGTCTCTTTGGTACCCACTTGGGTACCTCAGAGATTCTGTGGTACATACTAGGACACCCACTGATATTCGATGGGGCCCCCCACGACAATCAAAAATATGTGGTAGTCGCTAGAGAACCTACTGAGATCCTGATGTGACTATTAGAGCAAACACTACAACTATCTATTATATACCAGGACACCCAATGAGATTATATATTAACCGCTAGGTCAGAGACTCTTTGATGCCCACTTGTGCACCCACCGAGATTCTGTGGTAGTAGCTAGAGAACCTACTAAAATCCTGATGTGACTGTTAGGGCAAACACTACAACCATCTATTAGATATAAGGACACCCGATGAGATTGTGTAGCACCCACTAGGACAGCTCTGAGATACGACTCAAACTGAGACTCTTCGATGCCCACTTGGCCACGCACAGAGATTCTGTGGTAGTCGCTAGAGAACCTACTAATATCCTGATGTGACTATTAGGGCAAACACTACAGCTATCTATTAGATAAAAGGACACCCGATGAGATTGTGTAGCACCCACTAGGACAGCTCTGAGATACGACTCAAACTGAGACTCTTCGATGCCCACTTGGGCACGCACCGAGATTCTGTGGTAGTCGCTAGAGAACCTACTGAGATCCTGATGTGACTATTAGGGCAAACACTACAGCTATCTATTAGATAAAAGGACACCCGATGAGATTGTGTAGCACCCACTAGGACAGCTCTGAGATACGACTCAAACTGTGACTCTTCGATGCCCACTTGGGCACGCACCGAGATTCTGTGGTAGTCGCTAGAGAACCTACTGAGATCCTGATGTGACTATTAGGGCAAACACTACAGCTATCTATTAGATAAAAGGACACCCGATGAGATTGTGTAGCACCCACTAGGACAGCTCTGAGATACGACTCAAACTGTGACTCTTTGATGCCCACTGGGCACGAACCAAGATTCTTTGGTAGTCGCTAGAGTACCTACTGAGATCCTGATGTGACTATTAGGGCAACCACTACAACTATCTATTAGATATTAAGACACCCAATGACATGATATATTACCTGCTAGGACACCACTTAAGTTTTATATTATAACATAGGCCACGCATTGAGATCCTACAGTGAGTGTCTACTAGATCAATCACTGACACTCTATAGCACCCATTAGGACAGACACCGAGATTATCAGAAACAAAATAATCTTTTCGTACAAAACGGGAAGCAGATCTTTAATTCCATTACTGTATCATTACTTTACAATATATCCAGGTACTCCAATAAATATATTCTTAGGTTGTGATAGACAGAGAATGAATACGATTTCTAAAACCATTTAGGAATATTACAAAAGCCTATCGTACGCTATTTTAGGCTTTCGCGTAAGCGTTGGCAGGACTTTGCTCGACAGCTACAAACAACCCAAAATGTTACAATGGAATGGGTTAACCCACTAGGCTGATGTTGTCAGTATTTACTTTGTTCTACATTGTTAGCGATGATAGAAAACTAAATTTTGCATTACTCTCTTGCGTTTTTTGATAGCGGACATTCTTTAAAATATTAATAAACCTCTTTGAGGTATTAATATATGAGATCAAATAAATAATTTACAAACAACATAATTTAAACAGTAACCACATTTGCATTAAACAAGATATTTCATTTACTTCCATATCCATGGTTCAACCTGTATATTTAATCTCTTTAATACAATATTTAAAATGAACATATTGACAAAGTGGATGAAAAATATTTCTTATAATTACCAATTACATTTGTTTTTTTCTATCGAATGTTTTTCGTGTTAAAGAGGACCTGCTATAGAGGTTCTCTTAAGAACTTGAATAAGATAATAAAAAGAAGTCTACTTGTGATATAACTATCTAATTGCAGACGCATGTTTGATGTGGGAAAAGTAAGAGAATAATCGTGATAGCCTTGACTAATTACGCTGCCATTTAGAGATAATAAATATATTCTTATTAAAAAAGGACATTATTTGTCTACATAAATGTTTTTTACGTACAGTCACAGTTACATATTTACAAATTTATACTTAGTTTATATTTTTATGCATCGTTTTTTTAATGTAATTTAAAAAACTTCTTCTAACTTTTTAGTGTCAAAATAATCTCACAACTTTCTCTAAATTGATTCTAAACTTGTTTTAGGATTTATAATTAAATATATTGTCTAAATTGTATTAAAATGTTCTGGCGATACGATTCCCCAGTGTGTGTCTAAGACATTCTAATATATATTTAGAGCATCAGTAGTGAGGTGGTTCGTTGTACAGTATTAAAACGTTGTAGCAGAATCTACGTTCATTTAGCATTTGACTATATATATCAACACTAAAAGTCAACGATTATTATAAGAATATTTTACACGCAAATACATTGTATTATATATATATATATATATATATATATATATATATATATATATATATATATATATATATATAATACATTAAAAATATTTCAAAAACAAGAATACTTTTATTGCATATATTATTCAAAGCTTTTAGCCGAGAAAATAGTACCAGCATCTTCAGGAAAAGATATTTTGATTTCTAGCTGTTATTTGGTGTAGTATTTCTAGAAATAACGTTTCATTGTATTTGGTTTTGTGATACAATTGTTCTTTTACTAAACTATTTTTTTAAACCTTTTATCAGGTTTTGGTAAAATACCAGGTTACCTGACTGAAATATTCTGCGATGTAAGGTTAGCTCTGTATTACTTATATTGTAGTTAAGGTGATCAGTCAGTATTTCTCTATCGAAAAAGAAATATGTGAAAGAATCAGGGGTATATAAATGGTTATTGTAGGGAGATAAAATGTAAGGTAATAGGAGGGCAGGTTAAATCATCATGCACTAACGCATACCTGAGGCGTATCTGCATTTAGAAACGAAGCTGATGACATCCTAACATAATCTAACTAATTCTATAGCCCAAGCTAACCTAACCCACATTTACAGAAAATGTAATGACCATCAACGCTATTACCCACCTAACCCAACCTAAAACTAAAGCTTAACCTGAGCTAATTTATATTAAAAAAAAAATAATAAGGAAACCAAATAATCGAAACTTAATCTAAACTAACTAAAGATACTTTTGTATAGAAACTAAAATAAAACCAAAATAATAGCAATATATCTAGAGTATAATCTGAATCTAACCTAATCTATCCAAATCTAAACCCTAGCCTGACCTAACTTACATTTAGAACATTTAAAAAAAAAAACTAATGGGAAACAAAACCTAACTACAACTTGACCTAAACTAAACCAAAATACATTTGTAAAAAAAAAACTAAAGTCAAACCAAAATAATAGCTGGCCTAATCTAAATCCTGATCAGAACTTTACCTACTTTTAGAACATTGAAAAAAGCAATTGAAAACAATAGTAACCGAACCTACATTTACATACAAAAAACTAAAGCCAAAAAAAACGAACAATAACCTAACCTAATCTAGCCTAATCGGACCATACCTAAAAAAAAAAAAAACTAATGGCAAAACAATTTATAAACCACTTAGTCTAAATGAGCAACACTTATTGATAATTCTAACTTCGCTCTCTCACACTATGTCATTTCCCCTACTATAACGCAACATGAGCTAAAGTTTAAAATATTTTACATTTGGAAATTTTTTCAACATATTTGAACTGAAAACTGAGGAAAACATTTCTCTGTGCACAACACAAATAGAAAGATTTGCATTTCAATTTCAAACGCGTACCTTAGATTCATGCATTATTCAAGAACTAATCCTAAAGAAGCTGAAACATTGAAACACATCCTACAGTTGTATGTATTTATTTGATTTAAACAGTTTTTCTCTTCCAAAATCGTTGAAAAACTTTTTCCCACATATAAAATTAAATTGAGAATAAAGGTCTGTAACTCCAACCAATTAAAACTTCCATTGCGCAAACAGTTCACTGATTCTCTAAGTGTAATTTGAACTGTTTATTCAACAACTACACTGGAATCAACGCTGCCAATGAATGAGGGAAACCATTCTAGTTCCATATCGCGACTCGTGTGATTATATAGAGCATTGTTTGGCCTTTTTATAAATTTATAAACCCTAAATAATCAAATAGTATAATTACGCAATAATTATCAGTTAAATTACTCACCATTCAACATGTGATATATATATATATATATATATATATATATATATATATATATATATATATATATATATATAGAAAGAGAGAGAGAGAGTTTTATTTTATATATTTGTGTCTTATAATTTGTAAGTTCACAAGCAATAAAGAGAATATTAAATAATACCTACACCCTTAGTTTAAAAAAAATATTCAACAAGGTATGGACTACTTGTCACCGTATCTACGAAAATACTATATTATAAAAACAAAACATAAAAAATACGTAAAAACTAGGAAAACTATGTAACGTATGTAGTGCAAATTTTATATTGAAAAAGTACTAACAATAACTGATAGATAATTTGAAATTATAATAACTAATGAAGGTAATAACTTATATTCAAATTTAGCATGAATAATACTAAACAATTTTAAGAAAAAATTATACACCGTAAATATAAAAGAAAAGAGTTTAAATTAGCTGGTAAAATATGAAATTATTAACAGAAACATAAGAAGCCTATCAAAGTAGATATTGAAAAAATTGAAGAAGTCCTCAGAAGATTGTTGCCAGATCTAGGAAAGAAAGAAATTAAAAGATAATTATATCAACAGGGAAAAACTTTTGCGTCAAAATAAATAGTTACGAAAAGTTGTACAGAACGATTACTAAAGTTAAAATTAGCATATGGCTTGGTGTGTAGGTATACGATATATATATATATATATATATATATATATATATATATATATATATATATATATAATATATAATAACATAACGTTTGAGGCTAAAGAATAAAATCAGCTTAAATCCCAAAAGAAAAATAGACGGAAGAAATATTAAGCCAAATTGACCAGAATAGTTCCTAAAATTACGGGCAAAGTACATGCTTGTTCTATTTCGAGGTAGGCATAAAGGGGCTGGGGAATCTTTAACAAATGAAGGGTTCAAATATTTTAGGATAGGACTTCCCAAAAAAACTGGGTTATAATATTTTACCGTTGCGGCAAGGTCTTTGTAGTTGGTTATGGGAATAACCAAATTAACTGAAAATAAGTAAGGGGAGAGAGATGACGTGGGGTGGATAAAGGAAGCATCGGGGAGTCTTGGAAGAACTTTGAAGGGGGGCAAATGTATTGGGGGGGACCAAGTCTCAGTAATGTTAACTACGGTTAAATGTTGTTAGTAAAATTAAGGGAAATTTATTTTTTTTTGTATTTTTTGTATCTGCTTAATTTAAAAGGTAAAAGTGCGACGTAAGTAAATTAATTAGAAAAATAATAGAAAACTTAAATGAGTTTTGTGAGAGCGCATCAAAGCATTGTCAACGGTCAAGATTCAAGGCATCGACAAACAATAAGTACTTTCTTTTTAATTTCAGTAAATTTAGCCAACAGAACTTTAAAAACAGTTAATTCAGAAAAATTTTAAATTTTTTTGTATGAAATAATAATCTAGTTTTTTTGACCATATTCTAATTTATAAAAAAAGGCCCATAATAACGACCCAGAGAAGAGAAAATAACACTGTAATTTTTAAACTTTATTGTAATAACTTAAATCCCTAAGAGTTCGCGTTTGTTTTTTTTTTGTAATTGTAATATTAGTTAAGATTTTATTATCAGGTTTTCCCTGAATTGCTTTAAATCTTTTCCATACAGCTGAGCAAGGTGTGTTTGAGTTGATGCTACCTATGAAGTCATGCCAAGAGGTCCTTTTAGCCTCTTTTATAGCTCTCTTACATTTAGCCGATGCCTGGTTGTATTTGCTTTTATTTTCGGGTGTTCTAAATTTCTTCCACATTTTTCTGGCTTTTTGTCTTTCTAATCTAAGGAGGGATATTCTCTTATTCCACCAAATGTTACTAGGCTTTTGTTTATTTTTATTTACCTTAATGCTAGGGATACTTTCCGAGGCAGCAATCATTAGTTTCTGTACAATGTTTTCTGTATTACTTTCTGTGCAGTTTACTGTGTTATTAGTAAGATGTCTAAATAGGGGCCAATTTGCATCTTTTATTTTATGTTGCGTAGTAATAACTCTATGTGCATTAACATTTCCCTCTTTACTGTCGATATTAAAATATACTGGGAAGTGGTCACTAATTAGATCTTTACCCACATACCAATTACTGATTATGTCTAACAGATCTGGAGAAGACAGGGTAAGGTCCAATGTACTCAATGATCCTGTACTTGGTGACTGGTATGTTGATTCCTTGTTTTCGTTTACATGTACCAAATTGGAGTTCACAATCCATTCGTAAACTATTAGGCCATTCCTGTTGTCATTTCCTTTATTCCAAGAGCCATGTCTAGCATTAAAATCACCCATGATAAGGAGACATTTATCTGAAATCAGTAATTTTTGAAGTTCCTCATCAGTTACTAATTGATTAGGAATATACACGTTGACTACTCTTATATTAACATCTTGGTTAATAGTTATGTCACAGCTAAGTGCTTCCATATTTGTGGTGGTGATAGATTGATGACTTCTAACAACTATAGATTTATGTATCAAAGTTATGACACCACCACCTCTGCCATTTGCTCGTGAATTGTTAAAAATATTAAAATTCTTGAAACGAGGGTGCCGCTTTTCGTCTACAGGCAACCATGCCTCTTGAACACATATAACCTTAGCATTACTCAAATCCAATTCTTGTTTCAACTCTTCTATTTTATTCATCAAGGAGCGGGCATTCCAGTGCAAAAATTTCTGAGATTGATATTTAATGTGTGAATTATGCAGGTCTTTTGTTTTTCTCTCACGTTCATTAAAGTTTGTACCCAATGATATATGTTGTTTCATCTTCTCATCTTTTGACTTTTTCTTCATTTGGATATGCATTTCTACTGCCTGCTTTCTGCTATGACACCATAATTCGATTCTTTTGTTTTTTCCCACTCCTCGATTTCTCATAATAATATTTCTATCTATTCCATATAATTCTCTTACACATTCAATGTGCTCGTCCTTGATATTCCAGATGTTTACTTTAAGACGATCAGGATGATTATTTCTTTGCTTATTATAACAGAAAGCAGTCCCCACCCGGAGATCCGATTGGGGGACTAATACTCCGGAATGTTTTACTCTCTGATTCATTCTGCCATATTTGTGTATGTATTAGGGGGCTGCAGTGGTCTTATGCAGCTTCTGTGGACACCTCTTAGTTCACTTGGGTTTGCTTAAGCTAATGGAATTCCAAGTTTAAGCCCCCTCACCGCGTCAAGGTGAGTGTCCACGAGGGGGTAAATAAAATCTATCAGATCACAAATCCGGATGGGATCATAACTACTAATGATAATGACATTGCTAATGTATTCAACAAATTATATGTCAAAAAGTCAGGTATTGAGGAAAATTGGCCGACTCATCTGAAGAATGAGAAAAAGAGCTTTCTTACAACTTTGAATGAAGCAATTTCCAAAACAGATGTCTGTGATAAACCTTTCACAGAAACTGAAATGAAGGCTGCAGTAGCACAATTGAAGTCATCTACGCCAGGAGAAGATAACATTCATAATTTAATGTTACAGCATTGTTCTGAGTCATTTATGGAAGAAATAAGATGCAATTTTACACAAATCTGGGAGACAGGTAACATACCACAAAAATGGAAACAGGCTATAATTATTCCACTTGTAAAACCAGGAAAATCTCCTGAACTTGCTTCTTCTTACAGGCCTATAGCCTTGACATCATGTCTCGGTAAACTTTTGGAGAGACTGGTTAATAACCGCTTAACTTGGAGGCTTGAAAATTATAATCTGCTGGGTTCATGTCTTTTCGGGTTCAGACCTAAACGAAGCACCTGTGATGCTTTACTAAACTTTACAGAAAGTATATATACCGGATTCTCAAACAAAATGTGTACATCAGCGGTGTTCATCGATTTCGAAGCAGCCTTTGATAAGGTATCACGCATATCTATTATTTCGCAGTGTATGGAAATCGGTTTAAAAGGGAGGATATTGAAATACATTGTAGACTTCCTTAAGGATAGGAAAATTAAAACTAAGATCAATGATACATACTCTGAAGAAGAATGTACTCTAAACGGAATACCACAGGGGTCAGTCATTAGTCCTACTCTTTTTAACATAATGATGCAAGATTTAGGGAATATAGACCTTCCAGGCATCGGCATGGCTATTTTTGCAGATGATGTCACTATCTGGGCCACTGATAAAGACCCAACTGCTTCTACTCACCAACTGGAAAAGGCACTTAACAAAATCTCTGAGTGGTCTGAAAAATGGGGACTAACCATTTCAATGTCAAAAACTGAAGTATGCTTCTTCTCCAGGCGATACTTGCACACAAACTATAAACCAGTTATAAACTTAAATGGAAACGTACTGCGGCATAACCCAAATCCTGTACTTCTGGGTATTAAACTGGATCCAAAACTACTGTGGAAAGAACATGTCCATTTCATAGCGGACAAATGTGCAAATAGAATAAAAGCGTTGAAAGTTATAGCCAGCAGGGCATGGGGAGCAGATACATATATATTAAGGAATTTTTATTTGTCCTTTGTAAGATCAAAAATCATGTATTGTTGTGAAGTTTGGGGTGGAACAGCTGAAACTCATATTCGAAAATTACAAATATTACAGAACTCATCTCTGAGGATTTGTTTGGGTTGTCCAAAAACCACAAGTATACAGTCTATGGAAATTGAACTGTCAGTCATGCCCTTTGACTTATATATAAAAAACAGAATGTGGAAGAAACATTTTCAGATGAAGGCAATTTCACTTAACACTCTTTCTAACATTGCATTGGTAACTAACATCCGACAGTCACTGTTCTACCATCATAACAAACCCTGCGAATCATTAAACACAATGGAATCAGGAAAAATTCCAGTTGTTTTGGAACAACAACCCTGGCTTCGAATCCCAATAAAAACCAATCTTCAAATTCCTGGTTCACTCACAAAAGAAGATTCACCTCACCTACTAAAATCTGTCGCTATGGAATTGATAAACACCACATATAACAACTTTGTAAAAATCTACACAGATGGTTCCGTTGATAAAGAGAACCATAGGAGAGGTGCAGCTTTTCATTGTCCAGAATTAAACGAGGATTACTATGTGCCCTGCGATTCCTCTTCAAGTATGAATGCTGAATTGATGGCCTTAAATGCTGCTTTGGTTTTTAGCAATACTATGGATGCACAGAACATCTGCATTCTCACCGATTCCAGGTCGGCCCTTCAAGCCCTTCAAGTACAGCACACTACAGACTACCATTTTCGAACATCTGAAATAACTAAATTGTTAAAAAACTTAGAACAGAAAAATATTGTATTTCAATGGATCCCCAGTCATTGTGGTGTTCCTGGGAATGAGGAAGCTGACAGATCTGCCAAGGCGTCTTGCAACTTGTTTCCATCTCCTGAAAGTTGTTACTCCTTAACTAATTGCAAAGAGGCAGTTGATAAAGAATCTCACATCTGTTGGAGAAAGAAATGGAGAGAATGCAATACTGGGCGCGAATATTATTCATTACAAAAACAACCTAATGATCCAAAGATCTTCAAGTCATTATCACGTTCAGTGGCATCTTTTGCGGCACGAGCTCGTATGGGACACATTGTCACCAATACATATTTGAAAAGGTTTCATATTACTAACGACTCTATCTGTGGAGTGTGCAAGCAAGAAGAGGAAACATTAGAGCACATACTTTTGAAGTGTCCTGTAACAGCAGCAACAAGGAGTCCCTTGATAAAGCAACTAGGACGGGAATGTACCCTGGACAGAATCTTGAAAGAAAGTTGTTTCTGGCCATTGGCAGAGTGTGTGTATAGGAGACATCGAGCCATCGAGGCCAACCTTGGAAGCTCGTAATAAGAAGTAAGAAGTAAGAAGTAAGTAATATTAGTTAAGGAGTAAATCTTGTCACTAAGTACTATTAAGTTAAATGGGTATAATATGTATTAATTAAGTGTCAAGAATAAATACAAGTTATGTTAAAATTGAGAATGGTGTTAATTAATTAGAAACCTGAAGGAGAGAGAAAAGAAAGTTAAGGCAGATTAAATATATATAACCTAAAAGAATAGTTATATTTTAAATAACTTAGGTTATTTTATATATATATATATATATATATATATATATATATATATATATATTTATATATACAAAACAACATAGGTTATTGAAATACAAGAATATTTATTCATTTTTATTCAAAGCTTTTTGTTGGTAAACTTTACCAACATTATCGGGAATGAAAAATACAATAATGGAATATATAGGCCTAAAACATATGTTGAATTAGAAATAGAATTGTTCCTAAACTTATACAAAATGCCAAGTTTATTTTGTTGCTGTAACATTATAGACATTAAATATAATATCACATTTAGAATGTATTAGTATTTGTTATTTTAATAATTTGTTATTATTACTGTATTTAAATATTTCGAATGATTCATATGTATTCACACTTAATTAATAACAAGAGGGAAATGAAAAACATCTGATAGTTTTTAAATAAAAGTAATTAAAACCATAAAACCAAAAAAGCAATACGAATTCGGACCCCAGTTTTCCATCTTGATTAGTAATAACGTTTGTTTATTACATTTCGATTCTGAAAGGGTTATATTACGAGACACTCAGGACGCCCTTATATTGGAAGATGATTACATCAGTGCTATATGTGCTTCGTCTGGATATCAAATTAGAGGCCCAATTATGTATAGATGTAAGCAAAGTGGAGAGATCCATAGGGTAGAAATGTAGAATGATGTTTTATACACCCTTGACCTCGTTTTATTTAGGCCTGTGTATATTTCTCCACAAATATTGTATATTTCTATTTTACGCATTTGAACAGAAAGAGTCGTCCCTAACATTTGACTGGATAAAAGAATAAATACAGGAAATAGCGTTTGATAAAGAAAAAAAATGTCTTATTTGGAATTAATTGTAAAAAATGTTCACTTTCAGAAATAACTCTAAACTGTGAGATTGCCAGAACATAGTCCCTTTTCAAAAACTATTTTGTTTATTTTAGGGACGAATGAGTAGTAGATCACCAAATTTAGTGTTTAATTTGCGTTGATATTAAGTCATTTAAAGTGTTGACGAAGCAAAATTAGGTCTGGAAATCAAATATCTACATTTCTGTTTATGACGTCAGACTAATTGGAGCAAGCGCGTTGGCATGATTGGGCAAATAACTTGTGTGCTGATGCAGATTGTGTTAAAATGGGTTTACTTGTATTAACATCACTCGTATTCACTTAAACGCTTCCTAGCAAACCAGGCTGGAATTAAATGTAGAAATGATAGTAAAAATATAAGGATTATAAGGGTTACAATTACCAGGCATAATGAATCTTTTAAATGTTAAAATTATACTACAATACTCGTCAAGGGCTGTTCTTCTGCTGCAATTTAGAATAGAATTCTATTTATTTTTTATTGTCGTTTCTAGTTCTTGAAAACTGATGTGAAATTTAAAAATTATGCATTACATGGTAATGCACTTGAAAACGTTTTTGAAATTCTGCTTCTCAAAGAGCAGACGATTACTAAGAAAATCATGCAAATATTACTGATTGAAGAAGTCAATGATACTTGTGTAAACCGTTAAAAAAATCGAATATAATTACAAATACCTCCACTCAAGAGCGCATAGGCCTTAATGTTATCAGTCGCTACACTAGAAGAGACGTTTTCTTTTTCGATTTGTTTCCTATCAGAGATAGCGTCAGACTGAAGATAAATTGGCTCCTCTGTTTCCAGTCAGGCCGTAACCTAGCTCCAGAACTAAAAGTGATTTATGTTGTTCTAGTTTTATTTGCCGGTAATGACGAACAAAAATTATTATTATGTAAAACGTCAGAGCAAATCCATTTAATCTGATTGATGCAAACATAAATTTAAATGGATGCAAAATATTTCAGTAATAGATGTTTATTAGATCTGATATGTTATTACTTTAGAAACGGGTGTAGAAACCTAATATTAATAATGATGCATTAATAATAAACTTGCATTAAATAATTACAGCTATAAAACTTCGTTTCATGCTCAGGTGTATTGCAATTGGGATACAGCAGTATATTTCAGTTTTAAAGTAACATTCGTATAACAGATTTCTCATTATCATATTATTTTTTAAAATAAGTATTGTAATTATTACTAATATTGTATTAATAATATCATATTATTTTGTTTATAATTATCTGACACATGAAGGGTACTGGTGAAAAATGATTTTATAAAACTGTCGAGGTTAAGGGTCTTAAGGTATTGGGGGAATAAAATTTGCCTGAAAAATTATAACACTACTTTAACGCTCGCGTGTACATACACACACACACACACACACACAAGCACAACCCCAAACAAACACACGCGCGAATACACATAGAGTTTTAGGAAATATATACAAGATTTAGTAAACTCTTATTTAAAATAATTGCACGTGGTTTACTAAGCCGATCTTAATAGGTACTTGAAAAATTTGTGAACAAATATTTTCAATAAAAAAAAACACAATGGTTTTACATTGTGTAGTTTATAAAGTGTTGTTTCATATCGCAGACTGGTTTACTAAAAACCGTATTCATTTATATTTGTAAATTATTTCCTCTAATTTTCTTTCTTTACCACAGGGATTGAACTTCCCCATTTTTCTGTTTAGGTTCTCAATTTATATGTATGTATTTGGCCTTATTTACCCCTATTTTGTAGTTCAAGTACTGACTGTCTAATATACAATTATTCTTATACTCTACCAAATAAAACTAATATATAACTTTAAGTAAAATATGTGTATCAAACCGGTATATTGATATTATAACATTGGCCTTTCGTTATTTAATAAAACCTATAAAAAGTAGGATATCTTGACAAATATTTACAAAAATATGTTTTAAACACCCGTTAGAAAATTACTTATTCAAATCAATAATTACTACTTAACACACTATTGTACAACCAAAAAGAAAATTAAAAATTCAAATCCCAATATAATAAATACTTCATATCATATTTTTTTAGTTTGAACATATTTAACGTCTTCAGAAATACAACCATACAAACTTGAAAAATATAAACTTGTGTGCGAAACCAGAGACTTTAACGACGTCTTCGATCAACAAAAGTCTGTCTGTGACGGTGTATAAGTTATATCAACCCTTTGTGTTAAACGAAACCATACACAAACTCCGGTAGAAAATAATTGCATCAGAAATAGTACGGTTGACTGTAAGTATGACTTTAAGGTTGTATAGGTATGTTATGTACAATTATGTGTATTTTGTTCTACTTGTATATTTAAATCTGTATGATTCGTTTATTTTATTGTGCTAATTATTGAAGAAACACAACGTTTTACCGTTAGTGAAATTACCATGTAGATAAAGATAGAGAGAGAGCGCAAAAAGTAATTTTATGACCTATTTTAATCTTTTATATTTCTGCATAACTAGTTTATAACCCTATAGTTATTGCTGTGATACTTTCAGTTTCCTATATAAAATACATTTTTTCAAAGCAAATCCTATAAATTATTATACATAAATGAAGTTATCTATACAAAGTTGATGAAGTCTCTATATTGCAAACAGGGAACAAAAACTCAACTACTACTGCTATAATTATTATTTTTACAGGTATAAACTGTTTCCGGTTATGATTGTTACTGTTTATATTATCTTATAATTTAAAATGTGTATAATTATTTAGATATTTGTATTAATTTGTTTTCAATTTCTAGAACGTTTCCTATTTTTTTTTTCAGATCACAAAACCTAAAGCCACACCACACACACAGCTGTTGTTTTGTTTACAGTGATGCATACAATAGTATATTACCCATCATATTAGAAGATTACCCACCAAAATAGATTTCAATGTTACCCGAAAAATGTCTTTATGGAAAATAGGCTAGTTGTATATCATTTGGTGTATTCATATTATTTAAAAATTTGTATATTTTCATATATTATTATTATTTTTTCGCTTAAAATAAATATGGATAATCGGTAAGTTTTTATAGCAAAAAAAAAAGAAAATATCTAATTTTTTTTTTTTTTTTGTTATGAGCTCACTGAAAACTGATAAGAGTGAATAAATCGCTGTCTCCTTAGCTACCTTCAGTTATAAATGATTCATTTATGTTAGTCATGTACATCTGTTGACACATTTCATATAGCTATCTTCCGTTAACAATTTCTTCAGTGTAGACCCCTTAGGATAACCCTTCGTCGGTTTTCCCAAGCTTCATTTCTGCTTCAACATTTCTGTCAATACGCCCCTTTCAGTCCTAACGTTCTATGGAAAATCTTTCACAAATAAATATCAGTTAAACTGTTAAATTAACCTTTTGGTAAGAACAATGTTATTGAGATTAAACAAGTAATTTGAACGCCGTCGAGTCAAGTACCTTAGATACTTCTACAATAACACTCAAACTCCTACAAGAATCAAATCCACCGTCTAAGTGTAACACAAAACCGAGGCAAATAAGCGATTCTCATTTTTTAACGCATAATAATCACTACAAAGCCGGTATTCTGAGCCACATCATTTGTCAGGGTGCTGCAGCGGCCAGAATGTCCGATGCAAAGAATCTGGGTAATTGTACAGAATACCAGAATCAAACCTAACCGGGTTAAATAATTGACTAAATTTATATATATAAAAATTTTTAAAACATAATAATAATAATAATATTAAAACTAGGGTAAATAATAGTAAAATGAAGAAAATTAGAAATAACTTTAGACTTAAAAAACATAAATTATAAGCAATAAGAAAAATTATCACTTCAAAGTGGATAGCCTAAATTATGTAAACAAAAAAAAGACGGTAATTGTGTAGTATAACAAACTAGGCCTAGATGCCGGCTATTAAAATAATTGTACTTAAAAATAATCAGGAATAAAGAATGTAAATTAAGATGTGAGGAAAGTAAATTAGGCCTAGCTAGGGAAAATAGTATTTATGTAAAAGTAAAGATTAAATGTTAAAGTGTAATAGCCTAAGAAATTAGGTTATAATAGAAGAAGTCATATTTGATTTCGGAAAAATCCGCTTAGGGCATTGATTATAAATCTTGTCACTACGAAACGAAAGCGCTACAGTCGAACTTTGGATTAAGAATGTTAAAAAGTTAATTAAATTAAATGAGAAGAAATAAAGTCAAATATGTTATTAAATAAAAGGTAAAAATGCAAAGGACACATCAGAATACAGAAACGCCTTTTATAAAAAGGGAAACTAATCTTAGTTCAGAATTTCCGAACAAACAAAGTCAATTGCCATGGCAACGGCTTTCTGATTGGTCAAAAGTTGAAAAATGGATACTGGGACGTGGGAAGTTTGAAATTGGAGAAGTGGGCCTCACAAAAGAACGCTATCCAAGATCAGAATGCATTAGGCTCTCAAAGCGAGCAGACGTGTTGTTGTACCATGCGATCAAGACAAGAAAAAATGTGCTAAAAACAGAGTAAAAAGTGCTACGATGTGATCAGGGGAAGGAAGATATATATGAGCAAGGGCTCATATATACCCAGAACAAAATTTCGACCACCAAAATGCAAAATTAAAGAAAATAAGAAGATTGACCGAAATTATGGAGAGACGCCTACCTACCAAGACCCTTGAAGCTGTAACAGGACCGACAGATGACAACATTAATGAAGATAAAAAGATTTCTACAGTACAAGGTTATATAATCAATTTAATTATTCTTTTTTAAATAACATTTTACTTCAAATTATATTAACTTAATTTCAAAATTAAATAAGATGGGAATAACCTAAGGGACTGATTAGTCAACTCTCTTAGGTTACCCAAATTTAAGTAATAAAGATTCAAAATTGACTTTCCATTCCCATCGCTGTGGGAATGTATGGATTAAGTATAAAGATGTATATCTTATATGGCTTTTTCTAAGTGAATTTCTAATGAATAACTTCCAAAGAAGTTAATTGTTCAAGGCCTAGCCTAAAGGCATTACATAGTAATATTAAGTGTTTGAAAAAGAATCAGATTTTAAAATATGTTAAATTTAACTCTACTAATCAAAATTATATACAAAATTAATTATGGTAACTTTGATAATTTAAATTATATGTAAAATTAATGATAATAAGAAAATTTAAAAACAGAAGGAGATAATAATGTTTAGTTAAATGGCAAGTTGTATGAAATTTTGAAAAAATAATTAGTCAAGAAAATCCTGTGAAATTAAATAAAAACAATAATAATTAATTTGAACCTTGGAACAAATAAATAAAAATGTATATTTTCCAATTAGCTGTGTTTTCATTCTAGATAAGATAAGTTCACTAGGTATCCAGGTATAGTCTTTAAATCACAAGTGTCTCTCAAAGATTCCACTACCCGAAAAGGAGCTTGAACAGGGCTTATCGGAGGCTAATTGGTTTTATCAAAAATTCAGGGGTTGGTTCCTCTGAGAGGTTTATTCCTTGAGGCACAGGTCTATGAAATTAGGTTCGTAGTCAATGGATAAACCATTACTTTCTTACTGACTTAGCAATTGAGGAAGAGAAATAAACAACGGCAAAGGTTATAAAAAGAAAGTAGGTAAGAGTGCGTAGTTATCTTGGATTCGTTGCTTCTGTGACTGCGTACTTTTGTACCCTTACAACTTATATTTGTCAATACATGCAGCGTTAAAAGAGATATATAAAAGATGTATTATTCTCTTCTTTAAAATAACCACATGTTTTGGCTAACACCATATTTTATAGTAGTTAAAAAAAAATTATAAACAAATATTTCCAATCAAAAAACTAAAATGTATAAAACATATGTTACTGGTTTGTTTAAAATCAACTTTAATGCTATTTGTAAATTATTTTCTATAATATGCCATCGTTACCATTGGGATAGAGCTACTCCATGATCTCTGTTCTACTTTTTGATGTCTAGTTTACCACTATTTTGTAAGGCCTTGTTTATCACTGATTATCTCATATAGGGCTATAATTATTCTTTTGTTCCACTAAACACAACTAACATATAAGTTCAATCATAATATACTGTATGAGACCGGAATATTAAGAATATTACATTATAGTTTCATTATTTAAAAAAAGTATATCTTAAAAAACAAAAGTACTTAACTAAGTGAATACGTAATGGCTGACTTCCTGACTCGTTTCAAAACATAATTTCCTTTTATGAAGCTAACTTTCTACTCTTATCTCCAACCCTATAACCAGTAGAGAGTTAGCTTTGTAAAAGGAACGAATGTTTTGAAACGCGTCAGTAAGTAAGCAATTACGTATTCACTTAGTTTAGTACTTTTTAAATATAGTTTAATCAGTGAATTCAAGATGATTACATCAAGTAACTTTAAAAAAACATTAGAAAAAAGATAATTACAAAGTTCTGTTAAAGTACCATTTGTTCAAATACATTATTTCTTAACGTCCCACTGCTTGCATATAAATCAAAATTGTACAACTAATAATAATATAAAACACTCAAATGATATTGCAATATAAGCTCCATATTATATTTATTCGTGTAAATTTCGTAACATATTTACCACCTTCAGAAATACAATCGTAGTACTTCGAAAATATAAACTTGTTCTCTGTGAAAACCAGAGACTTTAACGTCGTCTTCAATCAACAGAAGTCTGCGTGTGACGGGGAATAAATTATATCAACCCTTTGTGTTAAACGAAGCCATACACAAACTCCAGTATGGAATTATGTTAGTGAGAATAGTGCGATTGGCTGTAACTATGAGTTTCGGGTTGTATAAGTTTATTATGTAAAGTTTTGTATATTTTGTTTTATTTGGATGTTTTATTCGTGTACGATTCGTTTATTATATTGTTTTAATAATGAAAAAACACAGCGTTAATGTTAGAGAAAGTAAAATATAGACAGAGAGAAAGAGAGAGAGAGAGAGAGAGAGAAAGAGAAAAAACGCCAGAGGTAATATTATAGCTTATTTTATTGTTTCATATTTTTTTTATCAGTTTTTAACCTTAAACTTATTACTAAAATATGTTGGGTTTCCTGTAAATTACATTTGTTTTTCAAAACAAATGCTATAAATTATTATTAAAAATTGAAGTCATCTATACAATGTTGATGAAGTCTCTATATTGAGAATAGGGAACCGAAACCTTATTTCTAATACATTATTAATTATTATTATCTCAGTTACAAATTGTTTCCTTTTATAATTGTTACCGTTAATAATATCTTATAAATAAAATGTGGAAAATAATTTAGAAATTAAAAAAGAATTCTATTTCTAAAACATTTTAAATTTTTTATTTATTTTGAATTATAGCCATACACAAACTCCAGTATGGAATTATTTTATTGAGAATAGTGCGATTAGCTGTAACTATGAGTTTCGGGTTGTATAAGTTTATTTTGTAAAGTTTTGTATATTTTGTTTTATTTGGATGTTTTATTTGTGTACGATTCGTTTATTATATTGTTTTAATAATGAAAATACACAGCGTTAATGTTAGAGAAACTAAAATATAGACAGAGAGAGAGAGAGAAAGATCAAATTAACGCAAGAGGTAATCTTATGAGTTATTTTATCAGTTTATAACCCTAAACGTATTACTAAAATATGTTGGGTTTCCTGTAAATTACATTTTGTTTTTCAAAACAAATGCTATAAATTATTAATAAAAATTGAAGTCATCTATACAATGTTGATGAAGTCTCTATATTGAGAATAGGGAACCGAAAGCTTATTTCTAATATATTATTAATTATTAATATCTCAGTTACAAATTGTTTCCTTTTATAATTGTTACCGTTAATAATATCTTATATATATTTTGAATTATATCACAAAGCCTAAAAACTCACCACACACAGCTTTTGTTACAATGATGAATACAGTTGCTTATTGGCAAAAGTTTGCCTTTGGTATTTAGCAAATCCAATTTTAGCTACTAGAGCTTCCGGATAGCATTCCGCTGTAATGGGTCCTGCGTTCCACCAATCGCTTGCATCAACAAGAAATAGGAATTCAAGTTATTTATTTTATTTGACTCTGCTTTTATTCATTTGTCGTTTAGTATTAATTACCTTTCCGAGAAAATATATTTTCAGCATTTGCCTTCCGGCGTGGGATATTTAGTTTTTTTTCTGTTTTTTTAACGTTCAATTCCTGGTAAGTAAACATTGTGTAATATATCCCGAAATATTTCCTGTAAAACATAGTAATTTCATATACACACATACTTGACTGGTTTCGGACAGTGTTCATCATTCAGCACAAGCTATACTATAAACGTATAAATTCATTAGCATAACGTATATCTAATGATTAGTAAAACTGACAAATTTGAAATGACCGTTTATACCCTCCCTCTGGTATTTCAGGCTTTAGTTTTCTATAGAAAGCTTACGATTATTTATGAAAACATTAAGGTTGGAGACTGTCAAATCATCTTGTTTTTCTCTTAATAATCCCTACGAAGGGTGGATAGCTATAGAGGTGGATATACAAACACATATTTAAATGTGCGTGTGCGTGCGTGTGGTATGAACGTACATCACGTAACCCTCTTACACGTATTGGCGCTCTCGTCTCACCCCTAATAGTAATTGCATAGTAAAAATCAACAATTCATCGCACTCGAAATCTAAAATAATTGCTTCCACCCCTATATTTCCGCCCTTCTCATCCACTAGGTTAATATTTCTTTCTTCAAATGCTATAACTTAACGAACTCAACATTTTCACATAGGGTTTTAAACCAACCCCAAGGACAGAGCTTCTGGCTGGAGATGATAAGGGCCTATGTCAAGTGTTATTTTAATTTGACAACCCTATTATTCTAGATTTTGAAATTATAATTGTTTTCTGCTATTTTTAGTGAAATAAATAAAACACAAAAATGATAATAAAACAGTAATATATAATACTTAATTCCAAATAAAATACAGAAATAATAATATTAGTAAGATGAAATATAAAATGAAAAATTTTATTTTTCTGATATGAGCGCACTGTAATCAGATAAGATAGCGAATGAATCACTTTTTCCTTAGTTACTTTCATTTATCTATAATTCATCAATGTTAATCATGCCCGTCTGATGACACATTGCATGTAGCGCTCATCCGTTTACAATTACTTTATTGTAGATCCCTTAGTAAAGTCCTTCGTTGGTTTACAAAAGCTTCATTCCTTCCCCACCATTTCTGTTATTAGAACCCTTTTTAGTCGTAACATTCTATGTAATCTCTTTCATAAATTAAATTACATCAACTGTTATAAAACGTTTGAGTAAGAACAATGTTCTTGCGATTGAACATGTAATTTAAACGCCATCGAGTCTAGTACTTTGGGTACGACTACAATAACACTCAAACTTCTACAAAAATCAAATTCTTAGTCTGAAACACAAAATCGAGGCAAATGAGCTATTCTTATTTTTGAACATCTCGACACTAGAATTGCGGTTTATGAGCTCCCTCACTTGTCAGACTACGTAATTATCTTGGGTTCGTTAACTTGATGACTACGTACTTTTTGTACCCTACCAACGTATGTTTGTGAATACATGCAGCGTTGTAAGAGAATATAAAAGATTTATTAATGTATTATTTAAAACAATATTACATGTCTTAGCAAATAATCGTATTTATATAGTAGTTAAAAAGATTCATAAAAAAATATTTTCAAGTTTAATGAACAACTATTTTACTAAAACTCAACTTTATTGAAATTTGCAAATTATTTTCTCTAATATACTATCGTTTCCACCGGGATTGAGATACTCCGTGATTTCTGTTTATATACTCAATTTATTGAGGCCTTGTTTTGTAATTCCTTGGTTATCACTGACTATCTCATATAGGCCTATTATTACTCTTATGTTCTACTAAATAAAAATAATATTAAACTTCAAGTTACATATTCTTTATGAAACCGGTATATTAAGAATACTGCATTCGAGTTTCATTATTTAAAAAAAGTATAATTTCAGAAAACATTAATAAAGTAGTTATAAACACTTGTTAAGGTATCATTTATTCGAATAAATTATTTCTTACCGTCCCACTGAGTGCATATATATCCAAATTATAAAACTAATAAAAAGAAACTCAAATTATATTATTATATATGATTCATGTAATATATTTTACATTACATAACATATTTACCATCCTCAGAAGTACAATCGTAATACCTTGAAAAATATAAACTGTTGTGTGTGAAAACCAGAGACTTTAACAACGCCTTCGATCAACACAAGTTTGCGTGTGACGGGGAATAAACTACATTAAGCATTTGTATTAGAAGAAACCATACTCAAACACTGGTAGAAAATTATTTCAGCTAAAATAAATAGTACTGTAGCCTGAAGGTACGTTTCGGGTTGTACAAGTGAGCTGTGTACATTTTCGTGTACTTTGTTGTATTTGGATATTTTAATTGTGTGTGATTAATTTAATATATGGTTTTAATAATGGAAAAACAGAGCGTAAACGTTAGGGAAATCGAAGAACATGCATACAGAGAGAGAGAAAGAGAGAGAGAGGGGGGGGAGGGGAGAGAGAGAGAGGGGGAGAGAGAGAAAGGGAGAGTGAGAGGGAGAGAGAGAGGAAGTGAGAGAGAGAGGAAGTGAGAGAGAGAGAGAGGGAGAGAGAGAGACGGAGAGAGAGAGGGAGAAAGAGACAGACAGAGAGAGACAAACAGAAAGACAGACCGAGAGAGAGAGAGAGGGAGAGATCAAGACTTAGTTTTATGATTTATGTTAATGTTTCATTATTTATTTCATAAATTTATAACCCTAAAGTTATTACTAAAATATGTTGAGTTTCCTGTAAAATACATTGTTTTCAAAACAAATGCTATAAATTATTATACAAAATTTAGGTCATATACAAAGTTGATAAAGTGTCTATATTGAGAATAGGAAACCGAAGAGACTAATAATACTCAATAAAGAAATGTTTAAATGAATAATATTTTTTTTTTACGAATAAGATCGATGGAGAAAGTAAAAGAGATAGATAGAGTGAGAAAATATGGCTAGAGTCACCTTCCATGAGGCTAACGGAATTCAAAGATGGCATATGGGCAGCTTTACTGTCCATCATTATCCTATGTTATTCCTGTGTAAACTAGACTCTTTTATAAACTGGGGGGGGGGGAGGATGGAAAATATACTGTTATATCAGGTTATCAATAATCGAACCCAGGATCATTGCATTAGTAAAAGAGTTTTTATTCTTAAGACAACTCAGCCGTCTTGTGCCAATTTTTTCATAATTTACAGTTAGTAATCATTCTATTTCCGGCCTCCTAATTACGATTATATAAACACACCTAAATATAGTTTACTGAATTATTATACAAATTAGGTAACAATAAATATATAATAAATATATTCGAAAACAGAGGTCTGGGACCTTTAAATGCGTTGCAATGTCCATAAACGATAAATAATCTTGGACCTTAAATAAATCTACAGCTAATGATTAAAAAAACCCTGCGTCTTGATAAGTTACCTGTTCGATGTATGTGCCTTGCATCAAGATACATGACTAAGAGTTGCTACGAGTGTTAAGCCTGACAAATTGCAGTGGTTTTCGAGCTACGGTTGCACAAACTAAGATTAACTGCTAAACTCAACGTGGCTTAAATGTGCTTTAGCAACGCCTAAAGTGCAAGGGCTTGTTTCTTAAAGCACCTATTTCAACTGAAACAGGAGGTTGGAAACAGTATCTTTAAAGAATAATTTTACAACTTTATATTCTGCTAACACTTACCGTAGGATATTTGGAAAAAATATTTTTTAAAGTAAATACTACCTTTTTGGCACCTGAAAAGAAACTTTTTAGGGGAAATTGACATATCGATAAAATCGTCAAGGGCTAACACACACACACACACACACACACACACACACACACACACACACACACACACACACACACACACACACACACACACTCAAACACACACACACACACACACACACATATATATATATATATATATATATATTATTTATATATATATCCTGTATATAACTATTCTAATTTAAACTAAGAATTCATATCACAACTGATTTCACGATGCAGTTTATGTTGTAGAATATGTATTTTAATACTTAGGTTCTGTTACATTATTTATTGTACATTGAGTTAAAATATTATTAAATATTTGGTATCGGGTAATGTATTAAATAATTGATACCTCAATAAACCATCTCACAATATATTCAATAAATTGTAATTTATAATTTATACATTTTTATTCCTATTTTGAACAAAACTTACTTAAGATTGCCTGATACTCTTCAAAGACCACATGCAATTAAATTCGGCAAATAATATTCCCTTTAAACATCTAGTAAAGGTTTTATTTTCTCTATATACTTTTAATACTATCTATATTATATTAAACTCTCTGATAACTCGGTACATTCATTTCTGTCGGGAGTCTCACCGACTGTTACTTTATAGTGTTGGAAATTGTAATTAAAAAATAAGCAATGTGAAATTCTAATTTTATTTTCCTGTATTTCAGGAACGTTCAAACAATACTTTTACAATTTCATTAAAATATTCTTTATATTGCGGCATTTCAATTTTTATTTTAATATTCCTCCAAGAAGATGTTTTTCGTTTCTAAAAACTAAAATTTAAAGAAAACAGTTTCCCATATAAAACCGGGAACACTACTAGGGGGTCACATTTGCTGTATCCAACGAACTTACATTCCATAACCGTTGCATAGAACTGTTTAACAAATTAAAATCTAAATGCATTTTATATTTTAAGAACCCAAAATAATTTTGTGTTTTTAACCGCTTACGTCCTTGAATAGAATTATGTCTCATGTTCCAGTCACTAGCTTTAACCAATGCAAACTGGAGTATGGTAAGGTGCATAGATCTCCTGCCTGCTACTCTTGCTACTCTGTAAACAAACTTCCCTAGAATGAGTAAGGACTCTTGCTACTTGAAATTGGAGAGTTAAAGTAGTGCTCTGAATATTGAAATTCAATAACGGATAATCCGACAGAGTGAAAACTTTCACGCACAACTTAACACCGATGATAATCATGGTCTCCTGTCACTGACTGCCTTGCATGCTTCCAAGATATGCGGATTTTTAGCTAAATAGTCATCGTTTTAGAATAACCAAAAAGTAAAGTTCGTATAAACGTGAAGTTAGTAGATATTTATTTTATTGCAGCCAATCCAACGTTTTTACGAAAACATTTGTATAATAAAAACGGAAGGAAAACACCAAGAAGTCTTACATTGATGTATTTTATTGTTGTTCTATTTCACTGAAATAATAATCATTCAATACTACTACTACGTAGCGCTACAGCCCGGGGTGGGCATTGACTTCCTTAACAATGTCCCGCCATGAACTTCTATCCTTAGCCTTCTGTTTCCGTGCTGTAATGCCGAGTACCCTTAAATCTTCCTCAAGGTCATGTAGCCATTGTTTTCTTGGTCGGCCAACTCTTCTTTTACCCATCATAGTGCCATGTAAAAGTTTGTTCGGCATTCTATTGGTTGGCATACTTATGATGTAACCCAACCATTCTAGACGTCGCGTTTTAATAAAATGGACCACATTTGCGACTTTGTATAAGGAATACAACTCGGCCTTAGATTGAAGCTTCCATAGATTTGTTTGTACATCGTGGACCGGACCATAAATTTGTCTTAAAAGCTAACGCTCAAACAACTGATTTTCATTCAATAGTTAAAGATAATTGATTTGTTTAAAAACCAAAATTTTTAAACTATTCTTCTTCTCTAGCCCTTGCAGTAAACATTCCACTCGATCCCAGTTTTCGTGTTACGTATTATATCCGTACGTCTTCCTCACTTTAAATGGCTTAAACTCTCCTTACAAGACACACCCAGTCTCGCCAAACCTCGCTACGCTTCACCACGCTGCTCAAAACCACCCCTAATCACACCTCTAAACTCGTCACACATCTTTATACCTCACCACGGTTAATATTGCCTAGCCACGCCTCACCAGACTTCATCATATATCACCATATCTCGTCATGTCTCAATAAACCTCGCCGTGCCTCACCAAACATCGCCATACATTTCCTTGTTAGTCACCCTTATACCTTGGCAAACCTCAACAAATATCGCCACAAATTGCCTCGGCCGAACCCAACCACGTTTCGTTATCCCTCCCCACGCCAAACCATGCCAAGCAACGCCTCGTCACACTTCGACAGGTGTCACAAAACATCCCCACACATTGCCTCAAATAGTCATTTAATCTATACAAATAATCATTTGAAAAACATTAAAATTAGAGATAAATACACATTTTTTATTTAAAGTTTATAATTAGTATTCAAATACAATTAGATGAATACACTTTGTAATTCTAAGTTACGTGATATAAACACACACGATTAAGCACACACTTTTACGTACTTAATTAGAATGTTAGATTTAATACTTTTAGCCTATAACTGTTATAAAATAAATAGGATATACATGACCTTTGGTGTAACTAACGGCTTTGTATAAAGTTTTCAGATACAATGCTGTAACTGGCGGTTACAATTAAAAACTAGCTAATTTGTTTTATATATATATATATATATATATATAAGTTACACATAATTGAATAGTGAATCGAAAAATTGCTACGGATGACGTGTCGCTTACAAGAACTGATGCCTTCAGAGAAGCGACCATGTGATTCATTTTAGTCACAGATTATCCATTGCAAGGTGTTGTATGTTTCTCAAATTTTATGTCTTTAAATCGTATTCAATCTCAGTAGACGTAGGCGTACGCTTTACTCAATGAACTGTTTCTTTTGTCTTACTTAGGCAGCTTTTAGGTTTAGTTCAACTGTCGGGTTAATTTTCGTAGAATACCTGATTCTAAAACAGGGGTTCAACCCGTTCTATTTATCGTTCAGTATCGGCCACTTTGTAGCTACTTAATAGAACCTGTTCTTCATTATAGATTCCCACGGTTCAGACAGTTTCGGCCTCTGAGATAAACTATTGTGACGACGCCTAGTCAGATTGTTGTGCCAAAATTGCATGGTACGTGATATTTTTACATAAAATTCAGCTGTAATTCGGGGGAAATGAAGTTAAAAACAATATTACAGGTCAAAATATAAACAATAATGAATTACGATACCGTATTAAAAACTTAAAGAATTCAAAAAGCTACTCATCTAAAGGTTAAGGAAAATTGTTGGAAAATTTTAGAAACAACTTGACAGAATTTAATATTTCGTCAACTCAGACATCGTTTTGTTTTAAATCAGCTTCTCTTTGATAGAAAAACGTCCAATGTAATTGTAAATGGTTAAAGTACAATTATAACGTCGGTGTTTTTCCAATATAGTTCTTATAAACCCTAATGGGCTGTTTGTATAAAAATTGCATCCAAGTTCGAAAAGAGAGAGATGGGGAGTTAGATTGTTACATTTAGTTTGTCACTTCCGGAAGTGGAACAAGTCAACAGCTGTATGACACTTTGGCCACCTTGTTATCTGACACTCCAGTAATTCTTTACTGACGTTAACAAGGATATATGAACGTTTCGATAAAGTGAAATAAAGCGATACTCAATTTCATTCGATAAGTTTAATGATTTAGACTCGTTGTGTATTGTTTGTTTCTGAATAATACATCAAAGAAGATACAAAATATTCACTTGTATGGCTATTGGAGCTAATTGAGGTTTAATAAAATGTAATCCTTATACCGATTTTCATTCGTTATAAAACTTGAGAAAATTTTATATAAAGTTCTAAATTGTAGGAAACATTAAATTTTAATGGTAACTTATAATTTTTTTTAACAAGTATCTAGAGACAACCTCGGCACGGGATATCTCGCATTGCATAACCAATGCTTGGCCTAATTATGACGAACACCTACCCTGAAGAAGGTTAGGTTTATGTGTAAAGAAAAATAAAAAAGGGTAAATAAATAGTATAAATATATTAAGAAACACGGTCTGGTTATTCTGATAACTTTTTAATGGTAACATACAGAGGTTTTATACCAATACGAGTAGCAATCACAGCATTGAGCGGTATATTAATACAGCATAAGTAGTGCGTATGCTATGCTAGCCGACACATTTCAAAACAGGTTAGGAACGAGCCGCAGCTTACATAAAACACTGGGTAAGAATACCTCACATGACACAAGGAGAGAAGAAAAGTAGAGAAATTATTCTGAGTATAACGACGGTTCATTATGCTAACTTTCTCTAAAGTTAATTCAGAAAATCATATTTTTTTATCTACTATTTATAAAAAACCGTTACGTCAATTGGATGACCCTTACTTTTTGATTTAATCTTTAAGAAACAATAACGTATTTTTATATTGTGATGAAAAGAAAATACTACAAATATTTGCGTTTTTCAGGGAAATGTAACGAAAAGTTATGAAAATGATCACTACAGTTAAATTTTTACTATTGATATTTTAGAACTAAGGATGTTTTGTAGGATTAAAGTTAGGATGTTCAATGGAAGTTATTTTTGGTTATATTTTTTAACATTGAGGAGCATAAAGCCGTTCCTGCTTATTTCTCTATGAGGTGCTGTAAATACTAACCGCAATTATCATTGACAAATAAAGAATATGTTTCAGGATCAAAATTAGTTTATACTTATGTACTCTTGTCTGCTGAGCACGAATATAACAATAAATATTTTTGATTAGCTCTAGTTATTTGATTCAATATAGTGACAGTTCAGATCATTATTATTTTTTGTTGACGGGAAATTAAGTACCTCCAGGTTGGCTGCATTTTGTAGGATGATACAATACCGTGAGCTATATTATAAACCCACTGAGAAAACTGATTGTCGCCACTATTGTGGTGCGAAGGTAGATGATCAGGATAATCCGTGGGATCCTTTTATTTGTTGCAATTCCTATTCAGTGATTCTGAGAGAATGGCTGAAAAGAAAGAAACGAGCTATATCTTTTGGAATGTCTACTGTGTGGTGACACACAAATGACATTCAAGTAACTATTTCTGAATGATTCCCCTTGTCAAAAGTGGCTGGTTGATAAAAAAGTAGAGTACCCGAATCTTTCATCTTCCATTCGTCCTGTTCCGTATTTAAACGTTTTACCAACAATTGTAGAAAGTGATTCTGCGAGTGATCAAAGAAAGCTCTGAAGAAAAAAATCGTAACAATGTTGCTTCTTCGCATGACCAAAGGTGTTGTGCAGATGTCTTGGGGAAACGTCACATACAGATTTGAGCGATCCAATTCAAAATCTTGACTTGACAAAAGAAATGGCCAAACTTTTGACCTAGATTTCAGCAATGTTATTTCCTTCAAACAAGTGTCAAGGGAACCGTTTACAATAACCGTAAAAAAGACCTCTTTTTTCAAAAGAAGAAACAATCAATTTGCTTGCACTAACATTAAAGAACCAATGGAATATATGAGTGGGGCTCATGATCTAGCTGGATGGAGGCTTTTTAAATACTCATTAAAACTGAGTGTAAAACAGTGCTGCTACATAATGGGAACATTTTCCCTTCTATTCCAGATGGCCATGGCCAACATGAAGGAGACCTATACAAACATGGAATTTCTCTCGAACCAATTAAATAATCGGACCATAAATGGCAAATTTCTGTTTCTTTTAAAGTAATTTCTTTATTCCTGGAATGAAATTCGGTCACACCAAGCACTGATATTTTTTATGCATGTGGCATAGCTATTACAAGTAATGTAGAATTACTTGCATGAAATCTCAAGCTCGGAGGAAAATGTAGAGAGAGCTTTTGGTAGATTCTAATGTCATACAAAACCCTTTATACATCAAACTTTGACTGATAAAGCAATGGATCAAGAAGATGAAGCTTTCAAGCACTTGAGAGGAAAAACTCCCTGAATGATCCTACTGTTAAAGAAGGTATTTTAGTTGGACCACAAATACGCGTAATTTTAAAGATCCTAACTTTGATCAAACACAGGAGGGAAAAGAGGAGTGAGGTTGGGATGCATTCCAATAAGGGAGCAAAGATATCTTGGTAACAGAAAGATTTGCTAGAGTATTAGATAGCGTAGAAAGGGAAGAAAGGCGTGAGGAAGAAAGATTTGCTAGAATGTTAGATAGCGTGGAAAGGGAAAAAAGGCGTGAGGAAGAAAGATTTGCTAGAGTGTTAGATAGCGTGGAAAGGAAAGAAAGGCGTGAGGAAGAAAGATTTGCTAGAATGTTAGATAGCGTGGAAAGGGAAAAAAGGCGTGAGGAAGAAAGATTTGCTAGAGTATTAGATAGCGTAGAAAGGGAAGAAAGGCGTGAGGAAGAAAGATTTGCTAGAGTGTTAGATAGCGTGGAAAGGGAAGAAAGGCGTGAGGAAGAAAGATTTGCTAGAATATTAGATAGCGTGGAAAGGGAAGAAAGGCGTGAGGAAGAAAGATTTACTAGAGTGTTAGATAGCGTGGAACGGGAAAAAAGGCGTGAGGAAGAAAGATTTGCTAGAGTGTTAGATAGCGTGGAAAGGGAAGAAAGGCGTGAGGAAGAAAGATTTGCTAGAGTGTTAGATAGCGTGGAAAGGGAAGAAAGGCGTGAGGAAGAAAGATTTGCTAGAATGTTAGATAGCGTGGAAAGGGAAGAAAGGCGTGAGGAAGAAAGATTTACTAGAGTGTTAGATAGCGTGGAACGGGAAAAAAGGCGTGAGGAAGAAAGATTTGCTAGAGTGTTAGATAGCGTGGAAAGGGAAGAAAGGCGTGAGGAAGAAAGATTTGCTAGAGTGTTAGATAGCGTGGAAAGGGAAGAAAGGCGTGAGGAAGAAAGATTTGCTAGAATATTAGATAGCGTAGAAAGGGAAGAAAGGCGTGAGGAAGAAAGATTTGCTAGAGTGTTAGATAGCGTGGAAAGGGAAGAAAGGCGTGAGGAAGAAAGATTTGCTAGAGTGTTAGATAGCGTGGAAAGGGAAGAAAGGCGTGAGGAAGAAAGATTTGCTAGAGTGTTAGATAGCGTGGAAAGGGAAGAAAGGCGTGAGGAAGAAAGATTTGCTAGAGTGTTATATAGCGTGGAAAGGGAAGAAAGGCGCGAGGAAGAAAGATTTGCTAGAGTGTTAGATAGCGTGGAAAGGGAAGAAAGGCGTGAGGAAGAAAGATTTGCTAGAGTGTTAGATAGCGTGGAAAGGGAAGAAAGGCGCGAGGAAGAAAGATTTGCTAGAGTGTTAGATAGCGTGGAAAGGAAGAAAGGCGTGAGGAAGAAAGATTTGCTAGAGTGTTAGATAGCGTGGAACGGGAAAAAAGGCGTGAGGAAGAAAGATTTGCTAGAGTGTTAGATAGCGTGGAAAGGGAAGAAAGGCGTGAGGAAGAAAGATTTGCTAGAGTATTAGATAGCGTGGAAAGGGAAGAAAGGCGTGAGGAAGAAAGATTTGCTAGAGTGTTAGATAGCTGGAAAGGGAAGAAAGGCGTGAGGAAGAAAGATTTGCAAGAGTGTTAGATAGCGTGGAAAGGGAAGAAAGGCGTGAGGAAGAAAAGATTGAAAATCCTGATAGAGTTCAAAGATAACTTTTTCGTGAAGTGCCTACTGTTGAACCCGTTGAAGAACCGGATTCAGATGATGAACAACAAGAACATGTTGAAGTTCAAGAGAAATCAGAGTAGTCAGGAGACGAAGAAGAATTACACATTCCAACGGAATTCATCAGTACAAAAAATTGATTTGTAACCTAAACATTTTTGGGTTTAGAGGGAATTAAACATTACTGTCCGTAAAAATGTAGTTATTATCATTTCAACCATGCATAATAATGATGAAATTAATTCCGAATCTGGAGATAAAAATAAACCTTACATCCACACATTTTACAATTCAACAAAAGGGGGAGAAGACGTTGTTGATTAATACAAGGTTGGATATTCAGCTGTACGATGCAGCAATCGATGGCCCTTGACAGTGTTTTTTGGCCTACTTAATACCATTAGAGTGAACTCTTTCATTGTGTACAAACATGCTAAAGGGGACTTCAAAATAGTCCGGCGATGCTACCTCAAACAATTGGCTACTGAGCTATGGCGGGGTTACATGCTTCAACGCCATGGACAGGATGAACTTCCACGTCATATGAAAAGAACCATTGAAGAGATGCTGGGTTTACAGCCACAGGGGCGAAACATTGCAGACAATGCACGTGAAGGACGATGCGGTCTATGTAACTGAAGACAAAACAAGAAATAAAAGCTAGGTGCAACAACTGTCGTAGATTCATCTGCAGAGAACACACTGTACATTCTTGTCAAGACAGCGCCCACCTAGGACATCAATTGGATGAGGAACTGTAAGGAATTTCATTGCTATAACCCCCAGGTGCTTAGACATATTGTTTGTAACTTTTTGTTTAAAATCATTAATTTTTACGGTTTCATTTCATCACTATAATTGTGATATTATGATAAATTTACTTAAACATTCGACACATTTTGTTTAAAAATTGGTTCTTTTACATTACAGCTATCGTAAACATCCAGTACATTTTCTTATTCAGAAATTAGTTTTCTTTCAGAATATATTATTAATCATAAGTATTTGTAAAAGAGTCCTTATTTTATGACAACTTATCTAAAGTCTTGTATTTCTTTCAAACAATAAATTAGTTAAATCTTAAAATATTATTTAGTATATGAATGCCACAATTAAAACGAAAAGAACTTGAGTAAACACATTATACTTAATTACGATACTTGTATTTTTTGAATAAAATAATGTTAAGAATTGTTTTTTGATTAATAAAATGACCTGGTCGAATTCACCGTGTGCGACCTCTCACGTTTTATTTTTCCCGCAACCTCTGCTGGGTTAAAATCAACTGTCAATAAATTAGTTGTTTCAATTGTAGATTAAAAAAAAATAAATTACTAACCTTAATTACGAGTACATACTTTATTGATTAAATTTTTTTTAATACCTTCAACGTTAATAAAATAGCAACCATTAATGTAAATTTGTTAACTGTTTAATTTAAGTAGAATTAAGCACCTAAATAAAAGTTTAATATCTAACTAAAATAATAAAAACAAAAACTTTAAGAGTTTAAACTGTCTTCGTTTGTCACTGTTTTGATACGGTTTTGGATAAATATTTCGCCTATTCTATCATTTACCCCAAAACCTACTGCATTTATTATGTTTCCAGGAGTAAATCGTTACTTTTACAGACACAGGCCCTCATTCTAATAAAAACGTTATCGATTTAATTATTCAATCCTGATATATGTACGACCTGATTTCCTGAGATGAGCTGGAATCCGAGGGAGACATTTCGCGAGTTGAAACTTGGACGAAGAATGTCAGTCCAATAGGACAGAAACAAATGATGTGCAAAATATAAAAACTAACCTTTCAAATATTACAACATTTTCTTCAATTCTGTTATCGTCTTTGCCTTAGAAATATAAATTTTCTCACTATAAAAAACATCTTACAGTTTCAATACGTATATAGACAATTTAACACTTTTTTGAAATGTTGACGATTTAGCTAAAATCATAATATCTTGGAAGCACGCAAGGCAGACTGTGACAGGAGCACGTGATTGTCAGCGTGAAGTTGTGCGTGAAAGTTTTCGCTCTGTCGGATTATCCGTTAATGAATTTCAAAATTCATAGCACGACTTTAACTTTCCATCTTCAACTCCTACAAGACCAAACTCTAAACGAGTGGTGGGAAAGTTTGCTTACATGGTGACAGAACCTGTTGACATGTATCCTTTCGAGTTTGACCTATCTACGAGTTAACAACAAGCAATAACTATAGGATCCCCATAAATAATCCCATCGCGTCAACTTCATTTCAGAAAAATGTTTTCTTTTCAATAAATTCGACACACGAATAAAATTTCTTCACATGATGCCTCAGGCGTTTCTGAAAATAGGTTTTTGTGGTTTTTAGTGGTAAAGTTCATTTGTTTTCACTACATAAACTGCCGGTGCAAAACCTATTACCCATAATTGATTCAAGTAAAATCCATTACATATTTCATTCTAGTATGCTTTTGAAATAGAAATGGCTGCCTAAATGTTGTAACTAGATATATTAGTGATAGTGGAACTGAGAAAATACTAAATATATAATAATGTACCTGAAACAAAGATAACACAATATTAAATCAATTTGATGATAAAAAATACTAAATATTAATGAAACACAATACTAAATGGAGATGTGAACTAATGCAGGTAAAACTTAATGGGCCCACTATTGTTTATTAGTTTAGTTTTACATTAATCTTTTTTTTGTAAACATCTCAAATTGCGTTTTGCAATGAAACTAAAAACTATATTTGTTGTATTTTGTAGACGGGTTACTTTTACACAAGACAGCTATTTCAGATGTGAAAAGAGCATGTTAGGAATCTGGCCCATAGACCTTAGGTCACTGTTGAAGCACATTTTAGCCAAGTAGAGTTTAGCAGTTAATCTTAGTTTGTGCAACTGTAGCTCGAAAACCACTGCAATTTGTCAGGCTTAACACTCGTAGCAACTCTTAGCCATGTATCTTAATGCACGTTACACAGGTAACTTGTGCAACATAAAAGCTTGTGTTTTTCAAATCAGTAACCTAGGATTTGGTTAGGTGCATGGATTTTATGGGTGTAGACTTTTTATATGTCGTTTAAATGATTAACTACTCCTAGTTGTTTGGAAAAATGTTAAAGAAATTAAATACAATAATATGTTCTACTAAGGCCGTATAGAAAGTTAGAATGCCCTTAATCTCGACAAATTAGATCATGACGTATGTGTTTAGTGGAAAGAACCATCGTTCCGGTTACATTACGTTTAACACCGAATGTTCCTCTTCAGATATACACGTTATTATAACAGTATACACTGTATACACTAATTAGTAGGCAAAAATGTAAAATGTGAAAATACGTTAAAAATAAAATTATTAATAATTATATAAAACCTACAAAGTTTTAGTCATAAACATTCTCATGAAACAATTCTTTTAGCATATTCCCTTTGTAAATGTGTGTCACTATAGCCTTATAAGGTGTATGTAGGTATTGTGAGTCTCACGTAGAAGTTATTTTATATTTTTAATTTATATTCTTAGATATTATAGAAAATACATTGTTACTGTAACTTTTTATCAAAAAACGATCATTGGGCTAACACTTTCGGTTTTGAAAACATTGATTAAATTGCATATATTGTCTTTAAATTGACAAATGTATTTACCATTGGTTTCGTCATAAAAATTCAAAGCTAGGAAATAATTTAAAATTCGTGAATAACATTATTAGTATAATAACATATAGTTTATTTTGATAGTGGTAATATAAATGTAGTTTTTAGAGGGTTAAGCTCTTAGAGTGTCTATTCTTTTCTGTGACTCCCGGAACACAACATGGACTGACCAACTTTAATCAGGGATCGCTTATTGTAACACTTTCTGGACCCAATAATCAAAATACAAATAAAATATATTTACGTTGTTTTATCATTAGGGTGATGGTTTCCAAAATACAATAACTGGGTCTTTTATTTTAACCAATTGTTGGTTTTTGACGGTTATGCAATATCGAAGCATTCGAGTTCACCGAACCGTCCAATATCGATTGCTTAAAATAACATTTCTGTAATGCACACAATAGCCTCAAGTTAAACATCTGTCAACTTCCACCACATTACACCAACCTATTGGCGTTTAGCGTGTGCACATTATCAGCATCGTTACAAAGTTAGTAATGTTTTGGCTGTGCATAGAGAAAGTCGTAACTCTAGTTAAATGATATTGACCAGCACTATCCTAATTTGGATATGTCTTAGTTTGGGGAAAATTTATAAAAAAATACTGGTGGCAAAACGAAACAACGATATCAGTGATAAGAATATTTTTCAAAGTAAAAAATATCAGGGAATGAGATATTTGTTTCATAAATGCAGTAAACCAAATAAAATGTAAAGAAAGTGCCTGAAACTGTATAAGCAGTTGACAAAACTATCTGTATACACAGTTATTAAAAATGTTATTAATAAATAATTCGGAACAAGTTTTTTTCAACATAAATATTAGTTATGCAATGCAAAATTATTTCTACATTTATTATTTTAACGTCCCCGCCTTAACAGGTTCAGCGGGTTTCGTTGTGATGTCAAATTGCATACACAGCGCCGTTTTTTGTCTTGAGTCTATAAAGTGCATGAACACATATTCGGCACAATACATTCAACTGCATACGATGCGCCGTGATTTTTTCTTGAGTCTATAAAATGCCTAAAATCATATTCGACAATAATTACTTTAAGTTGCATACTTAGCAACGTGTTTTTGTCATGAGTATATAAAGTGCAAAACACATGTTCGCACACAATTACCACCCGAATTGTGTATGGAATCGTTTTTTTATAAAGAATTTTTTGTAGGAAACATCTTTCAAATACCCATATAAAAATGAACTCTATACATATAACAAATGATATAAAAACCAATGAAAATATAACCAATGTAATATTAATGTAAAATTACCAATGTAATATACCAATGGTATATTATCAAATTTTTATAACTGATAATGTTTTAAATAAACTGAGTGACAGTTATTACTACTAATTTTATTCTATTTGATTTAACTGTTCTCTTAAATCGATTTAGCTACTAAATATAATCCGATACTAAAATTTACCCGCCATAAAAACTCCTCCACAAATGCACGTTAAGTTGATAAACAATACATTTAATGTTTCAACAGTTTTTCATGTTGGATAAAAAACTATTTTACATTCAAAGATAATGAGAAAGCCTTTTCTGCATTATTCTAGTGGAAAACACAAATTCAGATTTATTTGTTTTATGTATTAAAACTATTGTTATATTAGAGATAGTATTGTTTTTGTTATAAGATATGATATTATTGTTACATGACTATTAGCTAAAGAAGGACTGCTAGCTACTCTAATAGTTACTAGAGGGGGTGTTCAATTTTTTGTAAGGAAATGAGGTTTTACAACTACAACCAAAAAAGAGTTTAAAAACTTGTTAAATTTTATAATTGTTTCTAATATATATTAAACGATGGCTTTTTCGCCATTAAAACGAAAAAGCCAAAAATAATGACGTTTCTTCTCCACAAATATGTTAATATTGTTCATTTATTACAATATTAGGTTTATTAATGTAATATTGTATAAAGGGAAAGTGAGAAAGCATTTTGTGTAGGAGAAGAGTAAAGCAATATTTTAAAAAAGATTAAAATTATGTCGACAAATTTAAATTTAATTTTCATTTTCAAGAAAACATTGAAACAGGCAGAGTCTCTATTATGAAATTGAATCATTTCTGACAAGACAAAATTGTAAAACTACGATGGTCGTTGTAAGAAGGAAGTATTTAATAACATCTCGTAGCGATAAAGTACTTAGTCAGAACGCTCTTTCATCCTTCCCTTTATCTCACCACAAAGTTGCATCCCGTCATTTGTCAAGAGGTACAGAAGAGGGTTTCTGTTATTTTATCTTAACAAAATCTTTTGAAGGATTACTAAAGGAGTTCATCTTTAGAGTATTTATAATAACACAGTTTTAGTTTACAAATAAGTAATGAAGTTGGTAAGTCAGAAACGATGAATCCCTAATTGCCTTAATACGTGCCTAAACAAGGATGATATTTACATTATACGAGAAATATCTTAATTGAACCAAATCATTAATTACTAATTAAAACAAGTTTCGACATATTTAGGATATTTATAGCCATATAACTATTTTCAGCAACCCTTGCAAAAAAACCTAACATTTTCCAAAGCAGAGAAATCTGATTGGAGATTTTTAAAACTAAAAGCGGTTCATCTTCACTTAGAGGTTATTTGGAGTCTATGAGAAAATTATTTTGGAACAAATTTCGATTAACATTTGAAATATCGTTGTTTTAGTTTAATGGATTGATTCAGAATGATTTGTTAAGACTACTATTTTCATTTATCTTTGTTCATGCAAATGTCTTGTAAGTTATTGTATTAAATTTACCTAATTGAAAACAATCCTAAAATGCCCTAGCATTTTTATAAATCTTAGGTTAAAACTTTTAAGATTTTAGTTATATTATAGCATCTCCTTAAACTTTTTAACTTTTTATAATATCACGTTTCCCCTATTTCTTGGTCCCACTACTGTGTTTATCCAGTCTTCTACTATCCATGTTTTAGTCATAAATCTCAATTTATCTTTTATATAAAATTTTATAAATTGAAATGAGTTATGTATGTGATGTTATTTGATTTTTATAAAATAAAGGCACTAGTGTGCCAAATATACAGAAATTATTCAATATTAAAAATTAATGTATATATTATGGCAATATCAAGGTGACTCGATATCTCCTTTTTATATCAAGAGCTATTGATCTATTGATACTTTGGCAAAATGATAGAGAATGGCAATGCGAGTAGATTCATTCGGTATAATTTATTTTAACATTTAAATGAGCCTATTTTTATTGAAACCAAATTTGTTTTAATATAACACACCAAAATAGTTGTTTCGAACTGTCTGTAAAAGTAAAGATATTAAAAAAATATATACATGGAATATTAGGGCAGCATGAACTTCAACTTAGTGAGTTTAACTACGCATGTAAGAGGATGTCGTTTCCAATTTTCCTTATAAATCCCTGTAGTTTCTGCTTGGTCCTTAAAAGGAGATCTACTTTACGATAGGGTACCATCCTATCCTCTCTGATATCCTTTACGGGCTTAATGAAAGTCGCTTTTGCAATTCAATAAATCTAGAAAGACCTTCGATAATGATTCCGACGCAGTTACAGTAATAAATTTGAGAAGTTTTCTTTTATATCAACATTATCAACAGTTCTATTTCTATCACTATACAAACTTTATTATTTTTAATTTTAATAATTGAAATAACAATTACTGTTAAAAGTTTCTTTAACATAATTTGAACGTTTGGGATTATAATGTATTATATGTTGTTTCACAATGGTACATGGTCATTTAATCTTGCATTATACAAAAGCGATTGATTGTTACCAAAAGTAAACCCCTATTAGGCTTAGTGAATAGGGCGACATTTAGAGCAACAGTTTTAATTTTGTTTTGAAATGTACATTAATAAAATTATATATTCATATTATTATGTAAGTGTAGCATAGTGCCATTAATTACTCATAATTTAATGTTTATTTGCAAAGTGATCATAAACGTTTTAAATAACAAATGTATGCACTATGTTGTCAAGTAAACCATCGATTATCCACTACATTCTCTAATGAAATGATGTGAAACTTACTACAATATTTGGGTCGCTATAAGGTTCTATGTGAGGTAGGGGAGGAATAGATGCAAGGCACCTATTCTGTTATCGGGTTTCAGTTGTTTTGAAACACGTTATTTTGCAGATTACTGTCGTCATTATAGAAATGCTCAAAAATATGTCTGAAAACTTTATTCTCATAATACTTCTGTTGGTCTGTATGTATATTTACCTTTGTGTTTGGTAATCAGTCCCGGTCTGTTTGTTTATACCTTTTTTACCTGTCCTAATAAAGTTGTTTCTCTATCTTTGTATCTGCCACTGTCGGTTTTACTCTATACATTATTTCTATCTGTTATGGTATGTTTATCTGTGTATAGATGCTTTAGTGTATTTCTCATTGACTCGTTATCTCTCTGACTATGATTTTACATTTATGTCTCTATAGTCTACTTGGTCATGTCTCTTTCAATAGTGCTGTGTTTTTCTGTCTGCCCATATGTTTTTTTATCGATCAGTGTATCTATCTTTTTCTGACTATTTATGTATCTGAAATGTTGTAATTTCCGGTATCTCTGGATCCTTATGTCTGACTGTTTCTATCTGTATTTCGATAACTGTTGACTGCCTGTATCTGACTATTTCTGTCCGTCTACCTGTTCCTTACGATCGGATAGGTCTCCCTATATATATATTTATATATATATCTTCCTTAATCACTTTTCTGTCTCTGTCTTTCTCTGTCAGTCTTATTTCGCCTTTCTATCTTAACATCAATTCAGGGTAGTCAAACTGCAGCAAGTACAAAAACATGACTTTGAATGACGGATTTGAATTACAAGAAAACAGCCTTGTCTTTAAAAAACCATTATTTGCTCTGAAAGAGCAAATCCATTCTCTGATTTCTCGTAGCGTGAACTTATGTAATACTTCCACGTCCTCAGACCAAAGACAATTTGCAAAAATTTACTTTGCTCTTAGATTACCAAAATTATTAATAATCATAGAAATGTTCCTAATTAAATACTTAACTATTCCGTAATCACTGTAGCTGGTATTCATGTTAAAGAATGAATTTGAATGTATTGTTATGAATTAGTTTTACTATTTAAACAGTAGCGCAAAACATTTAGCTGCCAATAAATATCAAAAAAACATTTTGTTATTTTTCAAAGCTTAGGTATTATATAGATTTATCTTTGTTAATGTTTTTTCCTTCTATTTGCCATCTTTTTCAAACGTATGGCCTATTACTTTCATGTGTAAAATTTGGCATGAAACTGTTCTCTCAAAGTAAGAGGGGGGCTCTCTTTACATTTATAGATTTATTTATGTATCACATCATTGTAATATCATCCAATGATGATTTTTCTATTATATATACATACTTACATATATATATATATATATATATATATATATATATATATATATTAAAACAACATAGGTTATTCAAATACAAGAATATTTGTTAATTTATATCTAAAGCCTCTCGTTGGCAAAAAGTACCAAGCTTTGGATATAAAATAATAAATATTCTTGTATTTGAATAACCTATGTTGTTTTAAATTATTAAACAAGAAAACGTATTATATATATATATATATATATATATATATATATATATATATATATATATTTATATTGTATTCTTTAGATGAATTATTTTTTATTGTTGAATATGTATGTTGAAATAAAATAATTTTCATAAACAAGAATATACGAGTATTACTTCATTTTATTGTTGATTGAAGCTTTTCGCTAATTTACATTATTAACATTTTTATAATATATAAATCACTGTCCAGTTATCTGACTAGAGTAAGACTGAGTCTTACTCTACTCACATAACTGGACAGTGATTTATAAATTTTGATAATGCTAATAATGTAAATTAGCGAAAAGCTTCAATCAACAATAAAATGAAGTAATACTCGTATATTCTTGTTTATGAAAATTATTTTTTTCACCATATATATATATATATATATATATATATATATATATATATATATAATAGATTTTCTCGTGTAATAATTAAAAACAACTAAGGTTATTCATTTACAAGGATTATTTAATAATTTATATTCAAAGCTTTTCGCTTATAAAGAGTACCAGCATTATCAGGAATGGATATTACAATAATGCAAGATAAAATCTTAGTGTGTAACGAATTGGTTTCTAATACACGGAAATAATTTTGTTTTATTTTAGAAATAAATTAAAATAAATTGTTAATATTAAAGGGCATTTCATTAACAAATAAAATAATATAAAACTACCTCCAGAGTGTAAACATACCGAAGTTATACAAAATATAGTCCCAGAACATTGTTGTATAATAATACAATAATTGTAGCAAAAAACCATATATTAACAAAAATCCATAACATCAATTCTAGTTAATAAATTGTCAGTAGATGGCATCCAAATTATAAGTTACAGGGACGGGACCCTTACAGTGGCGATAAAGTCAAAATATGCATCCATAAGGCGTACAATAAACATTATAGGTCCTATTAAACTCTAAAAGTGTGAAACGGACCACGTCTGTAAAACAGATTGGAATCTAAAACCAGAAGTTACAGTAATAGGTAAAATGTAAAAACGAATACAAATCCCTGAACGAGAGTGGACAAAGTTCGATCAGAAAGCAAGTTGAACGAAAAAGTCAAAAATTAATACTATCGATTGAAAATCGCTTACTATAGACAGGGTAGAAGGAAAGCCTGATCAATGTAGTAGGAAGAAAAGCTGTCGTCTTCGGAAGGGCAATTTTTATGAAGATCTTTCACGAGAAACGTTAAAATACTACTTCGTGGAAATAAAAGGAACCAAATAAAAGGATACAAAACTAGCCACCGGTCATAAGTTCCCAAAGTTCCCGATTCGTGTTTAAAATGCTTAAAATCTAGAACTAAAAAACAGTACTAAAGGCGGCTCTAAAACCGATCATTAGTGGATGCAGCAAGATTCCAACCTCAGGGAACACTGGAGGACTTTTCACCAAAACCATTGCAAAACTAGAGCAACGCAGTTATAGTTTTGTGGTAGGTCAGAACTTAATTATCGGTATAACCACTTATTAAATTTTTTAAAAACTATTGAATTCGTATTTGGTTTAGTAAAATTGTTATAACTAATTGATTATAAATAAATAAGAATTATATAAACTATTACTCCATTTAGAACTATAGCGCCATGAAATAGCACTTAATAAATAAATAGCTAGTCATGAGATATTTTGCAAAAGAAATAGATAATTGAATTACCAATAGGGAAATAACTTAAAGTTTTTTTTGTAACTTCATAAATTATAAAATAGAAATATAGCTTGGGCAAAGTTGTAATAGAAATTTCCATATAGAATTGTAGTTTTAGGTTTTAAAATTAAATAATACTGTTATCACAAGCCAGTAAAACAAGAAACATTACAAGTCATTTGTAATGAAACTTGTTTAAATTCAGTGCAAATAAATCCAAAGCCATTGGAAGGAATAGAATAAAACATTTAAAAAAAAGTAATTATTATCTAGCATCTACTCAAGTGTATGTAACATAAAATATAAACGTAATCATAATCTTATTCGTATAAGATCGATAACAATATAAATTTGGTTTGTAAACATAAGATTGTAAAAGAGAAATGCCTAAAATGTGTGGTGGTAGCACAAATATAAATTGTAATAAAAACATTAAAAGGTTTTTATTCAATATTTTTTTAAATATATTATTGGAGAGAATATAGATCTGTATTATTTTTATCATGTTATATTGAAATATGTATGCTATTTCTTTTTTGTATTTTAAGTATAAGACACCAATATATTGCCAAAAAACAACATATGATAAGGATCATTCAATAATAGTAGCATCAAAAATGTGAAAGCGTTTTAAAGACAATAAATTCTATTCAAATTAACTAGTCACGTGATAGAATAATAGACAGCTGTGTAAATCATAATAAATGTTCAGTAAAATAATAATAATTTTCATAACAAATTATAAGAGGATTTTTCATTATCGAATTCCATTTTCAGAAAATAAAAAAAAGTAAACTCTTAAGGTAATTAAAAATTATGCTGTAGTAAGCAACTAAGAGGAACTACTAATAAACAAAACCAGAAATAAAATTTCAAATCAAGTTAGCGTAAAGACTTTACGTAGTATTCCTGCAGTAGCAAAATAATAAATTAACTAAATAGGTAAAAGATAAATTAAAATTTGTTTTGATTGCTTCTTACATAAAGTTCATTGTTTTACTCACTAGCAAATCACGCACGACACACATCAGATGCCAGAATCTTGTAAGTCGGGTAGGATTATATTTTTACCTCGGTTGAACTGGCACGTTTCAGACCCACAAGAGTCATCATTAACAAACCCGACTAAGCTGAAAAACACATAAATAAGGTTACTTTTAGTGTATGCTGAACGTATTGGACGGGAATGCTCACCCCGAATCAAAGGTTGGGCCATTGCAGTATGTGTGATGTGAGAGGGCCCTACCTAAACGTCAATGGGGGTTGAGTCCAGCGTATCAACCGCCACAAGGTAAAGTTTTGTACAAATGTATACGATACCCGAACCTTGTGCTACCGCTTGCCAAAATCTGTCACAAAACAAGTTACTAGATTTTATTTTATTAAACCTAAATCGCCTAGACTCAACCCTTTGGACTTTTTTCTCGAGGAATAGAATTTTTAAAAGTATCTTATACTATGTTTCAGGTGTGTTTAAGAAATTTGTTATAGTAAATAATATTATTACTCAAATTTAAGTTAGTAAAACACATTGTTTTTCATTTTTCTAATAAATCATTTTATCTTAACAGCCCACTTTATAAAACGAAAAATTCCCTTTCTACATTCGTATTCAAAACCCTTTTTCTCCGGAAATTTATTTACTATTTCTCACGTTCAATATCACAATATAATAAAAGTTCTACTCTAATTTGAAAAAAAAATAATATCACATTTATTCAATATATAAGAGTTTGCAAAATTTATTTTATAATATAAATGAAAAATAAAACCCTTATATTCATCCTGAAAACAAAATTTACCTTAAAACAAACGTATTTAAAATCGAAAATTAACTCAAAATTTACCCATATATATCCCCAATATAGCTATAAAAAAATTTAAAATCACCCTATAGAAAATGACAATTTAGTAATGAAATCATCGATAATTAAAAAACAGAATTTGTAAACAAAAACAAACATAATTTTAAAACACAGTTTTTTCAAAATAGAAGAATTTTTATTTTTTATCACAAACTACAATTTTACACAATGCAAATTCCAAACTAAAATATGAAATCCTATCAAACATAGCTGAAATCCATTAAAAACATACACATTAAAAACACAATATACCATTAAAAACACATCTCAAAGTATCAAAATTAATTCGAAAACACCCCTATTAAATTTTTTTAGTGATTGTGTAATCCCACATATTTGTGAATCAATAAAATCGTATGATCTAGATATTTTGCAAAACAAAAATTATTTCATAAAAATAAACATATGAAAACGAAATTAAATATCATTAACAAAACAAAATTATTACACATTTAGATCAAATAAATAAATCTCACATATATGGAGAAACAAACTTAAACAGCTAGACAAGAGATATTTACCAATCAATTATAAGTTCAAACAGACATTTATGAAGACTACATAAAATTTCAAAATTATAAACTCAAGAAAAATTAATTTAATTTTATATCATGATTTGTTTTGCTATCTATTTGCTTTTTATAATTGAAATTGAATTAAATTTCTACGACATATTTGATACACATAAGACTATCTCTTTATTAACTAATTCAAAATATATTCCTTGAAACCATACATGAATATTGTTGCCTATTTATATTTCATTATTTACTATTACATATCCGATATTTTGATTCTGTGACGAAATCAAACATAGCGTCACAAAAGTCTGTTCTATTTTGGACAAAGCCACTACGTTATCCATTTACACGTTACGAACATTTATTTAAAATAAATTATTTTTCTAATATTTGATTTTTCCCAAAATGTACTAAATTTAAGTTTTATCTACGTGAAAGAGAGAAATGCTTGTTCTAAACTTTATTTTTTACCGCAAAATATTCCCTTGTAGATGATATTTTGTAAGAAACCAAGTAAGCAAACATTTTCTCCGGCACGACTCCTGTTGGAGATGTCCCTATTGTGCCTGTTGGCGGCCTGGGTGTATGTCAGTAGCTACCACATTTTTGCTTCAGTTCCTCATTTACCCCTCTAATCGATTTGGCAAATTTTAGATTCTAAACATTCTGACATTTAGATTTTTTCAAACAGAGTACCCCACCGTTTTTTTTTTATTTACGTCTTTTATTTATGACTAATTCTATTTATGACTTTTATTGTTCATTAATTTATTCCAAATTTACGAATTCCTCCTCAATAAAATATATTTCTAACAAACGTTTTGCCTCATTTATATTTTACTTCTTACAATTTACAATTTAGTCACTGTTCAGCTTTTAAAAAGAAAATTGTATAAATCACTCATTAATTTTTTTCTTGAACCCCTTTATCGGGAAAAACGAAACACAAAGCGACAGTAAGTAAAAGCTACTTTTAGGGAGTCGTCGCCCCAAAAATGTTGAGAAAACCAGATTAGATTTTATTTGAACCACACTCCACTTCCATTGGTCTAAAACGTTTTCTGAAAATAATTAGAAAAACCTGAGCGCTATCAAAGTCTGTACTCCTTGACTTCTCTAGACACTAACTGCGTTTTCTTGTCTAAAATTCAAACTACCCCACCTTCAGTAGCGATTCTGACCAAGCACAAAGATTTTGCGATCTGATGGATCGTAAGCCTACTTTTCGTCCCTTCTTCCGGTCTTGCTTATTGTTTTGTTTTGCCGTTGCATGTTTTCTCCGAAACCTTTAAATCTTTGTAACTTTTCAATTTGCATTTTCTAAGTTTCCATTTTTTTCATTTTCAACTTCATTTTACTTGGTGATTCTTCAAAAGTTTCGGTGGCCTCCCTAGCCTGGTTTTAAAAATTGTTTGCCTTGCTTCTCTTTCAGATTAACAAAAACTCCTTCTCACTTTAAATGGATTTGTCTATTAGTCTTTTACATTATAATAATCATTAATTATATGAATATGACAATATATTTAAGTTAAAAATTTACTTGTAATCAAATAAAAAAAAGAATAAATACAAAGTTTTAAAAGAATAAAAAAAAGCAATTAAGCCCCTTACAGTGTGTGTGTGTGTGTGTGTTTGTGTCTCATTTTAAAATACAATATTATGAGTAGTGTAAATCCTAGCTTTATAGCATCCTATATTTGAATATAATGTTCGTTTTAGACAAAATTACAATTGTAGTTTATCATGTGATAATAAATATAAATTTTTAAAAATAAATTTCAAAATATTTACTATTTACGTAACATATTCTTGTAAATATTTCCTTCCTCAGTTTTTCCCACTATTGAAATATTCAGTATTTATTTTGTTTTCCAATGATGTATTTGAGTAACGTTTTTTCCAAAGAAAGCCGTTTTACAACATCGTCCTCCGCCTCCAAACAGCGCATCACTTTGTCTAGAGTGGAATGCAAAGTTCTACCCTGATCAATCAATCCACGTTTAGCCTCAATAGGGTTTGGCTGGTCTCATCAATCTCTCCTAATAAATGTTGTCGACCGCAGCTCCGTCTTTGTTCTTAAACTCCCTTCTAAGGAGAATGGAATATTAGGGCCTTATAAATATTTGCCCAGTTTCGCCCAACGTCGTCAGTTTTATTGAAGAATATCTTACATAGAGGAATAAAATTTATTGTACTTTATACAATTTCCACGAATCGACTTGTAAAATGCAGTGCTTCGTTAAAAATGAAGATATGTAATCACAATGTTCGCCAGGTTCAAGGTGAGGTGTCGATAAGTTATTGGAAACGGCCACTTCAATCGGGAACAGGCCTCTCGGAAAGTAATAAAAATAAATATCCGGAGAATAATTAGTGACTATAAAACCGACAGGAATAATTGTTTTTAAAAATAGTCTTTTGCCGAATTATTATTTTGGGTAAACTAGAACAACGGAAAAAATAAGTACTTCAGTTACCTAATAACATATTATTATTAAAAAACAATTAATTGTATTTTACTTATATAGTAGTAAACACAATTACCTTGCTTAAACGTTAACAAACACATTCTGTACTCTCATGTAAGTTTCGAAAATGACTAGCCAACTAAATGTTTCTAGACAAAATCTCTGTCAAAAAATTATGAATTTAGATCCCAAATATCTTTGGTTATAGCCTTACAACAATATAGTTAAGATAATCGTTGATCTATAGATATCACCGCACTTAGCAATAGATTAGTTGTACTATCGTTGTTGTACCCGCATACGTTATTCAGTTAACTAAAGTTTGAAACAGAAAAGGTATTCAAGGATATTTAATGCCCGTGTTAAGGTACGATTATACGTCTCTATACTTTTCATATTCTAAAAATATGTTACAAATTTACTTTATTTTCTTCAGTTCCATATTTACCAAATTTGTGTCTTTTTCATTAGCATGTTCTTCGAATTAAAGTGTTTTATTTCACTTATACTTTGGCCTCTAATATTGATGACATAGTCGATTTACTTTATTTATTAGTTAATTTATATTTTTAGGTTCTGAGTAATTTTTAGCTTTTTATATGTTCAGGTTGCCTAAACTTTAAAATACCCATTCTTCTGTCAATATCTCCTTTAGTTCTATTTATTTGACCACTTTTCTTCACGAATAATTAAAATTACCGATATCGCGATAAACGTTCATCATTAAATCCACGAAAACAATGCAATTTATTGGCTTTACATTACGCTTAAACATACACTCCAATTTTAAATGCAATAAAACGAAAAGATACCTAAACCGTAAATGCAACACGTAGTGATAATATCCTGGAATAAAACATATGACGTCACAAAGCTACAATGCAAGTGCTCAAAGTGGGGTTTGAATGTCGGGTTTATTAATGCGGGATGATTAATTGCGTGCCAATCTTTTTTTTAAATAAACACGTTTTTACTGAGATCATCGTTTTCATGGGATGATTGATGTGACAGGGGTTTGCAAACATTATTAGGATATTGATTGAATATTTAATGTGCTTTTATATACCTTATGTTGAGGATTAGTTTAAATATCTTAGGACAAATGAACATTTTTCCATAAATATTTTTGAAGTATTTGTCTGAAATATCTGAAATGTATTTTTACTCTGAAATACACTCTTTGACTAGACTTTTTACCACTTAATTTTTTTAGAAAAGTGAACTGATTTTATTAAAAGATATGTTTATTATTAAAAACTCAAAGACGTATTTCAACGTTATATCCAAATATGCGTATTTACTTTAACTATAAAATAATTAGAACGAAAGAAATAGATTTCTTGTTACAAAAAGGGAAATTAACTGCCACTGTCCTTAAAGAAATTGAGATAGTGTTCGGTGTGAAAGAGTTGAATCCTGGCATCTATAGAGACGACGACTTAAGGAAGCCGAAATAATAACAGAAAGTCGTTTATGCTATCCAGTTACTTCCCCGTATATTATCGTGGAAATAGAATGCTTTCCTTAAAACTTAGTAATATAAATGAAATATTTGGCACACACACACACACACACACACACACACACACACACACACACACACACACACACATACACACACACACACACACACACACACACACACACACACACACACACACACACACACACACACACACACATACATACAGGAGGAGGGTTATCTTGGTTCTTCAATCCCTTTTCACCTGTTGTTGTGTTCACCTCAGACTAGATACCATTCTAGCAATACGTTGGAACTGCGATTTTATGAACTGCAGAACGAATGGATGTACTCCGAATAGAAACTATTCTTCATATTTTCACATCTGTGAAGGTATACGTATCAGCATGAAGACGATGATCATATCAATCCCTGATGAAGATGATTACGATGACGATGATGACGACTAGACGACGATGATGATGATGATCATGATGTCGACAACTTTAATCAAGGTAATGACGACGAAGATGATTATGATGATGTCAGTTATGATGATGGTGTTGACCATGATGGAGAATATATTGATTAAGAAGACCTTGATATGATGATGGCGATGATGACAATAATGATGCTGCTGACGATGTTGATGATAATGATTATTACGATAACGACGAAGACGACGACGACGATGACAATGATGATAAGGATGATGATAATAATGATGATGATGATGATGAATGTGTTGATGAATAGTTAGTGTTCGGACTTCGTTGTTTTATTTTGGCTTAAAACGCAATTTATTCGTATTGAACTGATTTTCAATAGAGGAAAGAACCGTAGCTCAAGCCATTGACAATAACCTGCACACACCTGAACCAACTATTGCTGGCCTTAATACATTTTTGTTCACCTTTCTGCCAATAAAATATATCGATGCCACATTTCAACATGGTGGGTAAATTCTAAGTACCCATCGCGTTTTTACAGCTCCCTTAACCTCGCTATTTCGACATTCTCATGTTAAAAGGTACATCATCACTTAGACTATAATGGATTTAAACTAGAATCTTACTAGTATGTTTGCGAGTTAACTTTCGAAGACTAATTACGATCTATTTATTATCAAGACATCATAATTAGTTGGTCTTGGAAAGGTTACTCGATGACATACTAGTAAGATTCTTGTTTAAGTACATTATAGTGAAAGTCATAAGTTTATACAAAAAAAAAACACATACAGCAAATATATATAATTTATAAATAGTGAGAGAGAGAGAAAGAGAAAGTTTGATTTTCTTTAATTTTATATTTAGGTTTATAAACGATCTTTGTGATAAATGACGTTTCTCAAGAATCTCTGTAGTTTGTAATATATTTTATTCATAAATTTGAATAACATGATACAAAACATATTGAAAATGATATTTTTTAGTGTTGGCCGTAACCTGTGACCGTTACGAATTGAGTTTCACCAAGGTTTATTACAATAATTACAAATAACGGAACATTAGTGGTTAAACAAAGGTTGTATTTTATTATGAGTATATTTAATTCCAAATTTGATCACATGACACTATGCACATTAATTTTCCCTACTAAAGTGGATTTAATTACATCTGGCCCTTAGGGGTTAATATACACGAAACGGTTGTTAATCAATATCAGCCAAATCGTTTCTTCTTTTATGAACAAGCGAGAATTTAAATTACTAAAAACACATGAAAGTATTACCTATTAAATACTGCCGGTTTTCGGGTGGAATTTCAACAACTCTCCTGATTTTTACCAGGTTGTTTTGCTATTTTTTTTATACATCCAAACTGAATCTAAAATGCTTGAAGTCGTATGACTCAAGAGGTTAAGTTCTACAGTTGTTCGGAATAATGTAGTACGGAAAGGTAGAGTGGTAATATTAAAAAGGATACAAATATAGTGGCAACATTATTACATAAACGAATATAAACACGTAAAAAGGAACCCGTTTACTACAAAGCTTCGAAATGTCATCAAATTTATTGAAGCTAAAAAGTAATATACTCTTTATTTTTTCATTGTAGCAAAGAGTAGACGCAAAATAATTGAGTATTTAGGAAAATACCAAATCCTATTTTAATAATAAGTCAATATTTAGTCTGTGATTAAAACGTAAAATTTAACTCTGGAAACACACTCACAGAAAGACCTCAAAACACATTCTAAAAAGATCTCCGGTTCTTTCAGAATCTTCTGTTTCCTAAGAGCATCCTTGACCAAACAACTCAGGGGTTTATAATTAAATTACCAATATGTTGGCTTTTCCAATTATTATCAAGATTTTCTCTTTAATCCTCAATTAATAGATACACGTTGGCCAACTTCTGCATCCTCAACATGACTTGAAAATAAATCTCTCTAAAAAAAGAGAGCAATCTCTCTACTTTCTCTTTTCTGTAACCCCTTCAACGTGGATTTAAACATTCAAATAGACAGAGTATTGATGTGCATTCTTTCCTAGAATAATTACTTTAGTACCCAAACTTCACAGGTGAAACAGTACAGTACAGTCTGTGGCGGGGTTCAATGACCTCATGTCATTAACGAGTTTACCGTATAATGGACGTATTTGAAAATAACTGTAATAGTTTGCGAATATGAATAAACATACTAATTTCTTGTAGTCAACATTAAGGATGTAATGCAACTTTTCTTTTCAGTCGAAATGGTGAAAGGCTTATAAACAGAGTGCTACTGACATGCGAGGCAGAGTGGGACAGGGTAGTTGAAAAGAGGGGATATGATACAAGACAGTGTGATAGAAGTAAGGATGCAACGAGGAATAAGGTACAATAATGGAGTTACGATATACGATTGAAATTGTAACGAAAAATGAGAAAAAGCTTGAGAGACAAGATAAAGTAGGGCACGATTGAGGGACAGGATAAAGTAGGGCAAGATTGAGGGACAGGATAACGTAGGGCAAGATTGAGGGACAGGATAAAGTAGGGCACGTTTGAGGGACAGGATAAAGTAGGGCAAGATTGAGGGACAGGATAAAGTAGGGCAAGTTTTAGGGACAGGATAACGTAGGGAAAGATTGAGGGACAGGATAAAGTAGGGCACGTTTGAGGGACAGGATAAAGTAGGGCAAGATTGAGGGACAGGATAAAGTAGGGCACGATTGATGGACTGGATAAAACATGGTAATGAAGAAGTTGGAACAAGGTAAGAGATGAGGTTAAACTGGATAAGAGACAAAGTGATGTTCATAAACCAAAATATTTAATACGCTATTGCTATTCTAAAGTTTAAATTTAACGTAAAACATAAACATTGACTTTGTAGCTACATCGGTGATTATTAGTTAATCACTATAATTATTACTAATATTAAAAAACATTTTCTTTTTTTTTACTACACAACATATTAGAAAATTAGTTTTAACAATTATAAGTAAATAATTGGTTTTTAATTTTGTGAAAACTTACTTTAAATGAATAAATGATTCCGAAAAAATTATAAGGCACATTATCTTTTATTTTGCTACATAAGTTCGTAATTATTTTTAGTAATTTATTTCCGAGATTTTTACATTTACGATAGTTGCAAATTATATAACCTGTCTGAAAGTTTGTAAATCAAAATGCCTAAGTATTTACAAAGATCATAATATATCGGCCTAAATATTGATACCTATATAATCCAAAGCGGTGAGTGTATATTTACCGTATTTCACAAACAACCACCTCTTAGTTCATGTGATTTAGTACAAAATACTTCGACCATATTTCAGTACAGCTAAATAACATAGACGTTTCTCATACTTGTGTGTATATCGTATTATATATCACGAAATCTTATAGTATACTAAATAGTTTGTAATAACTCAATATGTTGCATGAATATTTGTTTCACTTTTTATTAAAAATAGTTTGGAAATGTTATTAGATAGCGTTTGGATAGAAAACTGTTTAATATTGAACTACTTTATATTGATGTTTTCTCGGGAACTAACAACCGAGGATTCAGTAACTCAAACCTAAGATTTCTTCGCGCCTGTCCTTCTTCTACTGTGTCAGAGAAAACCCCATAATGGGGTTCTTTGTCTTTAGAGAGTTGATCTATGTTTCAGAAGTTAATTTTTTTAAATTGAAAAGAGAAGAGAAAGTTTATTTGTAGATTTTTATAAGTGAGTCGCTGGGTTTCAAACAGATCTACATTAATTACATCTAATACTTCAGAAAACACAAATTACTCTAATACTTTGGAATTTATTAATATTTTTGTATGCATATTTATGTTAGCTTTGTATATTACATGCAATCGAATATTTACATAACGTTTTTAAGTAATGGTAGAATATTGTTTTAATTTTTGGAATTATAAATGATTTAAATCTGGATTTCATTGATTTTGATTTAAAACATTTAGATTTCGTTCATTTTGCTACTAACTTTAAGATTTTTTCAGTGTTGTAGGCCGCTTGAAAATTGACCGCATTGAATGTAGTTGAATTTTAAATTAAATATAAAACTAATTGTATTTACATTTTTTCTTATGACAAAATGTTTAAAATAAAAAAAACTAATTAGTATAATCTAAAACGTAGACAATGCCCATTAAACTCTGTAATATTTACACCATCAACGTTGAGACATCATAGTCGTGCATACAAAGAGGGGTGTCAATCTGTTCTTCAATTATTTAAGAAGGGATTTTTTTCTCTTCAATATTTGTATGAAAAGATAAAACTTTTATAGACCTTCAGTCATCGCCGAAGTACTTCGCTAACAGTTTTGTAGCGTCTTTAACTTTTATATTTGTCACAGACACCACTGGTAAAATCGGCTTCAACATGTTTATACCTTTGAATTTAACCCAGCCTTGCAAATCCTGTTATACGTACAACAATGTGTTCCGGTATAAAGCTCTTCCTTATTTTTTACATCATCACCTTTTTTGGTTTTTATAAAATAAAATGTTAATGTTGGGTTAAACGTGAAGTCCCACTGAGCAGGTGACCGTATAACGTTTGAAACAGAGTATTGCCAGTAAAAACCGTTTCCAAAAAGTGGTAATATTGTTCCACATTTTGAAAATATTTCATTTTATTCATTGGGAGAAACGATGGTGTTTTGTTTCTTTACTTTCTGCTCTACTAGTCCGATTGCACCAAAACAATACCGAATATTTCTGGACGTTTTTCTGGCTTATTTTGGATTTTCAATAGGATGTACTCCTCCATGTTTATAAACAAAAAAACAAAAAGTACACGTTTCACAATCTTAAAAACAGCAGTTCTAACTAAAATCACCAGACGCAGCACTCGCAATAGCAACAACAAAGGTAAATTATTCTCAAAACCCATGCGCAATGGATTACATCAGATATAGTGGGTTTTGAAACTCGTTCTGCGATATAGTTCATTTTTAAACTAATCCCGTATATTGCGAAATAAAATCAGAATAATAAAGGTCATTTTGAATCTTAGTCACTTTCGCCCTTATAACGTTAACCTTGGACTTTACAAATTTAAAACTAAAACTAAAAATTTATTAGTTTGAAAACTAAATGACCATAAATGTGACGTGGTTGATTTTGAACCTTGTGACGAAACAAGTAGTTTTTGTATTTATATTTTTCTCAAGTTCAATTATGTAACGTAAAACCGAGTAATGTTTCTAATCACAAATTAGTCAAATGAGTTTAAGTGATTGCCAAGGTATGGACAAAGTTTAACTTCATGAAGTATTTTAATATAATAAAATCAGTAAATATACAAAAGTAAACATTACGTATTTTGTTATGATTTAAACTAATAGTAATAGAATTATATTAAGTAATGAACTTATTATTAATTATTTATTAATTTTTAAAACTGTAAATTATTTAAAATGCAGAATCGGATCAATACTTCAACCGGTCTTTATTTTGAACTATTTGGATCGACAGCGAGAGAGCCGCAGTCAAATCGTCAGATAAAATTGCCTATATAATCAATAGTCATCTAAGTCTTTATGAAATGTTAATATTATTTTGTAAGGGAATAAATGTGTTATAACTAAATAACGTTTCAGCAACTGAGGATGGGGTCAAAAGGTTTGCGAAGTGGAGGTGAGAACCACCTCTTACAGAAGAGGGGGGATGCAAAGAAGCAGAAAGCCGAACAAGAAACAGTTGATTTAGCGAAATGATACGTATTATAGGGAGGTTAAACAAATAGTGGCACAGCGAGCCACTGTGCATCGACTGGTCATTTCGTGTTGTATTACTTACCTTCAACTGCACTCTTGAAATTAGGCATCTTCCGAATCTGTCAAACCATACACATATAGACAAAAAGTAGCTCTTACTATAGCTCCTTAGTGTTTACATAATGGCTACACATTAAAGTCTATAGGCTTACGGTAAAATAATCTGTCAAGTCTAGTTGATTGTTATAAAAAGAAGCTCATTGTAACAAAGAACAACTAAAAAATGTAAAAAAATTAATTTGGAAGTACTATACACCTTAAGTTAAACATAACAAATAAAGAATCACCTAAATAATGACGATTCATTACACAAAGTTTAAATTCCGAAACAAGTAAGCTAAATGAAAATTAAACAATTATTTTTTAAAAACTTTACGATCAGACTTTAATTGAATCGAAATTCCCGAGAATTACGTTAATTAGGTTTTTCTGTTTTGTAAGCATTGTTACAATTTTATATCCGTCGATGTTTAGTGGTTTGATTTTTTAATCTCTTTGTTTAATGCAAACATTGTCTATTGACTAAAACCGCAATTTAATTATATACACCAAAATATCTACACAATAATATCTATTTAAAACTAAAGCAATTGTGTTATTTACCCGATGGTAACATAAGCTACTAATGATACAAATTCAGTTGTTTTATTTTAAATCCTGTTCAAAGCTCACGAAAAGGATAAAAGTTGCTAATATACTTCCACATATAATAATATAATGATATATTCATAATATATATATATATATATATATATATATATATATATATATACATATATATATATATATATATATATATATATATATATATATATATATACACACACACATATATATATATATATATATATATATATATATATATATATATAACATATATATATATATATATATATATATATATATATATATATATATATATACATATACATATATATATATATATATATATATATATATATATATACATATACATATATATATATATATATATATATATATATATATATATATATATATATATATATTTATATATATATGTGTGTGTGTGTGTGTGTGTGTGTATGTGTGTGTGTGTGTTTGTGTGTGTGTGTGTGTGTGTGTGTGTGTGTGTGTGTGTGTGTGTGTGTGTGTGTGTGTGTGTGTTTGCATTATTTTAATGATGTTGGTAATGTTTGCCAACCAAAAGCTTTAAATTGTGTG
>JBAIZL010000001.1:233809555-233876020 GCA_036971475.1 Prosapia bicincta | reverse complement strand
AATAGGCCTACATGTTTCTTGGTTTAAAAGGCCAAAACAATTTCTTCGTATTTTATTAGTTCGCTTTGACAAAGCTACCAATATTTCCATTTCGCCAATAGGCCTACATGTTTCTTGGTTTAAAAGGCCAAAACAATTTCTTCGTATTTTATTAGTTCGCTTTGACAAAGCTACCAATATTTCCATTTCGCCAATAGGCCTACATGTTTCTTGGTTTAAAAGGCCAAAACAATTTCTTCGTATTTTATTAGTTCGCTTTGACAAAGCTACCAATATTTCCATTTCGCCAATAGGCCTACATGTTTCTTGGTTTAAAAGGCCAAAACAATTTCTTCGTATTTTATTAGCTCGCTTTGACAATGCTACCAACATTTCCATTTCGCCAATAGGCCTACATGTTTCTATTGGCAAAAACCGCTGGTTCTTATAGTAACTAATATAACTACACAGACTATATAGGTTCACCCCACGGACTTACCGATTCAGCATTACCGATGGACATTAACCATTATTACACGTCAAGTGGATAAGCGGGTTACATGGATAAGGTTTCTTAAACCTCTCAGAGCTAATAAATTCATTTTACATTAATAAATGTGTCTCGAACGTGCGATTACTCAATCAATGTGGCCGTCGACATAGATACTTCGTCACGACATGCACTAAGGCGTATATAGATGCTCTTGGATGGGGTTCGTTTTAGGCTCGTATAAAACTATCAAAAAAAGTTTACAAAAATTATTACGTAAGAAATATTCACAGATTTTTCCTATTATAGTGAATACTGTACCGGCGTTTAATAATATCACCAGCCCGCTTACAAAAATACAAAGAAAAGTTACGAAGAAATATTTTTTAAAACATGGCAATGAGACAAGGCTTGAATCACATTACGATGCGTTTTCCATTTTTGTTAAGCAATTAAGAAAAAATCTGAGGTTGAAGTGTGGTGGAAATCGTGAACCTAAAACCTGGAAACGGATAGCAAAAGGCAACAACATTTCACGCACCATAACATTTCTAAACGTCTCAATATTATTCCGCCGGCTAAATGTTATTACTATAGTAAACTAGTTCCTTTTACAATAAATACACTGGTAAGCGTCATTATTAGTAACCAGGGCTTCAACTTATTTATACCTTATATTATATTTACGACTTATATTAAACCTTGTGAGCCTGGAAAGGTTAACTTGGGCTTTTATATCTAACAAACCTTTTTAACACAAAACACAACACGCACTATAAGTCAGAAAATAATAACTAAACAAAACCAATAAATAACGATCACTTATTTTTAAAAGTTAAACATTAAAACTTCTTAATAAAATTGTTTCAAGAATACAATATCGTCTTTAACAAGAATTTAAATTTCTAATGTATTAATTATAATAAATGTACAATTAGATATTTAATATTTCATGGCTAAATTATTTGATATATTATACGTGAATTAGGTCTAACAAAATTTTGCTGCCAAAATTTGTATATATTTATTTTATATATATAATATTTATCATTAAATCCTTTTTTTAAATTTATATATATATATATATATATATATATATATAAATGATGCTCAACAATGTAGGATCAATTGTCATCAATCCTTGAAAGGTAACTCGCAGTAAGATTCTTGTTTAAGAACATATACTGGAAGTGATATATATATATATATATATATATATATATATATATATATATATATATATATATATATATATATATATATATACAATTAATTGACACTTTCATAAGCAAGAATTTTTATTTTATTATTCTTTAAACATTGAAGAAAAATAAAATAAAAATTCTTGTTTAGGAAAGTTAATTCTGTATGTATAAAACAAGAAAAAGAAATTCATCCAAGGATTACAATATATATATATATATATATATATATATATATATATATATGTGTGTGTGTGTGTGTGTGTGTGTGTGTGTGTGTTCGTGTGTTCGTGTGTGTGTGTGTGTGTGTGTGTGTGTGTGTGTTTGTGTGTGTGTGTGTGTGTGTTTGTGTGTGTGTTTGTGTGTGTGTAAATTTGACAATACTGTAAAAGATTTGGCAACGCTGTTTGTTATATCTAGTTGACACTTGTATGCTTGATATTCTTTATTATTCCTGATGATGTTGGTACTTTTTGCCAACAAAAAGTTTTGAATTGTATAATTTAATAAATTATTCTGGTATTTGTATTTCTCTAATTTTTCACACACACACACACACACACACAAACACACACACACACACACACACACACACACACACACACACACACACACAGACAGAACTTGAAAACCTGTCGCCCGATAGTTTGGCAGTTACTAGAGCTATTCACAAATAATTCTTATTTCTTTAATTTAACAAAAAATAAATATTGGCCTATATATTGTACTACATTGCCGTTTTTAGCCTTGGAATATTGTTTTTTAGTAGAGAATTATTGTATCGTTAAAAACCTATGTCCTGAAGGTGACTTCGAACTTTCTCCGAAATACCGAGGAATGGTTTTCCAAACAATAACAAAAGGAGATTAATATTTTTATCTTGTATACAACGTCCAGGTGAAACAAACGGACAATACTAATTTCTAATACTTTCGCTTATATTTATTTCCAATACATTATGACATATTGAAAGAAGTATGGCAGTTTTCAAAGGAAACCACTTTCCAGGGAAGTATGCATCGTTACGCAATGCGAGTGGGCAAGGAAGTAAAGCACATTGTAAGAATTCCGATAAATCTGCCCAATGACGCGCCTGAGGTTAGGCTAGCCGCATTCCTCCGGTCAACTTGAGCAACGGCAAACCCGGCCTTAGCTTACATTCAAGGCATACACACGTCCGATAACCTCTACTTTCACCGTCTACAAAGTCTTGCCACTGTGGGATCAAGCGTAGTTGCATAACGGAAATATACAAGAAAATACTGGTTTATATGTATATATATATATATATATATATATATATATATATATATATATATACAAACACACACACACACACTCACACACATATACATAGTATGTAATATGGAGTGAATGTCAACGCAGAAATGGTTCGTATGAAATACAATGCTATACTCGTATTAATTCTACAACGGTTGTAGGGTAAAAATGTAGGTAAATTAACGTACAAAAAGGTTTTAGAATATATAAATATTAGCATCTAGAAACGTTTTTGTGTTTATATTAGAGGCTAGAAAAAGTTTAGAATCTAAAAGGTTTTAGCGTTTATATTATTACCTAAAACATTTTAGAGTCTATAAAAACTTTTACAAAAGATGTTTAAGGTTACATCATGTCTAAACAGATTATAGAATCTATAACTAAATCTAGAAAGATTTTTCAGTTTACATTAGTGTCTCGAAAGATTATAGAATCTATAACAGCTTCTAAGAAGATCATTGAGTTTACATTAGTGTCTAGAACTATTATAGAATCTATAACAGCTTCTAAGAAGATCATTGAGTTTATATTAGTGTCTAGAAATATTATAGAATCTATAACAGCTTCTAAGAAGATCATTGAGTTTATATTAGTGTCTAGAAATATTATAGAATCTATAACAGCTTCCAAAAGATCATTGAGTTTACATTAGTGTCTAGAAAGATTATAGAATCTATAACAGCTTCTAAGAAGATCATTGAGTTTACATTAGTGTCTAGAAAGATTATAGAATCTATAACAGTTTCTAAGAAGATCATTGAGTTTACATTAATGTCTAGAAAGATTATAGAATCTATAACAGCTTCTAAGAAGATCATTGAGTTTACATTAATGTCTAGAAAGATTATAGAATCTATAACAGCTTCTAAGAAGATCATTGAGTTTACATTAATGTCTAGAAAGATTATAGAATCTATAACAGCTTCTAAGAAGATCATTGAGTTTACATTAATGTCTAGAAAGATTATAGAATCTATAACAGCTTCTAAGAAGATCATTGAGTTTACATTAATGTCTAGAAAGATTATAGAATCTATAACAGCTTCTAAGAAGATCATTGAGTTTACATTAATGTCTAGAAAGATTATAGAATCTATAACAGCTTCTAAGAAGATCATTGAGTTTACATTAATGTCTAGAAAGATTATAGAATCTATAACAGCTTCTAAGAAGATCATTGAGTTTACATTAATGTCTAGAAAGATTATAGAATCTATAACAGCTTCTAAGAAGATCATTGAGTTTACATTAATGTCTAGAAAGATTATAGAATCTATAACAGCTTCTAAGAAGATCATTGAGTTTACATTAATGTCTAGAAAGATTATAGAATCTATAACAGCTTCTAAGAAGATCATTGAGTACATTAGTGTCTAGAAAGATTATAGAATCTATAACAGTTTCTAAGAAGATCATTGAGTACATTAGTGTCTAGAAAGATTATAGAATCTATAACAGCTTCTAAGAAGATCATTGAGTTTACATTAATGTCTAGAAAGATTATAGAATCTATAACAGCTTCTAAGAAGATCATTGAGTTTACATTAATGTCTAGAAAGATTATAGAATCTATAACAGTTTCTAAGAAGATCACTGAGTTTACATTATAAAGGTTATAAGAATGTATAACCACATCTAAAAAGAGTTTTGAGGTTAAATTAGTGTCTAAAAAGTTTAGAGGATGTATAGCCATATCCAGAAAGATTTTTAAAGTTTACATTAGTGTCTTAGAATGATTATAAATTGAATCGCCACACCTAGAAAGTGTTTCGAGTTTCCATTAGTGTCTAGAAAGATTATAGGATGTATAAACACCTCTAGAAAGAGTTTTCCACTTACAGTAATGTTCAGAAAGATTATAGAATCTGTAATAATATCTATACATATTTTAGTGATTACATTAATACATAGATAGATTTTTAAATTCTATAACCATATCTAGATTGTATCTATCTAGATAACCATTGCTTGGATTTATAAAAATATCTAGAAAGATTTTAGAATCTATAACAACTTTCTGAGATATTTTTTAGTTTATGTTAAGGTCTAGAAAGATTTTAGAATCTATAACAACTTTCTGAGATATTTTTTAGTTTATGTTATGGTCTAGAAAGATTTTAATATCTATGAAAACTTCTAAAAAGATTTTCAATAAATTAATACTTAATAATAAAATGATGAAACTTAATTATAATATAAACAAATTATGATGTAAATAACTATTGAATAACTATTTTCATTTAAAAAATCTATTTCAATTTTAACTATCATTTTAAATGTTCAATTTTAAATTTTAATCTACGTGACTATAGTTTTCCAGTGTATGTGAAAGTAGTTTGAGGAAATATAGGGGTGAAAAATGAAGAATGAAAACGAAAGACAGTGTTATATAGGCCTACCTACACCAATAGATCACAATGACAGATGTGAATGTTGGGGGGGGGGCCGACTGGTGATCGGACAAGAGTCGAACTAAACACTACGGTTTCCCTGCTTTTCCGAACCACTTGGACCATTAGATCTTGTCGAAAGATAAGGTTTTCCGTACCTTCGAGGAGTGTGAGCTCGGTTCGGTCCAGGTAGCACAGTCGGATCTTTATTCCATCTCGTCTGGCCTTCCCTAAGGACCGGAAACTCAGACTAGGGACTTGATCCTAGGTGAGGACATTTCGTTAAAACGTGATAGCCCACGAAACAGGATAGAAGCAATATGATCTTGAAATCCTGATGGTAAAGTTCTTAGCTAAGCATCTGTGTAGTGTCTCATATACACGCTATAACGTTAGCGCGCGTGTGCGCACGTGTGTGTAATAAATTAAACCTAAGTGAGTGATGAATTAACTGTTATATTTTCGAGTGTTTTGCTGTGTACTGAAAATTGGTTGCCTTTTTAAATCTCCTTAACCTTTTGTTTCAATATTTAAGGCTAAAATAATCAGAAATCAAGTTTCTGTATAATATTCGCTTGGTGTTCTTTTTTGTTTTAATTTTTGTGTGTCTAGTGTTTTTCAAATTTATTTTCGTGGCCGTAAATTCGTTCAAACTAAAAAAGATTCGCTAAGCAGAAGTCGATAAATACATTTTGCAGCAATATAACAAGAGAAATCAGTTTCTATTATTTTCTTAACCGAATGAGCTATTCCTCTTTTACGAAATGTTGCCTTCGTAATCGCCGAACGTTAGAATAACTTGTAATTTTCCGTGTTCCAAATAGATTTAAAACCCAATTAGCCTAACCGTCCGTTGCCACGTCTTGAGACTCTTTCTTTCACCTTGTTAGAAACAAAAAACCAAAGACATTTTGTCATTGACACGTGTTCTTTAGTCGCGTATTCATAAATAATGCATTGTAGGATTCTACGGGCGACTTTAAGGTGCAGATGCAAAGGCGGTCGCCACCGCTTGGCATGCGTCACACGGAATAGTCTAATCAGGCGACACAAGTTCGTTAACCGTCCAGCTTCGCCAGCTATTACGACAGATAATTATAGTATTGGAAGAAACCCAAAAGAAAAATACATTCGAACGTTAGAACACGGTTGCGTTTTAATAAAACAGTGTTATAGCTATAATCTACATACTACAAAAAGGTTAATTCAAAATATTGGATAAACGAATCCTAATAGGCTACTCATAATACTGGAAAGCCTAATCATCCAGTTAATTTGCGTCATGGTAATTATATTCAAAGTTAATATAAATGCATATGGACAGTAGGACTAAGCTACATTATTGGGGTTATAATATGAGTAAATCACGCTAAGTTATAGGGGTTATAATGTGAGTAAATCACGCTAAGTTATAGGGGTTATAATGTGAGAGGACCACGCTATATTATGGGAGTTATACTAAGGCAAACCCACGGTAAATTATAAAGGTTATAATTTGAGAATCCCACGCTACATTATGGTAGTAATATCATGGGAGCCTCACGCTACATTATGGTAATTATAATATGGGAGCCTTACGCTAGATTAAGGGAATTCCATGCTACATTATGGGGTTTATACTAAGGGAATCCCACGCTACATTACAAAGGTTATAATTTGGGAATCCCACGCTACATTATGGTAGTAATATCAAGGAAGCCTCACGCTATATTATGGTAATTATAATATGGGAGCCTTACGCTAGATTAAGGGAATTCCATGCTACATTATGGTAGTAATATCATGGGAGCCTCACGCTACATTATGGTAATTATAATATGGGAGCCTTACGCTAGATTAAGGGAATTCCATGCTACATTATGGGGTTTATACTAAGGGAATCCCACGCTACATTACAAAGGTTATAATTTGGGAATCCAGCTACATTATGGTAGTAATATCATGGAAGCCTCACGCTATATTATGGTAATTATAATATGGGAGCCTCACGCTAGATGAAGGGAATCCCACGGTACAATATATGGGTTGTAATATGGGAGCCCCACGCTACATTTTGGTAATTATAATACGAGAGCCTCAAGCTACATTATGGTAGTTATAATATGGGAATCCCAAGGTATATTATGATGGTTATAATACGGGAGCCTCAAGCTACATTATGATGATTATTATAAGGGATTCCCAAGCTACATTATCGTAGTTATAATACGGGAGCCTCACGCTATATTGTGGTGATTATAATATGGGAATTCCACGCTACATTATGGGGGTTATAATACGAGAGCCTCACGCTATATTGTGGTGATTATAATATGGGAATTCCACGCTACATTATGGGGGTTATAATACGGGAGCCTCACGCTATATTGTGGAGATTATAATATGGGATTCCCACGCTACAATATGGGGGTTATAATACGAGAGCCTCACGCTATATTGTGGTGATTATGATATGGGATTCCCACGCTACATTATGGGGGTTATAATACGAGAGCCTCACGCTATATTGTGGTGATTATAATATGGGAATTCCACGCTACATTATGGGGGTTATAATACGGGAGCCTCACGCTATATTGTGGTGATTATGATATGGGATTCCCACGCTACATTATGGGGGTTATAATACGAGAGCCTCACGCTATATTGTGGTGATTATGATATGGGATTCCCACGCTACATTATGGGGGTTATAATACGAGAGCCTCACGCTATATTGTGGTGATTATAATATAGGATTCCCACGCTACATTATCGTAGTTATAATACGGGAGCCTCACGCTATATTGTGGAGATTATAATATGGGATTCCCACGCTACAATATGGGGGTTATAATACGAGAGCCCCACGCTATATTGTGGTGATTATGATATGGGATTCCCACGCTACATTATGGGGGTTATAATACGAGAGCCTCACGCTATATTGTGGTGATTATGATATGGGATTCCCACGCTACATTATGGGGGTTATAATACGAGAGCCTCACGCTATATTGTGGTGATTATAATATAGGATTCCCACGCTACATTATCGTAGTTATAATACGGGAGCCTCACGCTATATTGTGGAGATTATAATATGGGATTCCCACGCTACAATATGGGGGTTATAATACGAGAGCCTCACGCTATATTGTGGTGATTATGATATGGGATTCCCACGCTACATTATGGGGGTTATAATACGAGAGCCTCACGCTATATTGTGGTGATTATAATATGGGAATTCCACGCTACATTATGGGGGTTATAATACGGGAGCCTCACGCTATATTGTGGTGATTATGATATGGGATTCCCACGCTACATTATGGGGGTTATAATACGAGAGCCTCACGCTATATTGTGGTGATTATGATATGGGATTCCCACGCTACATTATGGGGGTTATAATACGAGAGCCTCACGCTATATTGTGGTGATTATAATATAGGATTCCCACGCTACATTATCGTAGTTATAATACGGGAGCCTCACGCTATATTGTGGAGATTATAATATGGGATTCCCACGCTACAATATGGGGGTTATAATACGAGAGCCTCACGCTATATTGTGGTGATTATGATATGGGATTCCCACGCTACATTATGGGGGTTATAATACGAGAGCCTCACGCTATATTGTGGTGATTATAATATGGGAATTCCACGCTACATTATGGGGGTTATAATACGGGAGCCTCACGCTATATTGTGGTGATTATGATATGGGATTCCCACGCTACATTATGGGGGTTATAATACGAGAGCCTCACGCTATATTGTGGTGATTATGATATGGGATTCCCACGCTACATTATGGGGGTTATAATACGAGAGCCTCACGCTATATTGTGGTGATTATAATATAGGATTCCCACGCTACATTATCGTAGTTATAATACGGGAGCCTCACGCTATATTGTGGTGATTATGATATGGGATTCCCACGCTACATTATGGGGGTTATAATACGAGAGCCTCACGCTATATTGTGGTGATTATAATATAGGATTCCCACGCTACATTATCGTAGTTATAATACGGGAGCCTCACGCTATATTGTGGTGATTATAATATGGGATTCCCACGCTACATTATGGGGGTTATAATACGGGAGCCTCACGCTATATTGTGGTGATTATAATATGGGAATTCCCCGCTACATTATGGGGGTTATAATACGGGAGCCTCACGCTATATTGTGGTGATTATAATATGGGATTCCCACGCTACATTATGGGGGTTATAATACGGGAGCCTCACGCTATATTGTGGTGATTATAATATGGGATTCCCACGCTACATTATGGGGGTTATAATACGAGAGCCTCACGCTATATTGTGGTGATTATAATATGGGAATTCCCCGCTACATTATGGGGGTTATAATACGGGAGCCTCACGCTATATTGTGGTGATTATAATATGGGATTCCCACGCTACATTATGGGGGTTATAATACGAGAGCCTCACGCTATATTGTGGTGATTATAATATGGGATTCCCACGCTACATTATGGGGGTTATAATACGAGAGCCTCACGCTATATTGTGGTGATTATAATATGGGATTCCCACGCTACATTATGGGGGTTATAATACGAGAGCCTCACGCTATATTGTGGTGATTATAATATGGGATTCCCACGCTACATTATGGGGGTTATAATACGAGAGCCTCACGCTATATTGTGGTGATTATAATATGGGAATTCCCCGCTACATTATGGGGGTTATAATACGAGAGCCTCACGCTATATTGTGGTGATTATAATATGGGAATTCCCCGCTACATTATGGGGGTTATAATACGGGAGCCTCACGCTATATTGTGGTGATTATAATATGGGATTCCCACGCTACATTATGGGGGTTATAATACGGGAGCCTCACGCTATATTGTGGTGATTATAATATGGGATTCCCACGCTACATTATGGGGGTTATAATACGAGAGCCTCACGCTATATTGTGGTGATTATAATATGGGATTCCCACGCTACATTATCGTAGTTATAATACGGGAGCCTCACGCTATATTGTGGTGATTATAATATGGGATTCCCACGCTACATTATGGGGGTTATAATACGGGAGCCTCACGCTATATTGTGGTGATTATAATATGGGATTCCCACGCTACATTATGGGGGTTATAATACGAGAGCCTCACGCTATATTGTGGTGATTATAATATGGGATTCCCACGCTACATTATCGTAGTTATAATACGGGAGCCTCACGCTATATTGTGGTGATTATAATATGGGATTCCCACGCTACATTATGGGGGTTATAATACGAGAGCCTCACGCTATATTGTGGTGATTATAATATGGGAATTCCCCGCTACATTATGGGGGTTATAATACGGGAGCCTCACGCTATATTGTGGTGATTATAATATGGGATTCCCACGCTACATTATGGGGGTTATAATACGGGAGCCTCACGCTATATTGTGGTGATTATAATATGGGATTCCCACGCTACATTATGGGGGTTATAATACGAGAGCCTCACGCTATATTGTGGTGATTATAATATGGGATTCCCACGCTACATTATCGTAGTTATAATACGGGAGACTCACGCTATATTGTGGTGATTATAATATGGGAATTCCCCGCTACATTATGGGGGTTATAATACGAGAGCCTCACGCTATATTGTGGTGATTATAATATGGGATTCCCACGCTACATTATGGGGGTTATAATACGGGAGCCTCACGCTATATTGTGGTGATTATAATATGGGATTCCCACGCTACATTATGGGGGTTATAATACGAGAGCCTCACGCTATATTGTGGTGATTATAATATGGGATTCCCACGCTACATTATGGGGGTTATAATACGGAAGCCTCACGCTATATTGTGGTGATTATAATATGGGATTCCCACGCTACATTATGGGGGTTATAATACGGGAGCCTCACGCTATATTGTGGTGATTATAATATGGGATTCCCACGCTACATTATGGGGGTTATAATACGAGAGCCTCACGCTATATTGTGGTGATTATAATATGGGATTCCCACGCTACATTATGGGGGTTATAATACGGGAGCCTCACGCTATATTGTGGTGATTATAATATGGGATTCCCACGCTACATTATCGTAGTTATAATACGGGAGACTCACGCTATATTGTGGTGATTGTAATATGGGAATTCCCCGCTACATTATGGGGGTTATAATACGAGAGCCTCACGCTATATTGTGGTGATTGTAATATGGGAATTCCTTGCTACATTATGGGGGTTATAATACGAGAGCCTCACGCTATATTGTGGTGATTATAATATGAGAATTTCCACGCTACACTATGGGGGTTATAATACGAGAGCCTCACGCTATATTGTGGTAATTATAATATGGAATTCCCACGCTACATTATCGTAGTTATAATACGGGAGCCTCACGCTATATTGTGGTGATTATAATATGGGAATTCCAAGTTACATTATGGGGGTTATAATACGGGAGCCTGAAGCTATATTGTGGTGATTATAATATGGGAATTCCACGCTACATTATGGGGGTTATAATACGAGAGCCTCACGCTATATTGTGGTGATTATAATATGGGAATTCCACGTTACATTATGGGGGTTATAATACGGGAGCCTGAAGCTATATTGTGGTGATTATAATATGGGAGTTCCACGTTACATTATGGGGGTTATAATACGAGAGCCTCACTCTATATTGTGGTGATTATAATATGGGAATTCCACGCTACATTATGGGGGTTATAATACGAGAGCCTCACGCTATATTGTGGTGATTATAATATGGGAATTCCACGTTACATTATGGGGGTTATAATACGAGAGCCTCATGCTATATTGTGGTGATTATAATATGGGAATTCCACGCTACATTATGTTGGTTATAATACGGGAGCCTCATGCTATATTGTGGTGATTATAATATGGGAATTCCACGCTACATTATAGGGGTTATAATACTAGAGCCTCACGCTATATTGTGGTGATTATAATACGGAATTCCCACGCTACATTGTCGTAGTTATAATACGGGAGCCTCACGCTATATTGTGGTGATTATAATATGAGAATTCCACGCTACACTATGGGGGTTATAATACGAGAGCCTCACGCTATATTGTGGTGATTATAATATGGGAATTTCACGTTACATTATGGGGGTTATAATACGGGAGCCTGAAGCTATATTGTGGTGATTATAATATGGGAATTCCACGCTACATTATGGGGGTTATAATACGAGAGCCTCACGCTATATTGTGGTGATTATAATATGGGAATTCCACGTTACATTATGGGGGTTATAATACGGGAGCCTGAAGCTATATTGTGGTTATTATAATATGGGAATTCCACGCTACATTATGGGGGTTATAATACGAGAGCCTCACGCTATATTGTGGTGATTATAATATGGGAATTCCACGTTACATTATGGGGGTTATAATACGAGAGCCTCATGCTATATTGTGGTGATTATAATATGGGAATTCCACGCTACATTATGTTGGTTATAATACGGGAGCCTCATGCTATATTGTGGTGATTATAATATGGGAATTCCACGCTACATTATAGGGGTTATAATACTAGAGCCTCACGCTATATTGTGGTGATTATAATACGGAATTCCCACGCTACATTGTCGTAGTTATAATACGGGAGCCTCACGCTATATTGTGGTGATTATAATATGAGAATTCCACGCTACACTATGGGGGTTATAATACGAGAGCCTCACGCTATATTGTGGTGATTATAATATGGGAATTCCACGATACATTATGGGGGTTATAATACGGGAGCCTGAAGCTATATTGTGGTGATTATAATATGGGAATTCCACGCTACATTATGGGGGTTATAATACGAGAGCCTCACGCTATATTGTGGTGATTATAATATGGGAATTCCACGCTACATTATCGTAGTTATAATACGGGAGCCTCACGCTATATTGTGGTGATTATAATATCGGATTCCCACGCTACATTATCGTAGTTATAATACGGGAGCCTCACGCTATATTGTGGTGATTATAATATGGGATTCCCACGCTACATTATAGGGGTTATAATACGAGAGCCTCACGCTATATTGTGGTGATTATAATATGGGATTCCCACGCTACATTATGGGGGTTATAATACGGGAGCCTCACGCTATATTGTGGTGATTATAATATGGGATTCCCACGCTACATTATGGGGGTTATAATACGAGAGCCTCACGCTATATTGTGGTGATTATAATATGGGAATTCCACGCTACATTATGGGGGTTATAATACGAGAGCCTCACGCTATATTGTGGTGATTATAATATGGGATTCCCACGCTACATTATGGGGGTTATAATACGAGAGCCTCACGCTATATTGTGGTGATTATAATATAGGATTCCCACGCTACATTATCGTAGTTATAATACGGGAGCCTCACGCTATATTGTGGTGATTATAATATGGGATTCCCACGCTACATTATGGGGGTTATAATACGGGAGCCTCACGCTATATTGTGGTGATTATAATATGGGAATTCCCCGCTACATTATGGGGGTTATAATACGGGAGCCTCACGCTATATTGTGGTGATTATAATATGGGATTCCCACGCTACATTATGGGGGTTATAATACGGGAGCCTCACGCTATATTGTGGTGATTATAATATGGGATTCCCACGCTACATTATGGGGGTTATAATACGAGAGCCTCACGCTATATTGTGGTGATTATAATATGGGAATTCCCCGCTACATTATGGGGGTTATAATACGGGAGCCTCACGCTATATTGTGGTGATTATAATATGGGATTCCCACGCTACATTATGGGGGTTATAATACGAGAGCCTCACGCTATATTGTGGTGATTATAATATGGGATTCCCACGCTACATTATGGGGGTTATAATACGAGAGCCTCACGCTATATTGTGGTGATTATAATATGGGATTCCCACGCTACATTATGGGGGTTATAATACGAGAGCCTCACGCTATATTGTGGTGATTATAATATGGGATTCCCACGCTACATTATGGGGGTTATAATACGAGAGCCTCACGCTATATTGTGGTGATTATAATATGGGAATTCCCCGCTACATTATGGGGGTTATAATACGAGAGCCTCACGCTATATTGTGGTGATTATAATATGGGAATTCCCCGCTACATTATGGGGGTTATAATACGGGAGCCTCACGCTATATTGTGGTGATTATAATATGGGATTCCCACGCTACATTATGGGGGTTATAATACGGGAGCCTCACGCTATATTGTGGTGATTATAATATGGGATTCCCACGCTACATTATGGGGGTTATAATACGAGAGCCTCACGCTATATTGTGGTGATTATAATATGGGATTCCCACGCTACATTATCGTAGTTATAATACGGGAGCCTCACGCTATATTGTGGTGATTATAATATGGGATTCCCACGCTACATTATGGGGGTTATAATACGGGAGCCTCACGCTATATTGTGGTGATTATAATATGGGATTCCCACGCTACATTATGGGGGTTATAATACGAGAGCCTCACGCTATATTGTGGTGATTATAATATGGGATTCCCACGCTACATTATCGTAGTTATAATACGGGAGCCTCACGCTATATTGTGGTGATTATAATATGGGATTCCCACGCTACATTATGGGGGTTATAATACGAGAGCCTCACGCTATATTGTGGTGATTATAATATGGGAATTCCCCGCTACATTATGGGGGTTATAATACGGGAGCCTCACGCTATATTGTGGTGATTATAATATGGGATTCCCACGCTACATTATGGGGGTTATAATACGGGAGCCTCACGCTATATTGTGGTGATTATAATATGGGATTCCCACGCTACATTATGGGGGTTATAATACGAGAGCCTCACGCTATATTGTGGTGATTATAATATGGGATTCCCACGCTACATTATCGTAGTTATAATACGGGAGACTCACGCTATATTGTGGTGATTATAATATGGGAATTCCCCGCTACATTATGGGGGTTATAATACGAGAGCCTCACGCTATATTGTGGTGATTATAATATGGGATTCCCACGCTACATTATGGGGGTTATAATACGGGAGCCTCACGCTATATTGTGGTGATTATAATATGGGATTCCCACGCTACATTATGGGGGTTATAATACGAGAGCCTCACGCTATATTGTGGTGATTATAATATGGGATTCCCACGCTACATTATGGGGGTTATAATACGGAAGCCTCACGCTATATTGTGGTGATTATAATATGGGATTCCCACGCTACATTATGGGGGTTATAATACGGGAGCCTCACGCTATATTGTGGTGATTATAATATGGGATTCCCACGCTACATTATGGGGGTTATAATACGAGAGCCTCACGCTATATTGTGGTGATTATAATATGGGATTCCCACGCTACATTATGGGGGTTATAATACGGGAGCCTCACGCTATATTGTGGTGATTATAATATGGGATTCCCACGCTACATTATCGTAGTTATAATACGGGAGACTCACGCTATATTGTGGTGATTGTAATATGGGAATTCCCCGCTACATTATGGGGGTTATAATACGAGAGCCTCACGCTATATTGTGGTGATTGTAATATGGGAATTCCTTGCTACATTATGGGGGTTATAATACGAGAGCCTCACGCTATATTGTGGTGATTATAATATGAGAATTTCCACGCTACACTATGGGGGTTATAATACGAGAGCCTCACGCTATATTGTGGTAATTATAATATGGAATTCCCACGCTACATTATCGTAGTTATAATACGGGAGCCTCACGCTATATTGTGGTGATTATAATATGGGAATTCCAAGTTACATTATGGGGGTTATAATACGGGAGCCTGAAGCTATATTGTGGTGATTATAATATGGGAATTCCACGCTACATTATGGGGGTTATAATACGAGAGCCTCACGCTATATTGTGGTGATTATAATATGGGAATTCCACGTTACATTATGGGGGTTATAATACGGGAGCCTGAAGCTATATTGTGGTGATTATAATATGGGAGTTCCACGTTACATTATGGGGGTTATAATACGAGAGCCTCACTCTATATTGTGGTGATTATAATATGGGAATTCCACGCTACATTATGGGGGTTATAATACGAGAGCCTCACGCTATATTGTGGTGATTATAATATGGGAATTCCACGTTACATTATGGGGGTTATAATACGAGAGCCTCATGCTATATTGTGGTGATTATAATATGGGAATTCCACGCTACATTATGTTGGTTATAATACGGGAGCCTCATGCTATATTGTGGTGATTATAATATGGGAATTCCACGCTACATTATAGGGGTTATAATACTAGAGCCTCACGCTATATTGTGGTGATTATAATACGGAATTCCCACGCTACATTGTCGTAGTTATAATACGGGAGCCTCACGCTATATTGTGGTGATTATAATATGAGAATTCCACGCTACACTATGGGGGTTATAATACGAGAGCCTCACGCTATATTGTGGTGATTATAATATGGGAATTTCACGTTACATTATGGGGGTTATAATACGGGAGCCTGAAGCTATATTGTGGTGATTATAATATGGGAATTCCACGCTACATTATGGGGGTTATAATACGAGAGCCTCACGCTATATTGTGGTGATTATAATATGGGAATTCCACGTTACATTATGGGGGTTATAATACGGGAGCCTGAAGCTATATTGTGGTTATTATAATATGGGAATTCCACGCTACATTATGGGGGTTATAATACGAGAGCCTCACGCTATATTGTGGTGATTATAATATGGGAATTCCACGTTACATTATGGGGGTTATAATACGAGAGCCTCATGCTATATTGTGGTGATTATAATATGGGAATTCCACGCTACATTATGTTGGTTATAATACGGGAGCCTCATGCTATATTGTGGTGATTATAATATGGGAATTCCACGCTACATTATAGGGGTTATAATACTAGAGCCTCACGCTATATTGTGGTGATTATAATACGGAATTCCCACGCTACATTGTCGTAGTTATAATACGGGAGCCTCACGCTATATTGTGGTGATTATAATATGAGAATTCCACGCTACACTATGGGGGTTATAATACGAGAGCCTCACGCTATATTGTGGTGATTATAATATGGGAATTCCACGATACATTATGGGGGTTATAATACGGGAGCCTGAAGCTATATTGTGGTGATTATAATATGGGAATTCCACGCTACATTATGGGGGTTATAATACGAGAGCCTCACGCTATATTGTGGTGATTATAATATGGGAATTCCACGCTACATTATCGTAGTTATAATACGGGAGCCTCACGCTATATTGTGGTGATTATAATATCGGATTCCCACGCTACATTATCGTAGTTATAATACGGGAGCCTCACGCTATATTGTGGTGATTATAATATGGGATTCCCACGCTACATTATAGGGGTTATAATACGAGAGCCTCACGCTATATTGTGGTGATTATAATATGGGATTCCCACGCTACATTATGGGGGTTATAATACGGGAGCCTCACGCTATATTGTGGTGATTATAATATGGGATTCCCACGCTACATTATGGGGGTTATAATACGAGAGCCTCACGCTATATTGTGGTGATTATAATATGGGAATTCCACGCTACATTATGGGGGTTATAATACGAGAGCCTCACGCTATATTGTGGTGATTATAATATGGGATTCCCACGCTACATTATGGGGGTTATAATACGAGAGCCTCACGCTATATTGTGGTGATTATAATATGGGATTCCCACGCTACATTATCGTAGTTATAATACGGGAGCCTCACGCTATATTGTGGTGATTATAATATGGGAATTCCAAGCTACATTATGGGGGTTATAATACGAGAGCCTCACGCTATATTGTGGTGATTATAATATGGGATTCCCACGCTACATTATCGTAGTTATAATACGGGAGCCTCACGCTATATTGTGGTGATTATAATATGGGAATTCCACGCTACATTATGGGGGTTATAATACGAGAGCCTCACGCTATATTGTGGTGATTATAATATGGGATTCCCACGCTACATTATCGTAGTTATAATACGGGAGCCTCACGCTATATTGTGGTGATTATAATATGGGAATTCCACGCTACATTATGGGGGTTATAATACGGGAGCCTCACGCTATATTGTGGTGATTATAATATGGGATTCCCACGCTACATTATGGGGGTTATAATACGGGAGACTCACGCTATATTGTGGTGATTATAATATGGGATTCCCACGCTACATTATCGTAGTTATAATACGGGAGCCTCACGCTATATTGTGGTGATTATAATATGGGAATTGCACGCTACTTTATGGGAGTTATAATACGAGAGCCCCACGCTATATTGTGGTGATTATAATATGGGATTCCCACGCTACATTATCGTAGTTATAATACGGGAGCCTCACGCTATATTGTGGTGATTATAATATGGGAATTGCACGCTACTTTATGGGAGTTATAATACGAGAGCCTCACGCTATATTGTGGTGATTATAATATGGGATTCCCACGCTACATTATCGTAGTTATAATACGGGAGCCTCACGCTATATTGTGGTGATTATAATATGGGAATTGCACGCTACTTTATGGGAGTTATAATACGAGAGCCCCACGCTATATTGTGGTGATTATAATATGGGAATTCCAAGCTACATTATGGGGGTTATAATACGAGAGCCTCACGCTATATTGTGGTGATTATAATATGGGATTCCCACGCTACATTATCGTAGTTATAATACGGGAGCCTCACGCTATATTGTGGTGATTATAATATGGGAATTGCACGCTACATTATCGTAGTTATAATACGGGAGCCTCACGCTATATTGTGGTGATTATAATATGGGAATTGCACGCTACTTCATGGGAGTTATAATACGAGAGCCCCACGCTATATTGTGGTGATTATAATATGGGAATTCCAAGCTACATTATGGGGGTTATAATACGAGAGCCCCACGCTATATTGTGGTGATTATAATATGGGATTCCCACGCTACATTATGGGAGTTATAATACGAGAGCCCCACGCTATATTGTGGTGATTATAATATGGGAATTCCAAGCTACATTATGGGGGTTATAATACGAGAGCCTCACGCTATATTGTGGTGATTATAATATGGGATTCCCACGCTACATTATCGTAGTTATAATACGGGAGCCTCACGCTATATTGTGGTGATTATAATATGGGAATTGCACGCTACTTTATGGGAGTTATGATACGAGAGCCCCACGCTATATTGTGGTGATTATAATATGGGAATTCCAAGCTACATTATGGGGGTTATAATACGAGAGCCTCACGCTATATTGTGGTGATTATAATATGGGATTCCCACGCTACATTATCGTAGTTATAATACGGGAGCCTCACGCTATATTGTGGTGATTATAATATGGGAATTGCACGCTACATTATCGTAGTTATAATACGGGAGCCTCACGCTATATTGTGGTGATTATAATATGGGAATTGCACGCTACTTTATGGGAGTTATAATACGAGAGCCCCACGCTATATTGTGGTGATTATAATATGGGAATTCCAAGCTACATTATGGGGGTTATAATACGAGAGCCTCACGCTATATTGTGGTGATTATAATATGGGATTCCCACGCTACATTATCGTAGTTATAATACGAGAGCCTCACGCTATATTGTGGTGATTATAATATGGGAATTGCACGCTACTTTATGGGAGTTATAATACGAGAGCCTCACGCTATATTGTGGTGATTATAATATGGGAATTGCACGCTACTTTATGGGAGTTATAATACGAGAGCCTCACGCTATATTGTGGTGATTATAATATGGGAATTCCAAGCTACATTATGGGGGTTATAATACGAGAGCCTCACGCTATATTGTGGTGATTATAATATGGGAATTGCACGCTACTTTATGGGAGTTATAATACGAGAGCCCCACGCTATATTGTGGTGATTATAATATGGGAATTCCAAGCTACATTATGGGGGTTATAATACGGGAGCCCCACGCTATATTGTGGTGATTATAATATGGGATTCCCACGCTACATTATCGTAGTTATAATACGGGAGCCTCACGCTATATTGTGGTGATTATAATATGGGAATTGCACGCTACTTTATGGGAGTTATAATACGAGAGCCTCACGCTATATTGTGGTGATTATAATATGGGATTCCCACGCTACATTATCGTAGTTATAATACGGGAGCCTCACGCTATATTGTGGTGATTATAATATGGGAATTGCACGCTACTTTATGGGAGTTATAATACGAGAGCCCCACGCTATATTGTGGTGATTATAATATGGGAATTCCAAGCTACATTATGGGGGTTATAATACGAGAGCCTCACGCTATATTGTGGTGATTATAATATGGGATTCCCACGCTACATTATCGTAGTTATAATACGGGAGCCTCACGCTATATTGTGGTGATTATAATATGGGATTCCCACGCTACATTATGAGGGTTATAATACGAGAGCCTCACGCTATATTGTGGTGATTATAATATGGGAATTCCAAGCTACATTATGAGGGTTATAATACGAGAGCCTCACGCTATATTGTGGTGATTATAATATGGGAATTCCAAGCTACATTATGGGGGTTATAATACGAGAGCCTCACGCTATATTGTGGTGATTATAATATGGGATTCCCACGCTACATTATGAGGGTTATAATACGGGAGCCTCACGCTATATTGTGGTGATTATAATATGGGATTCCCACGCTACATTATGAGGGTTATAATACGAGAGCCTCACGCTATATTGTGGTGATTATAATATGGGAATTCCAAGCTACATTATGGGGGTTATAATACGAGAGCCTCACGCTATATTGTGGTGATTATAATATGGGATTCCCACGCTACATTATCGTAGTTATAATACGAAAGCCCCACGCTATATTGTGGTGATTATAATATGGGATTCCCACGCTACATTATGGGGGTTATAATACGGGAGCCTCACGCTATATTGTGGTGATTATAATATGGGATTCCCACGCTACATTATCGTAGTTATAATACGGGAGCCTCACGCTATATTGTGGTGATTATAATATGGGAATTGCACGCTACTTTATGGGAGTTATAATACGAGAGCCTCACGCTATATTGTGGTGATTATAATATGGGATTCCCACGCTACATTATCGTAGTTATAATACGGGAGCCTCACGCTATATTGTGGTGATTATAATATGGGAATTGCACGCTACTTTATGGGAGTTATAATACGAGAGCCCCACGCTATATTGTGGTGATTATAATATGGGAATTCCAAGCTACATTATGGGGGTTATAATACGAGAGACAGGGCTACATAATGGTGGTTATAATACAGGAATGCCATAGGGATTATTAATATGGGAGCTCAAAGCTACATTACGGATGTTATAATATTGGAGCCACAGTTTATATTATGTGGATTATAATATGGGAATCCCATCCTACGTTTTAATATGGGAGCCTTACTTTATTTTGGGGGAATTATAATATAGGAGTTCCACGCTACATTATGGGTACCCATTTTATATTGGTCTATTTGAAGGCTATTATACGTTAGCCCCAGGCAAAACTATGGGGTTTTAATACGTAGCCCTACAGATCATTATGGAAGCTATGCGCTTCCATATTTTAAATGAAATCTCCACTCTTAATTTAACGGTTTATAACATGTATGATGCATTCCATGTTACGGGGGCTTTACCATGGTAGCCCCTCGCTTTTACTTTTAGTCATAAACAATTTTACTTTTCCTGGGGTTTAAACAATTGAACAACAACAACAAAAATTAATAGTTTTAAGAACTGTCGAGATACTTATGTTAAACGAAATTTGTAGTTATATTGTTTTTATACTTTCGAAAATAGTTTAATCACTTCATATTTTGTCATCCACAATGGCTGTGCAAACTTTCAGCACAACTGAATATTAAGTACAATGCTATAAATCGGTCACAAGATTGAATCATAAAGACGGATCGAGTTAAATAAAATCCTGTAATGAAAAGTGACTTTATTAAACAATTTTAATTTGCTCGCCATTAGAGACCAGCTGCAGCCGCGTGCAAATGTTAAAGGACAACTTTCTGGTGACAGGCTATGGGAGTGGCCGTCCCGCAGACAGGAAGTAATGTTTCGCCAATTAAAAATCAAAAGTCCGGCCCTGGAAAGCGGAATAAAGAAAGGCGCGTTTTTACGCATTGTCGGATTTCGAAGTGAATTCATAATTTCATGCAAATCGAGAGTTTTTCTCGTGGCCGATTCACAGGAATGTTATAGGAATGTATTAATTGAAGCAGTCACACCTCTGCGTCTATTAGAGAGCTTGGCTTGACATGAACGGAAAACACCTTGCAGGACTGGAAGATTTAAGTACGATCAAGGGCTTCTCTTGAAGAGGGGATGAATTCATTCGCGTCGATGGCAGTTATATAACCAAAGAGCTTATAACAATCACCAGAGAAATACGAATTACAGAAATACTGCAATTATAAAATGATTTTTTGTAGTAATAGGCCGCTCAGTTAGTATCAATACTACTACCTACGAAAAACTGGACAGAGTTCAGAATATAGGAAGGATTATGGTAGGCAGATGCAAGAACACAGGAGAGAACATGGAGTCACTAGTGCAAGGTCACGTACATAGGATAAACCTACTCTTTATCAGGGTCAACAAAACTTATCTACCCACTGCATTTCCATCCTGAAGATGGATAATGAAGGCGAGGCAAGAAGTGATTTAATTTTCCTTTAGTACTGGGCATTGGGGAACATTGTTGCATCACGTGGAAGGGTCACTAAGCTAAAATAGACCTGCCCCCTTGTGACGTCATAAATAATGCATCTACTAGTTGAATCCCTTTAATGAATAAAGATAGTGAAGGGCAGATGCAATTAGACGGAGCAAGAAAGGACATAATGATCCACTGGAACTGGGCATAGGGGAACATTGTTGCATCACGTACCTAAAGTGGACCTGCCCCCTAGTGACGTCATTATTAAGGTATCTACAAGTTTCATCCCTTTTATGAATAGGGATAGTGAAGGGCAGATGCAACTAGACGGAGCAAGAAAGGACATAATGATCCCCTGTTTCTGGGGATAGGGGAACATTGTTGCATCACGTGGCAGGGTCGCTTACCTAAAGTAGACCTGCCCACTAGTGAAGTCATTATTAAGGTATCTACACGTTACATCCCTTTTATGAATAGGGAAAATGAAGGGCAGATGCAACTAGACGGAGCAAGAAAGGACATAATGATCCTCTGTTTCTGGGGATAAAGGAACATCGTTGCACCATGTGGAAGGGTGATACCACGAGTAGGATGATACCCACTCTTCAAAGGAGACATAACATTGCCTACCAGACACACCCTTTGTAATGGGGTATAAAGTAGCTCGTGGTGCACCCTGGGTAACGCTAATTCTGCTCAGCGATTGGACCACTCGAATCAAGACGAGACAAACTTAATCTTAAATACTGGGAGAGAGCCAAACGAGTGGACTCGAATTACTGGAACACATATGCCCAAATAAGTCTTCGTCTAAGAACGCAAAATACACCCCTTGTACACGCTCAATCTCTAATCGATAAGTACAACCTACAGCTTGGTGAAGCCGCCCCGCTTGCTCACTACACGACCATAGTTGCCGCCCTGCCGAACGCCTGACAGACCCTCAACAGTTTGACCTCAACCAAAGCAATGACAAGCCTGCTGGAACTACAGAGGTGTGTTATGGAAACAATGAATTTTAACTACCCCTTGCATGAGTGGGTCCGTATCTATACAGACGGATCATATTTACCAGAAACAAGCTCAACAGGAGCAGGAGTCTATTAAAGTCTGTTTGAAAAATGCATGGCTATCGGGAAATATACTAGCAACTTAAGCAACTAAGGGGAAATATGCGCCATCCACGAAGCAGTCTCTTGCCTGCAGAGCCCAAGCACCACAATACGATGAGTCGTATTCTTCGTTGACTCCCAATCTGCCATCCAAGCTCTCAGCAAGAACACGTCTACAGACTGTCAGAGAACCATGAACTGCCGCGCTGCACTCGTTAGCTTGGTGTCTTCTGGCTGGACCGTATTTTCTCCAATGGATCCCGAGCCACATTGGCATAGTGGGAAATGAGAAGGCTGACGAGCTGGCAAAGCAAGGAGCCATGATGCCGCAACCCACGCAGGCTCAATCCCTGCGATCCGCCTGTAGCCACATTGATATCACCGTTTCACGCCAAACTACCGGGAAGTTGAAGAACGAAAGCGAAGGAAGGAAGTGGGCGAGCCTGGCAACTGACGGAATACCACGTAACATTGAAAGACACGTATTCCCGCACTTTGACCGGGCACGACTACCTTCAAGCCCCTCTACATAGAATCGGCTTGGCAGATGAAGACACCTGTCCCCTGTGCCAAGTAGGAAGAATGGACGGCGAACATCTCTTCCTATGTCCCCAACTACAGTCAACACCGCAGAATATATTCAGTCTATATTGGGAGGCTCGACGTCGAATGGCACAACAGCCACGGATGGGCGTTGGATAAAGTAAAGTAAGTACGCCCTTTGTAATAGGCATACGGAAGAGTAAATGCAGTTAGGTGGAACAGAACATAATTATCTCTTATAGTGACACATAAGTAACTTAATTAAAGTATTTTACTTAATTATAACTATGTACACCGACCCGGAGACAGTTATTGTTCAAAAGTTCAAAAGCTTCGGTATTAAACCCTCGTACCGGAGGTAGCACAAACCTAACAACTATTCCCTATCAGTGACATAACGCATGGCTAACTGACACTCCGCCTATCTAGGAGGGGACATTGAAATTAGGTTTCAAAGAACACAATGATTTCCTCGCGCAGAGAGTTGGAAATATTTGTGGCATCAAGTGTACAAAGGGTACCTGAAATATACGTACTCTCTAACGGGGTCATACACCTGTCTCAAGAAGAAGAAGTAAAAAGAGAAGGTGGAATTATTTAGGACAAAGAACAGAACAAAATAATCACCCAAGATTGGGAATAAGGGAAATTTACGGCATCGCTTAGGCAACCACAAGGACAATCAATGTACCCGTTACATTTAATTAGGCTTGATTCCAAAATATATATCATTCGATATAAAATTTAATACTGTAGGATTTCTCGTATAATAGGCTACATGATTGAAATTTTGCATTAACTGTACAAATAATTGTATTAAAACTATGCTTAAACGTATGTCTATGTTTTGCTGGACCTTCTATAAAGTGTATTGATAGATTATTTACCATAAGTTCAGAAATTGATAGAATAATAATTAACAGAAAAAAACACTCTCACAAAAAATCCAAGAGCGGAAAACACTTTTACTCTGGTTAAAGCTAAATACATTTTATACAAGTATTAACCAGGAAACTGGCATGCGTGATGTTTAGTCACAAGTTTACAAACAATTTTTATGACGAAATGCAAATGTGGTTCCCATGGCCGCATCGTTCAAGGTACGCCGGTTTCTCATTGCGTTTGCGCAGGAGTGGCCCTGTGATTGTTTCTCGCCTGAACCTCTTTTATTAGAAATAAATTTAAGAATTCATTTCATTTACACGAAATATATTTTGTAAAATATCGGTTAAATGACTTTTGCTGCACTGAATGAGTCTTTTATTGAAAACCATGACTTAAAGTTAATATAGCATAGTAAGTTTATAAAAGTGCTTCCATTCAATATTATGTTGGCAATGTCAAATAGGGATGTTTATAGAAGTACTTACAGTAATATTATGTTGGCAATGTCAAATAGGGATGTTTATAGAAGTACTTACAGTAATATTATGTTGGCAATGTCAAATAGGGAAGTTTATAGAAGTACTTACAGTAATATTATGTTGGCAATGTCAAATAGGGAAGTTTATAGAAGTACTTACAGTAATATTATGTTGGCAATGTCAAATAGGGATGTTTATAGAAGTACTTACAGTAATATTATGTTGGTAATGTCAAATAGGGATGTTTATAGAAGTACTTACAGTAATATTATGTTGGCAATGTCAAATAGGGATGTTTATAGAAGTACTTACAGTAATATTATGTTGGCAATGTCAAATAGGGAAGTTTATAGAAGTACTTACAGTAATATTATGTTGGCAATGTCAAATAGGGAAGTTTATAGAAGTACTTACAGTAATATTATGTTGGCAATGTCAAATAGGGAAGTTTATAGAAGTACTTACAGTAATATTATGTTGGCAATGTCAAATAGGGAAGTTTATAGAAGTACTTACAGTAATATTATGTTGGCAATGTCAAATAGGGATGTTTATAGAAGTACTTACAGTAATATTATGTTGGCAATGTCAAATAGGGAAGTTTATAGAAGTACTTACAGTAATATTATGTTGGCAATGTCAAATAGGGAAGTTTATAGAAGTACTTACAGTAATATTATGTTGGCAATGTCAAATAGGGAAGTTTATAGAAGTACTTACAGTAATATTATGTTGGCAATGTCAAATAGGGAAGTTTATAGAAGTACTTACAGTAATATTATGTTGGCAATGTCAAATAGGGAAGTTTATAGAAGTACTTACAGTAATATTATGTTGGCAATGTCAAATAGGGAAGTTTATAGAAGTACTTACAGTAATATTATGTTGGCAATGTCAAATAGGGAAGTTTATAGAAGTACTTACAGTAATATTATGTTGGCAATGTCAAATAGGGAAGTTTATAGAAGTACTTACAGTAATATTATGTTGGCAATGTCAAATAGGGATGTTTATAGAAGTACTTACAGTAATATTATGTTGGTAATGTCAAATAGGGATGTTTATAGAAGTACTTACAGTAATATTATGTTGGCAATGTCAAATAGGGATGTTTATAGAAGTACTTACAGTAATATTATGTTGGCAATGTCAAATAGGGAAGTTTATAGAAGTACTTACAGTAATATTATGTTGGCAATGTCAAATAGGGAAGTTTATAGAAGTACTTACAGTAATATTATGTTGGCAATGTCAAATAGGGAAGTTTATAGAAGTACTTACAGTAATATTATGTTGGCAATGTCAAATAGGGAAGTTTATAGAAGTACTTACAGTAATATTATGTTGGTAATGTCAAATAGGGATGTTTATAGAAGTACTTACAGTAATATTATGTTGGCAATGTCAAATAGGGATGTTTATAGAAGTACTTACAGTAATATTATGTTGGCAATGTCAAATAGGGAAGTTTATAGAAGTACTTACAGTAATATTATGTTGGCAATGTCAAATAGGGAAGTTTATAGAAGTACTTACAGTAATATTATGTTGGCAATGTCAAATAGGGAAGTTTATAGAAGTACTTACAGTAATATTATGTTGGCAATGTCAAATAGGGAAGTTTATAGAAGTACTTACAGTAATATTATGTTGGCAATGTCAAATAGGGATGTTTATAGAAGTACTTACAGTAATATTATGTTGGTAATGTCAAATAGGGATGTTTATAGAAGTACTTACAGTAATATTATGTTGGCAATGTCAAATAGGGATGTTTATAGAAGTACTTACAGTAATATTATGTTGGCAATGTCAAATAGGGAAGTTTATAGAAGTACTTACAGTAATATTATGTTGGCAATGTCAAATAGGGAAGTTTATAGAAGTACTTACAGTAATATTATGTTGGCAATGTCAAATAGGGAAGTTTATAGAAGTACTTACAGTAATATTATGTTGGCAATGTCAAATAGGGAAGTTTATAGAAGTACTTACAGTAATATTATGTTGGCAATGTCAAATAGGGATGTTTATAGAAGTGCTTACAGTAATATTATCCAGGCATTGGCGAATAGTTAAAACTGGACATACTTACAGTCCGTAATGTTCCGCAATAGCGCTGTGCCCTTTTGTTGCCGTCCGACCTATAAAATCCGGCGTCAACTGTCTCAGGCCTTTAGTCAGTCACTTATTGTGTACTTCCAAATTAAAATTCATATTATTTATTCCCAAAAAGATTGATAAAACTTTCGTTTCATTGAAAGAAGGTTAAACAATAATGTGAAATAATAACAATCACGGAACAATTTTGTTAAGAAACTAACTGTATAGATTTATCGACGAAAACTATAGTGCCTCATCATATTGAAGCCTTTACAGATTCTTTAGTAAAATTGTGTCTTATTTGGACAGTTTTTTCTATTTTATCTTCTCCTTCCAATGAAACTAAAATATACGAATATAACTTTTTTCGAATATAATTTAAATTTTTTGTTTTGAAGTAGACCACACTAAAGGTGAGCAAGTCAAACGTGCGAAGAAAGGTCTGTCGGCAGCCTAATGGCACAAAACTCTTCCAAAACTTTACAGTCTGTAATTGGGAACTTTGATTCTAAATTTCAACCGAAGCAACTGCAGTGTTGCTACAGTCATGCTCAAAACATGATTATATCCGCGGAAATGTAAGACAAGACAAAAGAAGTTTTTAATTAATAAATAAATGAACGACTAGACCTATAATTTATTCATTTAAATTCTTTGTTGACGTTTCCTGAAACTACTTTGTTTTTACCTCCGGACCTAAGCACAAAATAAACTAATTATACATAATAATTATACAAATTATTACTAAATAAAAATTATGCTGTCCATTATAAATGCCATACACACTGCACAAAAATAAATAACAAACAATTTAATATTTTTTAAACAATAAATTATCAATCAATCATTTTTATAAACCAACCAGTTGTAATATAGAGCAATGAATGTATCACTAATATAGAGCAATGAATGTATCACTAATATAGAGCAATGAATGTATCACTAATATAGAGCAATGAATGTATCACTAATATAGAGCAATGAATGTATCACTAATATAGAGCAATGAATGTATCACTAATATAGAGCAATGAATGTATCACTAACATAGAGCAATGAATGTATCACTAACATAGAGCAATGAATGTATCACTAATATAGGGCAATGAATGTATCACTAATATAGAGCAATGAATGTATCACTAATATAGAGCAATGAATGTATCACTAATATAGAGCAATGAATGTATCACTAATATAGAGCAATGAATGTATCACTAATATAGAGCAATGAATGTGTCACAAATATAGAGCAATGAATGTATCACTAATATAGAGCAATGAATGTATCACTAATATAGAGCAATGAATGTATCACTAATATAGAGCAATGAATGTATCACTAATATAGAGCAATGAATGTATCACTAATATAGAGCAATGAATGTATCACTAATATAGAGCAATGAATGTATCACTAATATAGAGCAATGAATGTATCACTAATATAGAGCAATGAATGTATCACTAATATAGAGCAATGAATGTATCACTAATATAGAGCAATGAATGTATCACTAATATAGAGCAATGAATGTATCACTAATATAGAGCAATGAATGTATCACTAATATAGAGCAATGAATGTATCACTAATATAGAGCAATGAATGTATCACTAATATAGAGCAATGAATGTATCACTAATATAGAGCAATGAATGTATCACTAATATAGAGCAATGAATGTATCACTAATATAGAGCAATGAATGTATCACTAATATAGAGCAATGAATGTATCACTAATATAGAGCAATGAATGTATCACTAATATAGAGCAATGAATGTATCACTAATATAGAGCAATGAATGTATCACTAATATAGAGCAATGAATGTATCACTAATATAGAGCAATGAATGTATCACTAATATAGAGCAATGAATGTATCACTAATATAGAGCAATGAATGTATCACTAATATAGAGCAATGAATGTATCACTAATATAGAGCAATGAATGTATCACTAATATAGAGCAATGAATGTATCACTAATATAGAGCAATGAATGTAACACTAATATAGAGCAATGAATGTATCACTAATATAGAGCAATGAATGTATCACTAATATAGAGCAATGAATGTATCACTAATATAGAGCAATGAATGTATCACTAATATAGAGCAATGAATGTATCACTAATATAGAGCAATGAATGTATCACTAATATAGAGCAATGAATGTATCACTAATATAGAGCAATGAATGTATCACTAATATAGAGCAATGAATGTATCACTAATATAGAGCAATGAATGTCTCACTAATATAGAGCAATGAATGTCTCACTAATATAGAGCAATGAATGTATCACTAATATAGAGCAATGAATGTATCACTAATATAGAGCAATGAATGTATCACTAATATAGAGCAATGAATGTCTCACTAATATAGAGCAATGAATGTATCACTAATATAGAGCAATGAATGTATCACTAATATAGAGCAATGAATGTATCACTAATATAGAGCAATGAATGTATCACTAATATAGAGCAATGAATGTATCACTAATATAGAGCAATGAATGTATCACTAATATAGAGCAATGAATGTATCACTAATATAGAGCAATGAATGTATCACTAATATAGAGCAATGAATGTATCACTAATATAGAGCAATGAATGTATCACTAATATAGAGCAATGAATGTATCACTAATATAGAGCAATGAATGTATCACTAATATAGAGCAATGAATGTATCACTAATATAGAGCAATGAATGTATCACTAATATAGAGCAATGAATGTATCACTAATATAGAGCAATGAATGTATCACTAATATAGAGCAATGAATGTATCACTAATATAGAGCAATGAATGTATCACTAATATAGAGCAATGAATGTATCACTAATATAGAGCAATGAATGTATCACTAATATAGAGCAATGAATGTATCACTAATATAGAGCAATGAATGTATCACTAATATAGAGCAATGAATGTATCACTAATATAGAGCAATGAATGTATCACTAATATAGAGCAATGAATGTATCACTAATATAGAGCAATGAATGTATCACTAATATAGAGCAATGAATGTATCACTAATATAGAGCAATGAATGTATCACTAATATAGAGCAATGAATGTAACACTAATATAGAGCAATGAATGTATCACTAATATAGAGCAATGAATGTATCACTAATATAGAGCAATGAATGTATCACTAATATAGAGCAATGAATGTAACACTAATATAGAGCAATGAATGTATCACTAATATAGAGCAATGAATGTATCACTAATATAGAGCAATGAATGTATCACTAATATAGAGCAATGAATGTATCACTAATATAGAGCAATGAATGTAACACTAATATAGAGCAATGAATGTATCACTAATATAGAGCAATGAATGTATCACTAATATAGAGCAATGAATGTAACACTAATATAGAGCAATGAATTTATCACTAATATAGAGCAATGAATGTATCACTAATATAGAGCAATGAATGTATCACTAATATAGAGCAATGAATGTATCACTAATATAGAGCAATGAATGTATCACTAATATAGAGCAATGAATGTAACACTAATATAGAGCAATGAATGTATCACTAATATAGAGCAATGAATGTATCACTAATATAGAGCAATGAATGTATCACTAATATAGAGCAATGAATGTAACACTAATATAGAGCAATGAATGTATCACTAATATAGAGCAATGAATGTATCACTAATATAGAGCAATGAATGTATCACTAATATAGAGCAATGAATGTATCACTAATATAGAGCAATGAATGTAACACTAATATAGAGCAATGAATGTAACACTAATATAGAGCAATGAATGTATCACTAATATAGAGCAATGAATGTATCACTAATATAGAGCAATGAATGTATCACTAATATAGAGCAATGAATGTAACACTAATATAGAGCAATGAATGTATCACTAATATAGAGCAAAGAATGTATCACTAATATAGTGCAATGAATGTATCACTAATATAGAGCAATGAATGTATCACTAATATAGTGCAATGAATGTATCACTAATATAGAGCAATGAATGTATCACTAATATAGTGCAATGAATGTATCACTAATATAGAGCAATGAATATATCACAATTCAGTATTATTCACATTATTGCAATTAATTACACTGTAATACATTTTAAAATAACAAAATTAAATAAAATAATGCAAAAACGTTAGACGGTTCGCAGTATAGGACTTTACTGAATTAATGCAAAGACTAACAAAATTATAATAGATTTTAACACACAATTCAGCATTATAACAGTTGATTATATTATAAATGGCAGTTGATTATATACAATTATAAACAAAAAATAAGAAAATGTATGATTATTTAGAGAATTAGGATTCTAACTTACATAGATTTAAATATTATATTAACAAAATATGTATACATTATTTTTTAATTTAAACGGTTTGTATGTATTACAAACTTAATCCCCTTCAATATCAACGGCATAATTATATAATTTAATGTAAATCGTCTCAGGATCAATTCTTATGAGCTAATTTGTTATCTAACGCTACGGGACAATAAAACGTCTTCTATTTTAACTTGTGGCTAATGTTTATTTCAAAATAAAAGTGAAATATAAATAGTATTAAACTTGTTACATTTGTATTGAAATTTCTTAGGAATCACTCATAAAACATGAGTAACTAACTAAGACACATTTATTTTATGTTTGTATTTTAGATAGGTACTCACAAATAAACGGAAACATATCGAGGGTCCCCTCGTAACGCCACACTTACCTGTAACATGAAGATAGATTTAATACAATTATATTATTATTTTAAAAATACATCTTTATCTTATACAGGCATTGTTCTTCGTTTATAGGCCACTGCGCGAAATCGGGCGGGTGGCCAGAAATACAGCGTTGCCACATGGGCGGGAGGAGAGTCAAGGACAGGCTATAAACTGACCGCTCGTCGCTAGAACTAGGCAACACTGTACACTCAGGGTAGCCAATTAGTGCTCAGGGGTAAGCGACTTTCGACCATACCTCGCGTGGGCGGTTCCATTCGTGGTAACAGCACTAAACAACCCACCCGCCAAATTTCGTGCAGTGAACTTTAGTCGTTTATACGAGTACTAACACAAACTAATTCAATTTCTACTGATTAAATCTTTAACACGTTGTTTCGAAAAATTTGTACTCATGTTTTAGTATTGCACGCAAAAAAAATGTGATCAGAAGTTTGATTAAATAGGCGCTAGTAAGTTAATTAATAAATGCAGCTTGTGCCAAAAACAGTGGCGTATTTTAGATTTCATATTTACCGCTAAAGTGTTAAGAAATAATAGTAGCATCTAATGATGAATTTTCTTTGATCTTCATGGACAATACGACCCACTAATGTAATATAATTAAATTTACTCGTGCATGACACACAGAGAATGATAACATAACCTACGATTAATATAAACAGTGTTGTATGATATCATACGTTATTACTTAATTTTAATTAAATATATGATATGTCTGATTATATTTGAAATCTCATTTGAAATTGTTTTAAACGTTACCTCCAAATAACCTCTAAATGAAGACTGAAAAGTTTCTAGTATTAATAGCCATGTTTTGTATTAAATGTGTATACATTTAAAACGATAAGGACTTGAACTTACCGCTAATGTAAAGCACAGAAATTTACACAACTTATGAGCGACAAAAGCAGCTGTTGAATGAAACCATATAACTTAATCAAATATATGATGTTTTATAATAAATATGAAACATAATTGGAAAATGGTTTAAACCTAACCTCCAAAACACCTCTAATGGCAAAAAAAAATTTTGCAAAACAGCCATGTTTAGTATACGGTAATATTATATTAAAATGGATACATTTCAACTGCTAGTTCAAATTCATAAAATAACCCATGAGAAACATAAACATATGTTCCATGTACACATACTTTTATAACACGTTCCCTCTAAGAAATAGAAGTTGAGAATGTATTAAACATAACATCTAAATAGTCTTTAAATAAAGACGAAACGGTTTTGTTAGCGTTAAACCGCATGTCCTGTATTTCGACATTTTAATTACATACATTCCAACTTACTGTTAACATAAATCTAGAAAAATGGCCAACGAGTAATACAAACAGCTGTTTAATGAGAGCATACATTATTATATAATATAATCAAACATACGATATATCTGACCTAATATGAAATAGCATTTAAAAATTGCTACTTTAAGGAAAATTTAACCTCCAAATAACCTCTGTGAAGCCATAAACGTAAACAGTTTTTAGCGATAACTGTCGTGTTTTGTATTTAGAGATCTTAATTTCAACTTCCATACATTCAAAAGATATATATTTCAACTTACTGGTAATGCAAAGTACAGTTAATGAAACATACGATGTACCTCTGACTATATATGAAATAGCATTTAAAAATTGCTACTTTATGGAAACTTTAACCTCCAAATAACCTCTAAATAAGTACAAACATCTTTTTAAGCGTTGGTTGTCGTGTTTTGTATTTAGAGATCTTAATTTCAACTTCCATACATTCAAAAGACATATATTTGAACTTACTGCTAGTGCAAAACACAGAAATTAGCATAAACACTGTGGCAAAATAATAGCAGTGTTAATAAAAACCACAGTCGCAAGAAATTATACGTTAGGCCTATTGCATAATTACATTACACACGATATTTCTCAATTTATAGAAAATTATATTTGAAAATGGTTTAAACGTAAGTTTAATATAACCTCCAAGTGAAGATTGAAATAGCTGTCAGCGTTATACAACGTTTAGCTTTCGGAAATATTCGGGACAGTACGGTAAAGAAAACAAAATTATGCATACTCGTTAGAATTCCTAGGTGATGACGTCTAATGTCAAGTTAAATGTATATTTACTTAATATTCTTTGGCATAAGACGTTGCACTTCAACTTAAACTTAGTTTATGTAAATAAATTTAAAGAAGGTTTTGTCTAATTTTTCAGTTTTGATTAAATGGAATATGATCTTGTATTAACGTTCCAAGACGGCCCAGTGCCCTTTCTTTTCTTCTTTCTACTTCGTTGGGTTTTAATCTTAGCAAAAGAATAAAGCTGTCCAATATAACCACAAGAACACACAACGGTAGCAATGCGAAACATAGCTAAAACAGTTACACGCTATCGTACACGGAACTCACGTGTAGCCAGAGGGGGCACAGAGGACAATTGCCCCCCAAAGCAATTAATTTCAGCAAAAAATATTAACACATAAAACAGCGCTAGTTTTTTTAGTAAAACAGTATCAAGACGACACAAATATTGTGTAACTTTAAGTGCCAAAGTAGCAAAAAATATGATTTATAGAGATAAAAATGTTCACAATTTCCCTTTGGAGGTTCCACCCCCTGACCCCACAGTCGTGCCCCCCCGTAAGGACGGACCGTCAAACCTTATCTTTGATTACACCATCACCAAAGTGTCACTATTATATAAGGCTGCCGGTACCTGTCGTTAAGTCTTGACGCTTTGCATTGACACAACTCCCCCCAGAAAATGTATATTACTCGAAATTTAAATATAAACAATTTATTCCACCATCAACATACAGTGGGTTAATGTTACGTAGTTTGCGGTTTTCGAGCTTCGAACTTTACAATTTAACATAAGTAGGGCCTCGTATCAGTAATATAAATGTATTAGAACGCATTCAAAGGTCACTATTGTCGTCTGCGAAAGAATTGTGAACATGGAACGGATTGAAACAGGGACTTAAAGCCTTGGTAGGTAAAATAAGAGGGTGCGCAGAGTTGCGTAAATGAAGTCCTACCCTATATCGGACTGATAGAGAGTTGTCTCCGTTACACCCCCTTGTGGGAAAAAGAAAAGATAGAATTAGATTGGGGAAACGATATGACATAATAGTCCCCAGGGGCTGGAAACAGGTCATTATGGTCTGGCCACCACAACCGGTTACTCTAAGTAAAAATGTGAGATACAATATTGACACTGAAACTATTGAATTGTGAGTTAGAATAGAAAATGAAAGATGTTAAGAAATAAGCTTTTGTAAGGTGTTCTGAACTCGACTAGGTAAAACGTGTGGAAAACAAAAGAAACAAACTAACGGTCAGACGTGGGTTAACGTCTGGTGATTGTAACCAAAAAATGTGGACACTAAGAGGAGAATTGTGGAAGTAAGTTTATGAAAGTGTAAATTTAAATAGTTAAGTGTCCGAGTCCAGTCTAAACTAGACTCACTTAGGGTCACTAGATAAAATATAGCGAACGAGTGTGTTAATTAAGGAATTATCTGGTCCCCAATTTGACATTGTGAGGGGAGGACATTGCCTGAGGTAGACCTTCTCTCTTCAGTGGTTGTTTCTCTTTCTCTAGAAAATGGTTGTTTTCGTGTCCAAGGAGTTTTAGATAACACCAAAAGTCCGAATGATAGCGACCGCAAGCTCCGGCTCCTCTGACTGAAGAGAACAGTTCTCAGATGGCCTTAAAGTGGAACCATTCCCAACTTCAAAATTGCGGAGTGAGTACTGGGCAAAATGTTTCTCGGCATTAGACCGACATCCAGACGTTTTTTCCAAGTAATGCATGTCCTGGTCCGGAGAGTGTGATTGATTGTTCTATGAGAATCTAGTCTTTGAAATGATTGGTTCTTAGTCTGGCAATCACCGATGTCATTTAGAATGGCCTCTATAAGGTATGAAGTAAGAGTCTGTTTCTGGCCACTGCGTTTACATCTGCAAGTGTAATGATGTTATCCGGTTGATCGTTTCACAGTGAAGACGCTTTTCCCCTAATCCTCTATAAGCCACTCCTTTATTCTCTACTTTTTTATAGGCTACTTATTTATTCCCTGTTCCTCTATAGGCTACTCCTATATTCACTACTCCTCTATATGCTATTACATTATTTGATACTCCTCTACAGGCCATTGCTTCATTCCCTACTCTTCTATAGGCTACTCCTATATTCCCAACTTCTCTATAGGCTACTCCTTTATTCTCTACTTTTCTATAGGCTACTCCTATATTCCCAACTTCTCTATAGACTATTCCTCTATTCTCTACTCCTCTACATGTTCTTCTATAGAAGAATCTGCTTAAACAAGGTAACCAACAAGTGAAGAGTTACGAGACGAAGTAGGGAGCGCCACCTGTGCCTGTCTGCAGCACGTATCCCCAGCGATTTATTTACAGTTATACCAAACAGTTATTTTAAATTCCAAGAGATTCCTAAATTATTACTTTATAAAATAGTGTACGAGGTCTACAGTCACTGACCTGGATAAAATCCTAAACATTGCCTCCTTACAATAAACACCTGAGTTCTTGTACTTTTGTGAAAAGGTTTAAGAAGAGATGAAAAAATACCATATTGTGAAAAAGAAAACCATTTTTCAAGCTTATTCTTTCAGCTAGACTGAAATTATTTCAGTCAGGGACAATTTCATATAGTGTGAACTTCCTCCTTCAGTCAATAACGTTCAGTTGGAACGTACTCTACTAAGTATTCCAAGTATACAAAGCGCACCTATGTTATGAATACGCGCGTGCGCGAGCCTGTGTGTGTGTGTGTATGTGTGTGTGTGTGGTGTGTGTATGTGTGTGTGTGTGTGAGCGCGCGCGCGTGTGTGTGTGTGCGAGCGCGCGCGTGTGTGTGTTTGTGTGTGTGTGTGTGTGTGTGTGTGGTGTGTGTGTGTGTGTGTGTGTGTGTGTGTGTGTGTGTGTGTGTGTGTATGTGTGTGTGTGTGTGTGTGTGGTGTGTGTGTGTGTGTGTGTGTGTGTGTGTGTGTGGTGTGTGTGTGTGTGTGTGTGTGTGTGTGTGTGTGTGTGTGTGTGTGTGTGTGTGTGTGTGTCTGTCTGTGTGTGTGTGTGTGTGTGTGTGTGTGTGTGTTTGTATATGTGTGTGTGTGTGTGTGTGTGTGTGTGTGTGTGTGTGTGTGTGTGTGTGTGTGTGTGTGTGTGTGTGTGTGTGTGTGTGTGTGTGTGTGTGTGTGTGTGTGTGTGTGTGTGTGTGTGTGTGTGTGTGTGTGTGTGTGTGTGTGTGTGTGTGTGTGTGTGTGTGTGTGTGTGTGTGTGTGTGTGTGTGTGTGTGTGTGTGTGTGTGTGTGTGTGTGTGTGTGTGTGTGTGTGTGTGTGTGTGTGTGTGTGTGTGTGTGTGTGTGTGTGTGTGTGTGTGTGTGTGTGTGTGTGTGTGTGTGTGTGTGTGTTACTCATATAACTGTGAATATATTATTTTAAAATATTATAAAATTATTTCCCTAAATAGGCTAACAAATTATAAAGTAACATAAAGGCAAGTCTTTTAGGGCTCAAAATCAGACAGTAAAGTCTAGCTTCTTTACAATAAGAGCAGACCTCACTTAGCTATTGGCGGTCTCAGTTGTCAGATAGATCAAGATGTTCAAATGCGAAGAATATTGTCTAGTTATACTTTGAAAATGGCATGAGTTATGTGCGTGCTTTAAGGTACTAAATGGTAAATACTTTCATTTCTTCTTGAAATAAATGGGAAAAACATTGGATTCTTTAATAAATTATTATTTCCAAAAATAAAGAAAAATATCTGTGAAATATTTGTGGTAGCTGCAAGCACACTTGCCCAAGAAAGCCTTGAGGTTGCTTTAACTTTTTGAGAGTTTATTTAACAATCGCTCATTTTAATTTTATTGTTGAACCTAGGCATAATTTTTATATTGATAATATTTTTTCTCATTTAAAATTTAGACTCAGGTAATATTGTTAACGAATATTGTAACAACTCACCCTTAAAGAGATACCTGGCGTCGTCTTCTTCTCCAATATAATCCATGGCTGTCTCTACGTCGACAAAGTTCAACCCCATTCTCCCACACGCGCACTCACGAGCACTACTATCACTTCACTAAACCACTTATCAATTAACTGTTTAATAGGTTCCTGTGGAAGATGCGTTATAATAGGCAACGGCGAGATATGAACACGTTCGATTTCTCAACTATTTGGCCATTTCGTACAAAAATATGTCCTCAAATGTGTGCACAGTACTTTAGAAAAGTGTATTCTGGTACTAAAAATATAGTTAAAATCATATATATATATATATATATATATATATATATATATATATATATATATATATATATATACATACATATATATATATATATATATATATATATATATATATATATATATATATATATATTGTAAATGTTATGGCTTCTAACCTAATAAATAAAATTAAACAGAAAATTCCATTTAGTTCCCGCTATCGCCGAACGGTAGCGAGCGACACTGCCGGACCATTTGCCCGGACCGCTAATATTGCTTTATCTTAGCGATTGAAAATTATGAGATATTGGGTTTTGGTGGAACTCGCTACAGTGAAACCATATCTCATGAAATTTTCTTTATAATTATAGTAATTAAATTATGACATGGCACCAATAAGAACTCAGGTAATGAAATTTATAATATTAGATTAATTGTCAATCTATTAATTATTTCGATAATTTCAATTGTGTTAATGTGAAATGAAAATTTATCTTATTTTAAAAAGCCTATATTATTTAACAATATATCTGAGTTACATTAAAACAATGACAGTATTCAAACTTAGGGACTGTGATTGAGAGTTATAGTTGGATACGAGCTAGCAATACATCTTGTACGACTCCAGAATCCTAGTTAATATAGTGGTTAAGCTTGCTAATATTATTTTCCAGCAGATGAAAAATAGATCAAACTAAATCCCCTTGAAATTTTCTTTAGGTCGGATTGGATCCAATAAAGATCAGGATTGGTCGTGCAGAGCACCCCCTTAGAAGACAATCTACCTATTACCATTTCTTTAATGCACTTAGAGCAAACTATCGAATTTAGTTTAAAAATAATTTACGGAATAAAACATCGCTAAAGCAACTCTTGTCTATATTTGAGCGTTAGTTAAATATATAACATTGGGATTTTGTTACTAGCTATGTACAGTACCATTCAATAAGTTCAAGAAGAGTTACAGCAAAATATTAAAACATTGTTTCATCTGAGACAGTGCAATATCTTAATAGGGTTAGCAAAGGGTTAAGGACAGTCCGCATAGGGTTAGCAAAGGGTTAGCATAGGGATAGCAAAGCGTTAGGGACAGTCCGCATAGGGTTAGCAAAGGGTTAGCATAGGGATAGCAAAGGGTTAGCATAGGGTTAGCAAAGGGTTAAGGCCAGTCCGCATAGGGTTAGCAAAGGGTTAGCATAGGGTTAGCATAGGGTTAGGGACAGTCCGCATAGGGTTAGCAAAGAACAGGCAAGCAGACAACTCCAGGTAATTGTATTATATCAATTATTTGCAAATTAATCGAAGTACTTATTTTGTTATGGCAATGCACAGACGCCCCCAACCCCCCGCCCAAAACCGGAGAAAATTATTAAACAAAATTTTGTTTGAAAGGGAGAACTCTAAATTATTTTTTCGGAGGCAGTTTGGCAAAATTAGCCCTTACAGGCCTACAGTGAAAAAAAAATAATAGCTTAGTTCAATAAATGAATAACCAATTTTATCGAAACCAACAAAATATTTTATTGAAGGCGTTGGAATACTTTACCCCCCCCCCCCAATATGCGAATACTTCACAGAAAATATGCGAACACACATATTTGTTGTGAGGGTGGCTACGTGAGACGGGTTTGAAAGCGATTTCCAGATATTTCTAGGCGGACGCTAAGTGGGAGTGTTGTAGAAAGGTCCTTATATAGAATAATTTATATATCTGTCCTTCCCTCAAACTACGTTACACGCATTCATATATTTAGGATTTATATCTATCAGACATACAGCGTTGATTTTATTTAACTATTTGTCACATAACAATACATATAATACAATAAAAACCATTAGCAATTAATGAATTGCCTCAGTTTTTGAAGTGATATATTACTAAGCTGAATAACATTGATTTTCTATATAAATAAAGAAATTAACCCCAAGACAAACTTAAAAGACTCGCACAGTACAGTGAATCCGAAAATAGAACTATAACGGTACACCACACCTTGTGACAACGGAAATTCCACACAGCTCGCAGTCTACTACAACCCCCGGCCAGTGATGCCCGATGATGGAGATACGACCAATCTTTGAAGTTAACTCGCATAAATACCAAGTGAGATACTTGTTTAAGTACATATAGTGAAAGAGATAAATAAAGAAACTTGTTTCTTTCTATCATTTCCTATCAGGACTTAGATGGCATAAGCTAAGTATTATCGACAAAATATTAGAGAAGTATTTTGTTACAAACCTTAGAAGAGAGGTTGCTCACTAGGTGCAAAATAAGCGTGTGCCGAAAATTGAGGATCCCCTCCCCCCCGAAGACAATGGCCTCAGGTTATGTAAGGTTAGTTTTGGTTGGGTGAAGTTAGGTTAGGTTAATGTATTTTGAGGGTAGGGCGGTCAGAATATTTATTCTATATATGGCAACCACTCCTTTAGGTGGAACGACCTGTATTAGGTAAGGTTAGGTTTGGTTTGAGAGTTACGACAGGTTAAGTTAGGTATGTTTGGGTTAGGTTAACGTATTCTGAGGGAAGGACGGTCAGAATAATTCTGTGTATGGCATTTCTACAAAATTTTCCCTTAGGTGGGGCGAAGTGTCCGCCTGGAAATATTTGGATATCATTTCAAACCCGACTTAGATAGCCAATCCCAAAAATGGGACGATGGTCAGCGTTTTTTCATAATGGACGAAATGTCCTTGGAACAAAGTGTCTTGTAAACTCTGTAGAAATATAAAATTATAGAGAGCGCTGCGCCCATTCGAACAATTTGAACATTTAGAAGTTGTGTTCAGCTATAACCTGTAGTGGGCCTACTTATTCAAGTGCCACAACCGGAATACTGAAGTTCGCAAAACGTATCTAAAACTTCAAGGCATAAATAAAACTAGTTATATTAGACTAAAATATATATTTTTAAAAAGTGGTATTCTTGACCTTTTACTCAAATAATTAAACGCTTTGCCAGTAACACAAAATGGCAGACAAAAACGTTTCTGTATATTGTTAAACATGCCCCTCAAGATATCGCAGTTCGAATATGTTTGACCTTAGATTAGAGAATGTATTAGTGATTAGGACATGGGCACAGTACAGCTGATAGCCTAGACAGTTAGGATGACTCACCAGGCGTGCAAATAGTTCGTTAATTAAAGCATGGAGTAGATAAAGCGAGAGTTAACGGTTTTTTAAAACAAAGATTTGTTAAATATAGGTTCGATTGACGAAACGTTACCAAACCTACACCAATAAGGCATTACAGGCACCTTCTTTGAATTCAGTACGACCCTTGTTGAATAATCCTACATATCTTAATGGTATAAAAGCAGTCGTGAAATAAAGTTCTGTGAGGGCTGTTGGTAGCATAACTACGCAGGCGCTGCTGCAACTGCTTTACCGCCGCACTAAAACTATCTTGCACTCAATGACTATGATTTGGATAAGTAGGCCTATAGCCTATTGCTTAACCAAAATGCGTTGTACACATTCTGTTTAAAATAGTTTAAAATGTTTCGGCCATGTACTTTATAGCATAAGGGGGGGTTATTACGCGGACACGCATACGGAATTAAATATATTTTTTTAAATATACACCCGATTCGAGTTTGGCTACATTTGCTTAATCTTCAGATGGATAAACACAATTTTATTTAGTTTTTTTTTTAATGTTACATTGTTAGTTTATAAGACACTTATATTTTTTAATTTTATACCTGCAACTGATGTGTTAAGTAACACACCATAATCACGCGGATATGCAACTGTTTAGGAAAACCACAAAATGTGAGTCGCTCACAATCTTCTTTACAAATGGTAAACACGTTTTTCTCCTTCCTATCAGGACGCTAATTTGTATTTTACAATAAAGAAATTTAAATCCTGAAAAAGATTTTAAACTGGTTTTTACTAAAATATCGACATATCATCCCAATTGCCTCTCTTACTAGGTAAAGCTAAAGATAAAATTGCTCAGCAAAATCTTTAATCGCAAAACAAAATCAGAATATCAGTTACAATTTGATGTGTGAAAGTAGCCGAAACGACTGTCCTCATTTATACAAAAAAATAAGTGATATATATATATATATATATATATATATATATATATATATATATAGGCCTATATATATATATATATATATATATATATATATATATATATATATTAAAGTGTATAAGTATATAGTAGGGCCAAGTCAAATATTTGAAAAAATAATTTAATGCTTTATCTTATGGCTGAAATAATATTTTTTAGTTTTTAAAATTTGTGTAGGATTTTATAGACACTAAACAACGTCCATTTATGTAAATTAGACTCTATTTTAACCATGATTTCATGAAATTTAATATTTACATTTATAAATATTTATTTTAAATAAATTTGTAAATATTTAAAAATCAAGATGGTTACAACTACCAAAATCATATTTTTTTACTAGAGATTAGTAAAAAAACCTCTGGCATAAGCGTGATATCAGTAACCTAGAGGGCGTTGTCCTTCTCGCAATTTGAGCGGGAAGAATTAATTAGAGTTAATCAAGCAACGGTTTTGATGCCGTCAGCAAATTTGTTTTCAAGTGATAAAAATAGCCCTTAAATTAAAATTTAATAGCAAACTTCTTATTAAATTTTTTTAAAAAGTACTGATTGACTATCACATAACGTATTGTTACGTACATTAATCTTTAATGTACGTAAAGCTCGGATTAAACAATTGTTATTCCTATTCAGGCTATTACGCCAGGCGGTAGCTTTTCTTACCTACTTGCACAGTAACTAACATAACATAACCTATACACAACACTGTCCGTTTTCCATTGGCTGCACTGTACACTCGACACCGGAACACTGACCGTGAAACCGTAACCCAATCCCAGCCCCTTTGTGAAACAGGTTCTTCCAAGGGTGAATCAGCGCGCTCTGGCCGTGGCAAATGGCCAGCAATTAGCAATCGATCTTTTTATTACAGAACAGCTCGATATATTGATCGCATTCTCACTGCTCAAACCGAACCTATGATTTCGACTACTTTCAACAGGAACTGACGTCGACTGGCTAACAGTTCTTATTGGTGGCCACGTGACTTGGATTTCAAACTTGTCGCTAGGAAGTTACTGGCTTACGTCACTCGTTATCTACTAGGCAATCTGAAATGTATTCATTAACTGTACAATCTACGCTGGCATAACCCGGAGGGAAAAGAACGTGAACGGCTTCAAATTAATGTTTTGCAAATTAGTTTTCAATTACGTTTCACAAGTTGTGTTAAATATTCATTCGATTATAAAAATGGAAATAAAGCGAAACGATTAAAAATGAAAAAAATAGTTAATTGAAAGTGAGGTTATGGTGGAAAAGAATGGGAATGTGATGAAGTAAGAAAAAACAACAAAACTGTTGAACCAAATGTGCTAACGAATGCCCTGCAAAGAAATATAGATTGAACAAAACGCAAGATGATGTTCAGATATCTTATGATCAAACAAGATGCAGAAAAGAGGTGAATTAAAACAAATATAAAAATTGAAAATGAAGTGATATTAGAATAGAAAGAATGAGCGGAAAATAAAAGAAAAAAGAAAAAATTATTCCAGTAACTGTGTAAAAAAATAAGCATAAACGTACAATGAATTAAATATTGGTTTAAACAATGATGCCATGATGTAAACATGAAAACACAAAATAGAAGTCAGAATTTAGAAAAATAGATCAAATGAAAATTAGGTGATATTGAAAAAGGCGAACAAAGAATAAACTAAGAACAGAAATAAATTATTTGAGCAAATCTATCAAACTATGAGCTGAAGTAAACGTCAAGCCAAAGAAAATGTAAAGTAAATAAGATGTCATAGACAAATGATAAAGATAAAGGGGACAGAGAAGAAGCCAGAATTTTAAAAAAATACATAAATTGGAAATCGAACAGGGATAGTAAAGGAATAATGAACAAAAAACAATGTCAAAGCAAATGTAAAAAAGATGTGCTGAAACGAGAAAGAGAACCGAAGAAATTTTAAAGCAAAAGAAAACGCTAGCCGAAAGGTGATGCTGGACAACCATAAGGGAAAAGAGATACCGAGTTATGAGGAAGCACTAGCTGTAAACGGATTTTCGCCAGGCAAAAACCATGAGTAGCCTATAGTTATACTTTATAACCTGGCAAATTTTATTATTTAGTTTTAAAGCAACCACATTTGATAAATATGTTTTATAATTTTTAACAGCCAGAATATTTGAGGAAATCGATTGTGATCACGTGATGCCATAAGTTTACATAATTTCCAGTACCAGAGGATCTTTATGGCCGTCCCCTAACCTTACAGGATCTAATCTTGTTTCTTCCTATGACGTCTTCCTAGAAAGGAACACTGTTTAAGAAAACCCCAATAAAGAGTGCAATACGACCCTGTCGACCCCTGTCGTGATGCTACGACCCCTCCTATACCTAACACTGGGGTTTTCAATCTTTCAGGATCTGTGCCCCCCTCTTATTACAATGAGTGGAGGTCGCGCCCCTCATATTTATATTTGGTCAAAAATTACAACCTGAGTATAAATGTGAAGATGGTTAAACATCAGATAATTTTATTTAACATTTAATATAAATATATTTAACCCTAACTGATAACACTGTAATTCTACAGCGATAGATTTGATTCGTTCCTTGTACAAGACATACCTTATAAATAGTTAAAACTGCACAACATAGGTAAACATATTCTGTGACAAGAGTCTATCAAGGCTAGACACGCTACAAAAAACCAACGACTTAGTTCAGTACGCACATGTCACGTCAGTCTACCCGCTGGTACGCCTGAGTACGCACATGTCACGTCAGTCTACCCGCTGGTACGCCTGAGTACGCACATGCCACGTCAGTCTACCTGCTGGTACGCCTGAGGACGCACATGTCACGTCAGTCTACCCGCTGGTACGCCTGAGGACGCACATGTCACGTCAGTCTACCCGCTGGTACGCCTGAGGACGCACATGTCACGTCAGTCTACCCGCTGGTACGCCTGAGGACGCACATGTCACGTCAGTCTACCCGCTGGTACGCCTGAGGACGCACACCTCTCGTCTGTAGGAAGTTTCAGTGCACCTATACACGGCCCCCCTTAAATTCTACTACGCCCTTCAGTTTTAGAACCTCGGTTCTAACAGGTTTTATGTCCATACTTTGGGGATATGAAACTGATATGACATTTCCATCTTTAAGCCTATACCTAGAGTCTTCGAAGGTGTATTGCTCTATTTTTACTAATCTTGGATTCTTGAATTTGTAGTTATTACGTCCGGTGAAACTTAATCACTTTTACATTAATGTAGATTACGTCGGTGGACGCAAGAAGCAAGAGTAGGCGTGCACAACAATAAGTGAGTGGAAGTGGTGGGGCGAAGCATATAAAGACAAGCTCAAAATTTGGGCGGAGTTAATCCGAAACGCGTCAACAATAGAGAATATTGAAAAGTTAAGAATGGCAGAAAAATGTACTCAAACATATATATATGATAAATTAATCTTCCAAAGGCTTTTAGTTTGACTTAAAAATTGTTAATTGCATCCGAAATTTTTCTATTAAAATATAATTTTATTGCTAACGATTCCAAACTGACGCAATACAACGATTCCAAACCAAACTGACTGCAATACAACGATTCCAAACTGACTGCAATACAACGATTCCAAACTGACTGTAATACAACGATTCCAAACTGACTGCAATACAACGATTCCAAACTGACTGCAATACAACGATTCCAAACTGACTGCCATACAACGATTCCAAACTGACTGCCATACAACGATTCCAAACTGACTGCAATATAACGATTCCAAACTGACTGCAATACAACGATTCCAAACTGACTGCAATACAACGATTCCAAACTGACTGCAATACAACGATTCCAAACTGACTGCAATACAACGATTCCAAACTGACTGCAATACAACGATTCCAAACTGACTGCAATACAACGATTCCAAACTGACGGTAATACAACGATTCCAAACTGACTGCAATACAACGATTCCAAACTGACTGCAATAAAACGATTCCAAACTGAATGCAATACAACGATTCCAAACTGACTGCAATACAACGATCCCAAACTGCCTGCAATACAAAGAAATATTTGTTTAAGTTAGTTAATGGATGCAGCAAGGAGTTTTGAGGATTCAACTTCTCCGTTAAGCAGAATATATTTACTCCGTTTGTTTTAACGTCTTGCCTGTTAGGTGTAAAATGAAATACACAATATCAAGAGCACAGAGGTACAATATATTACAATGAAAATATTAGAAAGAACCCCAATACCAGAAAAATAATAAAAAATAACAAATAAAACACGTTACTTAAGATTAAACCCTTATGTACATTTCGATGACCACGTCATCATCATCAGAAGGTCTTGTTACAAAATTACAATTTAGCAAACAACAAGTTACAAACTAGTGAACTAGAGTCACCATCACTCTGGTTTGTAACTTCTTGTTTGCTAGATTGTAATTTTGTAATAAGACCCTCTGATGATGATGACATGGTCATCGAAATGTACATAAGGGTTTAATCTTAAGTAACTTGTTTTATTTGTTATTTTTGATTATTTTTGTGGTATTGTTCTTTCTAATATTTTCATTGTAGTGTAAAAACTAGTAAACATCGTTCTACAACAAGGTCATCTTCCTGTTTGGTTCATCCAAACCCTTCGGCGTATATGTAATAACAAACCGAAGAAATTATGTAAGCCTGCGGTCATAGAAACCGCAGGGAATTGTATAACGCTTCGCCGCTGCTATCTATCGGCAAGTCTCAGAAGCTCTGGAAACTGGTAGCGAGCAGTTGAGTTTTATTACCACGTCACTCGATAAACATTCCACTTTTACTTATAAATGTAGGCCTATTTGAACTTAATTAGAGTTTCTCCGACTCGTCTATAATTAATTGTCCCAGATGTATTGGCAATATTAAAGTTTGTTACCCCTTTTTGTCTACAGTACACAACAGTACAGTTGGAAAGTAAAACACAAGAGATTATTATTATACTTTTGATGTTTGTCCAGCGATGATCACCGCTAAGAGTAGCATTTACTGAGGCCAAGCTTACACCTACAGCTTCCGAATATTTCTTTACATCTATTAACCGACACGTAGTCAAGATTTTGCCAAGAGGGGGGTTTCAGTCCAAATGAAGTGACTCTCCATTTTGATTTTTTTATAATGTTACGAGTAAACATAATAACTAAATTATATGGATTTAGGTTGTTGGTATTTTAACAAATTATAATAGTTTAAATGTTTTAAGAATTGGGTAAAAAACACAACTATTACTAATATGTAACTTTAATACGAGAAGTTGAACACTTAGCAAACTAAAAAAGGTGTAACAAAAAGGGCAATAATAAACCTCAAAATAAATATAAAAATGATCAATATAAACAAAATTAAGACATTCATACATCTCCCATTAAAATTACAATATTAAAAAATAAATAATAATAAAGGTCATATAGCTATTACTGTGTAAAAAAAGTAAATAGTGCAATAAAATTTGTACTACCTGACCGATTAAATATTGCGGCGGAAGAGGGGAATACTAGCAGCACAGTAGCAGTGGTTCACATATTTTCCGCGACCAATGTTTACTCTGTCCTGGGTAGTAGGGCTGCCAGTATTTTTCTCTTCGGTCGTAATGTTTACTAGATCTAGGAATAGTTCATATATTTTCCGCGACCGATGTTTACTCTGTCCTGGGTAGTAGTGCTGCTAATATTTTCCTCTTCGGCCGTAATGTTTACTAGATCTAGGAATAGTTCATATATTTTCCGCGACCGATGTTTACTCTGTCCTGGGTAGTAGTGCTGCCAGTATTTTCCTCTTCGGCCGTGATGTTTATTAGATCTAGGAGTAGCTCATATATTTTCCGCGACCGATGTTTACTCTGTCCTGGGTAGTAGTGCTACCAGTGTTTTTCTCTTCGGCCGTAATGTTTACTAGATCTAGGAATAGTTCATATATTTTCCGCGACCAATGTTTACTTGGTCTAGTAGCGATTCATTCCACTTTTAGTGAGTGGTTCATTACAATAGATCCAAGTATAGTAAGCTGAAGTATACAATAGTTTACTGTAGGTGTAGTTAGTAAACATAGTAATGGGAAAGGGGGTCCGGAACTCTCGGAGCCTAAAGGCAGAATTACCTGCGGTCACCCCCAATAAACCCTCCCGACTAGAGGTCGATTCGCAGCTGTTTCGCCAATGAGTTACACAACAGGCACGCCGTTCTGGAAAAACTTAGAATCTTCTAAGAAGTGAAGTATCTAGGAAGTACGAAAATTACTAAAAGCGGCAAGTAGATATAAAAGTTATGTTAAGGTTAGAATGGGTCAGTGTTTGTAGTGTATTCAAGAAAGTAAAAGCTCCATTGACAGCTTGATAGTTTAGCGTGTGTTCAATGTAATAAGACTATTTGTAATTCAATGTAAGTAACTATTTGTAATTCAATGTAAGTAACTATTTGTAATTCAATGTAAGTAACTATTTGTAATCAATGTAAGTAACTATTTGTAATTCAATGTAAGTAACTATTTGTAATCAATGTAAGTAACTATTTGTAATCAATGTAAGTAACTATTAGCAGTTTCAATGTAACGGACTCGGTAGTTATTAGCAAACGTAACTGAAACACTTCGGAAGCTTTTATAAATCTTAAGCGTGTAAATAATAGTATCATTGTGTGTGAATTAATAGTTATTTAGTCCTTGTTTGCCTTACAAATTATTGAACCCCTGTAAGGACGTAATAATACAAACACTTATTGTCTGACAGTTCAAAGTTCTGCTTGTCATTGTTTTACAAGGCATTATATTCTCATTACAGTGGTATAGTTTCACCATTTCAAACAGAGATAAAAGTTAGCCCCATGACGAATCTGTTGAGATACCATCGCTGTCATATTATAACTGTGTTGTTTAGCGTTTGATAATAAAATTATCTTGAAAAACATTTAAGACAATATGAAAAAAATTTTAAATACACAATAGTTGCGATACTTTGCAATGACAATATTATAAAGCCTTTTAATTGTGTTATTTATTTTGATATTTTAGTTGTAAACGGTATTAAATTGTGGTATGTTGTTCTCTGTTAATACTTAAATAAATAAAACACCAAAAACAAAATAAATAGCGAGGATCCCTTTTACATCTGACCAGGAGGTTGTGTGTCACTACCTTAATCTGACCTATATTCACATTAGTTTACTATCTTCCTTATACTAACCATCTAGCTAAACGCATTAAGGCTATATAAATATAGTTTTTAATTGTATTTCTCAACGATTTAAAAAAAAATTTAATTCTTATTAAAGATTTGTATTTATTTAAAGTTATTCAGTGTTAACTAGCCAACTAAATAGGTCACTAGTAAATAACTAGTGACTAAATAGTGACTAAATAGTCAACTAAATAAGTCACTAGTAAATAACTAGTAACTAAATAGTCAACTAAATAAGTCACTAGTAAATAACTAGTGACTAAATAGTCAACTAAATAAGTCACTAGTAAATAACTAGTGACTAAATAGTCAACTAAATAAGTCACTAGTAAATAACTAGTGACTAAATAGTCAACTAAATAAGTCACTAGTAAATAACTAGTGACTAAATAGTCAACTAAATAAGTCACTAGTAAATAACTAGTGACTAAATAGTAAACTAAATAAGTCACTAGTAAATAACCAGTGACTAAATAGTCAACTAAATAAGTCACTAGTAAATAACTAGTGATTAAATAGTCAACTAAATAAGTCACTAGTAAATAACTAGTGACTAAATAGACAACTAAATAAATCAATAAAACGCAAAATAAAAATAAATTAAGACAAAATATATGCTATAAATTTATAATGTAAGATTTTCTCCCCTATCCTGTACCAGGGGCGTATTATCCTTACTTCATCCCTACCTTAAATTTAACTTATTATTGTTTTTGCTAGTACATGACTATTAGTTAAATAGCTGCGAAATATGACGCACATCCGGGACAGCCAATGTAGCCAAGCGGTTCACAAGACAGGTTACATCATACAGACTGTATACATTATTTACTCGATCAGTTATTTATGTCTACACTTTATTTACTTTTTTTCACTTTATTCAGACGGATCCCTTAAAAATGCTACAAAATTATAAATTAATTGAATTATTATTGGTGTTATTTTTTATTATTTATTTTAATGGTTGTTAAATATTTGTCATTATTATACGTTTACCTTATTAATATTCATAAATATATAAAACATTTTTTTAAAACAAAATAAACTCCTAATACATATCCACATAGCAAGCTTGAGACGTTTATTTAATGTGACTGTACTCAACGGAGGCCTGTAATCGCCAAAGTATCGCAAATAGTCTCGTTACGTAACGCCGTACACTAAGCATATGTCTACTGCACAGAAACTCATAATGATACTGACTTAAGGCTGCAACGCAATGTAATTACGAATAACTCATTAATTTTAGTGTCGCTGTGACGTAAGAACGCTAAACATATGTTTCCACAGGTAAACATACGTTACAACTGTGCATCGCAACTGACGCTATTGTTTAGAGCCGATAGTTAATGCTTTATTACAAACATTTCTTCGCTGGAAACTCTTTCAGAAATATTAAATGAGAGCAACAGAAAAATCGCGCTTCTTATATGTACTCACGTGTAAAAATCTACCTAACTGAGTTATGTACGATGGTAAATATGTTCTTGGCTTGGTGATTTATCGGTGTATATCGAAGAAACAGAAAGTTGGAGCTAAAGTCAGTGTTCTTTTAGGCCAACGTACACTTAACCTAACCTAAACTGACCAAACGTAACCTAAACTGACCAAACGTAACCTAAACCTAACTGTGTTATATACGATGGTAAATATGTTCTTGGCTAGTTGAGTTATGGGTGTATATCGAGGAAACAGAATGTTGGAGCTAAAGTCAGTGTTCTTTTAGGCCAACGTACACTTAACCTAACCTAAACTGACCAAACGTAAACTAAACCTAACTGAGTTATGTACGATGGTAAATATATTCTTGGCTTGGTGATTTATGGTGTATATCGAGAAAACAGAATGTTGGAGCTAAAGTCAGTGTTCTTTTAGGTCAACGTACACTTAACCTAACCTAAACTGACCAAACGTAACCTAAACCTAACTGAGTTATGTACGATGGTAAATAAGTTCTTGGCTTGGTGATTTATGGGTGTATATCGAGGAGACAGAATGTTGGAGCTAAAGTCAGTGTTCTTTTAGGTCAACGTACACCTAACCTAACCTAAACTGACCAAACGTAACCTAAACCTAACTGTGTTATATACGATGGTAAATATGTTCTTGGCTTGGTGAGTTATGGGTGTATATCGAGGAAACAGAATGTTGGAGCTAAAGTCAGTGTTCTTTTAGGTCAACGTACACTTAACCTAACCTAAACTGACCAAACGTAACCTAAACCTAACTGAGTTATGTACGATGGTAAATAAGTTCTTGGCTTGGTGATTTATGGGTGTATATCGAGGAAACAGAATGTTGGAGCTAAAGTCAGTGTTCTTTTAGGCCAACGTACACTTAACCTAACCTAAACTGACCAAACGTAGCCTAAACCTAACTGTGTTATATACGATGGTAAATATGTTCTTGGCTTGGTGATTTATGGGTGTATATCGAGAAAACAGAATGTTGGAGCTAAAGTCAGTGTTCTTTTAGGTCAACGTACACTTAACCTAACCTAAACTGACCAAACGTAACCTAAACCTAACTGAGTTATATACGATGTAAAATATGGCCTTGACTTGGTGATTTATGGGTGTATATCGAGGAAACGGAATGTTGGAGCTAAAGTCAGTGTTCTTTTAGGTCAACGTACACTTAACCTAACCTAAACTGACCAAACGTAACCTAAACCTAACTGAGTTATGTACGATGGTAAATATGTTCTTGGCTTGGTGATTTATGGGTGTATATCGAGGAAACAGAATGTTGGAGCTAAAGTCAGTGTTCTTTTAGGTCAACGTACACTTAACCTAACCTAAACTGACCAAACGTAAACTAAACCTAACTGAGTTATATACGATGGTAAATATGTTCTTGGCTTGGTGATTTATGGGTGTATATCGAGGAAACAGAATGTTGGAGCTAAAGTCAGTGTTCTTTTAGGCCAACGTACACTTAACCTAACCTAAACTGACCAAACGTAACCTAAACCTAACTGAGTTATGTACGATGGTAAATAAGTTCTTGGCTTGGTGATTTATGGGTGTATATCGAGGAAACAGAATGTTGGAGCTATAGTCAGTGTTCTTTTAGGCCAACGTACACTTAACCTAACCTAAACTGACCAAACGTAAACTAAACCTAACTGAGTTATGTACGATGGTAAATATATTCTTGGCTTGGTGATTTATGGTGTATATCGAGAAAACAGAATGTTGGAGCTAAAGTCAGTGTTCTTTTAGGCCAACGTACACTTAACCTAACCTAAACTGACCAAACGTAACCTAAACCTAACTGAGTTATGTACGATGGTAAATAAGTTCTTGGCTTGGTGATTTATGGGTGTATATCGAGGAAACAGAATGTTGGAGCTAAAGTCAGTGTTCTTTTAGGCCAACGTACACCTAACCTAACCTAAACTGACCAAACGTAACCTAAACCTAACTGAGTTATGTACGATGGTAAATATGTTCTTGGCTTGGTGATTTATGGGTGTATATCGAGGAAACAGAATGTTGGAGCTAAAGTCAGTGTTCTTTTAGGCCAACGTACACCTAACCTAACCTAAACTGACCAAACGTAACCTAAACCTAACTGTGTTATATACGATGGTAAATATGTTCTTGGCTTGGTGATTTATGGGTGTATATCGAGGAAACAGAATGTTGGAGCTAAAGTCAGTGTTCTTTTAGGCCAACGTACACTTAACCTAACCTAAACTGACCAAACGTAAACTAAACCTAACTGAGTTATGTACGATGGTAAATATGTTCTTGGCTTGGTGATTTATGGTGTATATCGAGAAAACAGAATGTTGGAGCTAAAGTCAGTGTTCTTTTAGGCCAACGTACACTTAACCTAACCTAAACTGACCAAACGTAAACTAAACCTAACTGAGTTATGTACTATGGTAAATATGTTCTTGGCTTGGTGATTTATGGGTGTATATCGAGGAAACAGAATGTTGAAGCTAAAGTCAGTGTTCTTTTAGGTCAACGTACACTTAACCTAACCTAAACTGACTAAACGTAACCTAAACCTAACTGAGTTATGTACGATGGTAAATATGTTCTTGGCTTGGTGATTTATTGGTGTATATCGAGGAAACAGAATGTTGGAGCTAAAGTCAGTGTTCTTTTAGGCCAACGTACACTTAACCTAACCTAAACTGACCAAACGTAACCTAAACCTAACTGAGTTATGTACGATGGTAAATATGTTCTTGGCTTGGTGATTTATGGTGTATATCGAGAAAACAGAATGTTGGAGCTAAAGTCAGTGTCTTTTAGGCCAACGTACACTTAACCTAACCTAAACTGACCAAACGTAACCTAAACCTAACTGAGTTATGTACGATGGTAAATAAGTTCTTGGCTTGGTGATTTATGGGTGTATATCGAGGAAAAAGAATGTTGGAGCTAAAGTCAGTGTTCTTTTAGGCCAACGTACACTTAACCTAACCTAAACTGACCAAACGTAACCTAAACCTAACTGAGTTATGTACGATGGTAAATAAGTTCTTGGCTTGGTGATTTATGGGTGTATATCGAGGAAACAGAATGTTGGAGCTAAAGTCAGTGTTCTTTTAGGCCAACGTACACTTAACCTAACCTAAACTAACCAAACGTAAACTAAACCTAACTGAGTTATGTACGATGGTAAATATGTTCTTGGCTTGGTGATTTATTGGTGTATATCGAGGAAACAGAATGTTGGAGCTAAAGTCAGTGTTCTTTTAGGTCAACGTACACTTAACCTAACCTAAACTGACCAAACGTAACCTAAACCTAACTGAGTTATGTACGATGGTAAATATGTTCTTGGCTTGGTGATTTATTGGTGTATATCGAGGAAACAGAATGTTGGAGCTAAAGTCAGTGTTCTTTTAGGTCAACGTACACTTAACCTAACCTAAACTGACCAAACGTAACCTAAACCTAACTGTGTTATATACGATGGTAAATATGTTCTTGGCTTGGTGATTTATGGGTGTATATCGAGGAGACAGAATGTTGGAGCTAAAGTCAGTGTTCTTTTAGGCCAACGTACACTTAACCTAACCTAAACTGACCAAACGTAACCTAAACCTAACTGAGTTATGTACGATGGTAAATAAGTTCTTGGCTTGGTGATTTATGGGTGTATATCGAGGAAACAGAATGTTGGAGCTAAAGTCAGTGTTCTTTTAGGCCAACGTACACCTAACCTAACCTAAACTGACCAAACGTAACCTAAACCTAACTGAGTTATGTACGATGGTAAATATGTTCTTGGCTTGGTGATTTATGGGTGTATATCGAGGAAACAGAATGTTGGAGCTAAAGTCAGTGTTCTTTTAGGCCAACGTACACCTAACCTAACCTAAACTGACCAAACGTAACCTAAACCTAACTGTGTTATATACGATGGTAAATATGTTCTTGGCTTGGTGATTTATGGGTGTATATCGAGGAAACAGAATGTTGGAGCTAAAGTCAGTGTTCTTTTAGGCCAACGTACACTTAACCTAACCTAAACTGACCAAACGTAAACTAAACCTAACTGAGTTATGTACGATGGTAAATATGTTCTTGGCTTGGTGATTTATGGTGTATATCGAGAAAACAGAATGTTGGAGCTAAAGTCAGTGTTCTTTTAGGCCAACGTACACTTAACCTAACCTAAACTGACCAAACGTAAACTAAACCTAACTGAGTTATGTACTATGGTAAATATGTTCTTGGCTTGGTGATTTATGGGTGTATATCGAGGAAACAGAATGTTGAAGCTAAAGTCAGTGTTCTTTTAGGTCAACGTACACTTAACCTAACCTAAACTGACTAAACGTAACCTAAACCTAACTGAGTTATGTACGATGGTAAATATGTTCTTGGCTTGGTGATTTATTGGTGTATATCGAGGAAACAGAATGTTGGAGCTAAAGTCAGTGTTCTTTTAGGCCAACGTACACTTAACCTAACCTAAACTGACCAAACGTAACCTAAACCTAACTGAGTTATGTACGATGGTAAATATGTTCTTGGCTTGGTGATTTATGGTGTATATCGAGAAAACAGAATGTTGGAGCTAAAGTCAGTGTCTTTTAGGCCAACGTACACTTAACCTAACCTAAACTGACCAAACGTAACCTAAACCTAACTGAGTTATGTACGATGGTAAATAAGTTCTTGGCTTGGTGATTTATGGGTGTATATCGAGGAAAAAGAATGTTGGAGCTAAAGTCAGTGTTCTTTTAGGCCAACGTACACTTAACCTAACCTAAACTGACCAAACGTAACCTAAACCTAACTGAGTTATGTACGATGGTAAATAAGTTCTTGGCTTGGTGATTTATGGGTGTATATCGAGGAAACAGAATGTTGGAGCTAAAGTCAGTGTTCTTTTAGGCCAACGTACACTTAACCTAACCTAAACTAACCAAACGTAAACTAAACCTAACTGAGTTATGTACGATGGTAAATATGTTCTTGGCTTGGTGATTTATTGGTGTATATCGAGGAAACAGAATGTTGGAGCTAAAGTCAGTGTTCTTTTAGGTCAACGTACACTTAACCTAACCTAAACTGACCAAACGTAACCTAAACCTAACTGAGTTATGTACGATGGTAAATATGTTCTTGGCTTGGTGATTTATTGGTGTATATCGAGGAAACAGAATGTTGGAGCTAAAGTCAGTGTTCTTTTAGGTCAACGTACACTTAACCTAACCTAAACTGACCAAACGTAACCTAAACCTAACTGTGTTATATACGATGGTAAATATGTTCTTGGCTTGGTGATTTATGGGTGTATATCGAGGAGACAGAATGTTGGAGCTAAAGTCAGTGTTCTTTTAGGCCAACGTACACTTAACCTAACCTAAACTGACTAAACGTAACCTAAACCAACACACACGCGCGCGCGCCAGTAAGTAAACAGGTACACAAATACGAACGCGGGGGCACGTAGCATGTTTTACATTGGGCAAACAGGTCGCCGCTATGAACAGATTCAAAGCACACAACTCACACTATTAAATACGACACTGGCCCATCTGCTAACCACGTAACAGAGCCTGACCACAGCTACATAGACATTAACCGCAGCGTGGAAATTCTACACGACAACAAAAACAAACCACATCTGAACTACTAGAGCAATATGAAATTAACAAACAGAACAAAACACAAAATAAAAACACCAACTAATCAAGGCCCAATACAAACTATGAATTATAGACCACCTGTGTTTGAAACCGCTACCTCCTACATCAACAACGCTTCCTAGCGGCCAACCTAGACACTGATCAAGATGTCGATCACTTAACTCAACCTAACTCTACTGTTTGAACCCTTCTTTCTTTTTTATGTTTTTATCTAATTTTAACAAATTAGACATTTTTGGTTTTTAAAATTTGATACTAATAATTGATTGCCGTTATTGTGTCTCACTTTTTTAAGATGTATTTGTGCTACATTTACTTAGATTTCGATTATGCTCTGATGTTCAGGAGTTCTAAAGTACTAGTTGATGAGTTCAGAGTTTATCAGCTGGTACAGGGGTGTGGTTTTAGGGTTAGTTTTATGCCCTGGTGCATTCCGTTAAGTGTGATGAATCCACAGCAGGAATGCTGACGCAGATAGATAGAGACGATTAATGAGTAAACAGTGTGTAGACGTAGGTAACTGTTCGAGTAAAGAATGCATACAGTTTGTATGATGTAACCTGTCTTTTGTGCCTCTCTGCTACCTCGGCTAGCCTAGCCTAGATGTGCCTTATCTTACCCAGCTGTTATCACTTACCCAGCACCCCCACTAAGTAAATAATCTTTCTTACCTTAAACACAATTCCCAAATTCCTATAGAATTTTTGAAAAGTAGGTAAAATTATAAGGAGAAAAATAACAAACACAAGATAATTTATTCGATTAAATTTGTTAAGTTTATGATTGTTACCACGGATAAACAGGCTACACGTAAAATGCTCGTGTTTTACTCGAAGAAATGTTCGTGTGTTACTTTTCTTATTATGTCGTGTAGGCCTATGGTATAATTCTCCTTATATTTCTACGAACTTTTCAAATATTTCTTAAACATGTGGATATTATAATTAGAAGAGAAAAGTTAAATTATTCAGTGGGGATGCTGTTACCTAACTCATGGAAACAGCTGCGGGATGGCTGCGAGCGATAAGGCACTGTAAGCCTAGTGTTTTACAAGACAGGTCACATCATACAGACTATATATACAATGTAAATTTATACACAGCTACAAATGCATTTTAGGATATTACAATAATTACACATTTCCAAACTCTGGGATTATTAAAAAAAAAATGACAAGAATGACTTGAAACACTTTTTTATACGTTAGGGTCTCTTAAAAATGTTTAAAGTTTTATACTGTATTAAAAAAAATATATATGTCACAAAAAGAAACAAAATAACTACTTCGGTAACAAACCCTTCTTTATAATTGTTTACCAAAGGCTATTAAAGAGCTAGGCAATAAACCAGTCCAAATAAAGCGCAAACACGTAAAATATAATTGAGAAAGTAGAATTTACTATGGACATACACTTTAAAAGACATTCATTTCCAACATAAACTTTCTCCCCATTAATTGCATTATTTCACCGCATTTTAATATCAATTAATTGGACAGCAACGCGTCAGAAAATAGTCCCCGTCTGTTAATAAATACCTTCCATTTGAATTAAACGCACAAGTCTACCAAATAAGACATTAGCGCGCGAACAAGGCAAAAACTTGCAAGGAAAACATACCTGCGGTTTGCCAGTGGTTGCCACTTTCTAATTGTACTCTCAATGTACTGCAATTCTTTAACCTATATTTTTGGGCTTTTATGGCGAAATATTTCATACATTTTATTTTAATTTCCGCATTGGTCACTTTGGACCACAAATGATAGTTGTTACAGCATTATGGTGTAGCTTTGGTAAATTACAATTGACAGAAATGTTAACATTTATTGCTGTCATTAATCGTCAAGGCTTAACATATTGTAGAGTATATTGTAAAATTACTCTCACTTAACTGGCCCATTAGCTCAGTTGGTTAGAGCGTCGTGCTAATAACGCGAAGGTCGCGGGTTCGATCCCCTCATGGGCCAATATATTTTATCAACATTAATTGTTATATTATGTATGTTTATAGGCTTTATCTACTATTACATCATAAATACGTATTTTAAAGGTGGAAATTATAAGGGTTTTATTAGTAAAAATTATTACAAATGTTAATCAGTTAAAACTGTTGAATACTGTTAAAAACTTAATATTGTATAAATAAAGCACAAAATATATTATATTTTACGTATAACAGACATTTTGTTATATTTAAAAGACGCTTATAGTTATTTTTTCAGTTTTTCAAAAGATTTATATTAAAAACGTATTCACTAAAAATAAAAATTATCCTTACTATTTTTAAAAATATGTGTTAAAAAAGGTAAATTAAACATTTAAAACGTTTGAATCTGTTTAATTAATAGGTTTGGTGTATTATCTGCCTTTAAATATAGGCTTAAAGTCACGAGTTCGTAAAGTAACAAGCCTATAAACTCATGTAGAATACTTTATTTACCATGTACTTCCCCGAGATGGATTGTTGTATGGAAATAAGTTATATTAAAAAAATAATTAAGTCAATTCGTACCCAGGTTACAAAAAAATATTTTAGTTACTTTTTATTAGATAATTGCAATGAAGCAGCTAATACTAGTGTACACTATAGATGTTCATAACTATATATATATATATATATATATATATATAAAGAACAAAAGTCAAAATACAAATACAAGAATTATATTTGAATTTACAATTCAAATATAATTCTTGTATTTGTATTTTGACTTTTGTTCTTTATATAAAAAAAAAAAACATATTGCGATATTTATATATATATATAGATTGTTTGGACTAGGAGACTGACAGACTTACCTTGGTAAGAGTCCACTCTGTAGTCTTGAAATAGAAACACATAAAAGCACTGGTGTTTTCTCTTCGATTGACAAAGACCACTATGTGGTTGAAATATATCATTGTTAAGTGCTTTTATGTGTTTCTATTTCAAGACTACAGAGTGGACTCTTACCAAGGTAAGTCTGTCAGTCTCCTAGTCCAAAAAATCGAAATAATCTTTACCAACCAAAACTAACCTATATATATATAGTGTTCAAATTTTCTATCGTTATTAAATTACTTTTTATTCATCCACTCGAAGTTCAAATACATATTTTCAAACTCTTATTTAACAAAGTTTGGATTTTAAACATATAGTCATTCGGTTAGAATCCAACATAAAGACATCAACTTTTTGCATTAAAAATAAAGAATTAATATTTGAAAAAAAACTGTATTCACATCAAATATCATTCACTACAGGTTTTAATAAATGTATTTTAAATTGAAAGGATTAATTAAAAAATAAGTTTGAATGTAAAATATATGAATTAAACAACACAATTAAAACCTGCAGTATTATTAAATTAAACTGAAGTGTAATTTTATGGATAATTATTTAATATATGATGCTCTAAACAAGTGGATATTAAACTATTTAGAACCTGACACTAAAATAACTTTTGTAGTTTTCAGCAAGCATTTGCAAAAGGTTTAATAATGAAATGAAAAATAGTATAAATGTAACGGAATAGTGAAAAAAAATAACGTGGCCCATGGGGGGATCGAACCCGCGACCTTCGCGTTATTAGCACGACGCTCTAACCAACTGAGCTAATGGGCCAGACAACAATACGGCTGTTGTTAGTCTGTCCTATACTTAACACTGAAGAATATCATGTTAAAGATAGTTTTTGAATAATTCATTTTAATCGCTTTAAGCAACGTTTTTTTTAAAACTCTTTCGTGTTTTTCCATTTATTTGAAAAACTATAATGAGTGAAGATCTACATTTTAACAGCAAACTGGGTTTTACGGAGAGATTGAAGAAAATGTAGATGACGAATTTATAGTGGTAAATTAAATTAAAAATTAACCCCAATCCAAATGTTTACAGAGTATGGAATTTTCTCTAGAGTGAAGGATTTTTTTCGGAAGTATATTCGATGATACCATAAAAATATGAATACAAAATATGAAAATAAAGAAAATACAACGACCAAAATAAGACCATATAGTAAAAATTTTGACTTATTAATATGGACCGTAAAAAACGATCTGTTAAATATTTTTACTCTTTGGGGCTATTTTTAACCCCCTATTTTTATCTTCTTATTAGAGATTTAAAGACCACCATTTAAAGACTCATTATAAATTGTATTAATCAATTCCAAATACTTTTGCTCAGTTGAATTATAATGAACAGAAAATTAGGCTGTAAAATGCCCATCATCAAAAACAATAACGCCTACAAACTACGAGGATACTGCGTTGGAAATCGCAGACAACCCATTTAACTGGATCCCAGACCTTCGCCTGGCGACCTTCTCCAGTGAAGAGGACTTCAACCGATGCCGAAAATTGCCCTTTACGGAGGCCTATTCAGCAGCTTTATATACTTCGCCCTCATCAAGAAGATGAAGAGGACTTCAACCGATGCCGAAACTTCGCCAACCCCCGAAGTTTTCTTTAGGGATGGAGGAGTTATATGAACATTTTATGTGAACATTTCATAATTAAATGCGTGCTAGGAAAATTACTGCTTACGCAGCTTTTGTATTCTATAGGTGGTGAGAACAGAGCCCCGGCAGTGTGTAAGTCGCCTCTGTATCGCACAGACGTTTTCCACTCCAATTGAGTGCATATCAATTGTATTGTTTTATTAAGTATAATTTATGTAACAGTTTTCCAAATTAATTGTTTATTAAATTCAACAAAGGTTTGTAAAAATAAAATCATTTTTAAAAACCTTTCGTGCTTAATATAACACGTAACTTATATATATATATATATATATATAAGGAAGCAAAGATCACAGATTAACCTCTTACAGTGAAAACAGTATAAGCAAAAATTGTTTTTTTTTCACTTCAATTAAAACAAATGTACTTATATTATTAGTACAAAACAAAATATCCATTACCGCATTAAACACATCAATTTTAAAATATTTCCTTTTTCTTTTAACAATTCATCTGCTGATCATAATTAGGCCCAACAAATGCTTAGTGGAATATAGATTTGTATAAGAATACACAATTGCTTCAATGCTCATGACCTTGGGAATACTTCGTTGTGTGATGCGGATCTGACACGTTCAATGACAAATTACTTACGTACCTCACGTTTGTATTTATTACCCGATTTTTTATTTAATGTTCAATATTGTACAGAATTAATTACAGTTATTAGCTGGATTGACATAACTATTGAGCCACCAGGTACCAGCACGCGCTAGTCTATGACGATGCCGCTGTCTCTACTGACCGCCTAGATCTAACCATACTGAAAAAAATAAAAATATATATACTAATAGATTCTGCATCACAGTTATGTTACAGGTGACGCAGGGGCACATCCCAAGGGTCACAGCTTAGCCCCAACGGAAGTACTAATTTTGATTGCATGCCTTATCAGTTTCGAGTAGGCAGCAGAAGAAGAGGCGAATGCCATTCCTGGCATAGACTCACTAACAAGGTATTTGTAAGTTAATACAAAGGAGGGTCTTCTCCCTTAGCATAAGGTGATCCTGCAGGGTTCCTGCATGATCTGTCGCGGGGTTTTTCCTGGAAGGGTTTCTGTCTTAACAGGTTCTTTCATCCCGCTCTTAGCGCGACACTTGAAGTACTGTTTCATTTCATTATCTCCTGATTCTCCACTGAAAGAGCTAATGAGCTTGGTACATGAGCAATCAATCCCGTTTCCTTCTTTGCGGTAGGGATACGAGAGACAGAGGTAGCTCGCTAGAGGTCGGCTGCCACGAGGGCTGGGCGGATTTTGGGGACCAGACCCGGGTTAGAAAAAGAAATTCCGCTGTCCCTACCGACCGCCTAGCTCTATCCTGAGGTGGCTAGTATTCTACCCAACTTGGTTCTAACCATAATGCAAAAAATAAAAACATATATACTAATAGATTCTGCATCACAGTTATGTTCCAGGTGACGCAAGGGCACATCCAAAGGGCCACAGCTTAGCCCCAACGGAAGTACTAATTTTGATTACATCTCTTTTCAGTTTCGAGGTAGAAGAAGAAGAAGAGGTGCATATCATTCCTGGCATAGACTCGCTAACAAGGTATTTGTAAAGTAATAGGCCTACTTCTCCTTATTGCTTAGCATAACGTGGTCCAAGCCCCCCAGGGTTCCTGCATGATCTATCGTTTCTAGCAGGGTTTCTTCTGTCAGATTTTTTCATCCCGCTCTTAGCGCGACACTTACCGTACTGTTTCATTTCATTATCTCCTGATTCTCCATGGAAAGAGCTTATGAGCTTGGTACATGCTCCGTCTATCCTACATCTATCCCGTTTCCTTCACTGCAGGACCCGTCCTGCCTTCGTGATGCCTCCGTCTTACATACGCATGAAGTTAGTATCCCTACCGCCTGCGCGTGAAGGAATCGGGATAAATTGACCTTGTTCCAAGTTAATAAGCTTTTTCCAAGGAAACCCTATAGGTAAAATAAAACAGTACGTTAAGGGTCGCGCTAAGAACGGGATGAAAAACCTTTAAAGTATAAATTTCAGCATATCATTTTTTTAATCATTTCATAGTTACTTTTAAATTTCTCCTAAGTTATCCTATTTTTGGGAAACAATGCATTTCTATATAGTGTAAATTTACACTGAGTGGCACGCTACTCCTTGGGTCTGTGGATCTGCCACGAATGTCACAGATAAAGTTTGCATAGACTTAGTCTAATAAAAACACATACACTGTCCCTCTGTGAATTCGACAACAATGCATTACGAAATACACCGAACGCCACCGATAGCGGCAAGCATCACTTTGACTGGTTTTCCGGTACCAACTTGACAAAAAATAATAACCCCCAGTGAAAGTACTTAATTATGTTACATTGTGGCCGGGCAAGTCACGACTTGAGTAACAAGGCACACTGTGATTGTACTCCTTTTAAGAACGGAGTTATATAATATAACGAGAAGCACATTTAAACACAATCTTCTAGTGGTATTACATGCGAAGCGTGCTGTTCGTCCATTAAACATGTAACTATATGTAAAGGCTTGAACCTTGGTAAATCTAAGCGTTTACTAGTAAGTCGTAACGTTTATCAACTCTTAATGGTAAATTTCCAGACTCTGTGATCATCCTTCGTTCTGAACTTTTACTTGGTAAATATTCTGTTTTATATCAGGGAAACGATAAATGTTACCTAACTTAATTTAATGGCGGTCTTATGCGTGTATAGTTGTTAAAGTGGGCTGCTAAACTTACTAGGGCAGCTAGCTGAAGAAATATACATTTTTTAGTGTGTTTAAGCACATTTTATTATTTACTGCAGTTTATTTCACAGCTGAGATGGTTTCAGATAAGATGGTTCATTTTTATAAAGAAGAAGTGTCAATCAGTGGCGAGCGGTGGGATGAAACACTGAAGCACCGCTCCTGCAGGAGGCTCTAAGTAACTATAATATCTATTTCGTACTTACAATTGCTAACAATAGGTATCGATTATTCTACAAATAGGTCTGTAGCACACCGAGCGTTGATTGCGATTCTTGTCTGAACCTGAAGGCTAATGGCTTTGATAGGGAGGCTAGTGGGCAGATAGTACAGGGTGGGACAGAGGGGAGGGGAGGGGAGGTCGAGTAAACAAGTGGCCGATGAAGCTAGCTTCTGTTGACGTGTTCACCGAGACATACGAGTGAACTTAACGATTGCTGAACTAAAAAATGGAAAGAAGGAACTAGAAGAAGTGTCACATGTTGACATATGTTTTAATATGTTATGTTCACCGAGACATACGAGTGAACTTAACGATTGCTGAACTAAAAAATGGAAAAGAAGGAAGAAGGAACTAGAAGAAGTGTCACATGTTGACATATGTTTTAATATGTTATGTTCATCGAGACATACGAGTGAACTTAACGATTGCTGAACTAAAAATTGGAAAGAAGGAAGAAGGAACTGGAAGAAGTGTCACATGTTGATATATGTTTTAATATGTTATGTTCATCGAGACATACGAGTGAACTTAATGATTGCTGAACTAAAAATTGGAAAGAAGGAACTAGAAGAAGTGTCACATGTTGACATATGTTTCAATATGTTATGTTCAACGAGACATACGAGTGAACTTAACGATTGCTGAACTAAAAAATGGAAAAAAAGGAAGAAGGAACTAGAAGAAGTGTCACATGTTGACATATGTTTTAATAGTACACACTTGTAAATCAGTTATATCATTATAAGCGTGATAAATTAATCAAAACGCTATTGCAGATATAAAATAAAACTCTAATGAGCCTGTGTTTTATTTGTTCGCAATGACGACTGTATTATTAAAACTCTCATAGAAATTTCCTTTTCCTCGAATTTTTTAAGAAAAAAAAGAAATAGTAAAACTTTGTATGAAGACTCCAGTCTTGCAAACAAATGTTTAGCTAGATGGATAGGTTTCCCTGCATTTCAAATCTAGCTCCTATACAAAAATATGACTAGTTAGAGGGCAACACAAAGCAACTGCCTGTTTTTTGTTGGAACTGGTTCTTTGAGAAAGTTGGAAATTATAGCTAGCCAAAAAAAGATAAAAACCCACGGGTTAACAGAGGCTCTCCCTTTTGCCCTCAAAGTGAATTACAACAGAGATAAAACTAAAGCAGAATTTCTTTGATACAGTGGTCAACAAATTGGAAGCTAACTAAGGTCTGAAGTATGGAATTGAATTTATTTTCGTTAGTGAGTAAATAGTGAGAAA
>JBAIZL010000001.1:233777055-233804555 GCA_036971475.1 Prosapia bicincta | reverse complement strand
TATTTTATATAAGCCGAGCTGTATAACGTCATCTTGTGTAAAATAGTATTATTAAAGTCATTTTGTATGAGTCGTATTGTATAAAATCATATTATACAAGGCCGTATTGTATAAAAGCCGTGCTGTATAATGTCGTCTTGTATAACGTAGTATTGTTAAAATCATATTGTATAAAAGTCATATTATATAATGCCCCATTTTATATAGGCAGTGCTGTATAACGTCGTCTTGTGTAAAGTAGTATTGTTAAAGTCATTTTGTATGAGTCGTATTGTATAAAATCATATTATACAAGGCCGTATTGTATAAAAGCCGTGCTGTATAACGTCATCTTGTGTAAAGTAGTATTGTTAAAGTCATTTTGTATGAGTCTTATTGTATAAAATCATATTATACAAGGCCGTATTGTATAAAAGCCGTGATGTATAACGTCATCTTGTGTAAAGTAGTATTGTTAAAGTCATTTTGTATGAGTCGTATTGTATAAAATCATATTATACAAGGCCATATTGTATAAAAGCCGTGCTGTATAACGTCATCTTGTGTAAAGTAGTATTGTTAAAGTCATTTTGTATGAGTCGTATTGTATAAAATCATATTATACAAGGCCGTATTGTATAAAAGCCGTGCTGTATAACGTCATCTTGTGTAAAGTAGTATTGTTAAAGTCATTTTGTATGAGTCGTATTGTATAAAATCATATTATACAAGGCCGTATTGTATAATAGCCGTGCTGTATAATGTCGTCTTGTATTACGTAGTATTGTTAAAGTCATATTGTATATAAGTCGTATTGTATAAAATCATGTTATACAAGGCCGTATTGTATAAAAGCCGTGCTGTATAACGTCATCTTGTGTAAAGTAGTATTGTTAAAGTCATTTTGTATGAGTCGTATTGTATAAAATCATATTATACAAGGCCGTATTGTATAAAAACCGTGCTGTATAATGTCGTCTTGTATAACGTAGTATTGTTAAAGTCATATTGTATATAAGTCGTATTGTACATAGGTCGTATTGTATAAAGTCATATTATATAATGCCCTATTTTATATAAGCCGAGTTGTATAACGTCATCTTGTGTAAAGTAGTATTGTTAAAGTCATTTTGTATATAAGTCGTATTGTATATAGGTCGTATTGTATAAAGTCATATTATATAATGCCCTATTTTATATAAGCCGAGCTGTATAACGTCATCTTGTGTAAAGTAGTATTGTTAAAGTCATTTTGTATGAGTCGTATTGTATAAAATCATATTATACAAGGCCGTATTGTATAAAAGCCGTGCTGTATAATGTCGTCTTGTATAATGTAGTATTGTTAAAGTCATATTGTATAAAAGTCATATTATATAATGCCCTATTTTATATAAGCAGTGCTGTATAACGTCGTCTTGTGTAAAGTAGTATTGTTAAAGTCATTTTGTATGAGTCGTATTGTTTAAAATCATATTATACAAGGCCGTATTGTATGTAAGCTGTGCTGTATAATGCCATCTTGTATAAAGTAGTATTGTTAAAGTCATTTTGTATGAGTCGTATTGTATAAAATCATATTATACAAGGCCTTATTGTTTAAAAGCCGTGCTGTATAATGTTGTCTTGTATAGAGCAGTATTGTTAAAGTCATATTGTATAAAAGCCATATTGTATATAGGTCGTATTGTATAAAGTCATATTATATAAAGCCGGATTGTATATGACCCTTGCTGTATAACGTCGTCTTGTATAATGTAGTATTATTAAAGTCATATTGTATATAAGTCGTATTGTATATAGGTCGTATTGTATAAAGATATATGGAATATAAGTCGTATTGTAAGTAAGTCATATTGTGCAACGTCACAATGTATATAAGTCTTAGTTTTATATTTTATAAAGTCATATTGTTTAGGCCATATTGTATAAAGTTGTGAAGTATATAAGTCGTGTTTCAACTCGATAATAAATTTTTAAAAATATAGACTATTTACATTTTAAAAATTCAAAAATCATCTGTTTACTTATAGAAGTTGCTTTGACAAAAATTGTTTTAAAAAATGAAAATAATTGAACCTTTACTCTTCTTTTCTATTAAATAGTTTTAAAAAAAATACTTTTTAATCAAAATTTTAACTGCAAAACATTCTTATTTTTTTTTATGAAAGTTTCGGTAACATAATTGTCATCATCAGAGCATTTCAATTTTATTCCGTGCAATGGGTGGATCTTGACCACAATATGAGAGTAGGTACTCGTTCCTACATTCGTGATTTTATGACCTCCTATATTCTGTAATCAGTGTTTTACTGTCGCTATTTTAATCCTATTTACATGGCAATCCTTTTCAGTCCTTAGGCAATATAACCGTATGCCTGATAATCTTTAGGCTATAGACTTTATACAAAATGTGACATCGTACAGCAAACTCAGTTACAGTATTTAATCTTAAGAAGTTAAACTATTATTTACACTGACAAAGAAATGTGTTTCCATACGTTTAGAGACGTCACTGCCAAGATTAAAACCATTTTAGTTTTACAAGTTAGAGTCCTAATAGCAATGAATTCATTTACGTTTCACGTTACAAGTGCAGAAGCGTTATGTCCATTTTATCTAGATTAGTTTCTTACTGCCTAACAGAAGCTAATCGTGGCAATAATCAGCAGGAAACGTTAATATAATGATTAATATCAGTGACGAAGCATCCGGTTTGTCGTCAGCTGATCAGGTTTGTTAATAGCCTCAAATTATCGTTAATCGCCTTGACAATCTGGTTAGGCAAAGAAAGCGCACACGTGGAACTATTTACGACAGACTTGAAAGAACTTCAGAAAGATATATTGAAACAAGGCAGTAATCTCTGAAAGGAAGAACTGGTCACAAATACAAAGGTTAAGATGAGTTTAGAATAAATTTTGTCGTGATAGAAAATACATTAAGTTAACATTTTATAAAAGACGTTGCTGGAACTAATTAAATACGTCACAAAGAATCAGAAATGAAGATAAGACAAGGAAATAGCAAGCAATAAATAGGCATACGTAATAAAAGTAGACTAAAATAATCTGTAGCGAAAACGTATTGGTGGGGTGGTTTGTGAGGGTAGGCAACATTCCGAGAATGTTGGCAGGTAATTATATACCCTTATGGTGAAATTTTAAAAATGAAATAAAATAAAATTTTACACTTATTCAAACGCTTTAATTTAAACATAAGTTGACTTCAAAAGTGAATTAAATTTGTTCTTAATTTAAATAAATTACAAATGTCAAGAGTATACAATAAAAATTAAATTTAACTACATGCACTGAGCGGTATTAGGTTAAAGGCTTGCAAAAATAACAAATTCTTAAAAGCTACCATTAGATTATATTTCCCAAACTACAGTTTTATATTGAATCTTCGATACTTTTTGAAAGTTCATTAAACACACCATCGTTTGTTGCAGCGATCTCTTGGACCTAAGCCACAACTTGGCCATTTGGGAGCTTTTCGTAAGTTTTACTTCTCAGCGGGCCATCGCCTTTTTAGGATTAAGCAAGTACATTACACTACCAAAATAAGGCAAAAGTTAAACAAAATTCAACTAAGGTATTTTGAGTTTCTAAGAGAATAACGGAAAAAGTAAGAAAAAAAATTATTATTCAAAAAAATTAAAATATGAAAATAAGGCATACATGAATAAGTAAGAACAAAATTCTACTGAGGTATTTCAAAATGGTAAGAGAATTTCGGCGGAAGTCAAAAGAGAGAGAAAGAGAGAGAGAGAGAGAGAGAGAGAGCTAAACAAATAATTACAGCAGCAAAATAATACAAAAATAAATAAATAAGAGCAAAGTTACACTAACATATTTTAGAAAGTGGTAAGAGAGATAGAGAGCGAGAGACAAAATAAGAGAAGAAAAAGGAAGAGAGAATTCGAGAGAGAGAGAGAGAGAGAGAAACAAAATTCGTGCACAGAGAGAGAATTAAACAAATACTTCACAACACCAAAACAAGGCAAAGGTAACCAGCGAACTAACGCCGTCGGAATATTGTGTATGCAAATTGCCTTATCACTCGGTAATAAAGCAAGTCTATATCATGCGCAAGGGGCCGTATAAGGTAGTACAGCTGCTTTCGGCATGACTATGCACAAAAGCAGAAAATAGAAAGTTATGAATTAATCAAAACCATTCATATACGGGATGACAATGTTGCTTATAATCGACATGAATGCTCCCGTATTTCAACGTCGCCTGTATATGGCATAACTACAATATATAAAACATAAGTTATTACCAATTACAGACCACTGTTACAGAAAGAACGTCCGCCCTGACCAAATACTGAGACATTATAACAAGTTCTGAGTTTTACATTTACAGTTTACAGTGGTACCAACAATATAATTTTCGAAAAAGGAAAACTTGTCGAAACAAACATTGTTTCTGTCTATTGTTACTATTTTCAAGTAGAAAGTTTACTGTATGGTGGTGATAAACATTGACAGTGTGGTTGATGTGTACATATATGAAAATGAAGAAGAAGAAGAAGAATAGAAGAGAAGAAGAAGGGTGGCAGCAGGATACCTAGCCTCGCGACTTTAATCCTCCTCCCGAAAATACACATTTTAGAAAGATACGGAGAGTCTACCCTAGCTTGTGAAACCACTACCCCCAAGAAACCTTTCCTCAATCCATGTACCCGGAGGGCAGAACCTCCGTGGGCTGACAAGAAGTTCATCTAACGTCGATTTTTTCCATTTTGTTTATGTAAATAAAAAATACATTCAAAAGAAGATGTTGATTATAAATGTCGCCAAACTTAAATAGTGGTTAAAATTACAAATACAACCTCAATCCAGAAACACGTACGGAAATATTTAGACTGAATGTTTTTTTCTTAATGAACAAGGAATTATTTTATAATAAATATACGTTAAATTATAATATACCAATTTTTCACCCTAGCAACAAATTATGTTGTTTTGGCTATGAAAACATTTTAACGCTAACGTCCAAAGCAGCAACCAATCAGCTTACGTTACTACAATTTTTTATTTTGTTTTATAACCAAACCTATTCTAACAGGGTTTACACAATATAGTTATGTAAAATAAAATTCACGGTAAAACACACAATAGTCAAAGAATATTGAATGTTTTCATACCTTCAGTAAAATACGACGTATTTGCTGCACAATACACGTATACATTAATAAATGCGAACTGCTTCACTCATGAATCGCTTGGTTGGTGTTTGCAAAGTTAATGTTTCATAACCTAAAAAGTTACTTACACAGCTGTTTAACAATATGGTGTAACAGTGCGGTAACTTCTGAAGGATTTCTTGATAAAGTGTGATTGTAAAGTGAGGTTAGGTTTCCATGGCGATAAGGTTTCAACCACTATTTAAGGTTTACGACTTTTAAAACCATATTTTTAGTAGCATATGTAAAAAAAAAATATTTGTCAATTATTACGAAATAAATCTGTAACTTTATTAAATTCTAAGATATTTTTTCAAAGTAATATTTCTGAAAATAATAGACAGTCTTTGATTAAAAAATTACTGTATTAATATCTGTAAATACATTTTTCTAACTTCTCATTTTATGTTAGCGTTATAACTGTGGAATATATTTTCTATTATAAAATTAGGAAGAGATTATGTTTATAAATGTTTAGCAAATGTTTTAAATATAATAGACTACTATTTAAAATACACAAACCTCTTGAAAATATGTTTGACTAAAACAATAAACAAGGGTCGTTCCCATGCAGCTTTTAGATAATCATACGAGTTTTCTATTAGGCCGTATTCACCATTATGACGACTGATGGCAGACGGCTGCCGGGTTCAAATGGCAAACAGCTGTTGGGTAATCATAAGAATTTTCTATTGGTGTAAACGTCATTATGTCGACTGATGGCAGACGACTGCCGGGTTCAAATGGCAATCAGCTGCTGGATAGTCATAAAAGTTTTCTATTAGGTGTAAACACTATAGTAATGACAACCGGATTCAAATGACAAACAGCTGTTGGATAATCATAAGAGTTTTCTATTAGGTGTAAACGCCATTATGACGACTGATGGCAGACGACTACCGGGTTCAAATGGCAATCAGCTGTTGGATAATTATAAGAGTTTTCTATTAGGTGTAAATGCCATTATGACGACTGAAGGCAGACGACTACCGGGTTCAAATGGCAATCAGCTGTTGGATAATTATAAGAGTTTTCTATTAGGTGTAAATGCCATTATGACGACTGAAGGCAGACGACTACCGGGTTCAAATGGCAATCAGCTGTTGGATAATTATAAGAGTTTTCTATTAGGTGTAAATGCCATTATGACGACTGAAGGCAGACGACTGTCGGGTTCAAATGGCAATCAGATGTTCGATAATCATAAGAGTTTTCTATTAGGTGTAAACACTATAGTAATGACAACCGGATTCAAATGACAAACAGCTGTTGGATAATCATAAGAGTTTTCTATTAGGTGTAAACGCCATTATGACGACTGATGGCAGACGACTACCGGGTTCAAATGGCAATCAGATGTTCGATAATCATAAGAGTTTTCTATTAGGTGTAAACACTATAGTAATGACAACCGGATTCAAATGACAAACAGCTGTTGGATAATCATAAGAGTTTTCTATTAGGTGTAAATGCCATTATGACGACTGAAGGCAGACGACTGTCGGGTTCAAATGGCAATCAGATGTTCGATAATCATAAGAGTTTTCTATTAGGTGTAAACACTATAGTAATGACAACCGGATTCAAATGACAAACAGCTGTTGGATAATCATAAGAGTTTTCTATTAGGTGTAAACGCCATTATGACGACTGATGGCAGACGACTACCGGGTTCAAATGGCAATCAGCTGTTGGATAATTATAAGAGTTTTCTATTAGGTGTAAATGCCATTATGACGACTGAAGGCAGACGACTACCGGGTTCAAATGGCAATCAGCTGTTGGATAATTATAAGAGTTTTCTATTAGATGTAAATGCCATTATGACGACTGATGGCAGACGACTACCGGGTTCAAATGGCAATCAGCTGTTGGATAATTATAAGAGTTTTCTATTAGGTGTAAACGCCATTATGACGACTGGTGGCAGACTGCCCGGTTCAATGGCAAACAGCTGTTGAATAATCATAGGAGTTTTCTATTAGGTGTAAACGCCATTATGACGACTGATGGCAGACGACTACCGGGTTCAAATGGCAATCAGCTGTTGGATAATTATAAGAGTTTTCTATTACGTGTAAACGCCATTATGACGACTGATGGCAGACGACTATCGGGTTCAAATGGCAATCAGCTGTTGGATAATTATAAGAGTTTTCTATTAGATGTAAATGCCATTATGACGACTGATGGTAGACGACTATCGGGTTCAAATGGCAATCAGCTGTTGGATAATTATAAGAGTTTTCTATTACGTGTAAACGCCATTATGACGACTGATGGCAGACGACTGCCGGGTTCAAATGGCAAACAGCTGTTGGATAATTATAAGAGTTTTCTATTACGTGTAAACGCCATTATGACGACTGATGGTAGACGACTATCGGGTTCAAATGGCAATCAGCTGTTGGATAATTATAAGAGTTTTCTATTACGTGTAAACGCCATTATGACGACTGATGGCAGACGACTGCCGGGTTCAAATGGCAAACAGCTGTTGAATTATCATAGGAGTTTCCTATTAGGTGTAAACGCCATTATGACGACTGATGGTAGACGACTATCGGGTTCAAATGGCAATCAGCTGTTGGATAATTATAAGAGTTTTCTATTACGTGTAAACGCCATTATGACGACTGATGGCAGACGACTGCCGGGTTCAAATGGCAAACAGCTGTTGAATAATCATAAGAGTTTTCTATTACGTGTAAACGCCATTATGACGACTGATGGCAGACGATTATCGGGTTCAAATGGCAATCAGCTGTTGGATAATTATAAGAGTTTTCTATTAGGTGTAAATGCCATTATGACGACTGAAGGCAGACGACTCCCGGGTTCAAATGGCAATCAGATGTTCGATAATCATAAGAGTTTTCTATTACGTGTAAACGCCATTTTGACAACTACCGGATTCAAATGACAAACAGCTGATTTAAAAATCAGTTTGAATAAATGTTATATTGCATCTTGTGTAGTTTTATTTTGTTTTAAAAAACTGACGGATTTATTGAAATTTAACATTTTGAAGACACAACTTAGGAGTTCCTAAGTTTTACTAATTTCAAAAAATGATATAAACAAAATTTTACAACAAAATAAAAGAACTTGTTAAACACATTTGGTCTACAGAGAAAAAAAAATTCACAAACCTGACAACATTATGAAAATATCGATATATTTCCGCGTGTTGAAATATCCAAGTGCTGTCAACTCACGTATACACAAAGATTTTTCTTTATTAAATAAAAACAAAAAATTAACACTTTTTTTTATAAAAAGTAAGTTTTATGTTTATCGAACTCGATTAAAAGGTAAAAAAACTTCAGGTGGTCAGTAAAAACATGTCTGTATGACACAAATCCGAAACCCGCAGTGTGACAGAGCTTGCGCACGCCGGGGATCGATCTGTCCAGACAGTCAACGTGCTGGCGACACCAACATTATAAACTCTTGTTTAGTGGCTTATAAACAACTCTTCAACTCGTAATAATATTTTAAAAAATTAATAATTTTTATTATAGTTTAAAGTTATAGTTTCAACTTCCGCTTTGTTTTTATGCAAATGTTGTGTAAAACTACACTCTAAACAAAAATAAAGTGACTCCGTGCCTCAAGCCATACACAATGACACGTTAAATACCGTCGTACAAACATAACCTTACTTTTGAAAGGAGCTCCTTTATTAAATATTTTTTCAGGAATTATAATGGAATGCTATATTACATTACTATACAACCAGGATTTGATCTGGAGTGAGTTAAATGAAGGGAGGCTCTGCCCCATTACCAGGCCTATTTAGCCAAGAGTTTTATATAGCTTCTTTGAATAAACTGATATCACGTAACAGATGTTAATAATGGTATAATGAAGTTACATCCTCTATATTTATTCGCGAAATGATAACAAGTTTTGTAAATCTGGAGCAAACCTGTACTTTAGCCAGAACCTTTAAGTAGGGTAGCTGAGCCCCTCAACCCCCCTTGGCTATGGGCCTGTATACAGTAGACCCTCGTAACTCTTAGGTCCTGTATTCGCGGTTGGCGAAATTACAAGATATCTTGCTAATATGTATATTAAGAAAAAGAAGACAAGAAAGACAGTATAGTCATTGTGGAGGTTGCAGGATACTGTGTTCTCGTCTTATTTATTTTGTATGGTACTGAAGTTATTTATCACAAAGAAATCTGATTATTCTCCAAACATCTGTTATTCTACAATAAAAATATTGAAAAGAACCCCAATACCACAAAAATAATCAAAAATAACAAATAAAACAAGTTACTAAAGATTAAACCCTTATGTACATTTCGATGACCATGTCATCATCATCAGAGATCATTCTAGTTTGTAACTTCTTGTGTGCTAGATTGTGTTTTGTAACAAGACCCTCTGATGATGATGACATGGTCATCGAAATGTACATAAGGGTTTAATCTTTAGTAACTTGTTTTATTTGTTATTTTTGATTATTTTTGTGGTATTGGGGTTCTTTTCAATATTTTTATTGTAATATATTGTACCACTGTGCTCTTGATATTGTGTATCTGTTATTCTGTACACTACTACTCAAAAGATAGGCATTCTTATAGATTAATTGTATGTTTAGGGAAACAGTTAGCTGCAGCCGTTACTGAAATTGATCCATCTTTAGAATGGGGAATAAAATAAAATCGAGGGCTGGAAGAAGAACTATCGCTATATAAAGAACTGTGTAAAGAACTAGAAAAAAATTTACAAAAAATAAAATAACAAGTTTTTTATATTCAAATAAACAGTGCTTAAAAGATTATTTGCCTAAAATTAATTGTTTAAACATTTAGTGGATAGTGTTTAACAATAAAGAATACGTGTGTGTGGGTGAGCGAGCATATTTAATAGAATTTTTGTCGGGTTGAAAGGAAACGTAATTAACAATAAATATGTGAATCTAATTATGCAGTAAATATATCAAACTGTATTATAAGTGTACAGTATAGCTCAACATTTTTTGTGTGGAACGTAACTCTGACCTTTACAGTTGGTTTTAGTATTCCCAGTCAGTTAGGGGATGTTAACCCTCGCGAAGAACGAGGGATTTCTGTAAAAAATTTCTTATCAAGTGGCCGGTTAGGTTTGTATACGAAACACAAAAGTTATAACTTTCCTATTATACGGTAAACCTAACCTATCCGGATACGCTGTTGGTAGATTCGGTAAAGAGAAACTGTTGTGGATTTGCGCATCAACAGACATTGCGTAGCAATTGTAGACTGCCCAACTACTACTACCAAACCTAACCTAACCGCAGAGGCCTACTTTGTTAAACAGTTGAGAATTTGCGCATCAACAGACATCGTTTAGCGGTTGTAGGTTACTCAACATACGATACACTTGCTACATTAAATTAAACAAATAAAATAATATTTTTACAACCAATCCTAACCTAAGCGCAGAGGCCTACTTTGTTAAACAGTTGAGCATTTGCGCATCAACAGACATCGTTTAGCGGTTGTAGGTTACTCAACATACGATACACTTGCTACATTAAATTAAACAAATAAAATAATATTTTTACAACCAATCCTAACCTAAGCGCAGAGGCCTACTTTGTTAAACAGTTGAGCATGTGCGCATCAACAGACATCGTTTAGCGGTTGTAGGTTACTCAACATACGATACACTTGCTACATTAAATTAAACAAATAAAATAATATTTTTACAACCAATCCTAACCTAAGCGCAGAGGCCTACTTTGTTAAACAGTTGAGCATTTGCGCATCAACAGACATCGTTTAGCGGTTGTAGGTTACTCAACATACGATACACTTGCTACATTAAATTAAACAAATAAAATAATATTTTTACAACCAATCCTAACCTAAGCGCAGAGGCCTACTTTGTTAAACAGTTGAGCATTTGCGCATCAACAGACATCGTTTACAGGTTGTAGGTTACTCAACATACGATACACTTGCTACATTAAATTAAACAAATAAAATAATATTTTTATAACCAATCCTAACCTATCAGCAGAGGCCTACTTTGTTAAACAGTTGAGCATTTGCGCATCAACAGACATCGTTTAGCGGTTGTAGGTTACTCAACATACGATACACTTGCTACATTAAATTAAACAAATAAAATAATATTTTTATAACCAATCCTAACCTATCAGCAGAGGCCTACTTTGTTAAACAGTTGAGCATTTGCGCATCAACAGACATCGTTTAGCGGTTGTAGGTTACTCAACATACGATACACTTGCTACATTAAATTAAACAAATAAAATAATATTTTTATAACCAATCCTAACCTATCAGCAGAGGCCTACTTTGTTAAACAGTTGAGCATTTGCGCATCAACAGACATCGTTTAGCGGTTGTAGGTTACTCAACATACGATACACTTGCTACATTAAATTAAACAAATAAAATAATATTTTTACAACCAATCCTAACCTAAGCGCAGAGGCCTACTTTGTTAAACAGTTGAGCATTTGCGCATCAACAGACATCGTTTACAGGTTGTAGGTTACTCAACATACGATACACTTGCTACATTAAATTAAACAAATAAAATAATATTTTTACAACCAATCCTAACCTAAGCGCAGAGGCCTACTTTGTTAAACAGTTGAGCATTTGCGCATCAACAGACATCGTTTAGCGGTTGTAGGTTACTCAACATACGATACACTTGCTACATTAAATTAAACAAATAAAATAATATTTTTACAACCAATCCTAACCTAAGCGCAGAGGCCTACTTTGTTAAACAGTTGAGCATTTGCGCATCAACAGACATCGTTTACAGGTTGTAGGTTACTCAACATACGATACACTTGCTACATTAAATTAAACAAATAAAATAATATTTTTACAACCAATCCTAACCTAAGCGCAGAGGCCTACTTTGTTAAACAGTTGAGCATTTGCGCATCAACAGACATCGTTTAGCGGTTGTAGGTTACTCAACATACGATACACTTGCTACATTAAGTTAAACAATAAAATAATATTTTTACAACCAATCCTAACCTAAGCGCAGAGGCCTACTTTGTTAAACAGTTGTGCATTTTGCGCATCAACAGACATCGTTTACAGGTTGTAGGTTACTCAACATACGATACACTTGCTACATTAAATTAAACAAATAAAATAATATTTTTACAACCAATCCTAACCTAAGCGCAGAGGCCTACTTTGTTAAACAGTTGAGCATTTGCGCATCAACAGACATCGTTTAGCGGTTGTAGGTTACTCAACATACGATACACTTGCTACATTAAGTTAAACAAATAAAATAATATTTTTATAACCAGACCTAACCTAATCGCAAAAGGCCTACTTTGTTAAACAGTTGAGCATTTGCGCATCAACAGACATCGTTTAGCGGTTGTAGGTTACTCAACATACGATACACTTGCTACATTAAGTTAAACAAATAAAATAATATTTTTATAACCAAACCTAACCTAAGCGCAGAGGCCTACTTTGTTAAACAGTGAGAATTTGCGCATCAACAGACATCGTTTAGCGGTTGTAGGTTACTCAACATACGATACACTTGCTACATTAAGTTAAACAAATAAAATAATATTTTTATAACCAATCCTAACCTAAGCGCAGAGGCCTACTTTGTTAAACAGTTGAGCATTTGCGCATCAACAGACATCGTTTAGCGGTTGTAGGTTACTCAACATACGATACACTTGCTACATTAAGTTAAACAAATAAAATAATATTTTTATAACCAATCCTAACCTAAGCGCAGAGGCCTACTTTGTTAAACAGTTGAGCATTTGCGCATCAACAGACATCGTTTAGCGGTTGTAGGTTACTCAACATACGATACACTTGCTACATTAAGTTAAACAAATAAAATAATATTTTTATAACCAATCCTAACCTAAGCGCAGAGGCCTACTTTGTTAAACAGTTGAGCATTTGCGCATCAACAGACATCGTTTAGCGGTTGTAGGTTACTCAACATACGATACACTTGCTACATTAAGTTAAACAAATAAAATAATATTTTTATAACCAATCCTAACCTAAGCGCAGAGGCCTACTTTGTTAAACAGTTGAGCATTTGCGCATCAACAGACATCGTTTAGCGGTTGTAGGTTACTCAACATACGATACACTTGCTACATTAAGTTAAACAAATAAAATAATATTTTTATAACCAATCCTAACCTAAGCGCAGAGGCCTACTTTGTTAAACAGTGAGAATTTGCGCATCAACAGACATCGTTTAGCGGTTGTAGGTTACTCAACATACGATACACTTGCTACATTAAGTTAAACAAATAAAATAATATTTTTATAACCAAACCTAACCTAATCGCAAAAGGCCTACTTTGTTAAACAGTGAGAATTTGCGCATCAACAGACATCGTTTAGCGGTTGTAGGTTACTCAACATACGATACACTTGCTACATTAAGTTAAACAAATAAAATAATATTTTTATAACCAGACCTAACCTAATCGCAAAAGGCCTACTTTGTTAAACAGTTGAGCATTTGCGCATCAACAGACATCGTTTAGCGGTTGTAGGTTACTCAACATACGATACACTTGCTACATTAAGCTAAACAAATAAAATAATATTTTTATAACCAAACCTAACCTAACCGCAGAGGCCTACTTTGTTAAACAGTTGAGCATTTTGCGCATCAACAGACATCGTTTAGCGGTTGTAGGTTACTCAACACACGATACACTTGCTACATTAAGTTAAACAAATAAAATAATATTTTTATAACCAAACCTAACCTAATCGCAAAAGGCCTACTTTGTTAAACAGTGAGAATTTGCGCATCAACAGACATCGTTTAGCGGTTGTAGGTTACTCAACATACGATACACTTGCTACATTAAGTTAAACAAATAAAATAATATTTTTATAACCAGACCTAACCTAATCGCAAAAGGCCTACTTTGTTAAACAGTTGAGCATTTGCGCATCAACAGACATCGTTTAGCGGTTGTAGGTTACTCAACATACGATACACTTGCTACATTAAGCTAAACAAATAAAATAATATTTTTATAACCAATCCTAACCTAAGCGCAGAGGCCTACATTGTTAAACAGTTGAGCATTTGCGCATCAACAGACATCGTTTAGCGGTTGTAGGTTACTCAACATACGATACACTTGCTACATTAAGTTAAACAAATAAAATAATATTTTTATAACCAATCCTAACCTATCCACAGAGGCCTACATTGTTAAACAGTTGAGCATTTGCGCATCAACAGACATCGTTTAGCGGTTGTAGGTTACTCAACATACGATACACTTGCTACATTAAGTTAAACAAATAAAATAATATTTTTATAACCAATCCTAACCTAAGCGCAGAGGCCTACTTTGTTAAACAGTTGAGCATTTGCGCATCAACAGACATCGTTTAGCGGTTGTAGGTTACTCAACACACGATACACTTGCTACATTAAGTTAAACAAATAAAATAATATTTTTATAACCAAACCTAACCTAACCGCAGAGGCCTACATTGTTAAACAGTTGAGCATGTGCGCATCAACAGACATCGTTTAGCGGTTGTAGGTTACTCAACATACGATACACTTGCTACATTAAGTTAAACAAATAAAATAATATTTTTATAACCAATCCTAACCTAAGCGCAGAGGCCTACTTTGTTAAACAGTTGAGCATTTGCGCATCAACAGACATCGTTTAGCGGTTGTAGGTTACTCAACATACGATACACTTGCTACATTAAGCTAAACAAATAAAATAATATTTTTATAACCAATCCTAACCTAAGCGCAGAGGCCTACTTTGTTAAACAGTTGAGCATTTGCGCATCAACAGACATCGTTTAGCGGTTGTAGGTTACTCAACATACGATACACTTGCTACATTAAGTTAAACAAATAAAATAATATTTTTATAACCAATCCTAACCTAAGCGCAGAGGCCTACTTTGTTAAACAGTTGAGCATTTGCGCATCAACAGACATCGTTTAGCGGTTGTAGGTTACTCAACATACGATACACTTGCTACATTAAGCTAAACAAATAAAATAATATTTTTATAACCAATCCTAACCTAAGCGCAGAGGCCTACTTTGTTAAACAGTTGAGCATTTGCGCACCAACAGACATCGTTTAGCGGTTGTAGGTTACTCAACATACGATACACTTGCTACATTAAGCTAAACAAATAAAATAATATTTTTATAACCAATCCTAACCTAAGCGCAGAGGCCTACTTTGTTAAACAGTTGAGCATTTGCGCATCAACAGACATCGTTTAGCGGTTGTAGGTTACTCAACATACGATACACTTGCTACATTAAGTTAAACAAATAAAATAATATTTTTATAACCAAACCTAACCTAACCGCAGAGGACTACTTTGTTAAACAGTTGAGCATTTGCGCATCAACAGACATCGTTTAGCGGTTGTAGGTTACTCAACATACGATACACTTGCTACATTAAGCTAAACAAATAAAATAATATTTTTATAACCAATCCTAACCTAAGCGCAGAGGCCTACTTTGTTAAACAGTTGAGCATTTGCGCATCAACAGACATCGTTTAGCGGTTGTAGGTTACTCAACATACGATACACTTGCTACATTAAGCTAAACAAATAAAATAATATTTTTATAACCAATCCTAACCTAAGCGCAGAGGCCTACTTTGTTAAACAGTTGAGCATTTGCGCATCAACAGACATCGTTTAGCGGTTGTAGGTTACTCAACATACGATACACTTGCTACATTAAGCTAAACAAATAAAATAATATTTTTATAACCAATCCTAACCTAAGCGCAGAGGCCTACTTTGTTAAACAGTTGAGCATTTGCGCATCAACAGACATCGTTTAGCGGTTGTAGGTTACTCAACATACGATACACTTGCTACATTAAGCTAAACAAATAAAATAATATTTTTATAACCAATCCTAACCTAAGCGCAGAGGCCTACTTTGTTAAACAGTTGAGCATTTGCGCATCAACAGACATCGTTTAGCGGTTGTAGGTTACTCAACATACGATACACTTGCTACATTAAGCTAAACAAATAAAATAATATTTTTATAACCAATCCTAACCTAAGCGCAGAGGCCTACTTTGTTAAACAGTTGAGCATTTGCGCATCAACAGACATCGTTTAGCGGTTGTAGGTTACTCAACATACGATACACTTGCTACATTAAGTTAAACAAATAAAATAATATTTTTATAACCAAACCTAACCTAACCGCAGAGGACTACTTTGTTAAACAGTTGAGCATTTGCGCATCAACAGACATCGTTTAGCGGTTGTAGGTTACTCAACATACGATACACTTGCTACATTAAGCTAAACAAATAAAATAATATTTTTATAACCAATCCTAACCTAAGCGCAGAGGCCTACTTTGTTAAACAGTTGAGCATTTGCGCATCAACAGACATCGTTTAGCGGTTGTAGGTTACTCAACATACGATACACTTGCTACATTAAGTTAAACAAATAAAATAATATTTTTATAACCAATCCTAACCTAAGCGCAGAGGCCTACTTTGTTAAACAGTTGAGCATTTGCGCATCAACAGACATCGTTTAGCGGTTGTAGGTTACTCAACATACGATACACTTGCTACATTAAGTTAAACAAATAAAATAATATTTTTACAACCAATCCTAACCTAAGCGCAGAGGCCTACTTTGTTAAACAGTTGAGCATTTGCGCATCAACAGACATCGTTTAGCGGTTGTAGGTTACTCAACACACGATACACTTGCTACATTAAGTTAAACAAATAAAATAATATTTTTACAACCAATCCTAACCTAAGCGCAGAGGCCTACTTTGTTAAACAGTTGAGCATTTGCGCATCAACAGACATCGTTTAGCGGTTGTAGGTTACTCAACACACGATACACTTGCTACATTAAGTTAAACAAATAAAATAATATTTTTATAACCAATCCTAACCTAAGCGCAGAGGCCTACTTTGTTAAACAGTTGAGCATTTGCGCATCAACAGACATCGTTTAGCGGTTGTAGGTTACTCAACATACGATACACTTGCTACATTAAGCTAAACAAATAAAATAATATTTTTATAACCAATCCTAACCTAAGCGCAGAGGCCTACTTTGTTAAACAGTTGAGCATTTGCGCATCAACAGACATCGTTTAGCGGTTGTAGGTTACTCAACATACGATACACTTGCTACATTAAGCTAAACAAATAAAATAATATTTTTATAACCAATCCTAACCTAAGCGCAGAGGCCTACTTTGTTAAACAGTTGAGCATTTGCGCATCAACAGACATCGTTTAGCGGTTGTAGGTTACTCAACATACGATACACTTGCTACATTAAGCTAAACAAATAAAATAATATTTTTATAACCAATCCTAACCTAAGCGCAGAGGCCTACTTTGTTAAACAGTTGAGCATTTGCGCATCAACAGACATCGTTTAGCGGTTGTAGGTTACTCAACATACGATACACTTGCTACATTAAGCTAAACAAATAAAATAATATTTTTATAACCAATCCTAACCTAAGCGCAGAGGCCTACTTTGTTAAACAGTTGAGCATTTGCGCATCAACAGACATCGTTTAGCGGTTGTAGGTTACTCAACATACGATACACTTGCTACATTAAGTTAAACAAATAAAATAATATTTTTATAACCAATCCTAACCTAAGCGCAGAGGCCTACTTTGTTAAACAGTTGAGCATTTGCGCATCAACAGACATCGTTTAGCGGTTGTAGGTTACTCAACATACGATACACTTGCTACATTAAGTTAAACAAATAAAATAATATTTTTATAACCAAACCTAACCTAAGCGCAGAGGCCTACTTTGTTAAACAGTTGAGCATTTTGCGCATCAACAGACATCGTTTAGCGGTTGTAGGTTACTCAACATACGATACACTTGCTACATTAAGTTAAACAAATAAAATAATATTTTTACAACCAATCCTAACCTAACCAGATACTCTGTTGCTAGACTACAAAATAGTTATATAATAATTGAATGGCTTCATAAAGAAACCATTTTGTTTATTTACGTTGTGAATTCGGCCTTTTTTATTAATTTAATTATAATTTTGACTATAATTTATGGTTTGTGACATTTAAAATATTTAATACTTATTTGAAGGACTTAAGTAAACATGTTTTTCTTTTATTTTGTATTTTTAAGGCCTCTTTCAGGATTGCCGTCGTTCACATGAGTTATGGTTTTTATGTCATATACTAAAGAAGGGGACATTAACATCCTTTGCAAATCTTCTCTGTAACTCCCCATTTTGAGGAGATTACAAATCTAGCATCGAAGATTAAAAAGATTGCGTAACGGTTTTAAAAAACAGCGTAAGCTTCATAAAACATAACTTTTGTTAAACCTTTTCTACCTACCAAAACGCCATCTGGTCTACGGTTCCAACACCTGACCAAGGCCATCATTATAACTGGACATCTCCGTACAGTAAAGTGCCGTACAGGTCCTGCGTGTCATAGAAAATTATCCAGGATACATAGCTTTTACTCAGCATTTTGTAATTATCATAACAAGGTTAGGTTAGTTTTTGTAAAAATATCAAAACCTTATTGTCGAACCTGAACGTTAACAAGAGCGCTAGATTTTTTAAATTATTCATATCCATTACGATTAATGTTACCGTCGCTAAGTTTGCTATGGTCGACACGTTCCTGTAAGGACAAATTCATCGATGCTATAAAAATAACAAAGAAAACTCTAACACTGGAAATAATTCTTGACCCTGAATAACAAAATCTGATCATAAATTATGAGCAAAAGCAAGAATCAAGTAATAATGAGCCCCAACTCACAATTATTAATTTATTTCCTCATGCATGTGTCAAGGCAAAATCATCATCATCATCATGTTCGGTAAATACAATTATACAAATTCTACAATATAATATTTATAGTTATAAATTAGAATTTGTGTAGTTAAAATAATTATTTATGGTAAATTTCTTACTGAAACGCGTATAAGAAAATACATTACTAATTATGAGTTGGAGCTTGTTATTACTTGATTTATAATGAAGTTTTAAAATATACATTGTTTAAAACTAAAATCTGTAATGCATGAGTTTATTTGAAACATTTTAGACCATCCTACTTTATAAATGGGCGCAGGAAATTGTCCGTCTTTGACTGGAAATTGCTTATTAATTATTTAAACAAGAAAAAGCCACAAGAAAACCTTACTGCTCTTTTATTTGTAATTTGTTATATTCAATTTGAACAGTTTAATAAAATGTACCACATTTTCTGTTCTACGAGCACAGTTTTTACTGAGAGCTTTGGTCTACTTTTAAAGGTTAATTTTATCCATAGTTGATATCATAAGATATACTTGCAAAAAAGCCTTTATTTTACAAATACAAATTTTTTAACCCCGTTTGGTGGATAATTTCTTCATACGTTGTTTGCCCAGTATTTACAAGACCAAAATTGAAAAAGTTCTTCATTTACGTTTTTTTTTAGAGTCAAACCCTATATTAATTTCTTTTTTAAGAAAAACTGAGCAAATGGTCAATGTCGATTGTAGAAGCCTACACAACGAAATGTGCGAGCCAGTTGGCCCCGTGGTCGCTGCAGTCCTGTGTAGGTGGGACAGAGCGTGTTCGGGCTTGGTGGCGCAGTGATTGCCGCAGGCCTCCACAGTTGGGACGAAAAGCGTGGTGCGGGCCTGGTGGCCCAGACATTATTGCAGTCCTGGGCAGGTGGGACGCAGAGCGTAGTGCAAGCGTGGTGGCGCTGTGGTTGCTGCAGTCCTCTACAGTTGGGAGCAAAAGAGTTGTGCGGGATTGTTGGCCCAGACATTATTGCAGTCCTGTGCAGGTGGGACGCAGAGCATAGTGCAAGCGTGGAGGCGCTGTGGTTGCTGCAGTCCTCTACAGGTGGGTCGCAAAGAGTTGTGCGGGTTTGGTGGCCCAGACATTATTGCAGTCCTGTGCAGGTGGGACGCAGAGCGTAGTGCAAGCGTGGTGGCGCTGTGGTTGCTGCAGTCCTCTACAGTTGGGACCAAAAGAGTTGTGCGGGATTGTTGGCCCAGACATTATTGCAGTCCTGGGCAGGTGGGACGCAGAGCGTAGTGCAAGCGTGGTGGCGCTGTGGTTGCTGCAGTCCTCTACAGTTGGGACCAAAAGAGTTGTGCGGGATTGTTGGCCCAGACATTATTGCAGTCCTGTGCAGGTGGGACGCAGAGCGTAGTGCAAGCGTGGTGGCGCTGTGGTTGCTGCAGTCCTCTACAGGTGGGTCGCAAAGAGTGTTGCGAAATAGGTGGCGCAGTGATCGCTGCAGTCCTGTTTTTATTACTCGGTAGCTCAGGTTACTTTCGGTATTGTAGATTACGGGAAAGTGTTAAAATGTATAACTTATTTATCAATTTATACATATTCTTCATTTAGATTTATTTTGTTGCTTTAAAGCAAACAGTATTTTTACATAAAGGTAAATGTAGCCACATGAATTTATAAATAAATTTTATAAATTGTAAGATTCAGTTATGTATACTGCAATTATAATATTAAAAGGGGTTGTTTTTTCAATTCCTTCTATTAGCTCACACTCTCCTGATACATATATATATATAGTGTACACATTTTTAGTCGTTAATAAAATCCGTTTTTATTTATCCACCTTTTTTAAACATACAGTGGATGACAATTGAAGTTAATACATATTTTTCAAATATTTAATCAAATTATAAAAATTTGGTGGGTCTAGGTCGGAATTGAACTGAGTATATCCAAGTTCGAGGTCTAGCACTACCAAAGCCAACTTCCCCACGGCTAGAAATGTACTTCTCAAAGATGTATATGAATTTTTCTTTTGCCCCCATTCAAAACCTCCATTGTATAACTTTAAACTGTTCCCATGGTTACTACAAAATATCATAAATAGCGCTGTAGGGTTAAAAATGGATGGAACGAATAAAATAAACAAACTGGATTAACGGTATCGAACCTTGCTTCACAAACGGATAATGCGAAAGAAAGAAAAATGAAAAGAAACTACAACACAATGCAAGCGACAAAAAAAGAAAGCGTATAAATAAAAACAAACAAAAATAATAGTCTAACACCATACATAGAACGGAAAATGAAAAATTGTAAAGAGATTCGCTTTCTATTTTGGCATCTAAAATTGTTATTCTAACATATGTATATACTTATTTATATTAAATGTAATTATAAAATGAAAAAAATCTAAAATTTTTCTTTGTTGGTTTCAGTAAGAATTGACTTTTTTTATTATTATGTTACTTTTTTAAGTTTTGTAAATGAAATTAACAAAAGTTTGTTTAAAGTATAGAATAACAATTGGTTAATAGTTGGCTAAAATATATTCTACTGCCAATAATATTTTGTATATATGCTCCTAATAAATTGTAAGGGAAATGTATTTCCCTATTACCTTATTTTAATTTTTAGCTAAATTTAACTTTATTCTTCATTATTAGAAATTTTACAGTTCTATCGTGTAGTCAAAGCGAAAAACATTCTATTGGGGTACCGAAATATGTCCAAAGATAATACAGGTTTCACAAAGAGCTTTCTTTAATTAACAAAACCAGCGCGATGTTGAGGTTACTGCACATTGTGGCGCAGTGTTAAAGGCATGCGCAGAAGAGCTTTTAGATGGGTGCACAGACAACGTTAACATGCAAGTACATTCTGTAAAATAGCAAACGGGAAGTTTTTGTAATTTTTTGTATGATTTTGTTTAGAAAATTTTCTGTAAAATTGTATTCTTTTGCAGTGTCTTGTCGAATAAATATAGACACACACTTACACTTACACGCACGCACGCACCATATATATATATATGAGACTAATAAATGACCATTGTCTTGCCACCATTCTATTGATAATACCTAAATAGAAAATGATGTAGAATTTTAATTAGGTGTTAAATGAGATAATGTTTTCTATGCTCATATTTGTGTATGTAGGTCTATATTAACATTAAAATAATGAATTTTCTCAGAAGATTTTGTACTGGGTTTTACGCTTCAGAGAAACCTAAAAGTATGCGGGTGGTCATCTGCTTCACGAAAAGTAGCCAGGTGCATTTACTAGGTGTTTATTCTGGAGAGCTGAGTTTATTTAGCATACTGATGGTGAAGATTGGGTGACTGACTAATATTATCGTCTTTCTATGCAAATTTACAACTATATAGAATAAAAGGTTTGAGTAAAAAAATATACGAAGTATTTATGTTTATATGAAAGCGTGTACATACATGTTGTGAATTAGGGCCAAATTTTCAATGCAATTTGTTATCTACAGTAAAATTATATAAAAAGAAAAGAGTACAATTTGTATATGTGGGATCGGAGTGGGTTCTGATACGATCTGAGAGGAGGTGGGGGGGGGGTAGGTTGGCAAAGACGTTAGGACGTGGTCTGAAGATTAGTGGAGGTCCAGTCGAGTAACTATAGGTTGATAATCCAGTTCTACTGAACGCTTAGCAAAGAGGGTGGAAATTTAGATGTAGGAAATGGAAATCTCAGTAAAAAGGGGGATAAAGTTACCCTTAAATTTATTTAACTCATGTATTTTATGAAAGGTCCAACAAGATTAATTCACACGCACGCACGCACACACGCACGCACGCACGCACACACATTCACACACACACACACACACACACACACACACACACACACACACACACACACACACACACACACACACACACACACACACACACACACACACACACACACACACACACACACACACACACACACACACACACACACACACACACACACACACACACACACACACACACACACACACACACACACACACACACACACACACACACACACACACACACACACACACACACATATATATATAGGTTTCTATTGTTGCTTTAGTGATAGTCTGCGTGTTTATTTAATAAAAGCAATACTGCAAAACTCTCCAAAGTGGAAGTTCACATCCTACTGCAGTAAGAAGTGTAATGAAACTAACGATATATCACTGACAAAATACAAAGTAAATGAGGTGATCAAGGTTTTTTTAAGGCGATCAGCCAGAATGACCATTATCACCTATTAAGTACAGGAAAAGATGGTAAACATAGGATTAAGCGGAACATAAAAATCACTAGTTTAGGACATACGAAAGACATTATGACATTACGTGTACAGGGTCTCGCTCCTGAAGTAGATTTGCTCTTAACCCGGGTAGATAAGATGTTTACCCGGTTAGGTGATCACAGCCTTTAGTCCGCCAATCAAGAGGAGGGGATTTAGTGGCCCAGAGGTAATGCAGGTTATGGCAATGGTTGCATATAGGATTATGAGGATCATAGCTTTTGGTATTGGCCTGGAATTCAGGATGGGCATTTCCTTGCGGGAGGGCTTTTATTTGAGGGGGACGGAAAAGGTTTATTTAATATAATGCGAACATGGTTAACTGACATATTTATAAGAGCTTACAGTTCACAAGGCGACTAAAACTAGAGTACTCGTGACTCAAGATTACCACTTAAACAATTAAAGCTACAAATTTGCCTAAGAATTTGGTACAAAGGGACTTAATGCTACAAATTAATCTAGGTTATGAAAAAAAGTACGAGAAAAAAGATAGGACGTAGATAACAGATGTTGAGGAAACTCCAGGAGTACCTTAGGGCGTGGTCTTAAGATAGGAGAAGGCCTGTTAATATACTGACATATTAAAATGCTAGGATTGCTAAGCTGCTCAAGGAAATCCGCTAGGGTCGCCCTGGAATTATGAAGTTACGAACACTTGAAACGTGCATTGTTATTTTGAAGGGGTTGAAACATGGATGAGATTGAGGATGACAGGAGATCGCGACAGATCATACCCTCATTCGTGCTCATTGCGAACTGTCATTTCTCGATTTGTTATTAGAAAGAAAAAGCACTTCATTTTGTAGAATAATTGGAATTCAAGTACGGCAAATCTTTTTTCCAAAATTAAAAATGACTAATGCTATGTGAATGTTTCTTTAATAATAAAAAATTAAAATTTATCTTCTTTGGATTCTCTTTAAATAAAATTCTCTTACTTTTTTTTCTCGAAAATTTGTTGTTTTTACATCCTCCCTCAAAAAAAAGTTTAAAATCCGCCTCTGAAGAAAACTGAACTGTTAAATAAATATTTCAGTTCGTCCTCGAGTATTGTTTACACAACATTTACGCAAACGTGCATCTAATGTGAAGCCTACATTGAAATTAAATTATCACGCCGTACTCAGTTCTACAGAAACTAAAAAAATTAAATAATTGCGTAATGTGGAAACCAAGTTTGAGCAAGGTAATTTATTATAATTACAAATATTCATTTTAAAATTATATTTGTATTTTACCAAACAAAAAAAATTCCCTCGCTACGAAATAATCTACAACCGCATTGCGTAAAGACATTAGCTCGTGAGAACAAGGTAAACAGATACTACGAGAGCACAGTTGAGGTTAGGTTAGTACAATTAGTGACGCATTCCTTCACGACTGCTGTAATCTGACGGAAGAACCTGTTTGCCCCGGCCATTTCGGCAATCTCTTCGCAGGAACTCTGCGTCTCCATAATTCTTTGTTGTGTAGTATCAATGTGACACTGGTTCGTATTACAACTGAATCACTTATGATTAATGTTCATACCCGTTAGATTATTGAAAGCCAAGTAAGTATTATGTCGACCTAACACGCAATCGATACTGGCGATAGAAACTACTCAGGAACGAAACAAAATAATAATACTTTATCTCCATTAAATTTATCCCTAAACTAACTCTAAAAATAAAAAAAAATTGAAAAAGATAAAATTAATCTCTACAATTTAGGAATAAATAAAAAGCATCCGTTAGTTTATGTTAGGTTAGATCTACAACAACTAAAAGCAACTGTGGCGTAAATGTTTATATTAATTAAAACAACCTCTCACCACAAATTCAACAAATTTTATTTTAACCTTATGTACATTTCGACTACAAAGTAATCATCTTCAGAGGTATTTTTACAAATAATAGGTTATTTGTAAAAATACCTCTGAAGATGATTACTTTGTAGTCGAAATGTACATAAGGTTAAAATAAAATTTGTTGAATTTGTGGTGAGAGGTTGTTTTAATTAATATAGGTTAGATCTGGCTACACAAATAATTAATAGTTTACTAAAGCAAAAAAATTTTTAAAAACATTTGATATGTGAACTTGCAGATGCCCTCTAACATGAGTGCGCATAGGTAATAATGTAGGAAAAAACTGGAGGTCTCTTCATTTGTTAATCGGTTAGCAAACTTTAATTTTTTTTTATAACCGAATACTTTGTAGCTATACCGTAATGTAGTATGCCATAGTGCTCGGTTTTATAAAGAAACTTATGCGAGTGTTGAAGAGCAAAGTTATTTCTTTAACTTTATACAAATTATTAATTTTTATGGTGTTGCCATGTTTATTTATAATTATTATTTTAGTCCATGGAAATTATTTTTTTTAAAATTTTCGCATGTTCTTAAGGAGTGACTACAGTTGTGTTCTACCGCCAGTTGTGTTTTCTATGCAATATAATTTACGCGATATAAATACCAACTATAGTTTCCAATAGCGAGGTTTAGTTTTGGAATTTCAACCGATTCTAATGGATATTTTATTTTGAATGAGCATTTAAACATAACCTCTAAACAACCTCTTATAACAGCTTTTATTATTAATCGCCATGTTTTACAATTACAAATCTTCGGTACATCTTCGGATTGTTACACTCTATCTTGTGAATTTCTAAAATAATTCGCCTTATTCTAACGGATCAGTCCACGTAAACTTCTGTATATGTTGTGTCTTAAGAAGTTAAAAATATACCCGCACAGTGTTTTTATAATTATTTTATACCAAGAATAGATAAACTGATTCTAAAAGAAATAGTTTGTGACTTAAACCGAATAAATCCAAACTTCAACATTTTTTGTATAATATTAAAAGTATAAAATTTTATAAAACAAGTGGTTATGAAAACTTATGTAAGACTTGCATTAATTTACAACCCTTACATGAAACTAAACGTATTTACTGATTCAATTAAAAAAATCATGACAAAAAGCTGCAACTACATCCCAGTTTGTACGACGTGTAACATTATGATACGATGAACTTGAGTGCTTTCTTTTGATGAAAAATAAAGACCGATAAAGACAGGCATCTCTCTGTCTTTGGACCCACATTATAAGTTCATTAACACTTAACTGGACAGTTTCCATTTTTACAATAACGATGATATTTAATTTACCTAACTTCATTAAATTATCAGACTTACAACATCTGATCGCTTATATAAGTCAATAGCTCCAGCTGTTCTATTTACAAGAAAAATTAAAATTTGGAAAAGTCTTTCTCAGCACGTCTCTACATTTTCATTGGCCACTCTGTCAACGCACGGATGGGTTGATGCAGGACGAGGATCCGGAACTATCAGTTTTGTAGACACAATCACAGTCAAGCATGTTCTGCTTGAGTGTGGTGAGTTGACCGATTTTTATGACCGTTACGATATTCGAAATTAAGGGACGATGCCATGGCTATTGCTCGTGTCATCGCCATTATACAAGATATTAATTTATTTCATAAAATTTAAAATATTTTAAACTTAGGTTACCTTTAGGAATTCATTCAATTTTAAGTTTACTATTTCTATTTTAGGTTGTGTGTTTACTTCCAGGTTTGTAGTAGTGTAGATTTAGTAATAGTAATTATTATTTTGTAAGAATTTGTGACGGCAATGATATACCTAGTGCCCCCCCCCCAGAAAAAAGAAGTAAACCCAAACAAAAGTTCTCTCCAGATTCAAAGTCTAAACTTTTTATAATCTAAGCTGTAGATCGATTATGAATCAGTCAGGACAACTTCTTTTATAAACATAGATTCTAAAACAGTGACGAAATATACAAACAGTAGTTTAACTAAAAACTCAAACTAAAATTTTCCAAACGTTTAGTAGTTAAAAATATTCAGATTCCTATAAAAAGAGTTCTTTTTCGTTCTATCTGCACGCTAAATGTTAAAGCCAACACCTTCATTTATACAAATCGCATACAAAGGCGCTTCAGAAAAACAACTTCAGAGCCCCATCGAGGTTGCATTGCAAATAATAACCTCCAATATCAATGGTAACAAAAGAGCCGGCTGGAAACGATATATCGAACAATGTATAATTAATGAAGTCCACCCGAGGGCTGCGGGGCAACGACCGGGGCTGCATCGTAGCTTATAAAGTCGTGGACACGAACTATCCGCCGCATCTAGTCAAGTGTTATTTGATGGGCT
>JBAIZL010000001.1:233442055-233772055 GCA_036971475.1 Prosapia bicincta | reverse complement strand
TTACTATAATTAAATAATTATAATAAGTTACCTATTTTTATTCCAGTTTTATAAACTAAAACTTTTTTAGGCCTGAAACTTTTTAAGAAACTATTTCTATTGAATTCGCTAAATAATATTCTATTCAGAAAGTATATAAACTTCTAATAAGGGTTATCTATTAACTACATTAATTAGATTCTATAAAAACTTCTATTAACTACCAGTCTACAAAGTATTGTCATGTCGGCTAGTATCACTCAGTGCCACCCTGTATTGTTTTAAATAATATTAAAAATCTTTGCATCAAAATATGTCTACAAACATTTAGATCACAGTTTAATTGCCACAAGGAGCTCTATGTATGTATCTGTGACTACTTGTAAGGTAATGCACGCCACCTATGGCAGAGGCTGGGACAAGAGCAGGTTGAATTCTGGCCAAGGACATTGTGTCGCGCGGTAGAACCCAGCAAGAATAAGGCCGGTGGATTCAAAGTACCCAAATATAATCTAATTAGCAAATCTACTAAATAGCAACAACAATACTGTTTAAATGTATCAAATTTAGAGCTGTGAGGTCATGCGAACTAAAATTGTAATGGGAAAAATTATATCTACAAAGAAAACTACTGTAGAACAAGTGTTACGGCTATATAACGGGTTAAAAATAATAATTCCTATTTGCGTGCACGTGTTTAAATGTATCAAATTTAGAGCTGTGAGGTCATGCGAACTAAAATTGTAATGGAAAAAATTATATCTACAAATAAAGAAGTGTTACGGCTATGTAACGGGTTAAAAATAATAATCCCTATTTGCGTGCACGTGTTTAAACGTGCCTTGTCATTATTCTTCCTATTTTGTACTCTTATTTTGTAACAAAAGAATAAGCTTTGCAGTGAATGTGTTTTCATTTGAACAATGCTCAATAACAGGGTTTAAACAAATAGTCTTTGAGCTTAGCTTGTGAGGTTATGTTAAAAATAAATAAAAACATACACAAAACTCACAAATTAATCATTTATTTCTCATACGCGTTTCAATGACCAAGTCATCATCATCAGTGAGTGTTACTACTACAAACTCTTACAAACTACAAACTTACAAAAGAGTTGTAAGTTAGAGTTTGTAGTAGTAACACTCACTGATGATGATGACTTGGTAATTGGAACGCGTATGAGAAATAAATGATTAATTTGTGAGTTTTGTGTATGTTTTTATTTATTTTTAACAGGGTTTAGTTATGTATTTTAAAATGTAAATTGTGAACACAAATATGGTAAATTTATGAAAGAAAATAAGTACCATAAAAGGCCCAACTCCAATGGTGGTAAGACTGAAGGTAGGGTTACAGAAGGGATATGATACTACCCTGCAAGAGAAATATAACCGAGAGGTCTCCCAAGATCAGATGTGGGAAGACCCACACTTTCTATTCAGGCAATTTTTATCTTTTAGTTCATCATCACAGCATCAGTTGTGTAATAATTTAGGCTATTCTAGGAAATTCATATGACCGCAAAAGTATAAAGGAAATATTTAAAACAAAGATTAAGTGTTTTACAATTTAAGGTTTTTATTTATTTCAATATTATATTTGTATATGTTTACAAAACTTTAAAAGTTACAAAAAAAATAAACCAACTTTGAGATGAAGGGTTTCTTAAACGACTCACACATAATAGGCACACTAAATAAAACTTTTACAAAGTTTATTTTTTATGTTTTATAGTAATCTTCGGAATATTGGAAAACTTAATATTTTCTAATAAACCCTAAGATTTGCAAACTCTCAATGGTAGAAGTCCGAACTCTTCTGAGATCATCGATCATTTCAAACTTTCATCATACAATCGGTAAATGTTAGGTTTACATTAGAGACATGGTAACTGCTGCCTTGCCTAACACTAACGCACACCCTCGTTACCAACACGAAAAATTATTTAAAAATGCTCTAAGATTTATTCTCAACACCAACATTTACCAACCGTCATTGGTAATGCCTAGCATCTCCCATATATTAATGTTAAACCCCAAAAATAATCCCTTATTTAAATAACCCTTATATTCACTAAATTATGTTGGTAAATTCTAATAATTACAATCAAAACATAAGATTTACGAATTTACTGGCGTTTGTATAATGTTATTGTTTAGCTATAAAAATACCAAAATCTAAGTATTTTGTAATTATTTTACACGGGCTTCAGAAGGAAGTGGTAAAAGATAAACACATAGAGGAATGCCAAGGGATCTACCCTTCCACGTCTTCAGGGCCCGAACAGGACATACTGTGACGCAGAAATACCTACATTGATGTAATCTGGCTGAGTAAGCACTGTGCGACTCTGTATGGATGAGGATAAAGCTTAGGCACACGCCTTCTCCATTGCAGTAAACCCATCCTCGCAAGAGACATTCAGAGAGTAGGGTCATTGCTGTTATAAACGGTCCTGAGCAAGATGAGGTATTCGACTCCCGCCTCAATGGCCCATCACAGGCATACGGCAACGGATATTTGTGAACCTGGACGCGTAAGGAAGAGGGGGGAACGAACCTTTCTTCCATTCCAGCGCAAAGGAGAAGAATTTGATATTTCAGGACCTTGTTACATTTTCAGTGTTCCGCTTTCTTGGGTAGAGTGATACCGTCTTCATGGACCATTTGCCTAATGTACCACAATTTCGTGGCAAAACGGTACAATCCGGTAAATACATGGATATTTTGATTTTATCAAACGTACGATTCAATTGTGATTTAAAGGGCTTCATATTTAACCAATGCAAGCATAGTTATGTTCGCGCGATGTTAATTGCACCAAATTTTATAATTAACAATAAAATTCTGTAAATCATTGTTTTACAGCTACTGGTAGAACAACCACTACTAGTTGTCTGTTTTCAAACGTATTCAATTCTTTCTGTTAGCTAATACTTTCCTTATAAATCTTGTACAACTTTTAAATCGTTAATAAATTACGTTTTTATTCGTTCAAACAAGTTCAAATATTTTATTTGTTTACAGTCTTACGCCAAACACTGTATAGAGAGGGATGTGGGAGATTGCAAGGAAAATCGCATCCTATTTTGCCACTTAATATTGCGATTCTGCCATTGAATATATATTTATATTAATTGTAATTATAACATAAAAAGTAGCTATAATAAAAATCTTCGTTTATCTCAGTAGGAATTTAATTGATTTTTTAAATATTTTTTTTGTATTTTAAAATTGCACATGAGAATTTTTTTAAAAATTAATACCTCATCATCTGATATTACCTTTATTAAACATAATGATTGATACAATAATTGGCCAATAGCAACTCCTTGTTTGCAAGATTTAGGTCGTCCGCTCTGATACGATTTTCAAAGTTCAGAGAGAGAGCAGCATCGCTCAAGGACAATCTGTTTCACTTTCAAAAACCGGTCGCAAGAGTGGCTCGACAGCTGCAGTGATTTTACCCGTTGGACTTATTGATTGTTTACTTACGTCATTGAAGTAAATATTATTTCTCTTCGGATATTGTATGCATTCTCGTTAATATTACGCGATAGAGCATTAAAATTCGATATGATTAGAAAAGAACTAATCGATGTTTGTTACTTCTATACTTACAATTTTTTGGAATGAATAAAGTTTTATGTGAGAGCACTCGTAGATTCGCATCTGCACTGTCTGTTAAATAAAAAGGAACAAATATCAATAGCGTGTACAAATTATTGTCGATTAGAAAAACCACTTTGTATCAAATTATATTAAATAACTATTTTACAAAATAAGTGCATTTTGAATATACTATGCGTTGTAATGCAAAAGTAATATAATCAAACTTCTCCAAGTAATATTATATATCTGTTGTTCAGGGCCGTATTCAGGGTGGGGTAAAGAGATTAGAAATTCCTAGGGAAATCTTAAAAGGTAACTTACAAAAATAATGATTTTTAAGTAGTCTACAAATAAGAATCATACATTTCGAGATGTCACTTGGGCCAAATTCTCAATCCAGTTTTGCTCTTGAATCACGTCTATTCTTGAATTCCCAGAATGTCTTCTCCAATTAGGCCCTACTGGCAACGCCCCTTTCCGGACTTAGTAATAAAGACAACACACATTATCGAGTAGGCACGTGTGCTACAGTCGAGTACAAGCTAACGATCGGTCAAAAAATTAACTAGGTGGTTAAAAAAGAAAAAGTACAAGGCTTAAGATATCTTATTGTAATTATTGATTTACTGCTAATGATTTCACATTTTAGTTTGACTTATTCTAGCTAGAGGCCGTGGTAACCGTTATTTTATAGAAAAAAATTATATTATATTTAAAGATTGTTTTGTTATATTTCTAAGTAAATAATCTTCTCAGACTATTTTTTAAATAAACTACTATTCATATTAAAAACATTTTCGCAAGTACTTAAATAATGGCTGGAGGTTTGTTTATTATTTTATTCCTCCCAAGACAAAGCTTTTAAGAATTTTTATGTGTAACGAAATTTTCTATCGGAACGAAGATTTTATTGGCAGCCAGTTAAATAAACAGTGTTCCGTAAAACAAATTATCCTTCAAGGACATGTTCACGATAAACGCAGTTTTAGTTATTTCTAAACTGTTCTTACTAATTCAACCTAAAGCGTTTCAAGCAATTTTATAAATTTAGGCCTGACTATTACAAACCCAAATAAACGACATAACTTTTTAATGTTTTTATTTTTAATGCTGGGGTCGTACAGTTATCGAAATACGAATTATAAATAAATCTCTTACACCACAAAAGCTTTTCAGTGATGTACATTTCGATTGTTATCAATCTTCTTCAGAGGAAATTTCCTCTGAAGATGATTGCTATGCAATCGAAATGTACATCAGGACATAAATAAATCGTTTATTTGGTTTAAGAGGTTTTTTTATTTATAAAATAAAATTAAACCACAGTTGATCCAAGTTTTTATTCTCAAAATATGACCTTAATTTTTTTATTTAAAAATATGTAAAAAAACAAATTAAAATATACACAAACTCACAAATTAATCATTTATTAACTCATACGCGTTTCAATGACCAAGTCATCATCATCAGTGAGTGTTGCTACTACAAACTCTAACTTTCAACTCCGTTGTAAGTTAGAGTTTGTAGTGGTAACACTCACTGATGATGATGACTTGGTCATTGAAACGCCTATGAGTTAATAAATGATTAATTTGTGAGTTTTGTGTATGTTTTTATTTGTTTTTAACATAACCTCACAAGCTAAGCTCAAAGAATATTTGTTTAAAAATATATAATTAAGTCTGAAACCATTGACGAATTAACAAAACCTATGAAAATGATTTCTGTTCTGTAGAATATCTAAACTTGATTCTGTTTTGCTCTTAAAATACTGTTTATATTAGTTTCTAATAATTCTTTAAAACACTGTTCGCGTAAGGGAATATTTCCGCCTCCAGACGAAAATATGATCTGGGAGCGTGGTCTTTTTGCATTAGTCAACAAAAATAGATGCAAAAGGAAGATATAATTGATCTTTTGTATGAAATTAAACTTTAAATATTTGTACGAGTGATTCTGAATGAAGACAAAGAACTACGCAGTATTATTGTGAGTTCCTAATTTGACTTATTAAAGCCGAAATTTACGAGAAATGGTTTTAAAGCCTATTTTATTTAAAAATCAAATGTAGACATTGAGAGTTGAATATGAATGTACATCTGTATCAAAGCATTCGGTTAGGAAAGGAGGTGGTTAGGTGGCCGCCGTGGTTTTTGCAGCGTATGTCTTTTTCAACATTAGCTGAGGTAGGATACATGATCAGGGATGTTGGTATGTAGCTCGTAACAAGGATGGGGTTTCCCATTTTAGGAGGGCATTTGTTTTATTCGGATGATCTTCTATACTGAGTACGGTGCAATGAGGGGATATTTATTATTAGGGGAATCTTGCTCATATATATATATATATATATATATATATATATATATATATATATATATATATCGATATATATATATATATATATATATATATATATATATATATATATATATCGCAATATGTATTCTTGTGTATTAATAAAGAACTTAGTCAAAATACAAATACAAGAATTATAATTGAATTTACAATTCAAAGCTTTTAGTTGGCTAACAGTACCAACATCATCAGGAATATTAAACACAGGTTTAATATTCCTGATGATGTTGGTACTGTTAGCCAACGAAAAGCTTTGAATTGTAAATTCAATTATAATTCTTGAATTTGTATTTTGACTAAGTTCTTTATATATATATATATATATAGGGTTAATACATACTCATAAGGAAATTACAACGCTTCAGAGAGGCTTTATGTACACCTACTTAGGTCATACCGGGGTAAATGTAAACCAATCACACTGCAATCTGTACTGACCAGAGTCCCTCAGGCAAGGGTGTAGCCAGGGGAAGCAGGTGCCCACAAACCAAATAATGTTGGCAGAAAAATTAACTTTTAGAACAAATTAATCTCAATACTAGAAATCAAAAGTAATATTTTCTGTTATGTTTGCGAAACGACACTAAGAAGTACGGCTTTGCGTCCAGCCTGACAGTGAAGCTAGCGTCTTAGTGCGAACACATTATATTCATAGAGGCTCACTTTAAAGTGCTCCCACTTGAAAACAACTACCCAACAATTGTGTTATTTTAAATAACAAAATAGCATGAAATATGATTTCTAGAGATACAAATGTTCAAAGTTTCCCTAGGGGTTCCACCCCTGACCCCCAATACATCGTCCTAGCTATCTCCCTGCCCTCAGGACTCAATTATTGGGCTCGTTTTCTTCCATATCTACATCAACGACGTTCCAACAATATCCGTCGCACAAATGACCATTTGGAGAGACAATTTTATATGGAACTATATTTTGAATCCTCCAGACTACAAGAACACCTAGCAGTACTAGAATCCTGGCTGAACCACTGAACAGTTAAGATGAACGTGGCAGCCACTCCCTCTCTCTAAACGTAGGACACACAAACTCGACACACCACTCAAACTATTAGGCGTAAACATTCACTGGAGGAATCAAGTCAAATACATGGGAGTTATACTCGACAGAAGTTTGACTTGGGACTCTCACATTACCAACACGTTAAAGAAAGCAACAGATAGATTAACACAACTATGCTTTACAGAACAAGCCCACTTTCACTACGGGCGACCACTACTATATACGTATCTATGTTGCGCAGCATACGCACGTACGCTTCGCCCGTCTGGAGCCATGCAGGTAATTCACGTACATGCAGACTCCAGTTATTCCAAAACAAGAATAACACTACTTCATACTGACTTGAAAGTGACTTACATCAAACAACACCTCACCACTTAACAACTAGGTTCTGCAAACAGGTCCACGCACGTACGATATCCACTCATTTCCTTACTGGGTAGGTACAACTACACTCAAAACACACACACACAGAGAGAGAGAGAGAGAGAGAGAGAGAGAGAGAGAGAGAGAGAGAGAGAGAGAGAGAGAGAGAGAGAGAGAGAGAGAAAGAGAGAGAGAAAGAGAGAGAGAGAAAGAGAGAGAGAAAGAGAGAGAGAGAAAGAGAGAGAGAGAGAGAGACGCTTGCTGTCCCTACTAACAGCCTAGTTCTAATCGTAAAGCCGTAGATAAAATGTAAATATTATTATTAATCTGCTTCACAGTTATGTTCCAGGTGACCCAGTGCCACATCCCCAGGGACGCAGCTTAGCCCCAATGTTTGTCTTGCTTTACCATTTCAGTTTCGAGTAGTCAGAGGATGAAGAGGGTGTTATTTCTACCATTGTCTCCCTAATGGTAGTGAGTCCCCTAAAGTTTTACCGTTATCCCCTAGCATAAATATATCGTAGCTTCCAGGTTTCCTGCATGATCGCTGGGTGTTTCCTGGAAGAGTTTTCTTCTTGCCAGGCTTTTCATCCCCCTCTTTCATGACACTCACCGTACGGTTTCGTTTCACTACCTCCTTGTTTTCCATGAAAAGAGCTTATCACCTTGGTACATGGGAAGTCAATCCCGATTCCTTCACGAAGAGTAACGATACTAGTCCCAAGCCTGTGCGAGACGGAGACAGATCGCTAGAGGCAGATAGCTAGAGACAGATAGCTAGAGACAGACAGATAGAGGCAGATAGCTAGAGACAGATAGCTAGAGGCAAATAGCTAGAGACCGATAGCTAGAGGCAAATAGCTAGAGACAGAAAGCTAGAGACAGACAGCTAGAGACAGATAGCTAGAGACAGATAGCTAGAGGCAGATAGCTAGAGACAGATAGTTAGAGACAGATAGCTAAAGGCAAATAGCTAGCGACAGATAGCTAGAGACAGACAGCTAGAGGCAGATAGCTAGAGACAGACAGCTAGAGACAGATAGCTAGAGGCAGATAGCTACAGACAGATAGTTAGAGACAGATAGCTAAAGGCAAATAGCTAGCGACAGATAGCTAGAGACAGACAGCTAGAGGCAGATAGCTAGAGACAGCTAGCTAAAGACAGACAGCTAGAGACAGATAGCTAGAGACAGATAGCTAGAGGCAGATAGCTAGAGACAGATAGTTAGAGACAGATAGCTAAAGGCAAATAGCTAGCGACAGATAGCTAGAGACAGACAGCTAGAGGCAGATAGCTAGAGACAGAAAGCTAGAGACAGACAGCTAGAGGCAGATAGCTAGAGACAGACAGCTAGAGGGAGATAGCTAGAGGCAGATAGCTAGAGACAGATAGCTAGAGGCAGATAGCTAGAGGCAGATAGCTAGAGACAGATAGCTAGAGACAGATAGCTAGAGACAGACAGCTAGAGACAGACAGCTAGAGGCAGATAGCTAGAGACAGACAGCTAGAGGCTGACAGCTAGAGACAGATAGCTAGAGACAGATAGTTAGAGACAGATAGCTATAGACAGATAGTTAGAGACAGATAGCTAGAGGCAAATAGCTAGAGACAGATAGCTAGAGACAGACAGCTAGAGGCAGATACCTAGAGACAGACAGCTAGAGACAGATAGCTAGAGACAGATAGCTAGAGACAGACAGCTAGAGGCAGATAGCTAGAGACAGATAGCTAGAGGTAAATAGCTAGAGACAGAAAGCTAGAGACAGACAGCTAGAGGCAGATAGCTAGAGACAGACAGCTAGAGGGAGATAGCTAGAGGCAGATAGCTAGAGACAGCTAGCTAGAGACAGACAGCTAGAGACAGATAGCTAGAGGCAGACAGCTAGAGACAGATAGCTAGAGGCAAATAGCTAGAGACAGAAAGCTAGAGACAGACAGCTAGAGCCAGATAGCTAGAGACAGACAGCTAGAGGCAGATAGCTAGAGACAGATAGCTAGAGACAGATAGCTAGAGACAGATAGCTAGAGACAGATAGCTAGAGACAGACAGCTAGAGGCAGATAGCTAGAGGCAGATAGCAAGAGGCAAAAAGCTAGAGACAGATAGCTAGAGACAAACAGCTAGAGGCAGATAGCTAGAGACAGATCGCTAGAGGCAGATAGCTAGAGGCAGATAGCTAGAGACAGATAGTTAGAGACAGATAGCTAGAGACAGACAGCTAGAGGCAGATAGCTAGAGACAGATAGCTAGAGGCAGACAGCTAGAGACAGACAGCTAGAGGCAGATAGCTAGTGGCAAATAGCTAGAGACAGATAGCTAGAGACAAACAGCTAGAGGCAGATAGCTAGAGACAGATAGCTAGAGACAGATAGCTAGAGACAGACAGCTAGAGGCAGATAGCTAGAGACAGATAGCTAGAGGCAGACAGCTAGAGACAGACAGCTAGAGACAGATAGCTAGAGACAGATAGCTAGAGGCAGATAGCTAGAGACAGGTAGCTAGAGACAGATAGCTAGAGGCAAATAGCTAGAGACAGATAGCTAGAGGCAGATAGCTAGAGACAGACAGCTAGAGACAGATAGCTAGAGACAGATAGCTAGAGACAGACAGCTAGAGGCAGATAGCTAGAGGCAAATAGCTAGAGACAGATAGTTAGAGACAAACAGCTAGAGACAGACAGCTAGAGGCAGATAGCTAGAGACAGATAGCTAGAGGCAGATAGCTAGAGACAGATAGCTAGAGACAAACAGCTAGAGACAGACAGCTAGAGGCAGATAGCTAGAGGCAGATAGCTAGAGACAGACAGCTAGAGGCAAATAGCTAGAGAATGACTGTCTCGAGGACTGGGGTGGTTTTAGGAACCCAGACTCGAAGAGCCAATTGGGGAAAATATGAACACTTATAGTTGTACAGGAAACTAAGTAACTTAAAAGATATTAGTGAAATATAAAACTATCGTAATTTGCGCGGGATTATTTTCAAAGAAAGCTACCCTGGAGTGGCTTGAGCTGTATCAAGGTTTTGAACCAGAAAACAAACTTAGCAAAAAAAAAGATACCAAGCCATCCTTCCCATTAGTTTTTCGAATGTTAACTTGCGATGTTAAATTATTTGAGTTTTCGTAATAAAACTTTTTAAAGTACAAAACTGCCGTAGTCAGAAAATAACTCCTTTTTTGTTTCAAATATTTGTTGTCACTGTTTCCTGGAGCCTAAATTTAAAGCCAACTTAATTTAAAGCTAACTTAATACCAAAGTACTTCTTTTCCTTGCTACGAAAATATCTAAGCTTTGCGTAAGCGAACAAAGTATTGCAACAGCCAATACAAATGTTATAGGATCTTATCCCGGATTGATAAGCATTTAGAAGAAGCCCCCCTTAAGTTATGAATGTTGCCCTGTACTCATTAACCTTATTCTAATATCCTTGTACTCATTACCCCTATATTCATTATCATGTACTAATTTACCCCTATACCCATTATTCTAGTAACCATTATCCCCTTTATAATATCCTTGTACTCTTTATCCTTCTTTTAATATCCTTATACTCACTATCCTTATATAGTAAGCACCCTGTACTCATTACACCGTGCTAATTACCATGTACCCATTATCCTTGTACTCTTTACTCTTGTTATAATATCCTTGTACTCTTTATCCTTCTTTTAATATCCTTATACTCACTATCCTTATATAGTAAGCACCCTGTACTCATTACACCGTGCTAATTACCATGTACCCATTATCCTCGTACTCTTTACTCTTGTTATAATATCCTTGTACTCTTTATCCTTCTTTTAATATCCTTATACTCACTATCCTTATATAGTAAGCACCCTGTACTCATTACACCGTGCTAATTACCATGTACCCATTATCCTCGTACTCTTTACTCTTGTTATAATATCCTTGTACTCTTTATCCTTCTTTTAATATCCTTATACTCACTATCCTTATATAGTAAGCACCCTGTACTCATTACACCGTGCTAATTACCATGTACCCATTATCCTCGTACTCTTTACTCTTGTTATAATATCCTTGTACTCTTTATCCTTCTTTTAATATCCTTATACTCACTATCCTTATATAGTAAGCACCCTGTACTCATTACACCGTGCTAATTACCATGTACCCATTATCCTTGTACTCTTTACTCTTGTTATAATATCCTTGTACTCTTTATCCTTCTTTTAATATCCTTATACTCACTATCCTTATATAGTAAGCACCCTGTACTCATTACACCGTGCTAATTACCATGTACCCATTATCCTCGTACTCTTTACTCTTGTTATAATATCCTTGTACTCTTTATCCTTCTTTTAATATCCTTATACTCACTATCCTTATATAGTAAGCACCCTGTACTCATTACACCGTGCTAATTACCATGTACCCATTATCCTCGTACTCTTTACTCTTGTTATAATATCCTTGTACTCTTTATCCTTCTTTTAATATCCTTATACTCACTATCCTTATATAGCAAGCACCCTGTACTCATTACACCGTGCTAATTACCATGTACCCATTATCCTCGTACTCTTTACTCTTGTTATAATATCCTTGTACTCTTTATCCTTCTTATAATATCCTTATACTCACTATCCTTATATAGTAAGCACCCTGTACTCATTACACCGTGCTAATTACCATGTACCCATTATCCTCGTACTCTTTACTCTTGTTATAATATCCTTGTACTCTTTATCCTTCTTTTAATATCCTAATACTCACTATCCTTATATAGTAAGCACCCTGTACTCATTACACCATGCTAATTACCATGTACCCATTATCCTCGTACTCTTTACTCTTGTTATAATATCCTTGTACTCTTTATCCTTCTTTTAATATCCTTATACTCACTATCCTTATATAGTAAGCACCCTGTACTCATTACACCGTGCTAATTACCATGTACCCATTATCCTCGTACTCTTTACTCTTGTTATAATATCCTTGTACTCTTTATCCTTCTTTTAATATCCTTATACTCACTATCCTTATATAGTAAGCACCCTGTACTCATTACACCGTGCTAATTACCATGTACCCATTATCCTCGTACTCTTTACTCTTGTTATAATATCCTTGTACTCTTTATCCTTCTTTTAATATCCTAATACTCACTATCCTTATATAGTAAGCACCCTGTACTCATTACACCGTGCTAATTACCATGTACCCATTATCCTTGTACTCTTTACTCTTGTTATAATATCCTTGTACTCTTTATCCTTCTTTTAATATCCTTATACTCACTATCCTTATATAGTAAGCACCCTGTACTCATTACACCGTGCTAATTACCATGTACCCATTATCCTTGTACTCTTTACTCTTGTTATAATATCCTTGTACTCTTTATCCTTCTTTTAATATCCTTATACTCACTATCCTTATATAGTAAGCACCCTGTACTCATTACACCGTGCTAATTACCATGTACCCATTATCCTCGTACTCTTTACTCTTGTTATAATATCCTTGTACTCTTTATCCTTCTTTTTATATCCTTATACTCACTATCCTTATATAGTAAGCACCCTGTACTCATTACACCGTGCTAATTACCATGTACCCATTATCCTTGTACTCTTTACTCTTGTTATAATATCCTTGTACTCTTTATCCTTCTTTTAATATCCTAATACTCACTATCCTTATATAGTAAGCATCCTGTACTCATTACACCGTGCTAATTACCATGTACCCATTATCCTCGTACTCTTTACTCTTGTTATAATATCCTTGTACTCTTTATCCTTCTTTTAATATCCTTATACTCACTATCCTTATATAGTAAGCACCCTGTACTCATTACACCGTGCTAATTACCATGTACCCATTATCCTCGTACTCTTTACTCTTGTTATAATATCCTTGTACTCTTTATCCTTCTTTTAATATCCTTATACTCACTATCCTTATATAGTAAGCACCCTGTACTCATTACACCGTGCTAATTACCATGTACCCATTATCCTCGTACTCTTTACTCTTGTTATAATATCCTTGTACTCTTTATCCTTCTTTTAATATCCTTATACTCACTATCCTTATATAGTAAGCACCCTGTACTCATTACACCGTGCTAATTACCATGTACCCATTATCCTCGTACTCTTTACTCTTGTTATAATATCCTTGTACTCTTTATCCTTCTTTTAATATCCTTATACTCACTATCCTTATATAGTAAGCATCCTGTACTCATTACACTGTGCTAATTACCATGTACCCATTATCCTTGTACTCTTTACTCTTGTTATAATATCCTTGTACTCTTTATCCTTCTTTTAATATCCTAATACTCACTATCCTTATATAGTAAGCATCCTGTACTTATTACACCGTGCTAATTACCATGTACCCATTATCCTTGTACTCTTTATCCTTCTTTTAATATCCTTATACTCACTATCCTTATATAGTAAGCACCCTGTACTCATTACACCGTGCTAATTACCATGTACCCATTATCCTTGTACTCTTTACTCTTGTTATAATATCCTTGTACTCTTTATCCTTCTTTTAATATCCTTATACTCACTATCCTTATATAGTAAGCACCCTGTACTCATTACACCGTGCTAATTACCATGTACCCATTATCCTCGTACTCTTTACTCTTGTTATAATATCCTTGTACTCTTTATCCTTCTTTTAATATCCTTATACTCACTATCCTTATATAGTAAGCACCCTGTACTCATTACACCGTGCTAATTACCATGTACCCATTATCCTCGTACTCTTTACTCTTGTTATAATATCCTTGTACTCTTTATCCTTCTTTTCATATCCTTATACTCACTATCCTTATATAGTAAGCACCCTGTACTCATTACACCGTGCTAATTACCATGTACCCATTATCCTTGTACTCTTTACTCTTGTTATAATATCCTTGTACTCTTTATCCTTCTTTTAATATCCTTATACTCACTATCCTTATATAGTAAGCACCCTGTACTCATTACACCGTGCTAATTACCATGTACCCATTATCCTCGTACTCTTTACTCTTGTTATAATATCCTTGTACTCTTTATCCTTCTTTTAATATCCTAATACTCACTATCCTTATATAGTAAGCATCCTGTACTCATTACACCGTGCTAATTACCATGTACCCATTATCCTTGTACTCTTTACTCTTGTTATAATATCCTTGTACTCTTTATCCTTCTTTTTATATCCTAATACTCACTATCCTTATATAGTAAGCACCCTGTACTCATTACACCGTGCTAATTACCATGTACCCATTATCCTTGTACTCTTTACTCTTGTTATAATATCCTTGTACTCTTTATCCTTCTTTTAATATCCTTATACTCACTATCCTTATATAGCAAGCACCCTGTACTCATTACACCGTGCTAATTACCATGTACCCATTATCCTCGTACTCTTTACTCTTGTTATAATATCCTTGTACTCTTTATCCTTCTTATAATATCCTTATACTCACTATCCTTATATAGTAAGCACCCTGTACTCATTACACCGTGCTAATTACCATGTACCCATTATCCTCGTACTCTTTACTCTTGTTATAATATCCTTGTACTCTTTATCCTTCTTTTAATATCCTAATACTCACTATCCTTATATAGTAAGCACCCTGTACTCATTACACCATGCTAATTACCATGTACCCATTATCCTCGTACTCTTTACTCTTGTTATAATATCCTTGTACTCTTTATCCTTCTTTTAATATCCTTATACTCACTATCCTTATATAGTAAGCACCCTGTACTCATTACACCGTGCTAATTACCATGTACCCATTATCCTCGTACTCTTTACTCTTGTTATAATATCCTTGTACTCTTTATCCTTCTTTTAATATCCTTATACTCACTATCCTTATATAGTAAGCACCCTGTACTCATTACACCGTGCTAATTACCATGTACCCATTATCCTCGTACTCTTTACTCTTGTTATAATATCCTTGTACTCTTTATCCTTCTTTTAATATCCTAATACTCACTATCCTTATATAGTAAGCACCCTGTACTCATTACACCGTGCTAATTACCATGTACCCATTATCCTTGTACTCTTTACTCTTGTTATAATATCCTTGTACTCTTTATCCTTCTTTTAATATCCTTATACTCACTATCCTTATATAGTAAGCACCCTGTACTCATTACACCGTGCTAATTACCATGTACCCATTATCCTTGTACTCTTTACTCTTGTTATAATATCCTTGTACTCTTTATCCTTCTTTTAATATCCTTATACTCACTATCCTTATATAGTAAGCACCCTGTACTCATTACACCGTGCTAATTACCATGTACCCATTATCCTCGTACTCTTTACTCTTGTTATAATATCCTTGTACTCTTTATCCTTCTTTTAATATCCTTGTACTCACTATCCTTATATAGTAAGCACCCTGTACTCATTACACCGTGCTAATTACCATGTACCCATTATCCTTGTACTCTTTACTCTTGTTATAATATCCTTGTACTATTTATCCTTCTTTTAATATCCTTATACTCACTATCCTTATATAGTAAGCACCCTGTACTCATTACACCGTGCTAATTACCATGTACCCATTATCCTTGTACTCTTTACTCTTGTTATAATATCCTTGCACTCTTTATCCTTCTTTTAATATCCTTATACTCACTATCCTTATATAGTAAGCACCCTGTACTCATTACACCGTGCTAATTACCATGTACCCATTATCCTCGTACTCTTTACTTTTGTTATAATATCCTTGCACACTCGATCAATATCTATGTCCACACTTTGCTTACCTATTACGAGACTCTATCCACCTGCTACGACCAATTTCCGAGCTACGCATTCCTCGGACGTTAAGAGCACATCAGGATTATACCAAACCCTAAGACAGCATACACCTTGCGGTAGCTAATCAACTCTTGGAATCCCTCAAGTAGAAATGTAGAGCATCCAAACTTTAGAATAAACCAAATTGAATCACAAAAATAATAAATTTTGTGAAAAATAATATTGGACAACAGTAGCCATAAACACCTCCTTGTCAAAACTGCAAAATATTAATTTTTCTTTTTACAATTTAGTTTAGGTTAGTTTACGTGTACACTTCATTCTCTAATCACAAAAATTGATTAAAAAGTAGTATATTTATTGAAATATTTACTTAGTTTCAAGTTTTGCTTAACTTTAACGGAAAAAATATATTGTTTTAACCAATTCGGCCCCTGTCTGCCATTCACGAAAGCTAACTTTGCTGTCTTATTTATCGAGCACTTTAAATATATCCTACAAAATTAAAAGTACTAAACTTGAAGGTAACATTTTCCTTTAGGTTCCGGCAGCTATTATACGTCATATCAATAACTTTAAACAACGAAAAAGATATTGGACATTTCCACTAAAAGATATTCTTCCGTGTGTCATGTATGTCTGAATAGTTACACAATTAGCACGGCCAACTCTAGGTGGCTCAGGTGATTTGGGCGGAGCAACGTTTTACAGCCCGCTGCTAATGGTCAGGTTCCTGGCGCTCTTCTGAACCATTTGAGTTTTCCTTAGGCGTTCCTTAAACCTGACTTGTCTATGTAAATATAAATTCTGTTTTTGTAATCCGGAAAAAGCAACCTGATAATTTTGTTTAAAATGCATAACTTATAATTATTAAGCTATTTTTTAAGCCTTATATTGATTTGCTTAATATTGATGAAGCTATTTTATCGCACATATTATTATTAGGGATATTTTGTGCATAGGTCTATTATTTGTTTACTTTCATTTTGGATTCTTTCATTTTTTATGGCGTTTTTTGTTCATCTTTTCTGAACAGTTTTATTAATATTTACACTAGCTCTTTCATGAAGCTTTGTTCTATTTTCATTGTGTTTCCAAGTGATGCGTATTCTTGGATATTTTAATGACCCCTTTTTAATGCAATGAAGGACTGCCTTTCATCTTTCATTGAGAAGCTGTCATGTAGTTTATGACGAGCTGGTTGTTAATTACTTATTACACTTTCGTTACACAACACATTGAACCACCCAATACAACATAAACACGCAGCAATCAAACATTTACTACACAGACTCAACAAAATACCTATGTCCACAACTAACTACACAGAGGAACTAAACGCAATCAATTATTTAGCTCACAAAAATGGATATGACAATTATTTAATAGACAAACTACACAGAAAAATACTCAACAAGAACAGTAACAGCAAAAACACGAACACAAACAAATTCATCACCCTCACATACATAAACAAACTCACAAATAAAATAGCACACCAATTCAAAAAAGCAGGATACAATGTAGCTTACAGAACAACAAATAAAAGCCAAACAGCTATCAGACACAGCATTAACAACAATACCAACACATACAATAACCCAGGAGTATACAAACTAAAATGCTACAACTGCAATAAGTTCTATATTGGACAAACAGGCAGATCTTTCGCCGAAAGATATAAAGAACACAAAAGGGCATTGCACACTACTATTGAATCCACCTTCGCAAATCACATCATGGACACTAAACACTCATGCAAAAGTATGGAAAATAACATGAGCATCTTCCACACATGCAACAAGGGCCATAAATTAAACACACTAGAACAGTTTGAAATATATAGACATAGGAACACAGATAAAAATGACATCTTAAAGAACAAACACAGCACAGATCAAATACTTTTCGATCACATGACTTTTAACTTTCAAAAAAATGGTACCGAGGAAGCACAACAGCAGTATTCCTAGCGGCAAAAATATGAGGCTGAAGAAGTCGTAAGACGAAAACGTTTCCTCCAAGTGTAAGTTAACAATTAACAACTTTTAGTTAACAAATGTCTAGACGCAAGTAATAACAAAAGTGTAATTTGTAATTTACAACCAGCTCGTCATGAACAGCAACAAGATTTCGAAATGTAACAACCTTTAGTTAACAAAAAGTCTAGTCTCAAGCAAAAGCGTAATAAGTACCTACTCAGTTAAAATGATATGATTCAATATTTTTAATGAGATGGTAAATATCTACTTTAATTTATTTATATTTAAATAAAGCTTACTATAAATAATTTAGTATAATGATGATTTTATTAATATTTTTAAAAGTGTTCATAGGCGTGACAGACATCTTTTAAGAGCCGATTTCAAATAAATTCGTTAAATAAAATTTATACGTAATAAATGTACATCCTTCAAATGAAGTGTTCACTTATGTAGGCCCAGTTTCACTGATTAGTTTATTTTGTTTTTGCTCTTCCTAAACTCCTTCATTTGTTTATGATATTTCTTCAACTTTTCTGAGCATTTTTACGCGTTTTTAGTTTAGGTGTTTTCTGAAAGTCCCAGTTTCTCTCTCCTTTATTCATGATCCTGCGTTCACATCTTAATTTAGGGTCTCATCCCATTGCAATGAAACGAAACCCTTTATCTAAGACGTTGTAACCTTAATTATCTTGTTTAACTTATTGATAAGCGACTACAGAGCAAAGATATCTTTCACAATGTGACTTGACTCTTCCGTTTTAAAATGTTCCTATAACTCATTGTTGTGGCGAATACAGTGACTTTCTATAAGTACGGCCTCTTTCCTTTGCACCAGAGTTCATGATTCACAAATTTACTATCCATGACGATGAACGTTTCTACATGAAGATTTCCTGGTAAAACGCTGTATGTTATAAGACGATCGTTGCTGTTGTGTGTCAGCAGCTACTGCATCTTAGAAGCTCACCTTACATGCTAAGATCTACTTTAAGCCCCCCCCCCCCATTAGGCATTTCAGTCTAACTAGCTTTCTATGAGATGTCTTGATTTTCATCTGATATGTTGTTCTTTTCAAAGGAAATTGTAACCAGTCTATGATTATCTAAGTGGACGTGTGTGTGTGTGTGTGTGTGTGTTGTGTTTGTGTGTGTGCGCGTGCGTGCGTGCGTGCGTGCGCGCGCGTATGTATGTATGTATGTGTGTGTGTGTGTGTGTGTGTGTGTGTGTGTGTGTGTGTGTGTGTGTGTTTGTATTAAAAAAACCTAGATATTTGTGTTTTGATATACATTTGAGGCATAAACGTTTGTAAGAGCAAATCCATCATCAGCATATATATATATATATATATATATATATATATATATATATATATATATATATATATATATAGCTTCTAGAAGAACAAAACCCAACACTCAGAACGGAAACATTTTATTAGGAGAAACAAATATGTCTCTACATATTAAAAGTTGCCCATCTCGGAGGTTGTTGTATGTACACTGTCTACACTATATGAATATGATTCATATATTCATATCTCATAAGACAAGTATATATAAATCAAATGACAAATAATATGCCTAATATCAGTGGAATTATCAATATATTTGTTGAATATAATCTTATTATTAAGAGTGGACCAGGACACACTATTTCCTTTCCTTATGCTCTCCTAATTCCATGTACGTCTCCTTATCCGTTTCCTTACAAAGGAAATTGTCAGATACCTGCGAACCACCCCCATAGAGAGTAGGCTACTTCACGGACTCCATCCTGCTCACGTGACGCTATAATATTCCTGTTATATCCTCCATCAAGGGTTTATGTCCCTACCTTAAACTCCCTTACATTCACAATCCTTTCCCATCCTTCGTGGGCTGCGGTGGCGATTCTGTCTGATGACCTTAGCAGATAGCAAACCTACAGTACTCACATAATCTGAATATTGAAACAGTGAGTAGGAAAATAATATCACCAAAAGCTGTCCTCATTTAATTATTTATAAACCATAATGGATTAAAAGTATAATCTGTCTGGACGTATTACTCAAATTCACCCATGGCCATCCTTCAGTCACCTCTGAGCGTTTCTGACCATTTGATGCTAGGATTAACATCCTCAAAACAACCCAAATGGTCATTTTCAAGTAATTTTTTGGGTTTAGGATATTTTAACCCAATTCAAACCTTGCTACCGCCATGCATCCCCGAAAACTTTGATGAACTCAACCCCATCGAAAAACCTTTACGAAAAGATCATTTCGGACAATGTTTTAGATTCTGGCATTCTTTACCTCAATTCACCTATGTAGCACCTCCCCCCCCCCTGAACGTATCCGGCAAATTCCTGTGCTAGGGTTGGACTCAGTATCCTCAGAAACTCCCGGCTAACCATTTTCGGGTGATTTAAGTCTTTATCTTACTTTGGGGATTTTAAAAATAATTATGAACTTTTAGATGCATTTTATAGACCCATTATCCAATTTTTGAAAAGGGGCTCGACTACTATATATAGACATTTTCCTGGTATTTTTCTGAATACAATGCAAAAACCACAACCCGTTATGTGCTATTTCGCAAAAGCGCAGCCCCGTCTTGGATTATTTCTGTAATGACCCGTTCGAATAGTAATATAGCTAACTTGAGCAGTAGGCTTGGTATTATTGTTGTCTCCTGCTTCGGTGACTTGTACTTACTTTCCACACTACGTACTCCGTCGCCATTTAGCTAGATGCAGCTAGGCATGTCTTTGTTTAGAAAGTACTTAAAACATTCTCTCTCGTAATACACGAGATTATCTTCACGTCGCGTAATGACTTTTACTTTTGTGTTGTGTTTTTACAAATTACGAGTTATAGAAAATTGTGTCTGTTTGTGAGTTTGAACGATTGTTCAGATTTTGTTTACAAATATGAAACTAAAATTAGCTACTGTATTTGACACAGCAGCCGCAAAATGGCAAAATGAGTGATTTTTAACTGATTGAGGTAAGTGACAATATTTGTCATTCTTTCGTAAACAGGTGACTTTAATTAGGATATATTGCTAGATATAACTTGAATGTGCATTAAAAAAAACACTTTATTGAGGCTCTTTTTGGTAATGTCCATTACTGATTCAAGGATGACTCTTTTAACATATACTTAGAGCCCTCGGTCAGTGGAAAGGTCCAACTAACGTCGCTTTACTACTTAGCTGTGAGTAATCGCAGGTGATAATTAATTTTAACTTGCTGGCAATCCTCTTACAAAGTTACTCCCAATCTTCCTCTTCGGCCTAAATCGCCTCCCCTCCGAGAGCTTGGTGATCACAATGATCGATCCGACCTTGGAAACCGCTCTACCTTGAAGATTTGTACATGTCTTTTCCTTAAATTCTCCAACCAAGATCCTCTTCCAGTCAGTCAGATAAGGAGACATTTGGTGGTTCTCGTGGTTTTTGCAGCGCCTGACTCCTTTAACCCTGGCTGCAGGCTACTAAATGAATAAGTAGAATTTTTCATAAGTAGGATCATATGACTTCATCAAATGCCTTAAGAGAACCAAAGAAAAAAATATTGTACCGAAACGAGAGTATAGCTTTATCTCAGAAACACCACAACCAAGAGGAATATCCAAGGTAAATTTGATGGTACGACAGCAGGACGTAAATGTAATAGGGGTGCTGTACACGTTGAGGTAAGTGGCAAGCAGTGAATTGACTTACAGAACTATGTGAGGACATACTTATTAACAGCTTCCCCTTTATTGTTTATTTATTTTAGTAGAAATGCATCATGAAGATATAAAATTTAATTTATTTATTAGAGTATAAAATTTGCAATTAAAGAAAAATGACCAAATGTATAGGCGATAAAAATTTTGAAAATTCTATAATCGTTCTGGAGGAGGCTTACCCCAAAATCTCCTCCATGCAGACATATCGTGGGGTTTTAACTTACCTTTTACAAATCAGGCTCAGCGCTGGATACATCGACCTGCACAAAACGTTTCAGCCAACAGCAGCCAAGTGCTTAGCTCGTAAATCACTGAAGAGGCTGTACAGTCTGTATCATTAACCTCGGAATGTTGCGTCACGACTTGACCCGTTCTGTAGCTTCTATTGTTTGCCAGCTCTTGAGAACAAGTGTTATGCAGTGACGAAACTGCATTCTTGTTTCATAAACTGCTCATCCAACCACTCAAATCTCCATATTGTATACCAAGGGGTTTTTAAATTCATCAAAATAAATCTACGCCCATGTTTTTTTTAACCATGCCAGCTATTCAGGACAAACATTGCATAGGGACGAAACCGCAAGCTTGTTTCATAAGCAGCTCAGTTTACAGTTTTAACCTACCAATCAAATCTCCATATTGTGTAGGCAAGGGTTTTTAAATTTATCACATCAAATATGCGTCAATGTTTTTAATCCTTACCAGCTATTGAGATCAAGTGTTATTTAGTGTCGAAACTGCACGCTGCTCAGTTTACTGCTCTAACCAACCACTCAAACCTCCATGTTATGTTCCAAGGAGTTTCTAAATTCACCAAAACAAATCTGCTTCTAGACTTTTAAAAAGATCTTCAGAGCAAGTGTTGAATAAGGACGAAACTTCATGCTTGTCTCATAAATTGTTCAGTTTACAGCTTCGACCTACCACTGATATCTCCATATTACGAAAGCAAGGAATTTTTAAATATATCAAAGCATATATATATATATATCAATGTTTTTAGACCTTAGCATCTCATGAAAGGAAGAGTTTATATAGTGACCAAACTCCATGCTTGCTTCATAAGCTGCTAAGTTTACAGCTTTAACCGACCACTCAAACCTTCATATTGTTTAGGCAAGGGATTTTTACATTTATCAAATCTAATCTGCATCTATGACTTTAACTTTTGTCAGCTCTTGAAAACATGCGTTGTATTAACTTAAAGACCAGGCGGACTTAAAATTTTAATAATTTTATGAAATAATAATACATAACATTATAGATCGCACTAATCTATCTTCATCACTGTCTCAACGATGAAGATCAGAGATTCTGACGAAAATGATTCATCGATTGTCGTGGTCAACAAAATCACGATAAACCAATTGAGTTTTAGTTTGTATTAGAGATTAACGTATATTAAACACATTTTTTTATCTTATACGTGTTTTTAACACAGTTATCCACTCAGTATTCAGCTTCGACGTCATTTAGGTTAGAATTCAGAGACCCCCATCTAAGTACCCACCCAGTAAACCAACCAGGGTCTATTGAAAACCTCCGTCGCTCTGTTGAACTGAATTGAAACTGCAGCGGTTAGTAAACCATTGCGAAAAACAAAATGACTTTTAGATCAATTACTTTTTTTTTAACAATACAACCCTTACTGAATTTTAATAGTTTAACCTACCTATTTTTTGTCTTTATAAACATAGGAGTGGCTAAGTGGTTAAATGAATAGAGCCCTTGTTTAGTAACTCAAAGGTTCTGGGTTCGAGTCTGGATAGCGCCGAAGAAGTTTTAGGTCCTCAGGTCGATTCAGTCTTTGCAAATGAGTACCTAGGAGGAACCGCAGTGTAAACATGGGCAGATAAAACGTAGTGCTGGCTATATTACCTTCTTTAATACCGTATGACACACGTAAAGACATCCCATGCTCCCCTAGACCATGTTAATGATACAAAAAAGATCTAATTATCATTTAAAATTTGAGGAATAAAATTTAACTCAGTACAATTGACTGAGGAACTCTGTGGGGCCCCTTGGAAACACAATTCAAAGAAGCGCCCTAGTAGGTCTACTTTTTAGTAATCTACTTTTTAAATTAAAATTTTGCTACAGGAATAAAAACCTTAAATATTTACACGGGCTACTTTTTATTATTATAATATTTTTTCAATATTCTACGTCTATTTTCTACGTATACGAGCTTCCAAAAATTACTTTATCAAATTACGTCACAAAGTGTGATTTTATGCAACATATACTCTCAAAACCGATCAGATAAAGTGCTTTCTCTTAATGCGTTAGCGCTATTATTCAAAATTATTACAAATTCTAATTTATTTTGAATACCTTTTACTAAAATGTTTATTTAAATAGATATGTTTTATTCCAATTTCCAAGTAAAAATTTCATTAGAACGTCAGATACCTTTCCAGAACCAAGTATATTTGAAGTGGTGAAATTGATATTTTTTATCAGAAAATTTTAAGACCTATACAAACTAAATTTTTCACTCACGTTTTTTCGTTTTAGTTCCAATAAAGTTACATTTTTCTTTTTTTTAACAAGAAAATTTTACCTTTTTCGCTAATTTTTATTTTGTAAAATTAGTTTTAGTTTACGGTGAGACTTGCTTAAGATAGTAGAAACGCTATGCGAAAAATCACTAGGCAGTATGCGCGTTTCCACAACGATTTTGCAATACATAACCGACCTCCACGCCAAAACCAACAAGTAACAAGTAAGCACGTCGCTGTCACATTCTACTTAGTAAAGTTTCAAATCTTGTAAAATACTACAATTCGTTTGCCATCACAGGCGAGCTCTTAAAGATAGAGCGTAACATACAGGAATATGTATACATAGAGATGATTAACAATACATATTCATGTTCGGAATGAGAGAGGATGCCGCCGCTGCAGCAGTGAATCACTTCCAGCGACTCAAACAACACCAGAACCCTACAGCTCTACGGCCGGGTCACAGGTTACCACTGTTCAGACATAAAGGCACCTTGTTCCAAGGTAACATTAACTGCACATCATCTGCTGTACTAGAATATTAAGTCTATGTTTTCCACTGGAATCCTGACATTCAACCCCACTTAGAAGCTAGATAGGATCGTCTTAGTACAGAAAAAATTAAGTATTTGCACGCGCATGAACGTTTTATGGATGGGTAAATAAGCGGTTGCTAAGCGAGTTAAGTAAACTGGTTTATTACAAAGACGATGTTTCGACAACTGGTTTGTTCTTATCTAGTCAGTTTTACTATATAAAGCGTAGTATTTACATTTAACACTAACATAACTAATATGAGGAGGCGAAATATCATTCCTTCTAATAAACCGAAAGAGTTATGCTAAGCCATTGATCTAGTAGTCTAACCTTACCTCGTGTGCTAAGATACTTCTGCATGAGTCTAAAATTACACTTACGAAGAATTATATAGGTATTCCCTTGTGCACAATATTAATTTTATAATTAATACAAATTTAATGAGTTTTTAAAATGATATATTTAAAAATAATTAATTAATTAAATTAAGTAATGTGTAACAATAATGACATAATTTACCAATAATTTTATTTTACTAAATATTTTCATTACTATTTGTTTATAGCAACAGAAAATAACAAAGAGAAGTCGTTATTGAAATATTAAAGTTTTCACGTCCAACGTAAGTAGGCCTACATGTATCATGTACTAGAGCACTATTCTCATATAGATTGCTATTTATTGTTGTTACAAATAGGCTACATACAAACAGCTTTCATTAAATCTTCACAATCTATTGACATCGGCTCCGGATGTACGAGAACTTGTTCCAAGAAACCGTAACATAGCTCACAACGCCCGACAGCCGGTTCTCAAGGTTGGGCTGTTACGCGCTTACCTAGCCAGCACAAACTGTCACGACTTATCCACACTTGCTGTACACACGTACGTAACGTTGCCCTTAAACGGGGCAATAGTGAATTACATTAGATAACACGTGTTTAATACAATAATGTTAGATTATAGAAAACCATTTTCAGACACATTTTTGGGAATTTAAAACTACTCTCAAAGTTTAGAAGAGATAGGTCATTATTACACTAAAAATGTATGATATTTTATTGTTCACTTAAAAATACGAAAAAAATTTCAGAAACTCAGACACTTAGAGCCCCAATGTAATTGAAATGTCCGGTAAAGGTTGTTCCAATAGAAAAGATAAAGAAACAGGTATGCAAGTAGGCTGAATACGTCAGAATATACACAAAAACAGATGTGTAGGACCTAACACCGATTTCTTTAAATATATTCTAGACTTTGTGGAAACACCTCCTCGTGGAGGGCAGAATCATTTCCTCGTGGAGGATAGAAGCATCCCCTCGAGGAGGATAGAAGCACCCGCTCTTGAAGGGTAGCTCCATCTCGTGGAGGATAGAAGCACCTCTTCATTGAAGGTAGAAGCTCCTCCTCGTGGAGGATAGAAGATCTTTCTTGTGGAGGATAGAAATACCCCCTCATAAAGAACAGAAGCTTGCCCTCGTGGGGGGTAGAAGCGCTTTCTCGTGGAGGATAGGAGCATGCTCTCGTGGAGGATAGAAGCACACTCTCATGAAAGGTAGAAGCACCCCTTCATTGAAGGTAGAAGCCCCTCGTGGAGGATAGAAGTACCCCCTCATAAAGAACAGAAGCACTCCCTCGTGGAGAGTAGAAGCGCTTTCTCGTGGAGGATAGGAGCATGCTCTCGTGGAGGATAGAAGCACACTCTCATGAAAGGTTGAAGCACCCCTTCATTGAAGGTAGAAGCTACTCCTCGTGGAGGATAGAAGAGCCTTCTTGTGGAGGATAGAAGTACCCCCTCGTAAAAAATAGAAGCACTCCCTCATGAAGAGTAGAAGCGGTTCCTCGTGGAGGATAGGAGCATGCCCACGTGAAGGGTAAAAGTACTCGCTCAGGAAGGGTAGAAGAACCCCTTCATGGAGGGTAGAAGCTCCTCGTGGAGGATAGAAGTACCCCCTCATAAAGAACAGAAGCACTCCCTCGTGGAGAGTAGAAGCGCTTTCTCGTGGAGGATAGGAGCATGCTCTCGTGGAGGGTAGAAGCACACTCTCATGAAAGGTAGAAGCACCCCTTCATTGAAGGTAGAAGCTACTCCTCGTGGAGGATAGAAGAGCCTTCTTGTGGAGGATAGAAGTACCCCCTCGTAAAAAATAGAAGCACTCCCTCATGAAGAGTAGAAGCGGTTCCTCGTGGAGGATAGGAGCATGCCCACGTGAAGGGTAAAAGTACTCGCTCAGGAAGGGTAGAAGAACCCCTTCATGGAGGGTAGAAGACCCACCTCGTGGATGATAGGAGCATCTTCTTGTGTAGGATAGAAGGACCCCCTCGTGGAGGATAAGAGCACATTGTGGAGGGTGGAAGCAAGCCCTCGTGGAAGGTAGAAACAGAAAACATAGAGTAACAATTGAATGAAGACCATCCTGGTGGGTATATTTTGCTTCTATCAATTCTTAACATCCACAGGCTTTCTATACTCTGTACTTTCAAGGCGTATCTTCTATGCATTGTCGCTCTTTACGGAGATAAATCATCAATGTACGTTTATGGGTAGTAAAGTACATTTTTGATTACAAATACAAATATGATGCTTTTCGCCTCCTGTGGAATATTTCGTTGAATATTTTACATACTAGAGCCTTCAATTATTTGCATACTGTACTAGCGTCTAGGATTATTCACATACCACAGTATCCTTGTCTCAGGATAGTTATAACACAGCCTCGAAACAGTATTTCTTAACACTCTACTCTATCCGAAATTAGACAGATTATTTTATGATAGACAATCCATAATCCCGGATTCTAGCTATTATGTGCTATCTTGTCAGGGTATTTGGACCCGCAGGGTATTTACTGTCCTTAGACTTAGAATACACATAAACCTCTTCATGCGTTTGAACAACAAGGAGTGTGTCTAGCGTTAAAGTTTGCACAATCCTTCTTTTATTTCCTAAACAAAAAATACCTTACTTATCTCTCTAAAATATTTCATCTCCGTAGCTCTAGATTATATCATTAATTAGCTTACCCGACTCGTGTTCCTGCTGTATCAGAAGAAAGGGACGCAAAGAAAACTCGTTATTAAAAATTTTAATTCAAATTATTGCACTTTTATTAAAATAGATTATTTACGTTGGGGAGATTTTCCAAAATGACGTTTTTATTCTATTTATTTCTTTGAGTGCTTCTGGGCAATTAGCCTACATCTCCCAATACGATTCTTACCCAATTTTAAATCTAACTCAGAACTGTATTCATGACTTCAATCTTGTATTTAGTGTTACTGAAAAGCAACTATAGCCACTGCCTATTATAAATAAAATTATTCGGCAGCTTACATTACCAAATTTCAATAAGTATTACTAGAATTTAAGCATAAAATAATTCTATTTTTATTAGATCAAAACAATTTAGCCAAAATCTGTATTAATTACAATCAAATAATACGTTAACACAGAAAGTAGAATCCATTTTTTCATACTAAATTCGTTTGGTAAGATTTATTTTATAAATTATTATATTTATTAGGTTATAAAGTGAAGGCATTTTTAAATCAAAAGCATTTTAAACTAGTAATCTATAGTAAATAAATTAAAATAAACCTTCATTTTTAAACTTCATTTTTAAATGTCCATGTGAGAAACAGTCAGTCCGCAAAGCCGTATCAACTTAATGAAATGGTTGTTCTTTAGCCTTATTAAATGCAATAGCGACCGAAACTTTAATGGGGCATTGAAGTCTCTTAAACGGAAAAGGCTAATCAGTAGGCATCAGTTGTATGCGACGTATACAGGCAATTCCTCCCGCTTGATGGTCCAGTAAGAGCAACAGATTCGATAACATTTCTACGCTTTACGTTTATTAGCAGTCTAGTACAGATACAAAATTTTGGTGGGTTTAAATTACGTAACAATAATATAGAAATTCCAACAGGTGTAGGTTATGTGGTGATAAGCCTGCAGGATTAAGAGAACACAAAAATTCTTGTGGGTTTTGTTCCGCAATCTTCTGTACTCACAATAGCATCAACAGGTCGATACTATTTAGTTTACTATTAAAATAATGTCAACTCCAGATGCAGATACGTTTCCCATTGGTCACTGCGGGAAGCTACGCGTGTGCATAGCGTCGGCCACAAGCACCATTCCTACGCAAAGTAATCCCTACTAAGCTATAACAATGTAGTTCCACGTTTTTTCTCGCAATGCATTAAAAAAATAATTGTACTTCATACAGTCTATTAGAATCAAAGAGTACTTAAGAATTTTCATTTAAAATTTCAAAACCATCGGTCAAGTAGTTTTTGAGATTTTTGCGGACAAACAAACGCTGTCTATATGACAGTAAGATATATTGTACAAAGAAAAAAAAAAAAAATATATATATATATATATATATATATATATATATATATATATATATATATATATACTATAATATGTATTCTTGTGTATTAATAAAGAAAATAAAACAATTTACAAATACAAGAATAATTTACTGAGTTTACAATACAAAGCTTTTCGTTAGCAAACAGTACCAACATCCTCAGGAATACTAGAAATTTAACATCAACAATACATTTGCAAACTAGATGCAACAAACAGCATTGCCAAATTTATTACAATGTTGTCAAACTATTACTTTGCTGCCCCAAAATTACAAACACTGAATATAGTATCAAATTTAGATTTTATTTGTATTTGTTCATTTATTAACTTATTATTAGTATTATATTTATGTATTTCTAAAGTCTCATAAATATTCATTCTCAGATCTTTGTTCATTTCTTTTACAAGCATCATATTATCTATATTAGGAATTATGTCATTGTATTAAAAATAATCACATATTTCCTAATGATGCTTGTAAAAGAAATTAACAAAGGCCTGAGAATGAATATTTATGAAGCTTTAGAAATACATAAATATAATACTAATAATAAGTTAATAAATGAACAAATACAAATAAAGTCTAAATTTGATACTATATTCAGTGTTTTTAATGTTGGGGCAGCAAAGTAATAGTTTGACAACATTGTAATAAATTTGGCAACGCTGTTTGTTGCATCTAGTTTGCAAATGTATGGTTGATGTTAAATTTCTAGTATTCCTGAGGATGTTGGTACTGTTTGCCAACGAAAAGCTTTGTATTGTAAATTCAATAAATTATTCTTGTATTTGTAAATTGTTTTATTTTCTTTATATATATATATATATATATATATATATATATATATATATATATATATATATATATATATATATCTTACTATACAGGCCCATAATTTGGTAAATCTTAGGTTTTACCAACAGCAGTTGGTAAATGTAATGATCTTATAAATAAGAAAAAATTTCTAGGGTTTTACCATAAGTGTCTGTGAGGTGCTAGGTTTACCTATGGCGGTTGGTAATTACTGTTTTTAGAAATAAAACCTTCAGTATTTCTAATTATTTTCCTTTCTAGCAACGAATGTGCCCATTAAGGTTAGGCTAGGTAACATATACCGAGTCTCTGAGGTAAAACCATAGATTTACCGAGTGTATGGCGGTAAAAGTTCGAATTGAACTATAATCACAGTAGGCATCAGAATTTACCATTAAAGTTGGTAAATAATTGGTTTTTACCGGAAAATACCAAGATTTACAAATACACGGTTACATATCATTAACGGTAAACAATACGCAGTTATGATTAGACTTACCCCTAGAATAGATTTAGTCGCTCTGATAAAGGCTTACCTGAAACAAACAAAAAATAAAAGTTAAGACAATTTTATAATATCAACGGAATTATTTAATGTAACATTGTATACATATACTACTGGTGATTTACTTGCATTGAAGATAAAGGACAGCACCAGAAAATATTGGAGTCGACAATGCCTGCTATAGTTAAGAAAATGGCGGCGCAAAGTAATGCAAAACTATTTATTCCCACAGCCTTGCTGACAATTCTAGCACGATAACTAAGTGAAATAAGGAAAAGCGAATAGACAATTATGTGACACATGTAATGTTCTTTAAATATAAAATCCACATCAAATTGATACGATTGGCTTTCAACCGAATAAAGCGTTCAACTGAAAGAGGGCAGAATTCCTGCCTATGGACTAAATGCTTGGCTTTCAAATAAATGACGTCAGAATTTCTGCCTATGGACTAAGTGTTTGGCTTTCAACTGAAAGAGGGCAGAATTTCTGCCTATGGACTATATGCTTGGCTTTCAACTACACGAGGGCAGGATATCTGCCTATGGACTAAATGCTTGGCTTTCAACTGAAAGAGGGCAGAATTCCTGCCTATGGACTAAATGCTTGGCTTTCAACTGAAAGAGGGCAGAATTCCTGCCTATGGACTAAATGCTTGGCTTTCAAATAAATGACGTCAGAATTTCTGCCTATGGACTAAGTGTTTGGCTTTCAACTGAAAGAGGGCAGAATTTCTGCCTATGGACTATATGCTTGGCTTTCAACTACACGAGGGCAGGATATCTGCCTATGGACTAAATGCTTGGCTTTCAACTGAAAGAGGGCAGAATTCCTGCCTATGGACTAAATGCTTGGCTTTCAACTGAAAGAGGGCAGAATTCCTGCCTATGGACTAAATGCTTGGCTTTCAAATAAATGACGTCAGAATTTCTGCCTATGGACTAAGTGTTTGGCTTTCAACTGAAAGAGGGCAGAATTTCTGCCTATGGACTAAGTGTTTGGCTTTCAACTGAAAGAGGGCAGAATTTCTGCCTATGGACTAAATGCTTGGCTTTCATATAAATGACGTCAAAATTTCTGTCTAGGACTAAGTGTTTGGCTTTCAACTGAAAGAGGGCAGAATTTCTGCCTATGGACTAAGTGTTTGGCTTTCAACTGAAAGAGGGCAGAATTTCTGCCTATGGACTATATGCTTGGCTTTCAACTACACGAGGGCAGGATATCTGCCTATGGACTAAATGCTTGGCTTTCAACTGAAAGAGGGCAGAATTCCTGCCTATGGACTAAATGCTTGGCTTTCAACTACATGAGGGCAGGATATCTGCCTATGGACTAAATGCATGGCTTTCAACTGAAAGAGGGCAGAATTCCTGCCTATGGACTAAATGCTTGGCTTTCAACTACATGAGGGCAGGATATCTGCCTATGGACTAAATGCATGGCTTTCAACTGAAAGAGGGCAGAATTCCTGCCTATGGACTAAATGCTTGGCTTTCATATAAATGACGTCAAAATTTCTACCTATGGACTAAGTGTTTGGCTTTCAACTGATTGAGGTCAGAATTTCTGCCTATGGACTATATACTTAGGTTTGAACTGAACAAGGTCACTATTTCTGCATCCAATGAACAATAAGATTGATTTTCAACCGAACCAGTTCAGATTCTCTGTCTCTAAAGTTCAAACCCTTTTACATTAACTGAACGAGGACAGGATTTCTGCATATAAAGTAAATGTTTCAACTTCAACTGATTGAGCCCAAGATTTCTACCTCCAATGGATATAACGTTTAGTTTTCACTATACCAGGCCAGGATTTCTGTCTAAAATAATGGATGGGTTTAGTAATTCCCTCTAAAATGTTTAGCTTTATAAGTCGCAAACAATAATTATTAAAATCTTAATAGACAGATTATAAAACAAATAAAAACATTCAATATGAATCGCGCATGTTATTTTAGCAACACCCAACATTAAACGCATAAATACGATAAAATTTAAATAAAAATCTAGCCTCCATTAAGCACACCCTATATAATTACACACAACGAGCCATTCTTCTCGTAATGCTGGCTGAACGTAAGGTTTGCGCGCTGTCGTTCTGCGCGAATTATTGCAAATTTCCGAGAGTTGCTGCGCCGTGGCGTATTGGACGCGAGTTTACTGACATTATGGTTTCAGAACGTTACCAGGTCTGGCAGACTTTTATAGCGCATAATGATACGGCACAGAACCTTGCAGCTGTCTGAAGCTTGGGGTCGACTTGGAGCGGATAAATAGCGTTGTTTAATGGGACGAAACTTGGTTAATATATGATTTTGTTTTCGGAACCAAAGTTTTAGAATTTCAGAACGCACTGTGTTTATTCTTATAATGAAATCCAATTGTATGAGCTAAGTGTTAATTCACCGTGTAGACACCTCTCTTGTCCCCGGTGGAGAACAAGTCTTCGTGTAAGCGACGTCGGTCAAACGATGTCATAAAAACTCAGTAATTGCAGTATTTGGGGACCATTATTTCCTTCTCATGCTCTCTCTGTAGATCTTTTATCTGAGCCTTCCATCAGTAAAACCTCCCCGTTTCGGAACTGGCCCGCTGTTGTTTGGGTGGACTATGACATCAGAACATATAATATCGTTTTGGCTACATATAATACCCCCGCTAAGAGCTTGCTTTAGTAGAAGCTTTTCGAGGAAGATAGGCCATAATAATAAGCGATTGAATACGTAAGCCATTTTAATTAGTGGAAACATATTTTTATTAATAGTTGCTTGAAATGCATTACAAGTTAAAACTACAATCTCTAGAATCACCTACTTAAATAAGGAAATCGAATACACACATCTTAATTCGTAATATCACAATATTACAAAATCATTTTAAAACATAATATAATCGAGTTCGGTAACAAAAATGATTATAATGAATGAAAATAATCATATTATGTTGTATAAAAAAACATTATACCCTCGTATTAAGGTGACTAGTAGATAACATTGGCGAAACAGCTTTGGGCGAATCCCGAGTCGGGGAGGATTTGATGGGAGTAACCGCCGATGGTTTAGGCTCCAGGGCCCATCCCAGACCTATACGGAGTATAGTACGTAACCCTACTATTTTGTTACGAGTCACTGTAATAAGTAAACACTTATAAGTCTAAAATTGAGCATATCTACTTCACCCAACCTGCACACCTAATGACACCATCTTCTCCTTATCTTCGGAGGAGTTAGGTCCCTACCTTAATCTCATCTATCCGCAAGCCTTCTTACCTTCTCTAGATGTTAATACTCATAATAGTCGTTGGCCTTGAAACTTTAAAAAATCAGTTCACGATTATGTTAGCTTTTCGTCTGATTCCTGTACAATTCTCTTATAATTTTGTTATACAATTTATTTTGACTTGTTCGTCTATATTCATCTACAGAAGAATGCCTTGGCTGCATTACACTACCATTGGCCCCTACAGAGAGTAGGTCTACTTCAGGTAGGCGACGCTGCACACGTGACGTCATGACTCATCCTATAAAATCCTACGTATATTTACAACCTCTTCCTACCCTTCGTATAGGATAATAGTCGAAATGAGCGTTCGTCTTTAATTTCATTAACATCACGAAAATATATCTAACGATATTTATTAAGATTTATTTTCACATTGCTTGGAAATTTTGTAGGAAAACCTGAAATAATCGATTTGTCATTCATTCTGTTTTAGCTCAAACTTTCCCTTGATCGTCCGAAACGATTTAGTCAGTGCAAAAGTTTAGTCAATCAATTTATAGTTGAGCCAAAAGACAATGTTAAACTTCAGATTATAAAAATAAATATTTTGATGTCTTACGAGCTCGCTGCCGTTTTGGAATTTAACCTCACTTCTTGTTACATTTCTGTATTGTTTGGTTTTATGTTGTTTTATAGGACGTTATTCAATAAATATATAAGGGTAATTAAACTATTAAATTGTTTTATACGGTAGTGTTACGTTTTCATCAACTTCTTAATACCTGATGGTTATTTTATAAATCTAACCTGCTTACACGGAAAATTTCGTATCGCCAAATATTAAATGAATTTCGTGTTTACTTTAGCTAAACGTAATTTAGTAACATAATAGCAAATCCGACAAATAAATAAATATTAGGCCTGTCTTACCTACAAACATTCAATCGTACGGGAATAAAAAGTCAAATAATTTTTTGTTCAAAGTATAAGGTTTATATAAATATACCCCAATATGCACTTTATTTCAGACCATATCTAACAATGTACTAACAATTACTAAAGACCCGCCATAGCAACAATCGAACGTATAATAAATCATTCAGCATCATAGTTACTAAATAAATTTAAACCAGTACTTCAAAGTACAAATTTGTATTTTTCTCAAAAGAAAAAAAAACAGTCTAATCTAATTCTATATTTAAAACAAATAAAAACATATACAAAACTCACAAATTAATCATTTATTTACTCATACGCGTTTCAATGACCAAGTCATCATCATCAGAGGTAATATTATAATAAAAATACAATCTAGACAGCTCATTACAGTGAAAAAAATATATAAAGTAACATTAATGTCTAATTTTAAACTACTTAACTAAGTGAATACGTAATTGCTTACTTGCTGACGCTTTTGCAAACGATCGTTCCTTTTACGAAGCTTACCCTCTACTGAGTAGAGAGTTAGCTTCGTAAAAGGAACGAATGTTTTGAAACGCGTCAGCAAGTAAGCAATTACGTATTCACTTAGTTAACTAGTTTAAAATTAGTTTAATCAGTGAATTCTACATGATTACATCAAGAAACTTCATAAATGTCTAGTTTATAGTTTCACTGTAATAAGATACTAGAGAGTTTTTTTGTGTAAGTGGATCCTTTGATGATGATGAGGGTTTATTACATATCCTCTAATATACACAAAGGTTTAATCTCGGTAACTTTATGCATTAGTTATTTTTGCGTTGTATTTGCAAATTAGTATTAGTGGCAATAGTTAGTTTTATTATTAATGACGGCAGTTTAACACTCAACGCAACAAAAACTAAATTAATTTTGCCAGCAATGTAAGAAAATATATTAACATACCTGCTTGTGTTATATATACATATGTTTCGCTAGTGTATTGTTGTACACAATGGTTTGAAATAATTCTACGCAAATCCGATACAGAACCTAAACTATTCGACATTAGCCTGAACCCACGTTAACGAGCGAAGATCACGATGCACCGCCCTATGCATTTCCCACAGCCGACGCGTAAGGAGATTGCATCTCCTCGAGGGGATACTTGGGCGCAATAAGGAGAAAGTTCTCGCCTTGACCACGTTTAATAACACCACTTTCGATTTTTTTAGAATACTCGCCCATCGCATTACAAAACCATCCGCGCTCACACCTTCGTGCCTTATGCTGCAGTGAAGTGATTTACAAGAAAATAAAGGCCAGCTTATGGAATCCGGTTGATTAATTACCGCCTACAATGAGCTTATATCTGTCGTATAGTAAATGGATTCAGATAAAGGTCTAATATACAATATAAAGAGCACAGTGGTGCAATATATTACAGTGAAAATATTGTAAAGAGCCCCAATACCACAAAAATAACAAATAAAACAAGTTACTCAAGATTAAACCCTTATGTACATTTCGATGACCATGTCATCATCATCAGAGGGTCTTATTACAAAATTACCATCTAGCAAACTAGAAGTTTCAAACTAGAGTGATGCTTCTAGTAATACGTCTACTACTTTGGATCACTCTAGTCCGTAACTTCTTGTTTGCTAGATTGTGTTTTGTAACAAGACCCTCTGATGATGATGACATGGTCATCGAAATGTACATAAAGGTTAAATCTTAAGTAACTTGTTTTATTTGTTATTTTTTATTATGTTTGTGGTATTGGGGCTCTTTACAATATTTTCATTGTAATTAGTGTATTATCTATTTGGAATATAACCATCCAGAAAATTTAGTTATAATTTAGAATATGAGCAGTTATACTTTACTGATGATGACTTTAACGTTTAAACGCGAGAAATTACTGACTGGAGTGGGAGCTTTTTATTTTCTCCGTCACAGTCACAGTGTAATATTTTTTAAACATTTATGACGCTTTTGGTCAAACGGAAAACAATCTTATCCAAAAAAATGTAAACTTTAAGTGCTCTTTTTATAGTTTATAATATTAAAAATATTATTAGAAATAAGCTATTACATAAAAAATATTGGAAGCAACCCCAATACCACAAAAATAACTTATAATACAAGTTATCTAAGATTAAACCCTTATGTACACTTCGATGACCATGTCACCATCATCAGAGCGTCTTATTACAAAATTACAATCTAGAAATATTAAGTCACAAACTAGACTGGCCTAGTCCCATTCCTGTTTGGGTCAGTCTAGTTTGTGACTTATTATTTTCTGGATTGTAATAAGACATGATCGTAGAAATGTATATAAGGGTTTTATCTTGGAAATCTTGTATTATTAGTTATTTTTGTGGTATTTGGGTTGTTTCCAATATTTTGTATGCAATATATTGTGCCACTGTGCTCTTGATATTGTAAAAAAAAGCTATTATCTTAACTTGGACTAACCTTAAAGCACGGAAAATGTTTGTACTGAATTAAAACCTTGTCAATACATCAACGGTGTTTGTAAAAATTAATTTTATCGTTCACCTCACTAATAAAATTTGAGGTTATCTAAGAGTTTAGGCGTGTTTTAATTTGTAGGATACTTACTAACTTCACTGCTATTTGACCTTATCGCTTGTTTAGAGGTTATTCAAAGGTTATGATTAAATAGTTTTTCAATGCAATTCCCTATATATTGAGACATATCACACATTTTATTAAATTAGGTAATATAATGTGATTTCATGCACACGTTTTCATTGCCTGCAGATTAAGATACTCTTTGTTAAATGTTTGATTTTAGTGGAAAATATTAAGATTTATCAATGCACGGGCTTTTAGAGTAACAAGAATACAAGCGACAACAATGGACTAGTTATTTCAGTTGTTCATAGATTGGTCAGCTGATTTGCAAAATCCTCATTTCTCCGATGTTATTCTATGTGAAGAAATAAACCTGGTTTAAAAATATTTATTTAAAAATAAACCTTGTATAAGTCGTATGGATTATTCGTATTATTGAACAAAATAATTTCTGTATTATTATGAAGGTTTTTAGCTATTACCCTTTTAATGTTTTGTAGCAGGGAGTCGTGTCTTATTCAAAGTATTTCCAAAAACATGTTTTAGCGAAACTAACATTCATGAAGTGTTTGCATTTGATGACTTTATCCGCTTTCAACTAGAAAATATTTTTCAAAAAGCACAGACTGATGAAAAACTAAGAAGCTCGATTTTAAAAGATATTTCATGACTAATTTGACCAGACTAATTTGTCTTCTAAACTTCGGTAAAATAGTTTTTGGATAATTTACTGAATAATTTAATTAATTTTTGAATAGTATGGACCATATATGCCCGGAACACGAGAAACGCACGCTTCATACTACTACACATTGTTCCAAGAATTTTCTCCCGATGGAGTCAACCTTAGCAATTACGACGGCGAGAAACCTGATGAACTTGAGAACCTGACAGCTCCGGTAAAAGCCGTTTCCCCTTAGCCATAGCATGCTTAGGTCCAGCTGGATCCCGAGCCAAGTAAATTCCCCAGCCTGACCATCCGAGTCCTCCAAGTCCCTGATAATTAACATCTCTAAAAAAGGAACCAAAATCGATTAGAGGCGGGAGGGATCTTGCCTCGGAGGGATCAATTAATAAAAACCTGCCCCGAAAGTTGCAGCATCCAAACTGGCCTTTACTACCTTACTACCCACCTTCACCGTATTCATGTACTGCCGACCCCTGAGTGTCTGCTGTGTGGACATGAAGCCATGATACAGTTTCAGGAATCCATTGCCTTGGACTTACCACATCCCCAACTTCAATGAAGACCATCTCTACTGCGTATCGCCAAATGTCTCATGTGCTAAGGATAGGCATAGCAATGTTATGGCTAATATGTCGATATTACAAGATCAGTAGTAACTGCTCTAACGCCCGTGGAACTGTGCGAACAATGCAACCCACACCCAGTCCACTGAACTAAGTTCAACCGGGCGTCTTTATAATCACCTGTTCGCGCGTCGATTCGTTGCCAAGGCGACAATAAACGCTAGCTACAGCTGATGTGTCGGGCGAATGTGTTTGTTTTCTCACGTAGCCAATGCTATGTAACTTGCGGTAAAGGTTTTATCGCTCGCTAAGTAATAAACCGTTGCTTTACATTCGGTTTGTAGAACGTAAACGGCTTCACTTGCAGTTGTAGGAGTAACACTTGCGCCTAAAGAACAACTGCGTTTCAAGTGGTAAAAGGCAGCGGACAATCTGATGGATTTTTATTACTTTTTTGAAAATTCGAAACCGTCTAAGCAACCTACTAAATAAACAAGTTTTAAGAAAAAATCTCAGAATAATTTAAAAGGCACAGAAAAATTGTATCATTTAGAAGACACACAACGAAAGTTATAACGATATAACCTTTGCTTTATTCCCAAAACTAACATTTACCCATTGGTATCAGTATCTCAAAAACGTTAAAGGCAAAAGTCCGAAAAAGCATCCCTTATTTATAAAATTATTACATTTACCAGCTCTTGTTGTACCAACCCTTACTAGTAAAAGTCCAAACCCCTATGCGAGCATAGTTCATTTCGAACTTTTACCATCTTACACTCAGTAACTCTAGTTTTACCTCAGAGACGCGATAAAACTTACCATTTTATAAAATCCCTACATTTACCAATTCGTGTTAGTAAATCCCAAGACTGCATAGTAAAACCCAAGATGTATCAATATACTGACTTTTACAGTAACAAGTATGCATGGCCATATACTTAGCCATATTCTCTAAATGCAACAGTACTTTAACGTTACACAAGAAAAGAATTCCACATTTACTCGCTTACATAACACGCCGCAGGTATAATTTTTCGAGATGGTTTTATTTACAACACGCTTTGCAGAAACCTGACCACAAGAGATGCTCGTTCATAATTTAAAAAGCACGCGCTGAAGCTATCTAGGCCGACGTCCGCAGAAGATTACATCTCGCGACGTGTCTGTCGTAATCATAAACCCCGCAGTCGGAAATGTTCACGTTGACTCTATACTTTGTTCGGCGAGTGTTTAGAGTTTTCGGCTCCGGGCGGTAACCTATAAGGGAGATGGCTGTTGCCGTAATGGATTCACAGAACGGCTCGGTTTCAGTGTGCCTGGGACCACCCTGGGACTACGTCGCGTCTGCAGGTGTTACTCACCGACTCACTTGTGCAAGTCTCCTTAGGAGACCCAGGAACTTGTGCAGGATAGATAATGAACTAGCAAGGACTGGGAGTTAATTCATACCAAAAGCAAAACCTAAGAAATTAAAACCATTTGATCCCTCTCGGACGCTAAAAATTAAACACGAGTTTACAGAGTAAGTTAATTAAATTGGTTGTTGATATAAATACACTCCAAACTTCAACAGTATCTCAACACGAGTTTACAGAGTAAGTTAATTAAATTGGTTGTTGATATAAATTCATTCCAAACTTCAACAGTATCTCAACACGAGTTTACAGAGTAAGTTAATTAAATTGGTTGTTGATATAAATACACTCCAAACTTCAACAGTATCTCAACACGAGTTTACAGAGTAAATTAATTAAACTGGTTGTTAATATAAATACATTCCAAACTTCAACAGTATCTCAACACGAGTTTACAGAGTAAGTTAGTTAAATTGGTTGTTGATATAAATACATTCCAAACTTCAACAGTATCTTAAAACGAGTTTACAGAGTAAGTTAATTAAATTGGTTGTTGATATAAATCCATTCCAAACTACAACAGTATCTCAAAACGAGTTTACAGAGTAAGTTAATTAAATTGGTTGTTGATATAAATACAATCCAAACTACAACAGTATCTCAAAACGAGTTTACAGAGTAAGTTAATTCAATTGGTTGTTGATATAAATACATTCCAAACTACAACAGTATCTCAAAACGAGTTTACAGAGTAAGTTAATTAAATTGGCTGTTGATATAAATACATTCCAAACTACAACAGTATCTCAAAACGAGTTTACAGAGTAAGTTAATTCAATTGGTTGTTGATATAAATACATTCCAAACTACAACAGTATCTCAAAACGAGTTTACAGAGTAAGTTAATTAAATTGGTTGTTGATATAAATACATACCAAACTTCAACAGTATCTATATATAACAAATATTAATTTAGGTACTACATTGAGATAAATATATATATATATATATATATATATATATATATATATATATATATATATATGTATATATATATATATATATATATATATATATATATATATATATATATATATATATATATATATATATAAGGACTCAAGTTAAAGACTGTCAAGAAATAATTAAGCCTTAAATCAAATCGCTAAACCAATTTACCGATATTCAAGTTATAGCGTATTACTGTAGAACTCAGTTACCTGTCAAATCTTTTCATAACAAAGCTCAAATGAATATATTTGAATATCCTTAAGAGAGTTTGAATAAAACTGAATGTTTTTATAAAAATGATCAATTTATGATATTTTTAGCCTATAAAATATTTAAAAAAATGTTCATAATCCCGGTTGGTTAGTGACGTATCATCTATGTAATCGAATTTTATGGTATGCTTGAATTGCCTTTGCAATGTCTATGGCATTATCAAACTATAAATCCTCCTCTGAAGGATAGTCGAAGCGGTGAAGGACTGCAGCAACAACAGGACAGTAGAAAACATGATGTGGTGTAGTTCTTCGTCGAGACAGTTTCCACAGCTGTGATCAACTTTACAGTCCACAAATTAAATCGCTGTGTTCATGTCACATCTGCGTATTCGCCTGCTTAAAGTGGCGTAGATAACTTAACTTGCGTCCTTTCACGATGCGCCCCTATGTCTCGGCACCATTAACCCCCTCCTGCACCCTACTTACTCATATTTATTTGTACACTTAAAGAGTTACGTCCTTGAATTTGATGGAGGAAGGTAGGAGAATTTATTCCTGTCACTGACCCTTATACCGTTGTAGAAATCCCCACTGAAGTTCCCATAGTTCAAGTGGACCTCGAAATCCGTTTTTAGGAATGAATCCCGAAAGCCGATAAATAGAACCTCACTGTTCTTTGTTGGAAAGTCTTTCTAAGTATAATTACGTCCAACAAATAAAGTTGATATTTAGTAGTAATTTTTGTACTCATATTCCGTAAACGTAGGTTTTTGTAATAGTTTAAAAACATTGATATTGTTCCCACTTTCTTTCTACCCAACTGTTAAAAGTAAGAGTGTTATGGAACTGGCGGAATTTTTCATAAAATATTTCTCTTTGATAATCTTTAACAATCTTTAATAAATTTTAATCTTGAAATAAATCGTATTTTTAACACCATGCTCATAACCTATCTCGAACTCCGCACTGCCGGGGTGTCACCTGCGCCACTGGTTGCTCATTCTACAGTTTGTTAAACGCAGCCTGACTCACAACCAAAACATTCAAAAAATCACAGCGATTTGCAGAAACTCTAAAGATCTGCCATTGCATCACTAGAGCAATAACCGTTAACCAAGTATTCGGTGAGCCAAGTGGTCGTAACGGAGCGACCGTGGCGCTGCCCGGCGGCAGGAATGCGCGCAACGCCGACTGACCCACCAGGACGTTAAGGTGTTTTGTCATGCAAAGTTTGTTACTTGTTCCACATGTCGACACTCTGCGCATGCACGACACATTCAAGCCATGTGTCGTTTGAATGCCACGATGTACGCTTTCAATAACCATAGCTGTACACTTGGAATGTGGTAGTTAGAAGTCGATATTGTTTCAACTTCTATGGAGAGTAACAAAATGGATGCATTAATATCTACAATGTATTTACTTATGTAGACTCTAACAACAATTATATTTCTATTTACAATAAAACTCCAAATATATGCTTTGTTATGTGCGAAGTCCGAAATCGTGCCATGTGGACATCGGTCGATAATTATGTACCGAAATAACTTCATATCCAAATGTTTGTCGGGTGAAGTCCAAAGCCATTTCTCACAAAAGCAACTCGCATGTCAGCTCCTAAATGTCTAAAAACCAATCAAACCGGCTTTAGGTTAAGTTCGCATAGTTCCAAACCAATTTTCCAATTGATGTTAAATATTTTTGTAATAATATTGATGTAATTTTAAAAAAAATTAGGTGTATTTTAAAATTGTTTTCTTAATTTACTATTTATTTGAATTTATGCCCGCTAAACTTTTTAGTTGGTTCTACAGTGTTTAAACTTCATTTGTTTCCAGAATGTTCCTATTAGAAATAAGATTGGACATGAAAGTCATACAGAACTGACATTGAACATATGTTCCGCGCAGAGTGCGTTGAATATACAGTGGCGACTCGATTATCCGGCGCAATGTGGAGAGAGCGTTCCTTGGATAATCGAAAACACGGATAACTCGGACTGTGTGAAAAAATCGAGAGGGGAAAGTATGATTAAAGTGGTGAAATGTATAAGAACGTGGTCGGAGATGTGATATAAGGCATCTCCTGTAATATTAAATAAAAAAATGGAGTGCAAATAAAATAAAATAAAAGTTTAAAATTATCTCTGCTTAAAAAATTAAAAAGTATTTTCATGACGATGCTCTCAAAGATGAAAGCAAAAGCGTATATAGACTACGTACTGTATATTTTTTATTTCATTATTTTTTTTATTACTTCGGTTAACTGAAGTTCGTATAATCGAGTAACCTATTTTGAGTTTAGAGAATACTAGAATAAAACTAGCCGTGGACAAGATTATTAATACGCAGAAAAAAGTGTGCATTATGTGGTTTTAAACAGGTATAAATCAATTAGTTTAAAATAAATAGTTCACATAATTGGAAAATTATACTGTTTTTGTCCTTTTTTTCAAAAATAAAAGCATTCTACGCTTTTTAAATAGTTTTGTTTTTATTTCGTTGAATATACCGCTACCAGATTTCGCTAGACTAGACAAGAAATTAATTACGCAGTATCGGGATCATTGTTATCACTAGTTGTTGAGCTTGGGATGTGATATGAACGTAATAACTAATGAATCATGCACATTCAATCACAATTAATAGTTTATTCACCCTAACGCGTTTCGATGACTATGCCATCTTCGCTGGTAAGGTATACCTACTACAAATCAGATTTACAACTGCTTATCTAACCCATTAGATTAACAAATTAGTACAAATTACAAATCAATGGAAATTTATATTTTGTAGCTGTTATACATTGCTCACATTCTCAGACAATTCTTAGAATTCAAGAGCTCTCCTAACTAAAACTATATTAATTATTTTTAGTAGGTACACACTAATTTGTTATTATATTAAAACATGATTTCCATTCATAGGCTATACTTTTTTAAAATAGCTCAAACTGTCGACTAATGTAAACCTGTGAGAAAAGAAAACCCTTGCAAAAATTACCATTTATAATACTCTCTTCCTGAGAGTTACTATAATACGGCTATACGGCGTCTCAGGTTAAGTTGAGGGATTAGAACCGGCCTGGTCGATGAATAGGCTGAGAAGGCCCGGCGAGAACATCCCATTAGTGCCAGATCACCGATTACTCCACTTAAGAACGTTAATCTAATAAATACGCACTATACGGGAAAAACGTTGTACGCTTTTCTTAATTATTATTAAACAAACTATTGCGTGTTTGTTTCAGGTTATCGGCCATCTTTAAGTATGATTACCGGCTACGCTTCTATATTAAAATTTTTAGCAAGCTTCAGTTATAACACTTTCAGCCGTTAACATGAGACAAACAAGCAATTGTTTGTTTAATAATAATTAAGAAAACCGTATCAACGTTTTTCCCGTATAGTGCGTATTTATTAGATTGACGTTCTTAAGTGGAGTAATCGGCGATTTGTTACTAATGGGATGTACTTGCCAAGGCATCCCCGCCTATTCATCGTCCGACCAGTTCCTAATCCTCCAGCTACCTGATTTGCCTCAACTTACCCTGAGACGGGGAATAGTAGGTTTACACTCAAAGATACGATCGGCCGTACATTGACCTGAGGTCTAACTGAGCAGCTCAACCATAGCGCCGGGACCCCAGAAGTAATCCGCTTACTAATGTCTTGTCCACTTGCGCATTTCCACCCTGAATCTAAGCCTCAAGTGATCCGCTGACGATCTCGTGACAGAAGTTATCATTTTTCGTATTCCCTTCTGTGTTTCTATCGGGATGATTATGTCTAATGGGACACTGACAAGATAGAAAATCTGTTTTGAGTAATTTTTGTCATAAATATTTAAATAACAAGTGCACATTACATAAATTTTAATTTAAATCACAAGTTTTCAAAGTTCTTAATTTGTTTAGTAAAAACATTAAAGTTTCGCTAGTCGTCATTGACAATAATCCACGGGCTACAATAATCCAGACACGAAAACTCCACACCCCCAAATAGGTTTGAGCGACCCACGCACCTCGACGATCATACATACGCACGCGTGCCAACCTGAGGCATATACTAAACTATGGTCCACAATAACTGTAACATTTTAGTAATTTTTTAAATATTTTTGGATTCTTGATGCTATTTCTTGGAAATAGAGGTCAAACACGACGTGCTGTCACTTCTATAGGTTATTAGAAGATTTTCTAATTACCATATTTAAATTGCAATTATTTTTGTCATATACTTTATTATCTTTAGGCCTTAGATAATTATCTCTTGTATGGCCTGTGTTAAAGGCATAACATGTAGAATCAAAAATGTCGTAGACCAAGGCCTAATAGGTGACTCATTGAAGAGCCATCGGCGCCAGGAAGGCAGGTCGGCGCGTCTAAGTGTGTGCGGGTGTGGAAGTCGCTTAATCTTCTCGGGTGCTTCCCACAGGGGGGGAGAGTAACTTCCAAAAGTGTCCATTTCAGTGCGTTACACAAAAACTACACCCACAAGCCCCGTAACGAGTAATGGGACCATTGCTAGCGCCGCTGGCTAACCAGTTCAATAGCTTTGCTCCACGCTTCCGCGCTAAATATGCAAATATTGTATTTTCCTTCCTTGCTCCAAGAATAGATTTAAAATAATTACTTGTAACATAATTGAACATTCTTCTCTAATAATTGTAAGGTTATGTTTCACACGTTTGAAGTCCTTAGAATACTTTTCAGAGCATAATTAATCCGTCCAACAAACCAAAACGGCAATTAGATATTCTCAAAACCTAATGCATATAATAAAACCCTTAATAAAAACAGTCAACGAATACTCTCCAGCTTTCTCTTTCCTACTCGTACCCCGCATTATAAGGTTGGTTCTCGTTCAGTCTGCTCACAGAAATAAAAATGATGTCAATAGAAGATCTGAGCCTTCCACGTAATTTTAGAATTTAATTTAGTTTTGTAATAAATTTTAATTTAATAAACAGTTCCTCGCTTGTTAGAAAACATCGTAGAAATTCTGCTCATCGTTCTGGAAGTGAGTAGATGGTGAAAATACTAAAATTATCTCTTTCGCGATTAATTTCGTGAACGAATAACCGCACACCCAATGGCCTTCTACTGAACACAATACTTGTAGTTAAACTAAAGCTCAGACACAACTGATTCAGATTGCTTCTGATTCATTCAGTGTGAAGCCTACCTTAACCTTTCTCAAATAAGTGTAGCAGAGAGACATCTCTCTTCATCCCAGTTGAAATCACTACTCCAGGTAAGCAACTCTGTTCAAGCGTTGCCATCACTTTACCATAACCTTGTCCCTATCTATAGCAATCATTGATTTATTTCCTTAGTCCTACGGGATTTCAATTGCCTTTTTTTACCCTTGTTTATGTAGACATCTTTCTTTAACCCGGTTGAAATCCCTACTTCAAATAAGCGACTCTACTCAAGCGTTGCTATCACTTTAGCCTAACTATGTCCTTATTTATAGCAATCATTGAGTTTTTTCCTTATCTCTACGTAATTTTAATTGCCTTTTTTACCCTTGTTTATATAGACATCTCTCTTTAACCCGGTTGAAATCCCTACTTCAGATAAGCCACTCTACTCAAGCGTTGCTATCACTTTAGCCTAACTATGTCCTTATTTATAGCAATCATTGAGTTTTTTCCTTAGTTCTACGTAATTTTAATTGCCTTTTTTACCCTTGTTTATATAGACATCTCTCTTTAACCCGGTTGAAATCCCTACTTCAGATAAGCCACTCTACTCAAGCGTTGCTATCACTTTAGCCTAACTATGTCCCTATTTATAGCAATAATTGAGTTTTTCCTTAGTTCTACGTAATTTTAATTGCCTTTTTTACCCTTGTTTATATAGACATCTCTCTTTAACCCGGTTGAAATCCCTACTTCAGATAAGCGACTCTACTCAAGCGTTGCTATCACTTTAGCCTAACTATGTCCCTACTTATAGTAATCATTAAGTTTTTTCCTTAGTTCTACGTAATTTTAATTGCCTTTTTTACCCTTGTTTATATAGACATCTCTCTTTAACCCGGTTGAAATCCCTACTTCAGATAAGCGACTCTACTCAAGCGTTGCTATCACTTTAGCCTAACTATGTCCCTACTTATAGTAATCATTAAGTTTTTCCTTAGTTCTACGTAATTTTAATTGCCTTGTTTACCCTTGTTTACACAAATATTTATAATGGCTAGACCCTACTCCATGAAGGCGATAGAGTACGTTTTCTACTTCAGGTGAGCGATCCTCAACTTGTGGCCACTTAATCATACCTACATATTCTACCAAGGGGTTTATATACCTACCTCAATACTATATCCACAATCCCTTCGTAAATTCTTAGATGATAATAGTCGTACAGGCGGATAGTTATTAAAAACTTTAATCCTGTCTGATGCTCAAAATAAGTGACTATTTTCGGGTAAAATTAATTCCGAAATATATTATGTTAAACCTTTCGTCAAGGGTATATACAGCTAAATGTATAAGTCATACATCAGATATGCGCAACTCCTCACTTTGAAAAAATTAATTTTAATAAACTTAATAGGTTAATTAAAAAATTGAAAACATTTTCGTATATACTGCATGACACTCATAAAAACATTAATTACTTGCTCATTTTATAGAAATAATTAATTTATCAAACGTGTTTCGGCAACTATTTTTCCATTATCAGTGACTAATATAAACTGAAAATGAGAGATCGAGAGAGAAAGAAAGAGAGAGAGGAGAGAGCCAGAGAGGAGAGAGAGGAAGAGAAGGATCGAGATAGAGAGAGAGGAGTTTAACTTCGCCCAGGATTTTCAATAGTGGCCACATACCAGTATAACAGCCTTACCAAGACACTAGCCCATTGTAGCTAACTGACTGGAAGCAATAGTGATTGCCTCTAATCCACCACATTAGTTGCTTTAATGTTTCAAATTAATTGCAAAAATGAAACTTGTACTTACTAGGTGAAAAATATTAAAATAAAAATCGTATATATATATATATATATATATATATATATATATATATATATATATGAAGAAAAGGGACATCGTTTGATAGATCTACAAGTAAAAGCTATGAATAAAGCGAAAAGACGAAAAAATTGTATCATTATATATCCTCCACAAAATTATAAATGAGATAAGAACAGAAACCAAAAATGAGAAAGAGAAGAAAACAAAAAGGTATTATCACCCACTGACATTTTTTCTACTGTATTTAAATAAAACCTCTTAAACCAGAAAAAAGATTTATTTATGTCCTGATGTGCATTTCGATTGCAAAGCAATCATCTTCAGAAGCTATTACTAAGAGACTAACTTAGTGCAATAGTTAGTACAACTTACAAGAGTTAGTCTTTTAAAAATTTGGTTTGTAATCAAAATGAACATTAAGAGTGTCAAATGTGTTTATATTTTAAGAGGTTACTTACTGATATTACCTTAATGGTAAATCATTATATGAACATAATGTCCTCATGGGATGATGGACAGATACTTGATAGTGTATGTAATTATAGCTTTTAAAAATCTGTTAGTAAGATACCTGCGAAATTGCGAGAAATTTCAGTTAGATTTGTACAGACAAATTAATAACGGAAGCATAAAAATTGTGTCGTTAAAATCTCCAACAGACATTTGATTAATATATTGCTTTACTATAACAGATATTGCTTTACTATAACAGATATTGCTTTACTATAACAGATATTGCTTTACTATAACAGATATTGCTTTACTATAACAGATATTGCTTTACTATAACAGATATTGCTTTACTATAACAGATTCTGTTGTTTAATTGCCCTTGATTTAATTTAAACATAAAATGCTTGTAGCCTATCTTCTATTAGGTGGTTTTATCACAAAGATTAAACGATTACACACCTTTCACATCTCGGCCATCGGGAACAGGAAGTGGGCGTAGCACGGTCTTACAAACGGCCTACGATTAGAGGAAGCAAATAAATGAAATAAATTAAAAATCTCTCAGCCACATCTGTGGGTAAATAGAGTGGATAAATAACTGTAGATAAATGCTCGACTAATAATAGTGAATGGACGTTAGTAGCAACTGAAGGATAGACAATATTTCCAAGCAATTATAACTTATCTGAAAAAACTGCGGTACATCTTGAACATTGGTTTTTAGCAAGAGTTTAACCGGCCGATATTTAGTCTTTAGCTATAGAATTTAACCGAACGTTATATTGTTTTTAGTTGTTGAGTACAACCGGCCTTCAGCCATTATATAGATACAAACTAAAGAGTTTAACCGCTCGTTATATTGTTTCAACAACTGAGATTAACAGGGCCTTATATTGTTTATTCCTCTACTGTTTAACCGGCCGTTAAATTGTTGTAACTAGAATTTAACCAGTCGCTATAATGTTTTAATTACAGAGTATAACTGGCCTTTAGCCATTACATTGATACAAACTAAAGAGTTTAACCGCTCGTTATATTGTTTCATCAATTGAGACTAACAGACCCTTATATTTTTTATTCCTCTATTGTTTAACCGGCCGTTAAATTGTTGTAACTAGAATTTAACCAGCCGCTATAATGTTTTAATTACAGAGTATAACTGGCCTTTAGCCATTACATTGATACAAACTAAAGAGTTTAACCGCTCGTTATATTGTTTCATCAATTGAGACTAACAGACCCTTATATTGTTTATTCCTCTATTGTTTAACCGGCCGTTAAATTGTTGTAACTAGAATTTAACCAGCCGTTATAATGTTTTAACTACAGAGTATAACTGGCCGTTAGCCATTATATTGATACAAACTAAAGAGTTTAACCGCTCGTTATATTGTTTCATCAATTGAGACTAACAGACCCTTATATTGTTTATTCCTCTATTGTTTAACCGGCCGTTAAATTGTTGTAACTAGAATTTAACCAGCCGTTATAATGTTTTAACTACAGAGTATAACTGGCCGTTAGCCATTATATTGATACAAACTAAAGAGTTTAACCGCTCGTTATATTGTTTCATCAATTGAGACTAACAGACCCTTATATTGTTTATTCTTCTATTGTTTAACCGGCCGTTAAATTGTTGTAACTAGAATTTAACCAGCCGTTATAATGTTTTAACTACAGAGTATAACTGGCCGTTAGCCATTATATTGATACAAACTAAAGAGTTTAACCGCTCGTTATATTGTTTCATCAATTGAGACTAACAGACCCTTATATTGTTTATTCCTCTATTGTTTAACCGGCCGTTAAATTTTTGTAACTAGAATTTAACCAGCCGTTATAATGTTTTAACTACAGAGTATAACTGGCCGTTAGCCATTATATTGATACAAACTAAAGAGTTTAACCGCTCGTTATATTGTTTCATCAATTGAGACTAACAGACCCTTATATTGTTTATTCCTCTATTGTTTAACTGGCAGTTAAATTGTTGTAACTAGAATTTAACCAGCCGTTATAATGTTTTAACTACAGAGTATAACTGGCCGTTAGCCACTATATTGATACAAACTAAAGAGTTTAACCGCTCGTTATATTGTTTCATCAATTGAGACTAACAGACCCTTATATTGTTTATTCCTCTATTGTTTAACCGGCCGTTAAATTGTTGTAACTAGAATTTAACCAGCCGTTATAATGTTTTAACTACAGAGTATAACTGGCCGTTAGCCATTATATTGATACAAACTAAAGAGTTTAACCGCTCGTTATATTGTTTCATCAATTGAGACTAACAGACCCTTATATTGTTTATTCCTCTATTGTTTAACCGGCCGTTAAATTGTTGTAACTAGAATTTAACCAGCCGTTATAATGTTTTAACTACAGAGTATAACTGGCCGTTAGCCATTATATTGATACAAACTAAAGAGTTTAACCGCTCGTTATATTGTTTCAACTGAGATTAACAAGGCCTTATATTGTTTATTCCTCTACTGTTTAACCGGCCGTTAAATTGTTGTAACTAGAATTTAACCAGCCGTTATAATGTTTTAACTACAGAGTATAACTGGCCGTTAGCCATTATATTCTTACAAACTAAAGAGTTTAACCGCTCGTTATATTGTTTCATCAATTGAGATTAACAGGGCCTTATATTGTTTATTCCTCTACTGTTTAACCGGCCGTTAAATTGTTGTAACTAGAATTTAACCAGCCGTTATAATGGTTTAACTATAGAGTATAACTGGCCGTTAGCCATTATATTCTTACAAACTAAAGAGTTTAACCGCTCGTTATATTGTTTCATCAATTGAGATTAACAGGGCCTTATATTGTTTATTCCTCTACTGTTTAACCGGCCATTAAATTGTTGTAACTAGAATTTAACCAGCCGTTATAATGTTTTAACTACAGAGTATAACTGGCCGTTAGCCATTATATTCTTACAAACTAAAGAGTTTAACCGCTCGTTATATTGTTTCATCAATTGAGATTAACAGGGCCTTATATTGTTTATTCCTCTACTGTTTAACCGGCCATTAAATTGTTGTAACTAGAATTTAACCAGCCGTTATAATGTTTTAACTACAGAGTATAACTGGCCGTTAGCCATTATATTCTTACAAACTAAAGAGTTTAACCGCTCGTTATATTGTTTCATCAATTGAGATTAACAGGGCCTTATATTGTTTATTCCTCTACTGTTTAACCGGCCGTTAAATTGTTGTAACTAGAATTTAACAAGCCGTTATAATGGTTTAACTATAGAGTATAACTAGCCGTTAATTTGTTTTAAGTATAGAAAACTGGACGTTATATTGTTTTTAATTACAGAGTTTAACCGGCCGTTAAAATGCTATTATCTCTATATTTTATCCAGCCATTATATAGCTTCAACTTTAGAGTTTAACAAGCCGTTATAATGGTTTAACTATAGAGTATAACTAGCCGTTAATTTGTTTAAAGTATAGAAACTGGACGTTATATTGTTTTTAATTACAGAGTTTAACCGGCCGTTAAAATGTTAATATCTCTATATTTTATCCAGCCAATATATAGCTTCAACTTTAGAGTTTAACAAGCCGTTATAATGGTTTAACTATAGAGTATAACTAGCCGTTAATTTGTTTTAAGTATAGAAAGCTGGACGTTATATTGTTTTTAATTACAGAGTTTAACCGTACAGAGTTTAACCGGCCGTTAAAATGCTATTATCTCTATATTTTATCCAGCCAATATATAGCTTCAATTTTAGAGTTTAACAAGCCGTTATAATGGTTTAACTATAGAGTATAACTAGCCGTTAATTTGTTTAAAGTATAGAAAACTGGACGTTATATTGTTTTTAATTACAGAGTTTAACCGGCCGTTAAAATGTTAATATCTCTATATTTTATCCAGCCAATATATAGCTTCAACTTTAGAGTTTAACAAGCCGTTATAATGGTTTAACTGTAGAGTATAACTAGCCGTTAATTTGTTTTAAATATAGAAAACTGGACGTTATATTGTTTCTAATTACAGAGTTTAACCGTACAGAGTTTAACCGGCCGTTAAAATGCTATTATCTCTATATTTTATCCAGCCAATATATAGCTTCAATTTTAGAGTTTAACAAGCCGTTATAATGGTTTAACTATAGAGTATAACTAGCCGTTAATTTGTTTAAAGTATAGAAAACTGGACGTTATATTGTTTTTAATTACAGAGTTTAACCGGCCGTTAAAATGTTAATATCTCTATATTTTATCCAGCCAATATATAGCTTCAACTTTAGAGTTTAACAAGCCGTTATAATGGTTTAACTATAGAGTATAACTAGCCGTTAATTTGTTTTAAATATAGAAAACTGGACGTTATATTGTTTCTAATTACAGAGTTTAACCGTACAGAGTTTAACCGGCCGTTAAAATGCTATTATCTCTATATTTTATCCAGCCAATATATAGCTTCAATTTTAGAGTTTAACAAGCCGTTATAATGGTTTAACTATAGAGTATAACTAGCCGTTAATTTGTTTAAAGTATAGAAAACTGGACGTTATATTGTTTTTAATTACAGAGTTTAACCGGCCGTTAAAATGTTAATATCTCTATATTTTATCCAGCCAATATATAGCTTCAACTTTAGAGTTTAACAAGCCGTTATAATGGTTTAACTATAGAGTATAACTAGCCGTTAATTTGTTTTAAATATAGAAAACTGGACGTTATATTGTTTCTAATTACAGAGTTTAACCGGCTGTTAAAATGTTGATATCTATATATTTTATCCAGCCAATATATAGCTTCAACTTTAGAGTTTAACCAGCCGTTATAATGGTTTAACTATAGAGTATAACTAGCCGTTAATTTGTTTTAAGTATAGAAAACTGGACGTTATATTGTTTTTAATTACAGAGTTTAACCGGCCATTAAATTGTCACAATATCTATTACCTTTTATGAAGTATAACGATTGTAAACAGAGGCAGGGATATAAAACTCCTTTGTAGATGACACAGAGGGTAGGGTGGGCGTCATGTGTGCAAGCTAAGGTACCTGGGATAAACATGTCCTTTATCAGGGTCATAAAGAGTAGTCTACCCATTACATAGGATTGTAAGAAGAGGATCAGTCTGAATAGACGGAATCAGGGCTACGAATAGGATATAATGATCCCATGGTACGGGGGGGGGGATATTTGTGACATCACATAGGCAGAGTCGCTTACCTAACACAGACCTACTCTATATCGAGTTCTTCCACCCCTACACCATTTTGTAAGAATAAAAACAGTAAGGGTCGAGGAATTAGACTCGCCTAAAATAAAAGACATGTTCCTCAGACACTCTCAGTATGTAGGGGAAATAATAACAAGGGAAGTAGTTTGATAGGACTGTTTACCTGATCTTTGTGATCTCAACTGCGGTTAGGAGAGGTGTCTACCCGGCCGGCCACTATTAACATATTACGCGCCAAGTACTTGGTGTATTCTTGTTCACTACAAGCGCCGGTTTCATCCAAATTGTACACGCAAAGAACTTCTCGTGAGGTTTCTATTGCAAACTAAAATATTTTCTACATTAAGTTAATACGCCTCCAAACAACGCAGTTTGGATTTTTTGCTTTAGAAGTAGACCTAACTGAATCGTAGAGGAAATACGTAGCCCTAGACAAGCATTTGCACGAAATCGTTTGTTGCATTTGAATTATATTTCTAGTAGGAATTAAACAAATTTATTCGTCATGTATTTAACAACTAGACTAGATTTTAAAATACAAATGTAAGAAACCTAAAATTAATAATACCCTTAAATTAGAAATTTTGAAAAGTACAAAATACAAAACTTGAAAATAGTAAAATTACCAAAATGTTCAGGTAATTAGTGATTGTAAGAAAAAAAAGGTCGAAAAGAACTTATAGTGTATGGATAAATTATGGCAGTTGGTCGTGGGTAGAGTCGCGAACCCTAAGTTAACCTCCTCTCTATCGGGGCCATAAACAGGTGTGTTTCCTTGCAAGAAAATTATAAGGAAATATATATATATATATATATATATATATATATATATATATATATATATATATATTGAAAACACAATTGAAGCTCATTATTGGTTCTTAGTTGAATAAACGATTCACTAAAGTTATGCTACCCTACCATTAGTAATTGCAGATCTTTATTAGCTTGTTTGTCCTAATATAGGGAAGCGAATGGACGGCCTAAGCTAACAATGCGTTATGTAAGCTGGCCACGTGCTTGCACGGAGTTCTAAGAACACATTCCTCGTACAGCAGGTAATGTCAACCACCCCTGCCATTGTACGTCAGTTTCTAGATAAAGTAAATGTTAACTCTTATGAAGAGGAAATGGGAAAACCTGCAAACAATGATCATTTTACTGTTCCTTTCCAGCCGATGTTGGTGCTTTAACTTAATGTAAAATTTCTGTTACAATCTCGGTTAACCGGATATCCGGATTAGAAAATTTCTTCTTTAAAAATTCGAAACTGTTTAGTAAGCGGTAAAGTTTTTGTAAGGAGCTGCATTTTCTTATTTTACATATTTCCAACTATTGAGAAACTTTCCAGTCCTCATTTTACAACTGAGGAGAAGAGAACTATCCACCCGCTCAAGAACAACAAAATGAACATAACTCTGAAAACACTAACCATACGAAAGCACTAAACGAAATATAAGAAATATAGTAAGTTTAAAAGATTGAGTGAAGAAATGACCTCTAAAATATTCTAAATTTCATTTAAAGCATTTTTAGTCGTATTGACAAGTTGATCTCGTGCAGTGACCTGACTGAATCTTGTAATATAAACACCAACTTCAAAAAGAACCATCAAGGTTAAACTACATCCAGCCGCCCCTGCAATTTAAAACTGGCTCTACTAAGCAACCCGTCAGACACCTTCCCACCGTTTGGTAGATCTGACCCAACCGCAGTGAATCAAAGAAAAGAATGCAATAAAAAGGTTTGAAAATTTATTTCGAAATGTTAAACAAGAATAAAAAATATTTTGTTTCTCTAAAAGGGAACTTTGGATTTCAATGACTAAAATAAGAGCGTGGACCAGTATTTTACTTTTAAAAAGGGTTGTTTTTTAATTGAATTTTATGAAAATGTACAAATAAAAGTGCAAAAAACTATAGAGTAAAGCAACGTAACTAAATTTAGTAAACAACGAAACCAAGTAATAGATCCCAGTAAGCTTGTAACGTTCTGATGATGTTTCTATGTTAGCGAAACGTACATCAAGGGTGTAAATATTTGAGCCCAGGGTTATTGCTGTTTATTTATTAAAAAAAAAATAATGCTTATAACGTTTTGATATAAAGTATACTATAGGCGCCCAATTTTTTACGTTTTTGTCATAAAGATTCGCCCAGCACGAATTGCTTTCCTACTTTGTCGTTTTTAGATCAAATATACGATATTTTATTATTTGTTGAACTCAACGAAAAATATAATCAAGTAAAAATCTAAGGTTTTAAATTTTTTTAAATTAATTAATTTTTTTTTTTGGAGAATACATTTGTTTAGAGCATTTTATCGCCCTACAAACGGTCCTGCAATATATAGGGTGTTCACTGAGTACCATGAAAATGCATCTTCTAAGAGCTGGAAGAACACATCTCATATTTCCTAAGCTTTAATTCTCTGTTACATATTTGCCAAATAAAATTTATTATTTTCTGAACCTAGTATAAATTAAAACCAACGTCCTTAATTTATAAACATTTTTTAAAAATAATTTTAAAAATAAATTAAATTATTTAAAAATATAATTTAAAAAATTATTATATTTAGAAGTTTATAAAAAAATAGAAAAAAAAACAATTTTAAAAAGTTGAAAAGAAAATGTTTTTTATTAAATACAAATAGAAACGAAAAGTTCTATTTTCTTTGTTAGGTACATTCACACATATCCCCCAATAAGAACTATAAAGATTATGTGTTGTATTGAATTAAATTTATTTTTCTACAAGATAATATATATTTATACGATAAAAACATATACAAGTGTGTGTGTGTGTGTGTGTGTGTGTGTGTGTGTGTGTGTGTGCGTGTGTGTGTGTGTGAGTTGTGTGTGTGTGTGCGTGTGTATGTGTGTGTATGTGTGTGTGTGTGTGTGTGTGTGTGTGTGTGTGTGTGTGTGTGTGTGTGTGTGTGTGTGTGTGTGTGTGTGTATGTGTGTGTGTGTGTGTGTGTGTGTATGTATGTATGTGTGTGTGTGTGTGTGTGTGTGTGTGTGTGTGTGTGTGTGTGTGTATGTGTGTGTGTGTGTGTGTGTGTGTGTGTGTGTGTGTGTGTGTGTGTGTGTGTGTGTGTGTGTGTGTGTGTGTGTGTGTGTGTGTGTGTGTGTGTATGTATGTATGTGTGTGTGTGTGTGTGTGTGTGTGTGTGTGTGTGTGTGTGTGTGTGTGTGTGTGTGTATGTGTGTGTGTGTGTGTGTGTGTTTGAGACTATAGTGTTTTTTTTTTGATATTTTGAATAAAAGTGATTTTACATATGCTTTTTCTTTTGTATACAATTATTTTTTATTTGTATGTAATGAACTGAATTATAACCCTCGAAGAATATTTCCACTGATGTTATTTATTACTGCGTATCTTACTTAATGTTAATATTAGATATTTTCTAAAATTATTTGTTGCTAATATATGCACTTTACATACAAACTAAATACGGTTTTGACCGTTTAATGTAACTACAAGAGCGGATAAAACTCCTGGCATTCGATAGTTACTTCACAGACCTGGATGCACACACAAAATATTTATTGATAACATCTTTTCTTGCTTTGTTTTTAAGGATATCAGCAAGTATAGGATATTTTCGCAAAGGATAGGAAAGGATTATAATAAAACTAGGATTGAGGTAAGGACATAAAAGCACGGAGTGGTAAAGGATATCAGAAAGATATTGCATCACGTGTGTCAGGTCTCGGGCTGTCTATAGAGGTCATAACAGTTGTCTATCACTTCTGAAAACAGTTGTCCGATTATGACCAATTATTGACAAAGTGTAAATTGAATGACCTTGAATTAGTTTTTAAACTTTGCTTTACGTCTCGTATTTGTGAGACAGCTCTACGGAAACATTAAAATATAGTAGCCTAGACCCAAATTTGCTTTTTGAGTTAATATATGAGTTAATATATGAGCAAATACTGTTTGTATTTTTCATTTAGAATCAGTGATAATGTAAATTGCGTTTCAAAGTTGTTTAAAAAATATTAATTTAAACTCAAATTTTAGCTTACCTTATGCGCAAAGTAATGATTACACCAATAAAGCTTTATTAGTAAAGATTCATAAATAAACACCAATTAATAAATATTGATTTTCTCGTACGCGTTCCAAAGCCAAAGTGACCATCTTCATTGAGTATAAATGTTCACAACTATACAATTTTTTATAAAGATATAGTTTAGAGTTTTTGTAGTTATACTCACTGAAAATGATAGATTTGTTATTGAAAGGCGTGTGGGAAAATACATTATATATTACGAGTGAATTTTGTTATGTGAATTTATATATTATTGGTTGAAAAATAATATTTTTTAAACTTTAGCTGCTGAAGAGGGTTGCAGTTTCGAATGTTAAACTAGTTTTACATCTATTAAATTTTGTTTTTTAAATTGTATTTCGTAATTTTGTTTAAATTTAAATTGTTCGTAAAAAACTGACCATAATAGGCTAAATAATGAAATTGGTTTTGAAATTTCAGGACTTATTTCTAAAGCTTATAATTACATCCTCCACTTAAACTTACTACATTGGATAAATAAACACTTGTAAATGAGTGAAGGGGTTTCGACTGTCGTAAAGCAACTAGTTCTATTATACTGACACTGAATGTCGTGTAAATGAAAGTGGAGACTTTAATGCTCGCGTGATGAGGAGAAATAAAGTACAGAAGCAAAGTGGCGATGAATATGCAACCAGCGGGGAATGAGGTGGAGTTCACAATTTGTATACACAAACTGTATGAACAAATAACGCCACGTAGGCAATAATAGTCACACTGGATTGTCGCATTAAAATGGGAAAAAGGTTATTTTGTTATAGTGGTATTATTATACACAAAATATTACAATATATAATAGAGTGAGTGACTTAAAATATATATTGAGCCGTGCTATGTATTTAAGCAAATATTCTCGCACGTTTATCACTGTTCTGAGACTGAGGGTCAAGCTGCAAGTGAAAGTCCCTATTCGGGATGAAATTACAGTCGCACAATAAATATGTCCCGTTTGACACTTTAAGACGACACAAAAGCATCAATTATTTCCAAGTCGTGTGAAGCTAGAGGGAATAATTTCAACCACTGCTGTTAATAAAAACCGTTTCAATCTATATCGATGACAGCGTTAGAAAATATAAATCGTGCTAGATATATTTAAAAGTGTTTTATACTTTACAAAACAGAAATTACAACCGAAGTTGTGTATATTTATAGATAAGCTAATTAAACTATCAACATAGATAACACGGGATACTGACGTGGTGCAATTTATGTTGTTAGTTTTGTCCATGTAAGTAGTCCATTCAAAAAATCCGTAAAAAAATATATATCGCTCGGAAAGCAATCTGCCGTTAAGAGTAGTTTAAGGACTCCAGTTGCATAAAAACCTCTTTTGGTTGCAGGAGTCACTTGGTTTAGCAACCTCTTTGTAGTTACACCCTCTGAAGATGGTGTCTTGGTTATCGAAATGTAAATAATAATTTTTAATCTAAATAAAATTTGTTAATCTGTTTTTATCATAATTTTGTAAATTTATTTATTGATTATATATTGTATTGTTCGGTGTTTGATTAATTGTATGAGTTGCCTTTCTCGTTGTTTTTTGTTTCTACAAAAATAATATTTAAAAAAACAAGGTATTTGTATGACTAGGGAAAATGTATACCTGATAATATTATTAAAAAATATAATATTGTAAATAAATAATAAAACTATATGAATGTGACAAAACCATATACAATCATTATTTATTTGAATTGTTTTTATTTCATTAAATATTTTAACGTCCTATAAAAAAGACATAGAATTTTACAATGCAGAACCTGAAGTATATCCTAACATTTAAAATTTATATAAATATTTTTTTCTTTTTCTTTCAATTTATTTATTATAAACTGCAACTAAGATAAATCCTATCTAGCAGCTTGCTTTCTGATGGAGATTACAATGTTCGTCTTGTTCCAATGAACGAGACTGACTTAATGTTGCTCTGGAATCAAGTCCAAAGGTTTAGTGCACTTAAGTCGACTCACTGATATCCTGTGAGCTAGTCGCATAGCTACAGGGTTCGTATGTTCCTGGAGCCGCCCGAAGTGATTCACTGCTGCAGTAGCGGCCTCCTCTCTCACGCTCTTCATCTTGAGGTCCCTAAGTATATAATAGTTACGGACGTACCATGGAGCTCCCACTATAGCTCTCAACACTTTATTTTGGAAGCGTTCTATTACTTGTAAATTGCTGCTCTTGGTGCATCCCCAAAGTGGTAGCCCGCATGTCCATACTGGCTTTAGCACTTGCTTATAAACAAGGAGTTTATTGTAGGGGCTTAACTCCGAATACCGGTTCATGAGCCATGCTAGTCTTCTGTATCTTACATCTAGTTCATCTCTTTTTTTCTTCACATGAGATTTCCAGTTCAATTTAGCGTCCAATGTTAAACCTAGGTATTTCACCTTGCAATTAGGAACAACCCGGCTATTTATTATGAGGTCAGTTTTGCTCCCTGCCTTATATAAATATGAAAATATTTATAATATTTATAATTTTTTTTAAGACGTCAGTATAATAAAAAAATAGATTTACCATGAATAAATTATAAACTAATATAATTTTAATTTAAAAATACACTTTAATTTACTACTAATAAACCATACGAAAAGTAACAATCTCCACGTAATAAGATCAGTTATTTTATAAGATCATACATTATCACATAATTTAATCAAAGATGCGTTATTTCTGAATATATAAAATCATAGATTTCCTGTCATGTGTATTTTTATTTGTCCTGCCATAAAATCTATATTTCAAACAACTACACTTTAAATTTTATTAATACAGCACAGGAAATGATTTAACTAACTTTTTACGAAAAAGAAATTTATAGATTTAATATATTGTAACCTTATATAGATCACCATCATGAGTAGTTTTAATTGCTTGTATTGTTTTTTAATTTAAATTGTAATTTAACCCTTAATTATATTGTATCATTTAAAAAAATGTGATCATTTAAAATATTTTATTTTATGATTTGTTTTATTATTTTTTACTGAATATTGCAATCTTTTACGGACAGACCATTACAACTTACATTATTTTTACGTGGATGAAATACTTTTCAATTTAAACAAAATTAATTTGTAACTTATTTATTGTTATTTTTATTTTATTTGTTGTAATTTTTGTTACAATTAATGTTTTTTTAGTTACAAATTAATCTTATGTATGTATTTCAGGCCTGAAGAAAACAGGAAATTAGTTGACGAATCGACACTGCTCAACTGAAATATATGTTAATTGACTCATGTCAACCGTATTTTCTCTCAAAATCAAACCCAGTGTGTAAACACCAACTTGACTAAATTTCTTGAATTTTGTAGTCCATTACGTTCGCGTATCTAATTAATCACTTACACAATAGTTTATGACTATCCGAACTTTTGTAAATTTGTTAAAACTTACTGAGACAGAACGTTTTCGATCGCTATGTGCCGATCTTCATCAGTGTCTTCTGCTTGGAGATGTGGGGTCAAACGGTGACGGTTTTAAAGGCAGGTTTTCGATAGTATCAAAGAGTATTTGTGATTAGTATTGTGTTTGTTCGTTTAATATATTTGTACTTTGTGTTTTTGTGTCTCTGTAAATTTCATATTGTTCTAGTGTGTTGAGATGTGGTCCTTTTTTGTTGATGTAAGATTTTTAGGTTATGGCAAATGTCTGATATTTGTCCTCTTTCTATTATGTGATTGTAAATTTGTATTTCAAGTTCACTATAAGTTAGTCTTCGCTGTGGAATCTTGGATTGAATAGGGTTTACTAGTGCAAAAGCTTTTACTTTGATGTTTATACTTTGTTGTAATATTTTAAATATGCATTTTTGCATTGAAAAAAATTCTAAACTACAAATGGTAAAAAAACCGCCTGTAAGAGGAGATATGTAATTAAATCCAGTTTTCTGTTGTAACTTAATCTAATATAAACTTCAAATAATTACTCCCTAAATTAAACTTCAAATATACCTTCCTATATATATAAACTAACTAGTTTTTATATATATATATATACCTTCCTATACCTTCCTATATACCAAATATACCTTCCTATATATATAAACTAACTAGTTTATATATATATATATATATATATATATATATATATATATATATATATATATATATATATATTAAATATGGTGATATGTTTTCTTGTAATATAGTTAATAAATTAAAAATATTTCAAAAACAAGAATACTTTTAATGAAATATTTTTACAAAATTAAATCAGGAAATATTTTATTAGATAATTGTTTTCCTGAAGATGCTGGTACTATTTTATCGGCGAAAAGCTTTAAATAAATATACTCAATAAGAAGTAAGGTCAGATATTTAAATCCTTGCTGAATATGCAATCAAAGATTCTCCAGGTTACACAAATAATAGTGAATCCATCGCTAAAGTAAACACAACAACCATGAGTTGTCTGTTTGCTTAGAACAAGAACATTTGACTTAATGTAAGGGGAATAATGACAATCGACAACTTAAACCGACATCTCATCAGGTCCTCAGAGTTCAAACTTACGTAAGCCTGTGTAAACAGGCCGATTGCGCATGTCTGAGACCGATTTATGTACATATTGGTCGCATCGCCTGACGCGATGTTTATGCAGGTAGTTGCGGGCAATGGTCGAGCATTTTGCAATGTGCGAGTTATGAAATTAAATATAATGATTGCAAAAAATACTAAACAGATGATTGCTAAACAGAAAATATAAGATAAATCTTTCCGCGTTTCGGCCGGTATACTGTAATTTCTATAACCGTCTGAACCTCCTGGCAATGTTAGTCATGTGTTTTTGCCGTTGGTGGTGTATTTCGGATAAGCTTATTTATTTAAAGTTTGTATTTTTATAGGGGAGGTTTTCGAAAAATATGAATAAACCTAAATCTGTGCTACAAATTCTCGTCTAAGGTTTTAGATGTAGTTAAGAAGTTTTATTTATATTGCATAAATTCTCTCTCTCTCTCTCTCACACACACACACACTCCGTCTTCTTATTTTCAATAAATGATCAATAAAAGACTTAGACGTAATTCTGATGGTCATCTAGTTTTAGTTGCAGTCAAGAGGTTTTATTTATTTTAAATAAAATAAAATAATAATATGGCACAATATCTCTCTCACTCTCTCTCTCACACACACACACTCTCTCCCTCTTCTTATTTTCAATAAATTACCAATACGTACTTCTGACGTACTGATAAATAAATTACCAATATAAGACAGACGTACTTCTGATGGTCGTTTAGTTTTAGTTGCAGTCAAGAGGTTTTATTTATTTTAAATAAAATAAAATTATAATATGGCACTAATTCTCTCTCTCTCTCTCTCACACACACACACACGCTCTCTCCCTCTTCTTATTTTCAATAAATTACCAATACGTACTTCTGACGTACTGATAAATAAATTACCAATATAAGACAGACGTACTTCTGATGGTCGTTTAGTTTTAGTTGCAGTCAAGAGGTTTTATTTATTTTAAATAAAATAAAATAATAATATGGCACAATATCTCTCTCACTCTCTCTCTCTCACACACACGCTCTCTCCCTCTTCTTATTTTCAATAAATTACCAATACGTACTTCTGACGTACTGATAAATAAATTACCAATATAAGACAGACGTACTTCTGATGGTCGTTTAGTTTTAGTTGCAGTCAAGAGGTTTTATTTATTTTAAATAAAATAAAATAATAATATGGCACAATATCTCTCTCACTCTCTCTCTCTCACACACACGCTCTCTCCCTCTTCTTATTTTCAATAAATTACCAATACGTACTTCTGACGTACTGATAAATAAATTACCAATATAAGACAGACGTACTTCTGATGGTCGTTTAGTTTTAGTTGCAGTCAAGAGGTTTTATTTATTTTAAATAAAATAAAATTATAATATGGCACTAATTCTCTCTCTCTCTCTCTCACACACACACACACGCTCTCTCCCTCTTCTTATTTTCAATAAATTACCAATACGTACTTCTGACGTACTGATAAATAAATTACCAATATAAGACAGACGTACTTCTGATGGTCGTTTAGTTTTAGTTGCAGTCAAGAGGTTTTATTTATTTTAAATAAAATAAAATAATAATATGGCACAATATCTCTCTCACTCTCTCTCTCTCACACACACGCTCTCTCCCTCTTCTTATTTTCAATAAATTACCAATACGTACTTCTGACGTACTGATAAATAAATTACCAATATAAGACAGACGTACTTCTGATGGTCGTTTAGTTTTAGTTGCAGTCAAGAGGTTTTATTTATTTTAAATAAAATAAAATTATAATATGGCACTAATTCTCTCTCTCTCTCTCTCACACACACACACACGCTCTCTCCCTCTTCTTATTTTCAATAAATTACCAATACGTACTTCTGACGTACTGATAAATAAATTACCAATATAAGACAGACGTACTTCTGATGGTCGTTTAGTTTTAGTTGCAGTCAAGAGGTTTTATTTATTTTAAATAAAATAAAATAATAATATGGCACTAATTCTCTCTCTCTCTCTCTCTCTCTCACACACATACACACACTCCCTCTTCCTATTTTCAGTAAATGATCAATAGGCCTACTTATGATGGTCCTCTAGTCCCTGTATTAAACTATTTTTCTACCTGACAAGCAATGAAAACAAAAAAAAGTGTCAGACGCAGCTAAAAGGGTTCCGGAAATTAGCCTAACTTTTGTAATGGAAAACTAAAAGTGAATAAGATAAATACAGAATAAAATAATGACTGAAAGCAAATGCTGCACAGACAAGTAGAAACGTAAATATAATGTGTACAGTGTTGTAATCGCTTATTACTTTGACGCAATTTGAAATAGTAAAAGTCTAAAATTAAAAAAAAGAAACTTTTAACACTTTATAACGAAACTCTTAGTCGTGTTTGAAACTAACACGTCTATGCAGAATTAATGTTGTTTGATAAAGTTTAAAATAGTTTTAATTGCTGGTCATTAACAATGTTCAAACAAGACAGAGATTTCTTAAAGATTTATTTACATATTTTACGCTGAATTCTTAGAAAAGATTTACTGTATAACATAAAACAATATTCGACACATTATATTATCATAATTCTTGGTTCTCAAATTCATCATTATCATTCAAAGTGAATAGCTTGTTGTAAAGCTTACTACAAATCACTGATGATGAGTTGGTAAATGAAACGCGCTTGATATAAAGAGCGTATTTATTGTGAGATTATGTTAAAGTTGTATTACTAAATAATTACTTTAAAGTTACTAGCAAAGCTGAAATCTTGTCTGTATGGTTACACTATTATTATTAATTTTAAAAACGTAAAGTAGCACACATAAAAACTCGACTATCCCAATATTTCGCATGTCTCCAGTCCCGTCAGGCACTTCTCTTTGTCTAATCAGCGTTTTCCGTCCCTGATGATAACCACGTGGTTGTCGAAACATGTCTAACGACATTAAATACATGAAGAATATTGTCACAGTTGAGTTTCCATGTATAGTAATGTGTTTTTCTTTAAAACGTTTCTACAAATATTAATAGTACAATCTTACAGAAAAGATTTGAACTTTGTTAATGACCTAAAAGTAATTATTTCGTAATAAAATTTCAACACAATAAATACGTTTATCATACGAAACTCGTTTCAGTTACCAAGCCATCATCGTGAGTGATTTACATTAAATTTTACAGCAATTGAAATATATTACTGTACTTGTAAAGTGTAGTTCAAATAACTGATGATAAATTAATCATTGAAACCCGTTTGATGTATGTATTAGGTGTGTGTGTGTGTGTGTGTGTGTGTGTGTGTGTGTGTGTGTGTGTGTGTGTGTGTGTGTGTATAGGTGTGTGTGTGTGTGTGTGTGTGTGTGTATGTGTGTGTGTATGTGTGTGTGTGTGTGTGTGTGTGTGTGTGTGTGTGTGTGTGTGTGTGTGTGTGTGTGTGTGTGTGTGTGTGTGTGTGTGTGTGTGTGTGTGTGTGTGTGTGTGTGTATGTGTGTGTGTGTGTGTGTGTGTGTGTGTGTGTGTGTGTGTGTGTGTGTGTGTGTGTGTGTGTGTGTGTGTGTGTGTGTGTGTGTGTGTGTGTGTGTGTGTGTGTGTGTGTGTGTGTGTGTGTGTGTGTGTGTGTGTGTGTGTGTGTGTGTGTGTGTGTGTGTGTGTGTGTGTGTGTGTGTGTGTGTGTGTGTGTGTGTGTGTGTGTGTGTGTGTGTGTATGTGTGTGTGTGTGTGTGTGTGTGTGTGTGTGTGTGTGTGTGTGTGTGTGCACGCGCGCGCGCGTGTGTGCGTGTGTGTGTGCGCGCGCGCGTGCGAGTGTGTGTGTGCGTGTGTGTGTGTGTGTGTGTGTGTGCGCGCGCGAGTATGTGTGTGTGTGCGCGCGCACGTGCGAGTGTGTGTGTGCGCGCGCGCGTGCGAGTGTGTGTGCGCGCGCGCGTGCGAGTGTGTGTGCGCGCGCGCGTGCGAGTGTGTGTATGTGTATGTGTGTGTGTGTGTGTGTGTGTGTGTGTGTGTGTGTGTGTGTGTGTGTGTGTGTGTGTGTGTGTGCGCGCGCGCGCGCGCGTGCGAGTGTGTGTGTGTGTGCGCGTGTGTGTGGTGTTAGTTTTACTATAATTAAATAAGTAAGAACCGTAAATTAACAATGGTGAGATATTTATATTGTTTTTTTAAAGTTACTAAATGAACAATTTTGATTGTAATGTTTACGTCAATCAGAATATTGTATTTATTGCCACATGTAAAATAACATGTACATACCTCTATAATATAAATCCAATATAATAATGGCATTGCTCCCTTAGTATGGGCGTATTTCTTTATACAACAAATAATTACTTAATTAACTTTCTTCCCGGCTTTATATTAGGAGCGTTATCAGGAAACATTTATTAAAGAAAAGTATTTAAACGTATAATCAGATGATAGTGTCATGTTCGTAGTTTATTAGTGACGCTATTAAACCTTTAAGAATTTTGTATAATAATCCATGTTTGAAGTACAACCATATTTGTTCTTTAATAGGTTTATTTTAAATTTTATTAATGAACCACAATAAAAACGTGTTATTTACAGTTATTTTAAAAAAGCTGCGGATATTTTATTTTTGAGTTTAAGTAATTCAAATTTTACATTTGATGAACAGATTAAGTAACTAAATTAAATTTCTTTTTTTGTTTATAAATTTCTAATTTTTTATTATGTTTATTTTTATTTATTTATCTTTTCTAAATATTTTCAAAACATTTACATTAAAATATAACCTTTGTAACGCAATGTGCGACCAATCTATCTTACACAAATCTGTAACATAAATATTATAATGTAATTATTGATTCGACGCACCCGATCTAAGGAAACAGCAAATGTTTGGCTAATTAAATAATAACAGGAAGTGCTTTATGCGACTATGTACTCTAGTACGCGTTTCGATGACTTTTATGATATCATTCGCGAGATCACTACAAAATCATAGTAAATTATTGTAGCTATTTATATTCGAAAGGTAACCAATTTTGCAATATATATATATATATATATATATATATATATATATATATATATATATATATATATATATATAATACGTTTTCTTGTTTAATAATTTAAACAACATAGGTTATTCAAATATAAGAATATTTATTAATTTATATCCAAAGCTATAGGCGTATAGCTTACATTATTGTAATTTTCATTCCTGATGATGTTGATACTGTTTACCAACGGAAAGCTTCGGATATAAATTTATAAATATTCTTGTATTTGAATAACCTATGTTGTTTTAAATATATATATATATATATATATATATATATATATATATATATATATATATCGCAATATGTATTCTTGTGTATTAATAAAGAAATAAGTCAAAATACAAGAATTATTATTGAATTTACAATTATAATAATATTGATTATTAATTATTATTATACAATTATAATAATTTTTGAATTATTTGTAAATTCAATAATAATTCTTGTATGTGTATCGTTTGACTTATTTCTTTATATATATATATATATATATATATATATATATATATATATATATATATATATATATATATATATATATACATATATATAGCGATGCATAATATAATAAAATCTGTCGACGACGTCCTAAAAGTTAAAAATTTTTTAAAGTATAAAAGTAACTTCACAATACAGAAAAAACTTTTTAAAGTCATGTTTTTTAAACAAAATATACTATATAGTCACAAAGTATTCAAATATATTAGGGTTAGCAAAAAAAAGCAAAATAAAGTCAGGCGAGGGAACAAGTGAAGTGCCTTCATTTTGGGACACGTTTATGCACTGCTGCACGGAACAAGGCCTGTTTAAAACTTTCAACTGTTTACCTCGTGCGTTGTTAAACATTATTTATTTTAATACTAAGTCCACCCTAACCAGACACTTTGCAGCTTTAATGTAGTAAAAGAAGTGTTCTGTTATATAAAAAAAACATGCTTGAAAACGTTTTGTGTGTTGTGAAGTGAAGCTATTTTTACATTTCATTTTTAATTTTAGTGGTATTATACAAGTTTTATTGCTTCTTCCATGTTGCTGAAAACTTTTTGCAGCTATAAATTCTTTGCTAAAATCGATTACGTCTGCAGTGTAAATAATTACAAAATTAGTAATTTCTTTCAAATAACTTTATTTGCACGAGTATATGTTTTAGATAATTTTACAAAATAATATTACATCTGAGCAAACCCCTGCGCGTCGCATATTTTCTATAAATATTTCCGTTTCTTTTATAATATTTTCACAACAAAATATTGATTTTATCTTCCAAGAATTTCTTATATTTCATGGCATAGTTTTAAACTTCATTAACAATTGTTTTAAGTCTTAAAATTGTGTAACGTTGCTATTGATGATGAGGGCGTACAAGTCATGGAAATGCGTAGTAAATAAATAATATATAATACATAAATAATAATAAATAATACATAAAATTTGTAAAATATTTTTTAATACGAAGATTTTGTTTTTGCTTAATGGCGTGGAATAATTATTGAATGTAGAATTACAGTGTTTTGTTTTAAGAGCTGGCTTTACACTTTCGTAAAATTATAGAATAAATGTTACCCTAACAATAATAAGTGCCTGTGTAAGTGCGCGTGTGTGTGAACGCGCGCGTACTATATATAAAACTATAGTAAACCTGTTTTTTGGTTTCACTTATACAAGAGTCTTATTTGATACATTTGAGAGTCGACTTTCGAGAGATATAATAGATTGTTCTCATTTTTGAGTATTAGATGATTTTTCTGTTTTTATTTATGTCTTTTAAGGGTTGAAAATAAGCACTTTTACAGAGCTGTTGAAAGTGGACTCGCAATCAATTTTTAGAAAACATTAACGGTAAAGGATAAGACATGAATATAACCTAAAGACTTAACTACCTGAAGAGGTCCAACTGTCTGTGTCCTGGCGAAGGGACGCCCAATCCATCTCCAAATCGCGGAAAGCAGCCATGACGACGGTACGGAAATCGGAAATACGACGTCTAAAACTAATAAAAACTATACATTCTGTCCGAAGCGGGTTCTAACGAGCGACTGACCATTTCGCTCCTGTCCAGGGTAAAGTGCCCCTTATCTCTTCGCAAACATTGCTAATGGCGGGCCAAAGTACGTCTCGATGCTCTGTTTGCGCAGCGGTAGCGTTCAGGTATGCCTGACGAAAGTGCTCCAGTTAGATAAGTCTCGACTTTTTATTCCAGCTAATTAAACTATCACTCACTTCAAACTAACATAAGTACATTCCAAAACGACCACGTTACCGTTGTATAATATTTTTGTTCGACTGTTCACAAATACAAAAACTCTCTTTGTTGTAAAGGCTTTAAATAATTTTTTAAATAGTTAAGAACTGAGTATAAACTTGTGTAAATAATTTTCTACAAAGAAATATTATTTTCACCTTTTAAAAAAAACTTGAATATTTTTAAAAATAATTTTGATAATTCACTCGCCGCACTTAGACGTAACGGGAAGCGCTCAAAACGCTTTCTGCAATACTAAAGTTATTTATTTTAGTTTTAAAATAAATTATTTTCAGAAACCTCCGATAAGGTTTAACACTTCAAAAACATTCAAAACTGTGTCCTTATACGTTGTCCACTTTCCTATCAGTTTTTCTTGCACAAATCTCGTGGCTATCACAATTTAAAAAAACAGGCAACGGTTACTGGCAATAGCAGATTTAGAAATACACTCGCGCGGGGGCTAAAATTAGACAAATGTATACAAACTGAGGCGCACTCTTTACTCAACGTTATTCGCCAACCGGTTGCACACGGCGAACCTCTCCTCTCCACTGCCTGGGCAACAGTGTACGCTGCCAGACTGAACTGTCTGAACCTGCCCAGCGACCTCTACCCAACACACCTGCACAACTCTTCTTCATTTGCATTCTAATTGCTTCTACGCCGAGGTTTTGGCTCTCGGAAACATTTCTTCCTCAATGCAAAGTGGACGCATGTTTTGGCGAAACATGTGCGATCAATGGGATAAACATGATGAAACAAAATGCCCGTTCAAATTGTGTAAACACCTGTCACGCGATTTAAACTCCCCCAATAGTCGATACTTACCCACGAATACACGGCTTCGATTTATTTTCCTTTTTAAATTGTTAGTCAATACTACATTCCAAATTAGAGAAAAGTAATTTAAATAAATAAAGCTTTTCCATTACAAATATACTCTTAAATTTCGTTGTCCATTACGTTCGATGAAACTTAATTAATCACTTTTACATTAGTTTACAAATATACTTAACAATTTTTTTAGCACTGTGGACTAATTTTAACTAAATAAATAAAACCCACTAACCACGTCTTTATTTTACATGGTCATCATCTGCAGATGAACAGAGGTAGGCCTAATCGAAATGTACATAAAGTAATTTTAGTAAGATAAAGATGACTTAATGTACATTTCGATTACATGGTAAGCATTTTCAGATGAACAGAGGTAATCGAAATGTACATAAAGCAATTTTAGTAAAATAAAGATGACTTAATGTACATTTCGATTACATGGTAAGCATTTTCAGATGAACAGAGGTAATCGAAATGTACATAAAGTAATTTTAGTAAAATAAAGATGACTTAATGTACATTTTGATTACATGGTAAGCATTTTCAGATGAACAGAGGTAATCGAAATGTACATAAAGTAATTTTAGTAAAATAAAGATGACTTAATGTACATTTCGATTACATGGTAAGCATTTTCAGATGAACAGAGGTAATCGAAATGTACATAAAGTAATTTTAGTAAAATAAAGATGACTTAATGTACATTTCGATTACATGGTAATCGTTTCAGACCTCTTAACTACAAATAGTTTTATTTAAATCATTATGCACATTTCGAATGTAAAGCTATCATCTTCAAAGGAATTTATTAATTTTGTTTGTAATGTATTCCCCTGGTGATGATAGTTTTCCAATAGAAGTATACGTAAGGATTTAAATAAAAAACTCATTTGCAGTTAAGAAGTTGAATTTATTTAAAGACAAATTACTCCAGAATTCTTCAAGTCGTAAATCTTATATTTACATACACACATTAAACTGTATAAACTGGACGTTTCCTTATAAAACAGAACTCTGTATTATATTACATTCAATTATTATATATCTATTTTATAATCTCCCAATAAAATATACGGTTAATTTAGGCTTATAAAAGATAATACATTTTTAACTCTGAGGTAAAATGCAGCAACCTGTTAGCTTTCGTTATTACAATTATTTATTTTTTATATACAACCAACCTCTACTAACCGAATCTACGCCTGTTTTGCTATTTTTACTATAGTTAGTAAAAAACGAATTTCATGATGTAAAATGAAAACAGTTTCATAATTAATTATCCAAATCCTGATGTGAGTTAAACTCAATGACGCCAACTCCTTCACTCCAGCAACCGTTTAGTTTACACATCAGTACCTTAGTACACAACTATAACACTAAAACTAACTTATCGGAAAAACAAAGTCTTTAATGTCGTCAGCATGTTTCAGCAGCTACGTTGTCATCATCAGCGACGTACATACGTACTTCTGGTTTAGAATGTATTTCTGAGTAATATATGTGAATATCGAACTGGTTCAACCATTCTTGACGTCTAATTTTAGTTTAAACTATTATTATTATTTTAACAATAATGGCTCTACAAGGAACAGCAGTGTCCTAGTACAGATACAAAATTTAACATTAGGAAATTATAAAACAAAAGCGAAATCCAACCTAATCTTTTCAACTAAAAATATCAATAACAAGTAGCTACAAAGTAAAAGACGTCCTTACTAAAGGATAGATGTCTTTATTAAAAACAAAAATTAATTTCGTATACTAACCAATTGCCAAACAGAACGAGTATTAATTTTTCTTGGTTTTACATCGTTCACATATTCAGACAAGGTGACAATTTAAGTTCGTAAACATAATGTTGCTTTTTCTATAGAACCTAACCTAACCTAACTGCACACTTTATAGCTGTTTTTAAATACGTTAGAATAATGTAGTACAATACAGTAGTTATAGCTACTAAACTACCATTAAAGTTTTGACAATTGAGTTATTCCGAAACTAGTCAACAATGAAAAATATTATAATGATAGAAAAGGCAAAAAAAATGTACTTAAATATATAAAAATATTCTTAACAGACGTGATGATGAGTATATGAGGAATTACAATTCCGACATTTGTTTTATCAGGAGGCTGCTGTTATGTTTAGTTTCAAGTGTATTCTTAAATGGTAGATATAATTTTTAAATTTTAACTACAAATATGGTTGCAACATATAATATAACTCTTTTCTTATTTAGAATGTAACAAATGTAAAAACAAAAACATAATACTTGATGAAGTCATTGTCATGTATTACCCTTTAAACTTAATGAACTGGTGGATCACAAATCGAGAGACATAACGATTTATCGTGCCATAAAATCACGAATCGTGCAAAACTATAAAAGCACAACATAAAGTATATTTATCACATTAGTACAAAGTCAAGTATACGAGCTTAGCCAAGTTGACAACTCTATGTGGGTCGGACATTACAACTACAGTATTTGCAAACATAGACTAAGCCACTATAAAAGAGTGCGCTGACTGCCATCAAACAAAGCGCCATTCCGCCTCTAAATGTGTCTGCTCGGGACACACAAGACCCATTACACACAGCACTAGAATGTTACTCACATCATTTATAGTGAACTACGATTTATCCACCCTTCCTGTACTGAATTATCTACCATAATTTAGTTTTTGTCCCAGTACTTTCTATAGGTTATGAGAAAAGCTTTGGTGGTGTTTCGACAATACTAATCGACTAATAGACCCTACCGTGGATTCCGGTTAATTGGAAGACCGGTTTAACGGACTAGTCTTAATGGGACGACCGGTTTATCGTACCAGCCGTTTAATGGGACGATTGGTTTATCGTACCAGCCGTTTAATGGGACGATTGGTTTATCGTACCAGCCGTTTAATTGGGTAACCAATTTAACAGTCCAGCCGTTTAATGGGACAACCAATTTAACGGACCAGGCGTTTGATTTACAGCTGGTTTAATTAGCAGCGACCACAAAACTAATCTATGTTACAGACAAAACATTACGTCGGTTAATTGGCCCACAAAGCACTTTGATCCAGTATTTTTCTGCGTCAATGAAACAGTATTTTATCCTGTCGAAATAAACAAAGAAGTTGGCTAAGGATGAAAGCGAATCCGCGCAATGATTCAATACGCTGAGAAGAAAACTTGAGGCTGAAGTGAGACTCCTGATGTAGCAACTCAAACATTCTATGCTTTCTTATGTTATGCGTATCTATCTTGAAAGTTTGTAAACACGTACAACCGAGTTACATTTACAGGTGTTGTGTTTATTAATCATTGTTGTCTTCATATTGGACGCTTCATTTTAGAAATACCTCACCTAACCTAACTTGCTACTTTGTAAGCGCACATTGAAATATGCTGAAGCAATGTTTACCAATTCCATACCAATAACTGTCATGTTCAGAAAGTATTCCTCAGTAACATATGTGATAATGATTGAAATCGATTTCACTAGTTGCTTGGTACGGATGAAAGTTTCGAAAATTTGTTTAATCAGCTGTTTAATCGGACCAAATTATGGGCGTCTCGAAGCAGTTCGAATATCCGGATCCTACTGAGATAATAGTTGCTAGTTATAACTAAATATCTTTATCATGGGTCAAGGGTTTGGTCATTAAAAATAAAGTAAAAATAAAAATATGATATAAGCTCCTATTTTCAAAAGTAGGAATAGGATATAGGATGATGATATATTGTCGAATAGAAAGATGATAAATTGTCGAATAGAAAGAGGATTTATTATCAAATAGAAAGATGATATATGTTGTCAGATAGAATGATGATATATTGTTAAATAGAAAAATTATATATTCTCGAATAGAGAGATGATATATTGTCGAATAGAAAGATGATTTATTACCAATTAGAAAGATCGAATACAAAAGTGATTTACTATCAAATAGATATATTGTCAAATAGAAAGATTATATATTCTCGAATAGAAAGATGATATATTGTCAAATAGAAAGTTGATATATTGTCAAATAGAATAAAGATATATTGGCAAGTAGAAAGACGATATACTGTCGAATACAAAGATGATATATTGTTGGATAGAGATATGATATATTGTCAAATAAAAAAATGATACATTATCAAATATAATTATAATATATTGTCAAATAGAAAGACAATATATTGTCGAATAGAAAGATGATATATTGTCAAATAGAAAGATGATATGCTACGTATGGAAAGGAATATATTGTCGAATAAAAACGGAAATAACTATTAAATAGAATGATGATAATTTGACCATAGTCAAATAAAAAGATGATATATTGTGAAACCGAAACATGATATACGGTCGACTAGAAAGATGTTATATTGTCAAATAGAAAGACCATATACTGTTGAATAGAAAGATGATATATTCTCGAATAGAGTTGCTATTGAACCATTAGGATATTTAAATGTAACAATTTTTAAAATAGAGTAAAAATTGCACATTTGTTAAGATATTTATTTTCTCGCCACTTTAGGAAAGAAACAACGAATTTTAGATTAATTGTGTAATATTTACTGACCTCATTCTAAAAACGCCAGAATTATATAACGGAAGCAGATAAAAGTTTAAAAAATAAACACATCTTTAACAACATAAAACAGCACTATAATTAACCGCCTTCTTGGCTACGTCATATTAAAGCCAGATAAATATCCGCTATATAGTAGCCATTAATAACCTACTATAACCTAATATAATGATCCATTCTTGACCATTATAACATCTGAAACCATTGTTCCTTGTTTTGTCTAGGAATCGCTTATACATAAGTACACTATTCCCACTACATGCTTTCTTTGGTTTTTCTTTTCTACTTCGTCTCCTTGTATTTATAAATTTTTATTGGTTACCTATTGTCCACCTTTATTCTCATAAGGCTTTAACAGAAAAGGTGATTTCTCTCTTTAGTGTCTGTAAGTCATGTCTTTGCATTCACTTATCCTAGTTCTCTTATTCTTGCAGTTCTTATGTGATCTTCGCCCAATACGGGTTTCTATTCATTTATTTGTTTATTTGTGGTCTTTTTTTCTGTGCAGACGGTTTAGTCACTGTGCATTTCATCAATATTGTAAACAGCTATCCTTTAGTGCGTTTTTATTCGTCACTTAAAGTTACTTGATAAAATTTAATACTTTTCCGTCTTAGTTCTATATAGTTAATTAGTTAAGTATTTGTGTATCTATTACTGAATCTGATTTATTTATTTTATTATTTTTTTGTCTTTATTTATACCGTTGTGTCAATTTATTTTTTCTCTCTTTGTTAAATTCCCGTTTTATTCCAAAGAAGTACATTCTAAAGGCGACAGTAAGCTCAGAGGGGCCCAAAATATTTTTGTATAAGTTATCGAACACAGTCTTGGCTTTTCCTTCATGCGCGAACTTTACATTGCAGACTTGTAACAAGTATGATATATTGTAGAATTCTTGGATTACACTAGAGCAATCGTTATTTCGACTGAAATCTATTCATTTGTGAACTCTTTGCGAACAGACGTATTGACGTATTCGCCACCATTTTGTCCAGCTGATTACATTATGAGAATTTGTCTTGGCATTGCTTAAACTATTCCGAGGACGTAAAGTAACGGAGACCTTCAATAGTGCACAGGCAATTGTTTGATCAAACACCACAACGATCGATGTCTTCTGAAACCCTCTCTCTGCACTCGCAGCAGTGACCTTGACATTAACAACAATCCAGCTGATTACATTATGAGAATTTGTCTTGGCATTGCTTAAACTATTCCGAGGACTTAAAGTAACGGAGACCTTCAATAGTGCACAGGCAATTGTTTGATCAAACACCACAACGATCGATGTCCTATGAAACCCTCTCTCTGCACTCGCAGCAGTGACCTTGACATTAACAACAATCCAGCTGATTACATTATGAGAATTTGTCTCGGCATTGCTTAAACTATTCCGAGGACTTAAAGTAACGGAGACCTTCAATAGTGCACAGGCAATTGTTTGATCAAACACCACAACGATCGATGTCCTATGAAACCCTCTCTCTGCACTCGCAGCAGTGACCTTGACATTAACAACAATCCAGCTGATTACATTATGAGAATTTGTCTCGGCATTGCTTAAACTATTCCGAGGACTTAAAGTAACGGAGACCTTCAATAGTGCACAGGCAATTGTTTGATCAAACACCACAACGATCGATGTCCTATGAAACCCTCTCTCTGCACTCGCAGCAGTGACCTTGACATTAACAACAATCCAGCTGATTACATTATGAGAATTTGTCTCGGCATTGCTTAAACTATTCCGAGGACTTAAAGTAACGGAGACCTTCAATAGTGCACAGGCAATTGTTTGATCAAACACCACAACGATCGATGTCCTATGAAACCCTCTCTCTGCACTCGCAGCAGTGACCTTGACATTAACAACAATCCAGCTGATTACATTATGAGAATTTGTCTCGGCATTGCTTAAACTATTCCGAGGACTTAAAGTAACGGAGACCTTCAATAGTGCACAGGCAATTGTTTGATCAAACACCACAACGATCGATGTCCTATGAAACCCTCTCTCTGCACTCGCAGCAGTGACCTTGACATTAACAACAATCCAGCTGATTACATTATGAGAATTTGTCTCGGCATTGCTTAAACTATTCCGAGGACTTAAAGTAACGGAGACCTTCAATAGTGCACAGGCAATTGTTTGATCAAACACCACAACGATCGATGTCCTATGAAACCCTCTCTCTGCACTCGCAGCAGTGACCTTGACATTAACAACAATCCAGCTGATTACATTATGAGAATTTGTCTCGGCATTGCTTAAACTATTCCGAGGACTTAAAGTAACGGAGACCTTCAATAGTGCACAGGCAATTGTTTGATCAAACACCACAACGATCGATGTCCTATGAAACCCTCTCTCTGCACTCGCAGCAGTGACCTTGACATTAACAACAATCCAGCTGTGTTCAACACGCAACAGGTAAAAAACAAATAAAAACATACACAAATTAATCACTTATTTACTCATACGCGTTTCAATGACCAAGTCATCATCATCAGTGAGTGTTACTACTACAAACTCTAACTTACAACTAGGGTAACTAGGCTACAACTAGTAAGGTTACACTTCCGTATTTATAGAGTAGGCGTTGCCACGCCCACTTGTCAAAACAACAGTTACTAACCCTACTTTAAACATGATACATCAAATAGAAATTTTGTACCTAACTCAATAATTACAATAAAATTTGTAACATACAACATAATTACATATAAACAAAATAGATAATTAATATTACACTTTTACGATTTTAACCATTATTTTGTCTCTTAAGAGTTCACACTTTGGCGTGCCTAATACAGATTATTTTTCGTATAGAACTGACTGTAAGTTGTTTATATATTTTACCTCATTATTTTTTAGTCGAAATTTATATAAAAACCATTTTGTTTTTTCAGGAATAAAAATTTATTCTTATTTACAGACATCTACATATCTCTAAAATAAAATATATCAACTCAAGGTGTTTTAATGTTACGTAGCGTTGCGTACTTGATGATTTTAACTTTATTTCTTAATTAAGACCTTTACATGTCAACCGTTGGCGCCTAACACGCCTATTGTTTTTTTTAAATACCGCATTTATTTAGTCTTATTGAGACAATTATTTTGTCAATTTGATACTTTTTTCTATAAAACAGTTTTTCTGCGCGCCAAATCACTTCTAGTGGCAGAAGTTCACTTCGGTTGGTTATAGGAAATCGATAAATTGACGCGATAGTCAAACTCGCTAACTTAGACACTCTGATAGAAAGGCTAGTTACTAGATGCAGTGTGATTCGAGCAACGCATCTTGTAACCAGTTTCCTCTACACCGTAACTCACTCTGCATCATCTCGTGCCAGGATAGCGGAAACCACCTGTCATGTTGCTAAGGTCACTTCCGGCGCCATGCCATTGACCGCGTTTGCAAAATCTTCCGCTTTAGTTTACGATATGCATCGCGTAAATGCAAACAAGCTGTACTGGACAGCGTTAGAAACACTGGAACATGATGGAAGTGGGACTAAATATCTCTCCTTCACAGCTTTAGTTCTGATTACACAATTAATTTTGCTTAAGAAGTAGCTTCATGTCGGGACACGGCCGGGCGAGCAGCGTGGGGAATTGCTCCAACGAATTAGGCCCGCAACAATCCTAAACTAATGAAGTTTTTCTTTCTCACATTAATTGTAGGAAGCAACGGTCTCGGAAGTGATGGTTTAATTAATTGGCTACATTAAGCTTCACACACTAACTTACACTCACTCACTCACACACACACACACACACACACACACACACACACACACACACACACACACACACACACACACACACACACACACACCACACACACACACACACACACACACACACACACACACACACACACACACACACACACACACACACACACACACACACCACACACACACACACACACACACACACACACACACACACATACACACACACACACACACACACACACACACACACACACACACGAGAGGAGATTTTAAAACAAAATTCGAAAACAGTGTTAACTGATACAACTAATACACAATATCAAGAGCACAGTGGTACAATATATTACAATAAAAATATTGAAAAGAACCCCAACACCACAAAAATAATCAAAAACAACAAATAAAACAAGTTACTTAAGATTAAACCCCTATGTACATTTCGATGACCATGTCATCATCATCAGAGGGTCTTGTTACAAAATACAATCTAGCACACAAGAAGTTACAAACTAGAATGATAGACTCTAGAATGAGGACCCTCTGATGATGATGACATGGTCATCGAAATGTACATAAGGGTTTAATCTTAAGTAGCTTGTTTTATTTGTTATTTTTGATTATTTTTGTGGTATTGGGGTTCTTTTCAATATTTTTATTGTGATACAACTAATCTTTGAGTTTAGCTTGTGATGTTATGTTAAAACAAATAAAAGACATGTACAAGACTCACAAATTAAACATTTATTGACTCATACGCGTTTCAATGACAAAGTCATCGTAAGATTTATTTTTAAATCAAATAGAGTCGATAAGCGATTAATTTGTGAGTTTTACGTATGTATTTTGTTTTAATGTTAATTGAGTATAAAACATAAAAATATAAATTCATTTTTAATACTTAAAATACAAAACCAAATCTAATTAGATCTAAAAAAAATAGAGTTAGTAAAAACATTATACGTTATAGTGTTGGGTTTATGCCTACGTTTTAACTGTAAAATTCTATAACATGTAAGATGTATTTATCAAGATTTATCAGATACAGAAGTCATACAACAGTAAATCCAAGTACCACAGACATCTCAAACAACCTAGTCCATCTCGTCAGTCTCATCTAACCCATCACTGTCTATCCCATTAGTACCATTTATCAAATCACAGTCTATCCCATCAATGCCTGCACGACTTTCTCATCTACCCCTCACTGTCTATCCTATCAGTCCCCCCTACGCATCACTGCTTACCTGACTGTCTCATCAATCCCATCAATGCTAATCCCTTCACTTTCTATCCCATGAGTCCCATTTACCTCAGCAATGTCTATCCCATCAATCCCATATAATCCATCATGTCTACCCAGCTGCCTCATCTATCCCACCACTGTCTATCCCATTAGTACCATTATCAAATCACTGTCTATCCCAGCAGTCCCATTTACGCGATCACTATATATCTCATTGCTGGCTATATCATCAGACCCATCTACTTCATCACTGTCTATCCCATCAATAACTATCCCCTCACTGCCTATCCCATCAGTCCCGTATATCACATTACTGTCTACATTATCACTATCCATCCCATCACTCTCTTCCATCCCATTAAACCCATCTATCCCATCAATGCCTGCACGACTTTCTCATCTACCCCTCACTGTCTATCCTATCAGTCCCCCCTACGCATCACTGCTTACCTGACTGTCTCATCAATCCCATCACTGCCAATCCCTTCACTTTCTATCCCATCAGTCCCATCTACTCCATCACAGTTTACCCGACTTTCTCATCTATCCCATCACTGTCTACCCATCAGTCCTATCTATTCTAATAATCCCAAATATCGCAACACGGCCATCCCATCACTCCCATCTATAACACCACTGTCTATCTCGTCAGTCCCATATATCAAATTACTGTCTATCCCATCAATAACTATCCCCTCACTGCCTATCCCATCAGTCCCGTATATCACATTACTGTCTACATTATCACTATCCATCCCATCACTCACTTCCATCCCATTAAACCCATCTATCCCATCAATGCCTGCACGACTTTCTCATCTACCCCTCACTGTCTATCCTATCAGTCCCCCCTACGCATCACTGCTTACCTGACTGTCTCATCAATCCCATCACTGCCAATCCCTTCACTTTCTATCCCATCTACTCCATCACAGTTTACCCGACTTTCTCATCTACCCCTCACTGTCTATCCTATCAGTCCCCCCTACGCATCACTGCTTACCTGACTGTCTCATCAATCCCATCAATGCCAATCCCTTCACTTTCTATCCCATCTACTCCATCACAGTTTACCCGACTTTCTCATCTACCCCTCACTGTCTATCCTATCAGTCCCCCCTACGCATCACTGCTTACCTGACTGTCTCATCAATCCCATCAATGTCAATCCCTTCACTTTCTATCCCATCTACTCCATCACAGTTTACCCGACTTTCTCATCTATCCCAAAACTTTCTACCCATCAGTCCTATCTATTCTAATAATCCCAAATATCGCAACACGATCATCCCATCATTCCCATCTATAACACCACTGTCTATCTCGTCAGTCCCAGATATCAAATTACTGTCTATCGCATCAGTCTCATACATCCTATCACTGTCTACCCGAATCTCTCATATACCCCCTCACTCTCTACCCGACTGACTCGTCTACCCCATCAATGCCTATACCACTGTCCTATTTATCTCATCACTATCTATACCAAACTTTACCATCTACCCATCAGTGTCTACCCCATCAGTCCCATCATTTCCGTGATTTAATGTACGAAAGGATACAAAAATGATCGTAAATTTTGGTAACTTTTACGAGATGCTATGATGAAGCCTATATTTTCTTCAGAGGGAGTTTTATGTCTATCGCCTGTTTAGTATTGAATTTCCGAGTGGTTTATTCCTTCTTAAAATCGAGGGTCTATAATTGGGTCTATTATGGGTGAATTACGTGTATATTGAATTTATTTATGTTTCTGCCTAATTAATTCACGATTGTAGTTTTGATAATTTCTTATATACTTTTTTTAAAAATCTCACCTACAAATCACAACTTATGTGTACCATTTTTATAAATAAAAAGAATAATGAAAACCAGAAATCGAAACAAGTAGGTTAAGAGTAGGTTTTAATATATGGATGTATCGTGTTAGACTCATCGACTAGGGTTCGGAATTCCGGGCCACGTGCAGCCAACGCAGCGGTCACTTTGTCACATTTATACACGCGGCTATTTTCGTAAACACGTCTTGCCAATGTTTACAGGTGGCATTGACATTTGTACTTCAAAGGCCGCTTTGCATGGCTCCATTCGAATAACAGTTTGTTCCAATGCGTTATAAATAGGCCGATCTTTTGCAGTTTTGAGGCAATCAACCAGTATAACTAACAAAGGAAAGGTTTGTGAATGTAGGTAGGGGCAAAGTAGGGACATAAACCCTCCAGGTAGAGGAGGCATGTAGATTAGGAGGTAGAGACTAGATGCACGACCGATATAGTGGATGTTTTCCGTCATCATTGTGGCAAGGATAATCTATGTCCCTGTTAGAAACGGCATATTGACTCAGTTGCGACCGATTTCGACCTGACAAGTACGAGAAAATATAAACTACTATTTGGAGACGCACTGGAGGAGCTCTGGTGAGACTCTCAGGATAAAACACTGCCTCTTATAATACGGCATTAAAGAGAGTCGCGGTAATGAGTAGGTCAAGGGGAAATTTGGTTTACTAATGGGTCTAAGATGAGAACACGTCCTTAGTCCCATCCAGGAATTAGTCCCATCACTAACGTGTGCTTAATGGTGATATCCAGGAATTAGGTTAGGCAAAGGACTACTCTCCCTAATAAGGCTAAAACTGAGAACCATGGTAGACGCGATCATGTGTCTCGAGAATCTGAAGGGAACTTTACGCCAGAGGATATCAGGAATTCAGCAAGAAGGTACTTGCCATGCAAAAAAGTATACACTAAGCGAAACCTGTTGTAGGGATAGGAAGAGAGGGAAAAGGCAGAAGACCTCTATCCGAAAGGTCCTCCCAAGATCCTGACACAACATAGCAGAATATTAATTTATATATTCAATAAATCTAATTTTAATTCAATATAATTAACATTATTTGTTAAAAAGTTCAACTATAAAACACCATTAACTAGTTTTTTTAACGATAAATCAATTTGATTAAACTAGTTTTTTTGATCATTAATTTTTTCCTCGTATATATACGCCTTCCGATCACACGTTTCTTTCAAGTTTTCACTTTTGCCGTCTAGTCTTACCACCACCACATTGGGAGACTTTCTAAACTTAATTGTAATGTTTTTGACAGAAACAGAAACTTCAGTTCCACCTGTTTCCGATCCGCGAATATTTTGACGAAAGTTTCATGGTTTCCACATTCGATAATTGGCATGCATATTTTAGAGTTCTGTATGAATATTAATAACGGCTGGTGAGCGTGACTCGTTTAGGAAAGTGATTTTGCGGGTGGTTAGCACGGAAGCCGGTTTAGTGTGACGTCATGAGAATGCTAGTAAATTTAGGAGTTCTTGGCTACGAATTGCAGTGGCCGAAATGGTTGGAACTCTTTTGTAGTCATGTAATGTGTTATGTTTAGAGAGAGAAAGAGAGAGAGAGAGAGAGAAGGAGGGGGAGAGAGAGAACGATGTTTTGTTTACGTACCTTGCAATACATTTATATAACTTTAAAAAATGCATATTTTGCAGACATTAGCCTTTATTTTAGTTCGAGCTGATTTGTTTTAGAGATTTTATCTGTGACTTTATAAAAATGGAGGATTCAGAAGTGAAAATGAGTGAAGTGAGTTAGTAAGGTCGAAAGGAAAACGTGAAGGAAACACCTAAACATGGTTGAATGCATGATGTTATGAAAAAATCCTCATTTGCTAACAAATAAAATTGGCTCAGTCTGTAAGTGCAGTACATAAAATGCTTTCAGCATACAAATGATGAAAGAAAATTTTCCATCAAAAATTTAAATGAACTGAAAACTATTGATGAAGAAAATTTATATTTATTTTGGTTTGTAACAGCTTGATCAATCAAAACACGCAGACCTAGAAAAGAGGAAAATATTGATGAATTTCGTGATAAAAGCTATAGTTACAAGGTTAAATTAGCTAGAAACAGCACGCCCATTGTTACGTCTGTTTAGGTAAAGGTATTTGTGGTAATTCATGGAATAAATCTTTCTTGGAATGCAGTCGATAATAGTTATACTACATCTTATAGAGATGTGTTTGGTTTGAGCTTTACGTACGTAGCCCTAAAGCAGTTATTTGACAGATACAATTTATGTGATTTTTTAACATCTATCGTTTTTTACAGGACAAGTCCCTTAGAAAGTTTTTATTTTCATTCAATAAAGCCTGTAATGTGAAAAGCCCCATTATCTAATATTTAGGTTAATACCATATTTACAATCTTATATTATTAAGAGTGTTCATATTAAAATACCTTTTTTCGAAAAATTATTGGTTTTTTAACTTTAAAAAACCTGTTTTAAAAAATGTGATTTTTGACAACCATCATTCTTGTAGTGGACTTTTCACAATCGTGCCTTCTAGAACCAATATAAAAAACCTAGTAATTGATCTTAAAAAAACATGCGCGCCCATTTTATTTGAAGTTTATATTAGAAATATGTTTTATTTGCAGGACCAAATCAATAATTATTAAAGGTTTAACCTTATTATTTACATACTTAATAGAATACATAATAATAACTGGTTTTATTAAACTTATATACAAATTAACATTTCACAAGAATCAACAACAGTTAAACTAAAAGAGCACTAATAGTACAGATTATATAGTTTGAGAAAATAACTTTTTGTAAGCAAAAAATGTGCGCGGTAGTTGTTGCCCAACGCACAATAAGTCTAGAGATTTTTCTTATAGTAATGTCTACTATACCCTTACGCGTTTAGAAGAGAATTGCAAACGTAATTTAACAGAAGTTTATCTAAAGGAACTTTTATACAGAGCACAGTAGCGTAATTATGATAAATAAATAACAATAACCCTTGCTATAAATATTTAAACACTCTTCATGTACATTTCGCCAACACAGTTAGCATCATCAGAAGGTTAAAAACATTCTGAATGTTTGTTACCTTCTGATGATGCTAACTGTGTTGGCGAAATGTACATCAAGGGTGTTTAAATATTTGTAGCAAGGGTTATTGTTGTTTATTTATCAGAAGTTTATCTAACCTAAACTTAATCTTACCTAACCTAAAATAGCCTAACCTATCCTGACGTAATCTCTAACCATCACTGCTTTACTTTCAAAACAGTAGAAAACTTTCAACAGACTAAAAGACTTGCAAACGTAAAACTCCATTATAAACAAAGTAGAAATCAAATCTTCTGAAATAGTAAACTGTTTTCTAATAAAAATCTGTTTTCTGTTACTTTCGGTTTTTCAGTTTTTGAAATTTTCAATCCGGTGTTTTAAAGTTGTTTTACATGCCGCTCACTCTCTTACAACAGGGCCAAGGTGCCTCCTAACAGGTTGATACGGCGCCGGCTACGCCCATTAAAACGTCATTAAAAAAACCCCAAATAAAGTATTAAGTGACGATACTTAAATGGACTTTATTTCACTCCAAAGTTTGTTCAAAATCTTCACCGAGTCCAAAAGAAATCCAGTCACAACTTTCATCTTATATTGCAACAAGTAAGACATCGTGTAGAAATATCCGGGAGCATTTATTTCTATATAATCTTCGAATTTCTTCAGTTATTTTCACCAACCAAATGTTTTTCACTAATATCTGATATTTTTAGTTTATTTTGAAATTTTTGTACGTTTATTCGTACTGATCGATTATGTGGAGTGTGTTATTTTTATTTGTGGGTTTGACGTTAAGATTAGGTATTAGTAGTTTATGGTTGTATTCAGCAATGTTTGATGAGGGTTTTTGTTTGTGAGTGTTTTGTGTATTCCTGGTGACGAGTGGATTCTCTGGCAGTGCAGAGACTGCAGCGTGGAGAACAAGTTAGTTTGTGTTCGCCAGCGAGGTTGTCTCTTTCGTGTTTGTTGTGTGTAGGACGCTGTTTTGTTGTATTTACGTAAGGTGTTGCTTATTCTGTGGGTTATGTTCTGTTGGGTGTTCATCCCTTCCTCACAGCTGACAGAGGATGAATGATATAAGGAAAGTTGAAGATGTTGACTACGAGTAGGCCTCCCTATATCGCGACTCCGCCTCCTTGTCAAAGAACACAAAAATAGATCCTCATGTAGAGCTTCTCCAGCTTAACATATAACACCACTACCCCCAATCTCAAACTCATAGCTCCGACCAGGGTGACTAGCGTCGGTTCCGAGACAGGGGCTTGGCTCCACGACCCGTGGTCGCAAGAGTCTTGCGACCTTACTATAAGCCCTGGATTGGTTACCGGCCCGTCATTATGACGATACTAACTCTACCCAGACACTACAATTTCGACCGCTTTTCCATAACTACCCTGGACCAGTAGAATCTTCCGAACCTCAATATCCCGTCAGATTAGTTAAGGCCAGGTAGTGCAACGAACCATTATCCCTTCTCTGTTGCCTTGTCCAAGCGCCGGACCCTCAGACTCGAGATTTGATCCTCGAAGGGCATAAACCCATCCCGTGAGACTTTAGGACATTCTTATGGCAGTCAGTATTGCCGAAGTACGCGAGTAAAGTGTCATGACCCCAAGAGCTTAACCAACACTGCTGAGAAAGTGTTATTGCCTGAGTCTAACCATGCTCATTGTACGTTACACACAAGGTGTGATTAAATACGTTACCCCATAATCGTCACTGGAAATACAACAAACACGTCCAGGCAGAGAGAAGCGGCCATGTTCGCGGAGAAAGGTGTCAAGTCCTTTCTCTTTAATGCGTTGCTAAAATATAACTGAATAATATTAACGGGTGTTCAAGGTTTTCCTGTCATTAGTACAGCACCATGACAAAAATACCTGCTTAGCGATGGGAAAGGAAACAACTGCGCACGGCTCCGTTAGTTTATATGTATCTGTGTCTAATAGATCGAATGCAGGAGTAAATTTGTAGAGTTTTATTAATTGTTGGACAAAATGTTTTATAGTGTTAAGAGGCTCACAAACTTGGCACCCGTCATACGAGCACTCGTATTCCATTTAAGTATTCCTTATAATAAAATGATTTTGTAAAATCTTTAAAAATAAACGAACAAACCAGAAAACCATTACTTTACTGTGTGGTCTTACCTGTCGATTTTTAAAATAATATTTCTCAAATAAACGTATTTTAACCTCTGTACTCATGTAGGTTTTGAGCTCATAAGAGGGTCATTGAATATTTAAAGAGACAAATTGGAATTGGGAAAAGACAGTTGGTCGTGCAAGCTCGACACATTTAGGATTAGAAGATGCATCACTTGGTTATGTTTTAATCAGCTGCTGGATCTACATTGCTCGGTTTATAACCTGAAAAATAACGATTTCAGGTTTTCATGAAAACTTCACATTAGTTGAACAACGTTCTGTGATACGTTTTTTGAATGCTGAATGTGAAAAAAAACCAGTCAATATAGACTCTAGAATAACTAAAGTGTACGGTGAAAGTTATATGAACCATGGACATTTTTACAAGTGGGTAAAAAAGTTGAAAAGTAGTCGAGGATCCGTGACTGACGAACACCGTTTTGACAGGCCTGTTGAAGTTTCAACACACTTGAAACTCGAATTTTTTACATTACTTATGTCAATAAATAGTCATTACTACTCAGATATGCTTTTTAATAAGCTGAAGCCAGTCGTGAGAGAAACCTTGTGGATCTCAGTGGTGAGGAGTGATTCTCCAGCAAGACAACCCACGTCTCACGCTGCTCACTTAAACCGTGAATCCATTGGTGAAATGGGCGGGGAGGTACTTCCTCATCCCCCTTATAGTCCTGATTTGGCACTTTGTGATTTCCATTTGTTTGGTTTACTGAAAGAGACATTGTGTGGGAAGAGGTTCCAGGATAGCGAGGATGTCCAGACATTTGTGGCAAATTAACTCCAACACCAAGGGTTATTTGGAGCCGGTATAATGAAGCTAGTAACCCGTTGGGACAGGTGTATAAATGTTGACGGGGGTTATGTTGAGAAATAGGAAAAGTGTTGTTTCTTAAAAATAATCGGTTGGTCTCTGTATTACTGAACGTCCCTCAAAATTATTTTAAAAAAACATATCAAAGAGATGTATCTGAGATTCAAACATCCAAATTAAAATCTATTCAAATTAACTTTTCTAAAGAAAATATATTTCCCCCGCAATATTGATTAAACTATTAATATATATCCACATTTAAACAAAATGTTATACAATAGGAAAATTATAACAATTTACACTAATGTAAATATTAGATGATTAACTCATTTTTTTAAATTTTTATCGCTTTTACATGTTTTTCGGAAATACATTCTAAACAATAATAAAGTTAATTTAATGTGCAAAAAATAAACAGTGGATAATATTTACGTTATAACCGCCATACGCATATAACTTATTTGAAACACACATGTTTATAAAATATGAAAACGCCACAATATGTTTAGTCTCCATACTATAACGTTATATTAAACTATAACACAAACTATGGCGTAAGGTTTGATTATAATATAAAAAACAATATAGTTAAGTTTCCCAATTTGTAATAAACTATTGTAGTTATGCAGTGGTAAGTTTGCGCATCAAATGACATCGCGTAGAGATAGTAGGTTCGCATGCAAAGTAGCCGCTTGCTGCATGCAATGCTATGCTTAATTAAGGGTTTTTACAACCAAATCTAACTTAACCGGATAATTTGTCGCTAGATTGTAAACTATATAAATATTTTTTTCTAAATTTAAATAAAACCTCATAATTACAAAACTTTTTATTTAATTTCTTATTTACATTTCGATTGCAAAGCAATCACCTTCAAAAGAAATTATTACAAGAACAACTCTGTAATAATTCTTGCAAAATATTTAGTAACGATTTCCTCTGAAAATGACCGCATAGCAACATAAATCCAACAAAAGGATTTAAATAAAAGAGTTTTGTGGTTAGGATGTTTATTTATTTAAAATTTTAAAATGATACACCACGCTTGCTCCAATTGGTTAGGTATATTACCCAGTTTATTTTACAATGAAACACTCGGTTTATACTGTTTAACATGCGTTTGATAAATCAATTAATATTCGTATTTTTTCATTTTTGAACCACTACTTATTCACTTTCTTCACCGTTAAAATCACTTTATTCTTGTTTGGAATATATATTTTTAGTAACACATGTAGGCCTAACAACAAAGACGTCTATGGTGGTGCAGCAACGGTCAACAATTGCCTATAATAATTTTGAAAGCTTCATATTTACTTTCTACTTTTCATACAGACTTTCTCCGGTCAGCCGGAGCGGTCGGGTTCAATTAAAAATGCAAAGCTTCTGGAAATTTATTTGGCATTTAATACTAGTGCCAATCGGTCTGTGCATTTTATAATTATAACAACTTGAACTAAATGCTTATATGTAGTAATAAACAATGATTAAATAATTAGATCTCTGACAAACAGCACATGACAATGTACTCGTACAATTAGTTCATTTAATCCTTTAGTCGTTTAAACAATTTACATTTTAACTTTTTGCAATTATCAACATCTAATTTTTTAATTTTAAATAAATAAAACCTCAATCACAAAAATCTTTCATTTAAATCGTAACGCACATTTCGATTGCAAAACAACCATCTTCATAGGAAATTATTGCAAGAATAACTAAGATTAATCGCCACGTTCCTCTGAAAAATCGCTTTGCAATCGAAACGTGCATAAGAGTTTAAATAAAACGTTTTTTGTGGTTAACAGGTTTTATTTTAAATTTAAAAAAATTACAACACAGTTGTTCCAAGTTGATATAGAAACTATTACAAAAAATAGTTTTTTAAATAATTTTTTAACATAATATATTTTTTAATCTTGATAATGGGAAAAAGTTAAACTGTAAATGATTGGAAAGTAGAGCAAAAGATTAAATCATTATTTATACACCGTCTTGTCCTGTTTCCTGGAGTCTTTGTCATTTTATAATAATGTAAAATATAGAACAACCACAAGGAACTGGTTGAGTACTATTAAAACTCAAACTAAAAACTGAGAGTATACGACTCAGTATCTTATCAATTTTTATTTTAGAGAAACAGAACGACCTAAAAACAAGAACCCGAATATATAATTTTTACTTATTAAAAAGTAAAAAATCATTTTCCAATAATTTATCATAAGCTCATTACCCACAAATTTTGAAGTCGGCGCGGAATTTCGTATTTTGACTCACATTTAACTTACAGAACGTGACAGATAAAGGGATTTTACATGATGGAGTACCTTGGCACATAGATTAACAAATTTTGATAATAGGGTTATTCACAATAGTTTTATTGGCTTAAAATTTTAATTTGTTTAGAGAGAAACTTTATGAACAAATATTACTTTTTCACAAATATTAATTTTTCAAACTCTCAAAAACTATACAAGCTATTCAGAACTTACCGTTGGGCTACGGATTTTAAAGATTGGTTTTTGTGATCGAAGATGGGAATTCAACGAAGCAGGATAACAAAGGAGAGGTGGTTGAAGAAGTAAGATAGGGCGCGAGGGAACAAAAAGTGTTTATAAGTCGCTGGAGAAGTGCGGAAGCAGATCTGGTAAACGAACTGTACACAGATTGAGAACGTACCTGAAACAAATAAAAAAAACCATAAATAAAGGAAATACAAAACTTTAATTACAACAAATAAAATGTTTTTACAGTTTTTTTTTAAATGACTTTAGTTTCGCTTCTCAGGATCGAATTAAACGACGGAATCATGTCATTACCCCGAATTACGATTTAAAAGCTGGTTTTACAATTGTAATTTAAAAATACTCAACCGAGGCAATTAAATGTACGGTTAGCATTTATTGAGTACGAATACAGTATTATTGGACAAATTGGTTATGTTAAGGATGGCAATCACAGAGAACCCAGCATTCATCTCTTTCGCTCGTCAGCCCTTGGCATTGGCAGCTTAAGAACTTGTGTGTGTGTGTGTGTGTGTGTGTGTGTGTGTGTGTGTGTGTGTGTGTGTGTGTGTGTGTGTGTGTGTGTGTGTGTGTGTGTGTGTGTGTGTGTGTGTGTGTGTGTGTGTGTGTGTGTGTGTGTGTGTGTGTGTGTGTGTGTGTGAGTGTGTGTGTGTGTGTGTGTGTGTGTGTTTGTGTGTGTGTGTGTGTGTGTGTGTGTGTGTGTTTGTGTGTGTCTGTGTTGAAACGGTCAGAATGGCCGTTCAAATTAAGAAATTAATAATTTCAAATATTTGAATAACAAATTTAATAATTAAAAAATAAAGTTTTAATTTATTGTATAATGAAACGTTGTAAAGAGTGAAGAAAACAGTAAAATCTTGATTAATTATTATTAAGACAAAATAAAATAAAACTGTAATAACTAACTGAATTTGACAAACGGGAGTGCAGTGAAAATGTTCTAAAAGCCGAAAAATGCTAACTAAGAACTAGGCTACGTAGAACTATCACTGACATTTTAAAATGACCAGCAACATCCAATAAGAACAATAGTGAAAACCAAATCTAAAAAACTTAAATAACAAAAAGGTTACGGCCATTTTAAAGAAATAGACATTTTTCAGTATTCCAAAACCGATAACAGAATTATGCAGGTTTAATCGAATAGGTTGTCCAACCCGTCCGTACAAGAAAAAAGCAAGGAGATAGCGATAAGCTTAGAGCGGGTGGGGAAGGGTTACTTAGCCGCAATAAATACAGGAACTTAAGGACCTGTAAGGTAGTCTGTGAAAACTTATTAATAAGAGGTGCTAACGGTCGCTATGCCGGTCCGCGCCTAAGACAACCAAGGGCCAAATGAAACCAAACAGCCACGTTTCTACCGTCTAATTCGATCCACGGACGAGGGCTTCAGACAGCCTCCAGGACGTGAAGATCAGAGGAGAATGGAGAAGGACGTCCATCGACTTACCAGAGATGGCTACTTCCAGTGTCCAGGGACCCGGAATCAAGACGAGAGGACTCTAGGACCGGCAGGGAAATTCTTGGCAAGTCATTTTCTCTATTATATTAAATAATGTCAAATTTAGTAAGTTAAAAATAGTACATTCAAAATTTTCAATAAAAATTAAACAATGACTTCACTCTAAGTAGAAATTTTAAATGAATGTTAAATGCAGTAAAAATAATTTGTATAATAAAAATGCTTAAGTAATGAATAATAAATATTAAATTCACAAAGTGGTTTTGGCCATAATCCAATCTCTTTTAGGAAGACCAGATTTATAGAATTATACAAATATTAAAATTATTTGTTATAAAATGTAAAATTTACCAATTCAATCTTAAAATAAAAGGATACAAAATTTGATTATGTTAAATTAGGAAACAAATTGTGTTTAAATATGTAAATGTAATTAATGGATTCTTTATAAAATGTAGAAGTTAAATATATAAAATATATGAGGAAAATTCAAGCAATTATTTCTGATTATAAGGAAGACTTAGAAATAGTAAAGAGAGAGCCAAATGTATTTTATTTGAAAATATATTTATTTTTATTTTAAAAACAAGTAATTAAATGTATTATAAAAACTTTTGGTATTTAAATTTTTCCTGTGTTGAACAACAAATAAAACTTTTAGTTTTTTCCAACTAATAAATAATGATTATTATTCGCGCGCGCGCACGCGAGCGTGTGTGTGTACGTGCGCAAGTGTGAAGCACATTTTGCTTCCGAGAGTCGCCATAGAAACGACCGATACAAAGACGATATATAACAAGGAAGTTATAGATACAGTCACAAGATTTAGAGATTGCTTCACTCGCACCATTAGTCTTATACTCAAGTAGAAATAAGTACTTATCTATTAAAACTAGAATGAATTACAATATCATACAAAACAGTTACTTAGCCAAAATACAATGTTATACTTTTGTCGAATACAAAGCACATGTTCCACTATAAAACCAATTTGAGCTTTTATAAGCAGAGAGTTATTCGTGAAGTTTAAGTTATTAGTGAAATTAGGCATCGTTTGTTATTATTAAAAAGAAGAATTGACTTTTTTGCCGAACTTAAAATGTAAGTAAATATGTGATAAACGTACCGACGCAAAATACCGAGGCTTCAGAATTGCGCTCCAGTGGATCCCCAGCCACGTTGGCACAACAGGGAACGAAAAAGCTGACAACCTCGCCAAGAGTGGGTGCCGCCTACCACAGCCACAAATCAAAATATCACTGGGCTCTGCTTACACCAGGATCCACGCAGCAGCTAAGACGTACTTGAAAAAATCACAAGAAAACCTGGCTGTTGGAAAGAGATGGCAAGAACTTTGCACCAACCCCATTCCAAAAAACCTGCCTCGACCTATCAGTGTTGCGTTGTTCCGTCTAACCACGGGACACGACTACCTTCAGGCGCACCTTCATCGCATTGGGCTGGCGGACACGGATCGGTGCCCCTTGTGCCAAACAGGAAAGATGGATGGAGACCACCTTCCTGCCTGCCCACAGCTCTAAGCATAAAATTAGCGACCCAAAAACCAGACTCTCCAAGCTCTACTGGTCTGCACGATGCCAAATGGTCGAGTTACCAAGGGCAGGCGATGGATAAAGTAAAGTACCGACGCAAAACGTTTTAGTACGAGCCGGATGGTCATCTTCATGACATAGGGTGATTGAACAACTATGTTGTTTTCAACTGAATAACGAGTTACAATGACTGGTTAACACTGCTTTAAACAATAAAATTATGCAACAATAAAATATATCTGAATATTTGTTTAGTGCGACAACTATTGCCTGAATTTTAAGTTTTGCAAGTCGTTAATTAGTTAAGTAGGAAAATAACGAGTTACAATGACTGGTTAACACTGCTTTAAACAATAAAACTATGCAACAATAAAATATATCTGAATATTTGTTTAGTGCGACAACTATTGCCTGAATTTTAAGTTTTGCAAGTCGTTAATTAGTTAAGTAGGGAAATAACGAGTTACAATGACTGGTTAACACTGCTTTAAACAATAAAATTATGCAACAATAAAATATATCTGAATATTTGTTTAGTGCGACAACTATTGCCTGAATTTTAAGTTTTGCAAGTCGTTAATTAGTTAAGTAGGGAAATAACGAGTTACAATGACTGGTTAACACTGCTTTAAACAATAAAATTATGCAACAATAAAATATATCTGAATATTTGTTTAGTGCGACAACTATTGCCTGAATTTTAAGTTTTGCAAGTCGTTAATTAGTTTAGTAGGGAAATAACGAGTTACAATGACTGGTTAACACTGCTTTAAACAATAAAATTATGCAACAATAAAATATATCTGAATATTTGTTTAGTGCGACAACTATTGCCTGAATTTTAAGTTTTGCAAGTCGTTAATTAGTTAAGTAGGGAAATAACGAGTTACAATGACTGGTTAACACTGCTTTAAACAATAAAATTATGCAACAATAAAATATATCTGAATATTTGTTTAGTGCGACAACTATTGCCTGAATTTTAAGTTTTGCAAGTCGTTAATTAGTTAAGTAGGGAAATAACGAGTTACAATGACTGGTTAACACTGCTTTAAACAATAAAATTATGCAACAATAAAATATATCTGAATATTTGTTTAGTGCGACAACTATTGCCTGAATTTTAAGTTTTGCAAGTCGTTAATTAGTTAAGTAGGGAAATAACGAGTTACAATGACTGGTTAACACTGCTTTAAACAATAAAATTATGCAACAATAAAATATATCTGAATATTTGTTTAGTGCGACAACTATTGCCTGAATTTTAAGTTTTGCAAGTCGTTAATTAGTTAAGTAGGGAAATAACGAGTTACAATGACTGGTTAACACTGCTTTAAACAATAAAATTATGCAACAATAAAATATATCTGAATATTTGTTTAGTGCGACAACTATTGCCTGAATTTTAAGTTTTGCAAGTCGTTAATTAGTTAAGTAGGGAAATAACGAGTTACAATGACTGGTTAACACTGCTTTAAACAATAAAATTATGCAACAATAAAATATATCTGAATATTTGTTTAGTGCGACAACTATTGCCTGAATTTTAAGTTTTGCAAGTCGTTAATTAGTTAAGTAGGGAAATAACGAGTTACAATGACTGGTTAACACTGCTTTAAACAATAAAATTATGCAACAATAAAATATATCTGAATATTTGTTTAGTGCGACAACTATTGCCTGAATTTTAAGTTTTGCAAGTCGTTAATTAGTTAAGTAGGGAAATAACGAGTTACAATGACTGGTTAACACTGCTTTAAACAATAAAATTATGCAACAATAAAATATATCTGAATATTTGTTTAGTGCGACAACTATTGCCTGAATTTTAAGTTTTGCAAGTCGTTAATTAGTTAAGTAGGGAAATAACGAGTTACAATGACTGGTTAACACTGCTTTAAACAATAAAATTATGCAACAATAAAATATATCTGAATATTTGTTTAGTGCGACAACTATTGCCTGAATTTTAAGTTTTGCAAGTCGTTAATTAGTTAAGTAGGGAAATAACGAGTTACAATGACTGGTTAACACTGCTTTAAACAATAAAATTATGCAACAATAAAATATATCTGAATATTTGTTTAGTGCGACAACTATTGCCTGAATTTTAAGTTTTGCAAGTCGTTAATTAGTTAAGTAGGGAAATAACGAGTTACAATGACTGGTTAACACTGCTTTAAACAATAAAATTATGCAACAATAAAATATATCTGAATATTTGTTTAGTGCGACAACTATTGCCTGAATTTTAAGTTTTGCAAGTCGTTAATTAGTTAAGTAGGGAAATAACGAGTTACAATGACTGGTTAACACTGCTTTAAACAATAAAATTATGCAACAATAAAATATATCTGAATATTTGTTTAGTGCGACAACTATTGCCTGAATTTTAAGTTTTGCAAGTCGTTAATTAGTTTAGTAGGGAAATAACGAGTTACAATGACTGGTTAACACTGCTTTAAACAATAAAATTATGCAACAATAAAATATATCTGAATATTTGTTTAGTGCGACAACTATTGCCTGAATTTTAAGTTTTGCAAGTCGTTAATTAGTTAAGTAGGGAAATAACGAGTTACAATGACTGGTTAACACTGCTTTAAACAATAAAATTATGCAACAATAAAATATATCTGAATATTTGTTTAGTGCGACAACTATTGCCTGAATTTTAAGTTTTGCAAGTCGTTAATTAGTTAAGTAGGGAAATAACGAGTTACAATGACTGGTTAACACTGCTTTAAACAATAAAATTATGCAACAATAAAATATATCTGAATATTTGTTTAGTGCGACAACTATTGCCTGAATTTTAAGTTTTGCAAGTCGTTAATTAGTTAAGTAGGGAAATAACGAGTTACAATGACTGGTTAACACTGCTTTAAACAATAAAATTATGCAACAATAAAATATATCTGAATATTTGTTTAGTGCGACAACTATTGCCTGAATTTTAAGTTTTGCAAGTCGTTAATTAGTTAAGTAGGGAAATAACGAGTTACAATGACTGGTTAACACTGCTTTAAACAATAAAATTATGCAACAATAAAATATATCTGAATATTTGTTTAGTGCGACAACTATTGCCTGAATTTTAAGTTTTGCAAGTCGTTAATTAGTTTAGTAGGGAAATCACGAGTTACAATGACTGGTTAACACTGCTTTAAACAATAAAATTATGCAACAATAAAATATATCTGAATATTTGTTTAGTGCGACAACTATTGCCTGAATTTTAAGTTTTGCAAGTCGTTAATTAGTTAAGTAGGGAAATAACGAGTTACAATGACTGGTTAACACTGCTTTAAACAATAAAATTATGCAACAATAAAATATATCTGAATATTTGTTTAGTGCGACAACTATTGCCTGAATTTTAAGTTTTGCAAGTCGTTAATTAGTTTAGTAGGGAAATAACGAGTTACAATGACTGGTTAACACTGCTTTAAACAATAAAATTATGCAACAATAAAATATATCTGAATATTTGTTTAGTGCGACAACTATTGCCTGAATTTTAAGTTTTGCAAGTCGTTAATTAGTTTAGTAGGGAAATAACGAGTATTGACTGGTCAACACTGCTTTAAACAATAAAATTATGCAACAATAAAATATATCTGAATACTTGTTTAGTGCGACAACTAATGCATAGTATTATTTATAGTTGCCAGGTCAAGACTTCAACGTTTCTAATACTGGTGCAATAAGGCCAATCGGAAAATAGCAACTAAAAACTTTGGAGGGGAAATTCTGTTCATAGGGGAAAGAAGGATTGCATAGAACGCTCCTTTAAAAAGGTCATCAAGGTGTCGAAGAGATAAAGTAGGTGCAGGACCAAAAACCAAGAATATCTCCTATGAAGTCATCATTAAACAAGTGTAAATAATCCATATTACACAAGAAATAGTCCAAAATAACTAATACAAAGGTTGCCCAAGTAAACCTCTTCGGTTTAAAGGTTAAACTTTGGTAACTTTACATATTAGTTATATTTTTATTATTTTTGTGACATTGGGACAATTGTTAATAGCTTTATTATTAATAAAGGCTTTGCAAAATCACTTTGTCAATTTTATTTAAAACATTCAAACAACATATAAAAACTTTAAGCCAATAAAACTATTGGCAATACCACTATCTCAAGCATTATCTATGCAAAAGTTACCTCAGAGATAATAATACAATAAAACTAAAATCTAGACAGGCTGTAGGCTTACTGTGTAGCTTACTATGTAGCTTACTGTAGGCTGTGTTTTTATTACTATAGGACCGTTGGTGGTGACATGATCATTGAAATGTAATCTAGGAAGCTTTATGTATTAATTATATTTTATTGCTTTTGTGTTGGGAATATTGCCTATAGTTTTATTGTAATTTTGCACTGTGCTCGTTATATTGTATTTTATTGCTAACCAAGTGTTTACAAATAGAATATCGTGGCATTTACGAAGATTTCTCCACGCAATGGGGAAGTCCCTGATGACGGTGTCGCCACTTTTGATTAATTTATTTGTAAACTTCTATTTTTGGAGCCGAGTTAATTTCCACAAAAATTGCTTTTTATAATTTTACATTACGTTTACGTCAACAAACAAAACAAATTAAAGTAGGGGTGCGATATATTATTCCAATTCTAAATGAGGTTCATTTTTAAAGGGTTGAGAACCCTCGCCTTTAAGATTGACAAGGAAAGATATAAGTACACGATTATGAACAATTCTAAACTGTTATCAGAGACATTATATCACGCTGAAGATGTCGGCTTGGACATGAAATCCTGCCACATGTTTTGTGCACCACACACACGGTGCTAAAATTAGTTCCAAAACAGTGAATTCCGATCGACGACGGCAAGAGATAAAGCTCGGGAAATGCTAAATGAACCAACATCACTCTAGGTGTCCAAAACTACTTTACACTTGATTCTATTTTTAAACACAACATTAATAAAAATACTCAGCTTCCTTTCTTCAAAGCTAACAAAGTAATGTTCCTAATTGGCTGATTTACAGACAAGCATACCAACATTACAAACAAAATCGTCCCATTGAGACAAACACAACGACAAAAAATTCTAAACATGTGCTGTCAGGCAAGCACTCTAGAAGTATAAAATTACTATGGCAAAAATATTGTTAAAATTAAATAAGACATTAAAAAATAAATAAGAGTGTACCATAACCTTATTTTTTATTACAAGCTTTAAATTTATACAATTTAATTGACCATCTTTTATAATTTTTAAAACGATTTATAATAGATAAAAAAACTTAATCAATAAATACAGTTTAAGTCATTAATTGACACGTCAATACATTACAGAGCTATATTTACCGTAAACACATTAGTAAATAATATCGTTATCCTGAGACATACAGTTTTAACTTACTGCTAATTTACAATTCAGAAAGTAACATAACCTACGAATAATAAAAACAGTTGTTGATAAATCTTACGCTATCACTTCATTTAATGAAATATATTATATTTTCTGAATATTTGGAATACAGTATTACATTTGAAATGAATGTAAACATAACCTCCAAATTACTTAAAACTGTAGGCGAAAACAGCTGTTAGTAATGACCGCCATGTTGACTTTCAGAAATCTTCGGTACAATTCGTTAATATTACGGAAATCTGGCATGATATGACGTTATATCTTTACAGTTTTCCACTCATTGTCCACGCCTTAATTCCTGAATACATAAGACATTTCATTTAAAATTATGTAAACACAACCTCCAAATAAAGTCTAAGTGAAGTCTAAAACAGGTGTTAGAACAACCGCCATGTTTGACTGTCGTCAAGTTACCGGAAACCGACATGTGACGTCAAATAATTACCTTGGACTCGCAACGGTGACGTCTACAACAAATGTTGAAGAGTTTCGGAAATGTAATTCCATTTAATAAATTGCCATGAATGTGTTAATGATGACGTCACGTTACTGACAGATGTCCCGACCGGTTATAAAGAAACAATTTCCCGGAACACGGAAAAGCAATCACCCGACATACTGTTACGCTATGACTGTCATGTTTCGGCTGAGGAGAGATTGTTGGCATCTTTAGTTTTGTTGGAATAAGCATTAGTGTTCATCGTGTGATAAGCCCTTCCTCCTGACACACTTTGCCAGCTACACTTAGCCTACTGAGTAAATGGGTTGGCAATAAATGCGGCAAAACTCGGCGCTCGCTCAGCGGTCATGTTTATTATGTATGATATTTTATAATTTGCACTGTTTTCTTTACCATGCGCGTACGTAGAAAGTTAGGTTCCGCTAAATTCCCCAAGAGTGCCATTAGTTTAATTTCTATTAAACTCTAAACTCATCACCTCCATGAAATAGAATTTTTAAAATGTGGGTCTCCAAATCGAAATAAGCGTTTTAAATTTAACGTAATGAATGCATTTCGTTTTTACTCTTTGAAGTAATAGTGGGTACGTTTCAAAATATCTACGTTTTTCGAACTAGTTTAACATTGTTTTCCACAAGAAGGACGTGTTTACACAAGCTTGTGAGAAAAACACGTCAAATGTATTGTTAATTGTAAATAATAACAGAATAGAACAAGAAGAACAATAGGTGAGCGTACACCCCACGTTAGAAATCTAAACCCCTTAGCACGCAATGTTACATTTCATAAATTCTATACATTTGAACTACCTGCTAGTATACATAAAGTAACATAACCTACAATTAATAAAAACAGTGTATCAAATCACTGCTATCACATAATTCAATAAATTTACGATGTTTATAAGTATAATATATACGCAATTGCATTTGAAAATTATTTAAACATAACCTCAAAGTGGCGACGACAACAGCTGTTAGAATTAATCATAATGTTTCGCATTCCGAAGTGAAGTCAGAGATTTTAATGGTGGAAGTTTGTCGTACGTATGACTAAATAGAGAACTATATATTTTTTATTTTTTTATTTTTTGTTTTGTTTCTAACGTATAAAAATTCCATAAGACTTTTAAACTAAGAAAAAATAAAGATACTTGGGACTGCAGATAAAAGTATAACTTTAAACAATATGCTTACTGTCTGAAAATAATTGGAAAGAATTACATAGCAAAATAACAGATAAATTTTTAACAATTTACACTTTTTATAAATTTTACTTCAAAATTATATTAAATAGGCCGTAATAAATTAAGTTAAAAATTATTATAGTTTAACCCAATAACAAGTCAGTATATTAGATAACTATTTTCAATGTATTAGGAAATCAATAAAGTATCTTACGTAATTCACATAATGCCTATATCACATAATTCAAGTTATACTATATTGTTTAATATATAGGAAAGCATTTGAAAATTATTTAAACGTAACCTCCAAATAACCTCTCAAACTAAAACTGCTGCCGCAGAAGCATGTCATAACAATTCGTTCATTTTCGATCTGACGTCACAGTTTTATGTTCGTCATAAACGTACTAAGTGCCCATATCAATAAAAAAATTAACAAAAAAAATTATTTATACCTCCGCTGGGCTTGGAAAGATTGATTTTACAAATATACGAAAACACAAAATTAAAATATATTAAATGAATAAATATAAATAAATAGTGTTTTTTTTTAATATACTAAACACAAAGCACATAATATACAAATTTGCACCACATTATAGAAAACCTTTCTTTAAAACCGCTGCCGCTCATAAAGCTTCCTTGCGGTCAATCCAGACAATGATGTAAATAGTTTAGTTTGATCAAAATTTTGTTTAGCAAGTTTTTCATATTTTTAAAACAGTATAGGTCGATAGTTTGTCAAGTTCAAACGTATGCTAAAAGTTACGTCGATCGCCTTGGATAATAGCAACGCGTTAAAGTTGAATTGAAAGCAGCTGTTTAACAACGTTAACCCTTGCGGCTCTAGTGGTGCAGAACTATCCATCTAGGCTATAAGATCTGCGCCAATGTTTCTCGACTAAGCGTGAATAAATAGGGACTAATTTATTTGGATGACAGAAGCAGCATCGTTAGTGCGCCCTTTTATTATGATCTCCCGTTAGCCATGTCTATTAACTACCAGTCAATGTAAAAAACTTCTTTGAATAAAACAAAACTTGAAAGCACAAAAAGTGGAATTCATTTGAGATATTTCCTCTGGATAATGTTCGATCTCTCTCTATAAATAATCAAATACATTAAAGAAAGAAATGCCAATAGTATAATTTTTTCGTTTCCGCTTTTTTTCTGTGCCTGTTTAAATCTCCGGCGTTTGGTAGCTTGGCAAGCATTAAAGGCCGACGTTAACCTGGATGGTTACCAAGAACAAATATAGGCGGAAGTGTCTCCAGCATTAACCTAGTTAAATAGGATAATTTTATTGTTTTTGTTTAAGGATAAATATGAAGTACATATATAAATGTGAATAAAATAGGGTAAATCCGGGAGACATGGCGCACTTTTTCAATTCTCAGTCTCATGATACAGACAAAATAAAACTAAGTATGTTATGTACTAACTAGCTATATTTCTGAAGTACTAACAAAATCTCACGCCTCAATCTTATACCACTTGAGCGGTGGAATTGTTTTTGTAAACCATTACTCGCGACGTCTAACCCGCATGCCAAGGGTGATACTGTAAGGGTGACATGCCGCACCTGTAAGGGTGACATGCCGCACCTGTAAGGGTGACAAGCCGCATTTCAAAAACACACTAAAAACTGGTAAAGCAGGCCTCTAGTTTGTGAAAATGTTTCAATACATAAAATATAAAGCGATTTAGAAAAAAATAAATAACACAACTGATCAATTATGTTCGAGCTAGGTAGGCTAAAATTAATCTTACATAGATAAAAAACAAAAATATAATTAGGTTTACCTTAACTAACAAAAATAAAACTTACCTAAACTAATAAACTACGATAACTTATAAATAGGCTGATGGTGACCTCTACACCAAATTACACAACTTAGGCCTAAATGAAAATGTATAACAAAAACTTAGAACCTAACCTATTTATAGCCTATAAACACATCGGTACACTTTAAACACTATATTAACAAATTACTCTTTTTTCTGTCTTCGCGACCAGAACCAACACCAAATATTTCGAAAATTGTACAATCATCATGTAGCCATGATTTGCAGGTAGCTCAACACAACCAGTTACATGTGTTTGTAATATTGTAGGCCTCACCCCACTAATTGCAAATGTCCAAAAAAATTGTTTTGGGATTAACTTTAGGCCTATTTTTAGATTTAGAGAATGTGTGTTGCTCTTTGGCTGTCACTAAAATCATCATAGGTGAGTTCATTGTCAGAGTCAGAAGAGAAATCATTGAAACTCAATCTCTTCTTTATTGGCTTAGACAGAACAACTTTTCCTTCCTGTCCTTTTTTGAAGCCTTTTAAGTTTTTCACCTATTCTCTTTTTAAGGTTATTTCTGTTTTTGACAGGAGTCAGAACAACTGCTCCTCGCTAATTTTTTCTTGAATTTCATTCCTTTAGTTTTTGGACAGGAGAGATTTTTTTTAAAATTTTGATGGACTCTCCTTCCTCTTGATCAGGTTTAATGCTGTCTTTGCTGCAACACGGAGTAGGTTCGGCAATTATCTGAGATGATGCAGGCAAACCAGTAGTCTCTCTGTGGGATTGGACAGACGTAGTCTCCGGTTGGGTTTGAACAGGTTCCAAGTTATCCGATATGGAGAACAAGTAGTCTGGGAGAGCATTTCATTATATTGGACAGACCCCGCGGCTCTGAAACCACTTGTACCATTTTCTACTGAGACAGATTTTTCCCACAAATCATTATTCACTACGTGCGGCAAGTATCCCGTAAGAAAAGTGCAGCATGCATACCGAAATTATCTGCGTCGACAGTACGTTCTGTACGGGAGAGACGCCGCACAGGTCCTTGGCTTTGACGGACAAGATGGCGGAACTAGTCGAAAAACAATCTGAACAAAACTTATTGTGGCCGCAAAGCTCAAACAATGATCTTAATCCAGCGATTTAACGATAGTTGCGAATGTAGTTTGAAGTGAACTAACTTTTAAACCAAAAAAAAAACAGCATTGCCACAGTAAAAGCACTAAAAAAGGTGTAAAATCAGGGAAACCGAAACAAAACCACTTTATTTGTTCTTTTAAAACTACTGTACATCTACAGTGAGCATCGCTACACATTCTGTTGACATTTGTCAAATCTAGGGCCGGGTGAGCAGTCTATCCCGGATGCGGCAACTCTCCCGGGTTTACCCTATGTAGAGAAATACAATTTTTTTAAGAGCCCGTAACGTCTTATTCACTACTGAGTGACGTTCGTTTATTAGATTCTTGATATAACCAGATTCTTCATGTAACTTGCAAAAGTTAGGAAAAACAATTATTTGATTAGATAATAAAGTTTTTAGGGTAATACATTCAATGCTAATACAAGTTTTCAGTGGCGAAGCGTGATCCATTCGTCTCAGAGGACGTAAATATAAAAAAAAAACTTACATATTTATTTATTTATTATAGTATTTATAATAGTTTGTGTTTAGAGTTTTATTATTGTCAACCTATTTATTTTCTACATCATGTGTTACTTATATTGTTATAGATTTATTGTTACGTTGTTTTGTTATCTTATGTTTTTTTTTATTGTTACATATTTATTGTTGCATATTTATTTTTATGTTACTACTGTTTTGTTTTGTAAATTTTGTTTCGTTTTATTTATTTAATTTAATTATATTGTGATTTATGTAACTATTTTGGTAATACTTTTTCCGTTGTTTGGCGATGATAACCACACTTGGTTTTTCGCCAGGAAAAAAACTCGGAGGCCGAGCCTGTCGGTGGCAATCCCTCATTAAGTTACAAACAACGTAATGGTTATCCCGACGCTCCATATTATTGAATGCTAGCAACACGTGTTTATCTAAATTTATATTTATATTACGTTATAAATAATGTTTAATAATAGTAAACTTATTGTTTTTCAAATTAGATTAAAACAAACATTATTGAACAAAATTATAGTAAATTACATACTTTATTCAATTACTTCTATTAGCTCACACTCTCCGTATATATATATATATATATATATATATATATATATATATATATATATATATATATTGTACAAATTTTCAATCGTTAATAAAATACGTTTTTATTCATCTAATCAAGTTCAAATACATTTCTTTTAACATATAGTGGATGACAATTGATGTTCACATAAAATAATACATATTACTTATTCAATAATTAAATTATAAAAATTTGGGAAGTTTAGGTCGGATTCGAACTGAGTACCTTCATGTTCAAGGTCTAGCGCTTTGACTGATACAACTTTCCTACATGCACTTCTCAAAGATGTATACGGATTTTTCTTTTGCCCCAAGTTGTCGTCAAAACCTCCATTTCACAACCTTAAATTGTTGCCATGGTTACCACACAATATCATAAATAGTGCCTTCTATATCTAAACAACCTTAGAATATTAAATACACAAACAGTACGCAACAGATAAAGAAAACGGATTAAATGATCACACACGCTTTGAAGTCAACATCCTATTCTATTATATGACACACAACCGAAACAACCCACCCCATCCCACAGTCATAAATCCATTCTTGATAAAGCCTTTACACCTCACCGATGCCGCCAGTAGAGGGTTAGCTTCGTAAAAGGAACGAATGTTTTGAAACGCGTCAGCAAGTAAGCAATTACGTATTCACTTAGTTGAGTACTTTTAAAATTAGTCATAAATAGTGTTCTGAATAGAATAAAACAAACAAACTGGATTAACGGTATCAAACTGTACTACACAAATGGACAATACGAAAGAAAAGCGAAAAGAAACTACAACACAATACAAGCTACGAAAGAAAAAGAAAGCGTATAAATAGTAACAAAGAAAATTAATAATCTAACACGAAACATAGAAAGGAAAATAAAAAAATTGCAAGGAAATTAGCTTTCTATTGTGCCACTTAATATTGTTATTCTGAAATATGTATTACATATTGATATTAATTGTAATTATAAAATAAAAATAAACGGAAATAAAATTTTCTTTTCTTGATCTAAGCAGGAATTGACTTTTGAAAAAAAGATTTTATATTAGTTGTTTATACAAGAACTCCGCTCTTTTATTTTCGGAAGAGAACTTCTGGATTACAGTAACCTATTATAAAAGTCTTCATCAGCTCTGATTTTTTCAAGAGTTCCTTTTCAGTAGTTTGTAGTTACAGAATCCTCTCTTCTTCATGAATGGATCATTTGTACGTGTGAATTTATTTTAAGTGCCACAAAACTTCTCTCCACGGATACATTAGTTGCCGATGTCGTGCGGATAAACTTAGCGACCCAAAATACTTCGTAAAATGCAGATTGTAAATGCTTTTTAAGAGAAAACTCTATTTTTGTTTATTTAAGATTTAAAAAATTCCGGAGCGTTTTACAGAAAAAACCTTAGACGTTTGTAGATTAAAAGTTCAAATTTTCTAATGTCGAGAAGAGTCCTTTTAAGTGATCTAAAAGATTGTCAATAGTTTCGTTATATAGTCTTCTACTAGATGTTACTAGACGTGACCTATGCCGACTGCCGATAACTAGCCGAAGTATGCGTATTGTAATCATCTTGAATTCACTGATTAAACTAAACGTAACTATTGCGTAACTAAGTGAATGCTTATGAACATACGCGCTGACGAGTTTCGAAACAATCGTTACATTGACGGAGCCGACGCTCTACTCCTACTCCTACGTAAATGAAACGATTGTTTCGAAACGCGTCAGCGCGTAAGGTCATAAGTATTCACTTACTTACACAATAATAACTTATAATAGCAGAAAGAGCCGAGCGTACAGTATATTCTACAAATGGAGAGATGATTTGCCATGGTTAACACTAAGGGAATATTCGGTGGTGGGAGGGGAGCGGGATGCAGCAACAGCACTGAATTAGATGCGCTGACAACAGATAATCCACTGCCTACCAAGAGCTACTTTCAGTCTTTCTTTCGAAGAATTATGGACGATTTTGCGTCTCTTATAAGTTTTTACATTTATCATTTTTTAATTTTTAAGAATGTTGGTTATTTATCTGCGCAATGTTTCAGGTCTTCATTAACTGCAAACATTAAGAGGCAGAGCATAAAGCTCCTTAGTACTGGATTCGATGAACATACAACTTTTTGAAAAAACTTTAAAACGTAAATAATGTAAAAATTAAAACAGTTTACTGTCACTAGCACTAGTTTCGATGGCGATGTCGCCTTCGTCAGTGCTTGGCTACTAAGTAATAGTGTAGTAGATAAATACTGATGAAGGGACATCGTCGTAGAAACTAGTTTGTTTGTTTTAATAAACTAGCGTGAAATAAGATTTAGAGTAAACTATTTTACCATTGTGAATTGTTCTCACTAGCTAAGCTCTAATTAACTTCATATGTAATGTTATATTACAACGGTTTTTTATCCATCCCCAACACACCTATCAGAGGCAAAGCTATTACAGGTAGACATTAGATTCACATGGAAAATTAGGACTGTAAAAAACTTAACAACTTAGAACCATCAAAGGATAAGTGATAACCATTTGTGACCTTCTGGTTGAATGCGGAATATAACCTATGAGTTATTACAACCCCCCCCCCCCACAAGCAGCGACTGTTTCAACACTTTATTAGGTCCACTGATAAATTGTACTGATAAAATTGTAGACCAAAAGTCAACCTACTATTTGCACTTAGGCTTGACCTTGGAATAAATCTCTTTGACTACACGCTTCGCTTGACGTATCGAATGCTTTGGGTAACCAACTGGCAAACTAGGTTACTCATGACATTTCAATCCATTCCGGCTCTTCCTGCACATTGACTCCCACAGGTTCCTTTACTCTTACATAAAAAGTATGTTTTATATTATGTTTATGTTTATAGTATGTTCAGGGTTATACAAATGCATAATATACAATGTTTTGTGTTCTACGGACTGGTCCGACAGATGTAAATACATTTCTAGAGTGTAGTTAATAGAAAACTCATTTAACGAATTTAATAGAATTCGTTTCTAGAGTATCAAACGCACCTAAGAACGTTTTAATTTAAGAAATTCTAATAAATAAATAAATAAATATATATATATATATATAACACATTATAATTATGTCGTATTACCATTATTGTAGCAAGATTTATTGAAATGATAAATTAATATATTTATAAACCGATGGAAATATTAAATAATAACATTTTAACTTTGTAATGTACAATAAAGTAACTCAACCCAAGTATTGAAACAGCTATTCTGTAACCTATAACATAAAATCAGCTGTTGTGTGAAGTCATATGTTATAATTTAATTTAAACTGAAATAGTCACATAAATACAGCCAATTCGAAGATTTTCCCCGTATAATTGCTCGGTTCAAGTGCACCAAAAGAAGTATTATTTTCAAACATATCCCCTACAAAGGGCATTTATGTTCCTACCTATATTCCCAATCCTTGAATGTCACGAGACTAAATTAACACACATTTTTACGCATATATAACTTACCATATAATTTTTAAAAAAAATAGTTACAAATATTGTTATTTTTTAAAGTCATTGCAAGCACGCACACACACACGCCAGTGCCCGCGCACGCAAACACACACACGCTCGCGAGCGCGCTCGTGTGTCTGTGTTTATCCGTCGTAATTTCCAGGCGTTCTTCTTGTTTTGTTTATTTTTTTTATTGCCTATACATTACATACACAAGAATATTTATAAGAAAGCCTCAAATCTTTTAATCAGTTTTACACAATGGAGCATCATTTGCCAATAAACAGTGAAAATATTATTCCCTTATATTATTTTTAACTTGCGAAACTCTTGATATTTTCAATGCCCTATTTTGTAAATATTCTTGTTCGCATATAAAGGCTTCCCCTAAGTTGCATTATGTGCAAGGTTACTCAAGGAGAATAGTTTTGGTACTAAGCTAAAAGTAAATAGGTTGTGAAACATATCGCGTTGCTATCCGTGCATTAAAATTATTACCGGCAAGCAAGGGCAGAGTTATCTCTGTACGGCCCCGGCGGAGACTTGCCTCAGGTAAGGGGACATACACACAAGGGTGGACTATATCACAAGCATTCCCCCAAGTTGCATTATGTGCAAGGTTACTCAAGGAGAATAGTTTTGGTACTAAGCTAAAAGTAAATAGGTTGTGAAACATATCGCGTTGCTATCCGTGCATTAAAATTATTACCGGCAAGCAAGGGGCCGAGTTATCTCTGTACGGCCCTGGCGGAAACTTGCCTCAGGTAAGGGGACATGCACACAAGGGTGGACTATATCACAAGCCTTCCCCCAAGTTGCATTATGTGCAAGGTTACTCAAGGAGTCTAATTTTGGTACTAAGCTGACAGTAAATAGGTTGTAAAACATATCGCGTTGCTATCCGTGCATTAAAATTATTACCAGCAAGCAAGGGGCAGAGTTATCTCTGTACGGCCCCGGCGGAGACTTGCCTCAGCTAAGGGGACATGCACACAAGGGTGGACTATATCACAAGGCTTCCCCCAAGTTGCATTATGTGCAAGGCTACTCAAGGAGTCTAATTTTGGTACTAAGATGACAGTAAATAGGTTGTCAAACATATCGCGTTGCTATCCGTGCATTAAAATTATTACCAGCAAGCAAGGGGCAGAGTTATCTCTGTACAGCCCCGGAGGAGGCTTGCCTCAGCTAAGGGAACATGCACACAAGGGTGGACTATATCACAAGGCTTCCCCCAAGTTGCATTATGTGCAAGGCTACTCAAGGAGTCTAATTTTGGTACTAAGATGACAGTAAATAGGTTGTAAAACATATCGCGTTGCTATCCGTGCATTAAAATTATTACCAGCAAGCAAGGGGCAGAGTTATCTCTGTACGGCCCCGGCGGAGACTTGCCTCAGGTAAGGGGACATGCACACAAGGGTGAACTATATCACAAGGCGTGCTCCGGCATTAATACTTCCTTCGTATAGGAGGAAACACCGTTTATACGTTGATAGGTAATATCTACTTATTCTTTGCTTTAAAGCACTTTAAGTTCTACCAGATAATAAGTATGTCTGTTTAGGTAGATATTAAGAATGCTTGAAAATGAAGTAACCGCTACACATCCGGCTAGCTGATCATTCAAGTAGGCGTAAGTATTCATTAATTTGACCAATAATATATTTTCTCATACGCGTTTCAGTGGTGAGATCATTCTTTATCTTCTGTTTGGTCTTCCCCACGATATAGGCCTATTATGTTATTATAATTATAATTATGCGTTATTAAATTCGCTTATAATGTGTTTATGCCTCAAGTGATTTGTGTGGTGTTTATGGATGGCTGACAGGTTTTTATATCTAGCAAAAAAACATTTTCAATATTGAAGCCTGCAGTAGCCAAGTTCAAGGTTACAAGTGTTTCTATTGTTATGGCCTACACTAAGCAATTTCACGCTATCTCGCACAGTAATTCAATATGTGATGTTAGGGAATGGATATCTCGATCATGAGAAATCCAATGAACTTCCCACCATATCCATGGAAGTAATTGGCATAACTCTCTCTCTTTCTCTCCCCCCTCTCTCTCCCTCTCTCTGCCTCACCCTCTTTTCATCCCTTCTACCTCTACCTCTCTCTTCCATTCTCTTTCTCCTCTGTAAACTTTTTCTATCTCTTCCCCTCTCTCTCTTTTTCCCTTGTTTTCCCTCACCCTCTTTCCATCTATTCCCCCTTTTTCTCTATCTTTCCCTTATCTCTCTCTTTCTATCTTTCCCTATCTCTCTCCCTCCATATGTATACACAGGGAGAACACAATTAATGCTTTTCTTCTTCATTTTAATCTATTCACTATCTACTCTTTATATATTTTCTTTAAAAAGATCGGCCATTACTACTATTATCTACTACAAAGGATTGAGAAACGTGTTGAGAATATACACGTAGATAGGATTAGGGTAGAAATATACGACTCCCTGGTGGAGAATATACACGTAGATAGGATTAGGGTAGACATATACGACTCCCTGGTGGAGAATATACACGTAGATAGGATTAGGGTAGAAATATACGACTCCCTGGTGGAGAATATACACGTAGATAGGATTAGGGTAGAAATATACGACTCCCTGGTGGAGAATATACACGTAGATAGGATTAGGGTAGAAATATACGACTCCCTGGTGGAGAATATACACGTAGATAGGATTAGGGTAGAAATATACGACTCCCTGGTGGAGAATATACACGTAGATAGGATTAGGGTAGAAATATACGACTCCCTGGTGGAGAATATACACGTAGATAGGATTAGGGTAGAAATATACGACTCCCTGGTGGAGAATATACACGTAGATAGGATTAGGGTAGAAATATACGACTCCCTGGTAGAGAATATACACGTAGATAGGATTAGGGTAGAAATATACGACTCCCTGGTGGAGAATATACACGTAAGTAGTTTAAAATTGGGGCCGCTAAAATTTAAAAAATTTGAAATTGTGTGTGATTGCGGGTGCGTAAGTGTGGTGACGTGAAAGGGTGGTATTAGTGTGAGTGTGTGACGTCATGAGGGGGGTGAGGGGAGGTAGTTGAGTTAAAAGTGCGTTTAAGTTTTTGTAGTAAAAGTAGTATTTGGATCTGAGTGTATTTAATGGAATACGAATTTAGCGGCCCCAATTAATACTGGAGAATTAGGGAGAAAATGCATTTAATATTTGGGTGATAGTATGCGATTCTTTGTATTAAAATCACTTTATTGAAAAGTGTATTTATTATTAAATGCACTTTAAGAAAAGTGTATTTATAGGTATTGGAGTTAATCTGATATTCAGGATATGATTGTTTTGGAACTATAAAATGCACTTATGAAAAAGTCACTTTTCGGTGATACGTTAATCTTTATTAATACTGTTCATTGTTTCAATTATTGACGAGCGTTCATCAACGCACATGTTACCTTCTCAGCAGACTGTTAACAAATGACTACTTAGCTTCAAGTACTCATATTTATAAATTAATATTTGGTGGGAGGTCTAATACTAAATACTTTAGTGTTGGGGGGTTACCTTCCTTATACTAATGTTAGCTTAGAAGAGTGTCTGGAAGAAAACGTACTTTATAAAGATTGTCTTTTTAAATTCATATCTTTAAAATGTTAATGAATCACTTTTTTCGTTATTTATCAACTAAGGACTCGTAAGACATATATTTATTATTATGAAAAGACCATTTACATTTTTTCAAGGTCAAACAAATGGCGTTTTAAAAAATAAATGCGTTTTTACAGTACCGCTCACAACTATTGTAAAAGTTACATTTTTCTGCAACACATAACTGTTCGTTAAATTACAAGTTATAATAATTATATCACTAAACACATGTTGCGGTTCTACAGTAATGAATCCCGTCTGTGGAATGTAGCCATGCTAAAAACCTCATCCGTACATGTGGTCATGAACTTGAATCATGTTTTTATCTAAAAGACTAGACGAGTTTAGTCCTTGAAACTGCAACCGATTTAGACCCTGTTACAAAAACGTTTCATGCACATGTGAATAAATTGGTTATGTTTCTTCACTCTCTCTCTCCAGACAGTAATTAATTCCGTAGCAGGAGTCACATTGTAAATGAAAAGACATTGCTCTTTAAATTATTGCACAGAACCTAACCAATCATATTTTTTAAATAAATATAATACAAACAATTTTATTTATTTTAAATTTTTTTAAAAATCTTTTGAAGCTTGTCATATTTACATTATGCATTATTGGTGTCGGAAATGTAAAATAAGACTCTTTGTTGTTGTATATATATATATATATATATATATATATATATATATATATATATATATATATATATATAGATAGATATCTGGTGTCAATATGTCAATGGAAAAATTAGAGAAAAGTGATTTTCAAACCATGTAAGTATAAAGTGAATTTATTTATTTTTAGTTGGTTTCCTCACCACAGTAAGTTTAAATATATATATGTATTGACCTGTTATGCACAATAATACATATATATAAATCTACTAAGCTGTACAACTCAATGGCGCGTTAAGAGTTTTTTTTATGTGGAACTCTTTCCCCAGTAGGCCTATAAACCACAAAAAAAGTAATTGAATTTAAAATTTAGAAAAACAAAAAAATATAGTTTATTTATTTTTAGGGTTTCGGACCCAAGTAGGAAGTCCCCTTTTATTTTTTTCATTCTCAAGATACCAGTCTCCATTCGTAATGTCTGGAAACTGGAACCATTGAGGAATAAAGATTTTATTTCTAATTCTTCCTTTAAAAGAAAAAATTCCATAAGATCCCTCTCTATATTCAAATTTATAAGAGATCTTTGGATCCAACCTCGTAAGCCTGACCAGTCTAGGTTCAGTTTTCGATGTTGGATCCTTGACTATTTTTTCTTTTAGAGGAACAATTGTTAGTTTTGAAGGTTTATCATTAAGAATAGCAGTGCAAGTACTTTGTTTCGTTTCTTTAACACTTCCTACTTTAGTTAATTTTGGTTTATGTTTTGCACAAAGTCCAGATTCATGAGATGTTTTTACAATGCACCGTATTTTTTCCCCCCTTTTACCAATGTACTTGCACTGCTTTCTTACTTGAAGATGGTGTGGTGAGGTAATAATTTTAGAAGGAGGTTTTATACTGGGAATTTTGTTTTTTAAAGGTTCTGAGGCTAAGTTTGGGTTGTTGGAAAGTTGATTTTTAAAAAGATTGGTATTAATAGGAAAATTCAAAGTAGGTTTATTAGGAAAAAGTTCTCTTATGCAATTAGGTTTTCGAGGGAAGGGAAGGGACGGTTTAGGGGGGAATGTTGGCGAAAGTCCAGCGCTGGGCAGCGAAGGTCCTGACTCCTTTGCCGTCTTGCCAATGGGGAGCGATGGTCTTGTTGGTTTCCTCACCCATGGTCCTAGAGCCACTTCCAGCTGCTCCACCACACACACTTGTTCTCCACTCCTTGATGCCATTTCTTAAAAATGTTAGGTTAGAACTGCTCCACGAACAAAGTAGCAATGTAAAGCATATAGTAATCTATCTCAATTTATAGGCAAAAGTTATTCTTTACTCGAACCAATAAACGAGCTGGTTGTCTTAGCCAATCAGAAACACAGTATAAGTTGTGTGTGACTGTGTAAGTATCTGATTTTTTAAGGTTGTCTGAGCGTTTCTTAGTTGAAGGTTGTCTACACATCTGTTGCAGCTGCAAGTTTAGCTGAGGTCGTTTACCGCGACATCAAACGCAGCTATTGCTGTTAAATTAAGAATTCACAGTTTGCGTTATAGACGCGATTCCTATTGGCTAACAGCTTCTGCAATCCTATTGGCTAGGAAAAGAAGCTTATCCTATGCTGTAGGCTTAGAAAACGTATATATACGGCTGCGTTTTGGCTTCACTTCACAGACGACTTCCAGATCTCCGCAGAATGGTTTCTTTCCAGCTGTTGGCCACTTCTAAAGTATTGTGCTTGGAATAAACATTTGAATTGGAAAAAGTCTATCTCCGGCCGGGACAGCTTTATTCGAAAAACTTCAAATGTTTATACAAGTGCAACCTTTGAAGCGGTAACTTTAGCTGCCTAAGAGTCTTCAACACGCCATGAGAAGAACGGAACCAATGGCAAGGCAACTACCCGAGGAGGAGCCCTTGAAGTCCGCCATGGGAAGAATGGAACCAATGGCATATGAACGAGCTTCGAGACCAAGGCAGACAACGCCGACGGAGTCCTGGAGAACATTGATTGTTTCGCTAGAAGTAAGTGAGTCTCAACATATCTTTTAACTATCTTCTGAAAACTCTCTTGCGGTTTAGTTACCAACGTTCTATATATTGGGAAAAGTGTTGAAAACTCTCATTTTTGAGAAGTTCTATACATACTTTTGCCGGTTGAAAACTTGGCTTTACCACCTGGGACGTTCTATACGGAGATAGTTACTTGAGTTGAGGTACGCTCTCTTATTTTAAAGCGTAACAATTGTAGCAGATGATTAAGAAGAAGATGTCATTAAAGAACTAACATTCAATAAAAAGTTTCATTTTGTATTACTTTAATCTTGTCCCCATCCTTTCTTGGTAAGGTAAGAAATACTGTTCTTTTCAGAGCAGTATTTCATTTTGCTCTTTTTAGAGCAACTTACTTTCAATTCTGGGTTACGGCAAAAGATCAACTTCATTGTATATGGTACCATACAATGAAGTGGGTTTTTGAGGTTGTTACACCTCGTCGGGGATAGACGTAAGCATAGTAAGAATTAGTAATGAAAACGTTTTTATTACTAATTTCATACTATGTTTACATCTATCCCAAAAATTTTTATTAAATTGAATGACCTTGAAACATTCTAGATGTTTCGATTTTTATCTCACGTGTAACTCAATTGCATACTTTACCCATTGAATAACAATCAATTGCCCTTTAACAACAGCTGTTCATTCTGGTAATAAGACATTTAAAACATATCTCTACAGACAGACTTCCTTTTTTTGCTACTCTCATTAAAAGCGTGTTATGACTCAAGTTCAGTATAAAAAACCTGTATTGGAATGCCAGCCTCGGTCTGCTTTATTCGAACGCAGCGCGAGCGCGTGTGTATGTATGTTTGTGAGTGTGTGTGTGTGTGTGTGTGTGTGTGTGTGTGTGTGTGTGTGTGTGTGTGTGTGTGTGTGTGTGTGTGTGTGTGTGTGTGTGTGTGTGTGTGTGTGTGTGTGTGTGTGTGTGTGTGTGTGTGTGTGTGTGTGTGTGTGTGTGTGTGTGTGTGTGTGTGTGTGTGTGTGTGTGTGTGTGTGTGTGTGTGTGTGTGTGTGTGTGTGTGTGTGTGTGTGTGTGTGTGTGTGTGTGTGTGTGTGTGTGTGTGTGTAATGTAATAAAATCTTTTGACACAATACTCTAAAGTTATTTGTTACAATGTCATCAAAACACACGGATTTAGTGTTGAAAATAGCGAGACTTCGCCAACGAATAAAAAATAAACATTTTCGTTTACGTCGCGGCTCTACAGAAACTCAACGGCTGTTAGACAAACAATATTCTCATTTAATGAAATCTCTTATGAAACCAGCTCAGAAAATTTCGCCTGAAGTGAAGAACGAATTAAACCATTTAAATGTGAATAATACTAGGTTTGAAAACTTACGTAGTACAGATTTAATTCCCGTTAGTATAGCAGATACTTCTCCACTCAATAAAGTTGACTTTGTCGATACAAATGTTATCGCAGAGACTCCAGATCCTAAATTACCAAGTGTTAGTGAGTTAGTAGCAACACCAAAAGGTCAAACAGAATCTGAACAATGGATAAAGGAAACATTCCATAATCCTCTAACACAGAAGTATATGTTAAAAATGATTAAAGATACTGTAAGAAATAAATCGATAGATCATACATTTGGACCCAGAATTGAAAACCACTCCATCATGATCGGTAACAAAATGATTCAATTTGGGTCTGAGGGAGAAATCGTCATTGACGGAATAAACTATAAAGCAACGCCTGGACTTTATGAATTAATTTTCAAAAGGCTACCAGACGAGGAACTTTTTACTGAATCTGACTTGATGGCATACAAAAACATCTGTTTGCAAACAAGCGCTCACAAACGTTCTTATGCACCTACTGAAACAATAAATAGGAATAACTCGTTGAAATACAGACATATTATAGCAGCACTGTTTCCACCAAAAAAATACCTCATACAATAGACGATTTCTTGTAAAATATATATATATATATATATATATATATATATATATATATGCGTGTGTGTGTGTGTTAAATGTCGGTCAAGGTCACGAGGAATCTAAAGCTCTATTTAAAATAAATATATGTAAATATTATGTAAACTTGAACTGTTTACAATAATATTGTTTCTTTTTATTTTAAATTTAGCTTTGCTCACAATCGAGCCTCTCTACGAATGAGTATACACATATATATATATATATATATATATATATATATATATATATATATATATATATATATATATATATATATATATAAAATCGTACTAAGAGATTTAATTTGATTCGCTGTCTTCATTGTCGCTTTCAAAAACCAATCGTCTCCTTGCGTCACCTCCATCGGACCTTCTAGGCGTGGTGTTTAAGCCTGAAGACATCGGTGACGAAAATGGAGTAAATACCGATGGTACAGGAGTGTTGGAAGAAGAAGAAGATGGAGTTAGCGAGTTGTCCTCCAAAAAGTGTAATATATCATCTACATCCATTTCTTCTTCGTCCCACTGTTGGGAGTCAGAATCCGAATCCTCGTCAATCTTCTCCGTTTCTTGTAGACGTCTGGGTATGTCGGCAATCATTTTCTAAGTGTACGGCTATATAGCAAATTGTTTATATTTATAACCATATTTGTTTCACCTCAGCTTATGATTGGTTTTATACGTAGACCAATAGGAAAGTAGGATTTTTCTTATTGGACTAAACATTACACCAATAGGAAAGAAGAGCTGAAAGTGTTATGTATATAACGAGTTTAATTCTAGTACAAATTTATTCTTCTGCTAAAAGTTTCCAAGAGGTGAGCTACAACAACAGATAGGAATATGATTGAACAACACTTGTGTGATGTATGTGGGTTGACATTTGATCATTGGCTAATATATCGTATCCATCAAATAACACACCGTACAATTAAGATTAATGCCAACATTTCAACAGAAGACAGTGAACAGCCTGCAAGAAGTGACACCGATCATCAGCCTTCTATAATGCAAACAATGCCCAATATGTCAATCCCACACCAATCAAGAAGTGACAACAATAGTGTACATTATAAATACACAAATGAAGAGAGTAACCTACAACATCAATCTCCTGCAGCCCAAACAAGTTCCTACGTGTCTAATGGAAATCTGGAAAAACATTTAAGAAGTAACCAAGAGAATCGAAAACGCATCCAACAAACAAGACCAAGCGTAATTCATTACGCCCCACCAGCTAAAAAAAGAAGAGAGTGCACATCAGATAATCCGCTGGTTTCGGAAGAAGTACACCAAGTAACACCAAGCGTTATTAGATATGCTCAGTCTACAACAAAAAATGATCAAGATGTAATTAAAGACTCTTTGGTTGTTGAAGAATTTAAACGAGCATTTAGAAATTCTATTGTACGTCATTTTTATATTGTCAATAAAAACAAAGAAAATATGGACAATTTTTTCTTCTTGTTAAAACCCATGTTAGAGAAGTTATTATTACAAGAAATGAAAAGGCTGCACCTTATTAAATTTAATTTTGTGTTAGAAACATTATTCACTAACGTAGAAAATGAAATTTCTCCCCGATGTTTTATAACTAAAAGCAGACCATGTATGACTTCTGATAATATCAGCGAAATTATTACAGAGTGTATTCAGGAATTGATTCTGAAAATTACCGAACATGAAGGTCGTGGGTCAGGATGGTCCTTACTCTCTATTGAAAAAATGAATGTTCGTGTTCATAAGCAAGGGTATGGTTGTCGTGGTAGTAGTTTTTTACCGCTTCCGAAAAAAATCTCAACAACAAGATCCTGTACAAACGTCCGTAACATGGACAATCAATGTTTTCGTTATGCTATTCTTACAAAATTTATTACTGGTAATGTTCATGAAAAGTTGTATAATGGTGGATTCGACGCGGTATCAAACCGTTATGATTTCAGTTGTATCAAGTACCCTGTTTCTTTATCAGACATAAAAAAGTTTGAAAAACGAAATTCAGGTGTTTCAGTTAATGTCTACGGATTAGATGAAACTCAAAGTGTATTTCCACTGAAGGTAGTTGAGAATGAGCTGCAAGATCACACAGACCTGCTTTTGATTACAAGAGGCGAAATTTCACACTACGTCCATATACACGATTTCAACAGGTTAGTTAAAAGACAGTTAACCAAGCACAGAGAGTCCATAACTGCCTGCAAAAGATGTCTTTCTTTCAAGAATAACTCTAACTGCAATTCAAGTTGGCTGGAAACCCATAAACGACAATGTTGGCAACATGACCCCACCTCTATAAAATTGCCAAAACCTGATAAGGCGGAAATTTCTTTTAACAAAACAGAACATCAGTATCCCATTCCCATAGTAATATATGCGGATTTCGAATCATCTCTTGTCCCTGTTCAATCAGTCACTAATATAAATGTTGATGATTCATTCACAGATCGTTACCAAAGGCACGAACCAAACAGCTACTGTCTAATGATTAAGTCTACCCTATCGGAAGACTATTTGAAAGTATACGGGCTGACATCAACTCCACAGTTATACAGAGGAGAAAATGCGGCAAAACATTTTATTGACGCACTATACGACATAACAAAGAGAGTTGAAAATATGTACAAGAGCAAAGTACCTATGTTTAAACTTAGTCAAAAAGAATCTGGAGACTTCAACCACACAGCACAATGTTACCTATGTAAAGAGTGTTTCACTTCAATCAATCATAAAGTACGCGACCACGATCACTTAACAGGTAAATATAGAGGAGCAGCGTGTAATCGATGTAATATTAACTACAAACTACCGTCTTTTATACCAGTTGTCATGCATAACTTAACAGGTTACGATGCTCATTTGATTGTGCCACAATTGGGGCGTGATAAAGCTCCTATAGACGTTCTTGCTACAAGTATGGAAAAGTTTATAAGTTTTTCAAAGACAATCGGGAAAATGAAGTTGCGATTTCTAGACTCATTCAGATTTATGCCTTCAAGTTTGAAGAAACTAACAGAAAACCTCCAAAGGAGTGATTTAATAGAAACACAGAAAATTGTACCTCCTAATAAAATCGACCTTGTTCTACGCAAATCAGTATTTCCTTATGACTACGTCGATTCTTTAAAAAAGTTTGAAGATACATCTCTTCCACCTAAAGCATGTTTCTATAACCGTTTAGACCAAGCAGATATATCAGATGAAGATTACAATCATGCTCTGCGTACATGGAAGGAACTTGGTATAAGGACGTTGGGAGAATACAGCGATTTTTATGTAAAGCTGGATGTAACACTACTTTGCGATATAATGGAACAGTTTAGAGCTTCCTGCATGTCCGCATATGGTTTAGACCCTTTACATTCTTATACAGCTCCTGGATTAGCATGGCAAGCAATGCTTAAAGAAACTCGCTGCAAGCTAGAATTACTAACAGACATTGACATGGTACTTATGGTGGAATCAGCTATCAGAGGCGGAATAACTCAGTGTGTGACAAGACATGTCAAAGCGAACAACAAATACCTTCCCGATTACAACCCACGGAAAGAAAGTGTCTATTTAGCCTATTTTGACGCAAATAATTTGTACTCAAAACCTAGTTTAGAGCACCTCCCATATGGTGATTTTAAATGGGTTGATCCAGAAGCAATTGGTGACATTACATCTATTCCTAAAGATGGTGAGAAAGGATACATTTTGGAATGTGATATTATGTACCCAGAAACTTTGCACGACTTCCATTACGACTTACCTCTTTTACCATCAACAGAAGCACCCCCCAACAGTAAGACAAAAAAGCTATTGACCACATTGTTGGACAAACGCTATTATGTTGCACATTTCAGGACCATACAACAAGCTATTCAATTGGGTCTCAAAGTTACAAAAGTCCATAGAGTGTTGGAATTTTCACAGTCCCGTTGGATGGAGCCGTATATTAAATCTAATACTGCAAGAAGAGCCGTTGCACAAACAGCGTTTCAAAAGGACTTTTTTAAATTAATGAATAATGCTGTATTCGGAAAAACTTTAGAGAATAAAAGAAAGCATAAAAATATTCAACTTGTTTCGAATGCTACCAAATTAAAAAAATTAACACAAAAAACTAATTTTAAAACTACTGTAATCATTGATGATAACTTAGTCGCAGTGTCTATGGGTAAAACAAGTGTGGTTATGGACAAACCATTATATGTCGGGATGTCCATACTCGACATCTCGAAAATACATATGTACGAGTTTCACTATGAGAAAATGGTGCAATACTATGGCAGGGATAATATTGGTTCCTGTTACTTAGATACTGACGCTTTTATCTATTGGATCAAAACAAATGATTTATATTTAGATTTAAAAACATTTCCACACAGGAACGATTTTGATTTTTCTGATTATCCTACAAATCACATGACGTACGATCAAGGAATAAATAAAAAAGTCATTGGTAAATTCAAAGACGAGTTGAATTCCATACCAATGTGTGAAATAGTTGCTTTGAGACCCAAAATGTACGCATTCACGTGCAATGAAAGAGGATCAAACAGAGAACATAAGAAAATTATAAAGAAATTGAAAGGCATAAAAAAGTCATACCTTACAAAACACATATCATTCGAAAATTATAAGGAATGTTTATTGGAAAAGAAAACTTTCATGGCTGGATTTAACACTATAAGGAGTTACAATCACAGAATTTTTAGCATAACCCAAAATAAAAAGTCTCTATCTGCTAATGATGATAAAAGGGTTATTCTTGAAGACGGTGTAAGAACTTTGCCTTATGGACATTATTCCTTGGCTAAAATAGATAATTTAAATACACAATTTTATTAAGAAAAAGTGTGTATTAAAAAAACATAATCAAATGTCAACCTATATACTTCACATAAGTGTGTGGTCTCTGAATAGGCCTATTGGGGAAGAGGTGGACCACGTAAAAAAAAATTTCCTCTAACGCGCCATTTAGTTGTACAGCTTAGTATAAAAATTAAACAATATATTTATACTTTCTGTGGTGAGGAAATCAGCTAAATACAAAATTATACTACATTTCAAATAATTTATGACTAAGTAAATTAGTTGATACATGATAAGATGAAAAACGTTTAAATTACCAAATCAACATAATAATTATTTGATAATATTTCAAGCTACCTTATTGGAATTTTACCGCGATGGATGAGAAATCTAAAATAGTGCAAGAATTGCACAAACCTGTGAGAAAACATTTCCCCAGGAGAAACACTGTAGTAAAAGGGATTGAAGATCATTACTATCAAGCAGATCTCGTAGAAATGATTCCCTATAATCGTTTTAATAAGGGCTACAAATATATTTTGTTTATTATAAATTGTTTCACAAAGTTTGCTTATGGTATACCTTTAAAAGATAAATCAGCTAAAACTGTAACCAATGCTATGGAACAATTTTTAAAAGAAAACAAAATGAAGCATTTACAAACCGACGATGGCTTAGAATACTTTAACAAATTGTTTAAAAGTTTGATGAAAAAATATAATATAAACCATTATTCTACAAAAAGTGAAATGAAAGCTACTATTATAGAACGTTTCAACAGAACAATTAAAGGAATTATGTACAAAACTTTCTCAAAAAGAGGATCATACGTATGGTATGACATACTACAAAAACTTATTTACGATTACAATAACAGTAATCATAGGACAATAGGGATGAAACCAATACAAGTGAGCAAGATGAATGAAAAATTAGTGTTGAAACGTATACGCAAGAACACAATGCCAAAGATGGAGGCAAGACCACCGCGGAAATTTAAAGAAGGAGAAACAGTACGCATTAGTAAACAAAAAAAGCATTTTTCAAAAAGCTACATTCCGAATTGGACGACAGAGATATTTACAGTTTATAGAGTCCAACCAACCGTGCCAGAGACGTATATATTGAAAGATCACCATGGAGAACTACTACATGGAGGCTTTTATGGTCATGAGATGTTGAAGTCAAAGTCTGGTAATGTGTATTTAGTTGAAAAGATATTAAAAACAAGAGGAGATAAAGTTTTAGTACGTTGGTTAGGATATGACCGTAATCAGGATTCCTGGATACCTAAAAAAGATTTAATTTAATTGCTAAGAAACATAAAGTTTTTTGCTAAGCAATGAAACACACATAGGAATTAATTATGGAAGTTGTAAAGCAAAAAGAAAAACTAAAAGTTTCAAATATTGATGTTTTTACTGATGAAGTTTGTAACAAAAGTAGCAAACATGGGACTTTACTACCCGATTCAGTTCGATGTATAATATGCGGTCCTTCAAACTGTGGAAAAACAAACGTTGTATTTAATTTGTTAACTGATGTCAATGGGCTAAAATTCAACAATGTTTACATATTTTCGAAGTCATTGAATCAACCAAAGTATCAGTTATTGGAAAAGATTTTTTCACAATTATCGTGTATAGGGTATCACAAGTTTAAAGATAACGAGAAGGTCATTCACCCGAATGAAGCGAAACCTTATTCCGTATTTATATTTGACGACGTTTCTTGTGAAAAACAGGACAAAATTAGAACCTACTTCTGTATGGGTCGTCATAATTTGGTTGACTCTATATATATAACACAGACATATAGTAAAATTCCAAAACAATTAATTAGGGATAATGCAAACCTGTTAATTTTATTCAAACAGGATGAAAAAAATTTGAGACATGTATATACTGATCATGTTAACACTGACATGCCTTTTGAGACTTTTAAAGAACTCTGCAGCAAGGCTTGGGTTGATAGACACGGGTTTTCAGTAATAGATAAAGAGAGGGGAATCAATAATGGACGTTACAGAATCGGTTTCGATGAATTTATTTTATTACATCAATAATACAGACAGCAATTTCCTTATTTGTAAATTGATCGTGTTATTAAAAACATCTTATTATTATTATGGAGGAAAATGGGAAATTGATTACCGATTTAAAAAAACTAACTGATTCCATAAGGAAAAAAAACCAAGCGTTGAAGTTAGGTATTATTGAACGAGATAATTTATCGGACACTATGTCGGAGCCTATGCAACAGACTATAAACAAAATTTCTATTACTCAAAAACCAGAAATGCAATTGGAAGAAAGTAATGAGACAAATAGCATTGTTGAAGACGCACAAGGTAATAACGATGACTTATCTGAAGACTGTCATTTAATACAACATGATGAAAGAAAAAAGAAATATAATAGAGCTGTGGGAGAAAACGTCCGTAACAATGCAGTTCTTGACAGAAAATATGAAACAAAATTAGATTTTCATGGAAGAATTAGGAAAAAAAATCATGTATATGGAGGGAGGCTTGAAGGTAAGAGAATAATGATCGGAGACACTACACTCATGATTGATAAACACGATAATATTATTATCAATAGTAAAGTTTTTAGAAGTACACCTGGTCTTTTAGAATTGTTATTTTCAAAGAATCCAACGTCTTATTCGAAAAAGGATCTAGCAGCATTTAAAGTTATTTGTAAAGAAACAAACACACACAGAAAGAATTACTCGCACACTAACTCGATATATCGAAACAAATCTCATAAGTATAGAAATGTAATAGCAAAGTTATTTCCATCAGGAAGACAAAAAAAAGGAGCTGGAATGCCACTTAAGAACGTGAATCAACCAGATGTTTTATACTACAATAACATTAACGCCTTAGTGGATCGAATGCGTTTATTACATGATGCTAAACTCTCAGGCCATACAGGACTGGATAACGAAATGATTGCTTTGACTGAAGAATTAAAAAGACAAACAATTATACTTTAGCAAGTCACTTTAGTTATGAGTGTCGACAAGTTCGGACGTCATGAAAATTCCTTATTAAGGGAGTCTATGATAGGACCTCGAGGAGAAGGATATAAGTTGACCGACGAAGGTGATTACGACGTACAAAATAAACTTATACGTAATGTCGCCAATCCAAAAGCTGAAACTGATGTCGCTACAAAAATGTATGTCGATACGAAAACACCATCGCAGGGAAGTTCAAATTGGAATTTCAATGCTAAACGATTAAGCAATATTGGTGACGCTTTATACGAAGGTGAGGCAATAAATATCAGGGTGCTTAAACAGTTAGCAATTACTTCAAATGATCAAAAACAATTTTACAATGCTAGGAATCTTAGAATTACGAACGTAGCGAGCTCTGAAGAAAACAATGATGCTGTGTGTCTCAAGGATGTAAAAACGATGTTTGACTTAGCACGTTGCAAGCAAAAGGAGACATTGCTAAGGTTCGGAAATAAACTGTTTTACTATATTCATAAATTTACTCTACACTATCCACAAGGAAAGATGAGTAATGAAGAAAACGAAAACAACTTTATAAATTGGAGCGAAATATTCGACTCTTCAGACGGAGAGGAAGAACTTGATAAATAACTATTGACGATAAAATAAATTAAGATGAGCCCTTATAAACTATTTAATAGGAATCAAAAATTTGATAAAGGAGGAGGTGGTTTAGCGACATCGGCATTATCAGTTTTGAGTAAAGCTGTCAAGAGCGTACCTGTAGGAACGTTACTGAACAAAACAATCGACGCATTACCCATTGAGCTACATCTACCAGGCGGATATAGATATTGCGGTCCTGGGACAAAGCTTAAAGAACGACTAGCTCGTGGAGATCCTGGAATTAATAAATTGGACGAATTGTGTAAAATACACGATATTGCTTATTCAAATTACTCAGACGCTGAACACAGATCTATAGCTGATAGAGCATTAGCAGAGAGAGCGTGGCAGAGATTTAAATCAAGTGATTCAAGTATTGGCGAGAGAGCTGCAGCATTAGCGGTCGCTGCTGCAATGAAGGCAAAAACAGCAATTGGAGGTAGTTCAAAACGACGTAGAGGAACGGGTGGGAAAAGAGGAGCTGGAAGAAGAAAGAGAATTGGAAAGCAAAATCATAAAAAAAGGAATTTTAAAAAAAAAAATCAAAAACACGGTCGAGGTCTGTACCTAAAACCATATCGTGTTTAAGAAATAAATTTAACAAACTTGTTTTACCTAATACACCGCTCAGCACGACTCAGTTGATACATTACGCCTCTTGTTTAAAAATACCGTACTTCAGAGGTGTATTTATGAGAGATGAGTTGCCGGAAAAAGTAAAAAAATACGAAACGGGGATTGTCAACCTCGATAACTCCTTTGGTAAAGGAACGCACTGGGTCTGTTATAAGAAAATAGACAACACTGTCTACTACTTTGACAGTTTAGGAAATTTGCAACCGCCTAGAGAACTTAAGGTTTACTTCAAGCCAGCAAGTAATATATTGTACAATTACAACAGACGGCAGGGTGAGAATACTTCTATTTGTGGACATTTATGTTTAGAGTTTCTAGCTTCTGATGTTAGTATTCTTTGAAATGTCGTCTTACACGGTTTCCATTAGTGGAACGTCATCTAATCTTCATAGTTCCCTGTTTCCACCGATACAACTTAGAGAGGATAAAGAATGGGAGGTAGCGCTTCTAGATTTTACAACATACAATTCAATTCCTAATGTCATTGAAGGAGTAAATAATATATTCTATTATAAAGAAAACGACGAACAAAATGATTTCAAAACAGTACAACTGCAGACAGGTTCGTATGAAATCGAAGATATTTCTGAGGTTCTTCAAGAAAAATTAGGGAAAGACAAAATTACATTAAAAGCAAATAACAGTTTATTAAGAAGCGAACTCTCTTGTGCTTATTTTGTTGATTTTTCAAAGGAACACAGCTTAGGTCCGTTACTTGGCTTTTCAAGTCTTAATAGTCCACTATCTCCGAATGTTAATCACGTAGGTGATAAAACAGTCGACATAATCAAAGTCAACGTTATAAACATTACTTGCAATATAGTTCATGGTGCTTATAAGGATGGTATAAATGGACATATATTGCATTCATTTTATCCTACAGTAGCACCGGGTTTTAAGATAGTTGAAAAACCTCATAATCTTGTTTATTTACCTTTAAATGTTAGTCATATTTCAGACATTAATTTAAACGTATTGGATCAAGACGGAGATTTTGTAGATTTTAGAGGAGAGACTATTACTTCAAGACTTCATATAAAAGAGCGCTAAAGGAAACTAGTTTATCTACTACACATGGGTTTAACTTTTAAATCAATCTTTAGTAACGAAAACGTTAATAGTTGTCAGTCTGTTCAAAAGTTAACTAACGAGAACATACGTTTTCTAGAACAAATTGGTTTCACTGTTAATAAAAATGGATATTCTGAACATAAAGAATGGACCTATATTCGACGAGACAATATGGGAGAAGGAGTATCATTCTCACAACCCCTACGCTTCATCGAGATTGGGAAATAACGACGAAATACGCATTCCTATACAACATCAAGACGCGTACACTTTACCGTGTGAAAGTTATATATACATCGAAGGGATTGTTACGAAAAAAGATGGAACACTGGGAACCACAGTTCCATTTATCAATAACCCAATGGCATTTTTGTTTGAAGAAATAAGATACGAGATTTCAGGAATAACTGTAGATTCTACGAAACGTGTTGGTGTGACTAGCACTTTAAAGACGCTTATTTCTCAACCACCACATGAAATAAACAAACTGCGAACATCGGGTTGGGTGTTTCCAGTATCTACAACTATCACACCAAATAAAGAAGGATATTTTGAATTCTCTATACCGCTCCGTTTACTATTAGGGTTTGCAGAAGACTATGGGAAACTCATTATAAATTGTAAACAAGAATTATTCTTGCTTCGGTCTTCAACGGATAATGACGCGATTATAGCCTCCCCATCCACTACAGAAGCAAATATGGATTGGAAATTGAACATAAACAAAATAACGTGGAGGGTACCGCACGTACGACTTGCCGACGAACACCGGCTTTCACTGTTGAAACAATTAGAGTCGGATAGAGACATCGTTTTACCTTTTAGGAACTGGGAAATGCATCAGTATCCTATCTTACCTTCAACTCAACGGCAGTCTTGGAATATCAAAACCTCCACTCAATTAGAAAAGCCTAGATATATCATATTTGCATTGCAGACAAACAAAAGGAATAATATAACAGCCAACGCCGGGACGTTTGACCACTGTAAACTTACTAATATTAAACTTTATTTAAATTCTCAGTTTTTCCCCTACGATAATTTAAATGTATCGTTTTCGAAGAACAGATATGGCATACTTTACGATATGTACGCTAGATTTCAGTCATCATACTATGGCAGGTCAGACACGCCTTTAATATCGCCTGACACGTTTAAAGAGCACGCGCCTATTGTTGTCATAGATTGTTCAAAGCAGAACGAATCCGTAAAGTCTTCCACTGTAGATATACGGTTGGAATTTGAAACTGAAGAGAATATTCCAGATAATACTTCAGCTTACTGTTTAATACTGCATGATACTGTTGTTACGTACACTCCGTTAACAGGGGTGGTCAGAATGGTTGTGTAGGATATGTATCGATTAAAAAAGGAGTGGGGGGATAAAAACACACTTCCCTGCACCATTTTCCGACTATATAAGGACTGACGATTTCGGTTAGTGCTCATTTATAAGCTGTTCCGCTACCTCAACTTTGCTACAGTGTAATAGCGAAATGTCACTTTCACAAGATGGTAATGATGATATGAAACTCAATACTGAAAATGAAAATACGTCTTCTAACATTGCATCATATGGAACTTCTGAAGTACCTATGGAAACAGATGGAGCTACAGATGATTCTGCAAATATCATAAAAAATTCAGAAGATGTTTGCGGCATTTATGAAGATATGTATAATCCTATGACGAGATCAATGACTTTTACAACAAAAAGAAACGAAGGAGAACTGATTGAAATTTTAACTGGTATATTTTTACGTATATTTTATCCACTTACAGCATGCATGGGCAAAAATATTACAGTTGGAATATTTGAAGTTTTGGGATATACACCAGGTGTTTTGTTGAACCACTATGACAAACATATATTATTTAATATATCTTCCTGGGCACATTTTCTTCATAATATTAGCAGTTTTGAACAACATATAGTAGGCAAACACAGCGGTAAGAAGACAAAGCTAATGATTAGAGAATCTGACATCGAAGTGGATAGTCTTAAAATTTATGGAAAACAGTATATACGAATAAAGGACTTTTCACAACACCATGAAAAAGTTTTGCTAACGACTAATGAATTCTATACGTTAATCGGTGTTTCGGTCGCAGTTGACAGATATTTGGAACAGTTGGTATTAAACCAGACCTTTATAAAGGAATATTTAATGAGTGCAGTTCAACAGGATAAGACAGTGTCATACGTACAACCTGATTCTACGATTATTAACCGACTCGCTCAAGAAATATCTTCATACAGGTATATAAACACACTCAAAGCTCTACCTGATTATGACACAAAACAACCTTGTGCTTCTGACTACGCACAAAATTAAAAACAGGCAAAATTTAAATAAGCAAACAACTACAGAAGTTGAAATTGAGAATAGTGGTGTGTAGGCCTAAAGGGGAGGTGACCACTTAAAAAAATCACCAACGCGCCTAGAACCATACAGCCTAACTATAAATGTTTACTGTGGTGGGGAAAATGGTTCATTGACAAACAAAGAATTAAAGACGAAATGTCTCGTACAACTCGTTTCAGCAGTTTCACGGATATATACGAACTTTCTGATGAAGAAGAAGATAGGAGAAACAACCATTACTTAGATCACATACGATTCAAAAGTAGGATTTTTCAAGCTGAATTTATATTAAGACCAATTTTAGAGAAACACTTATTAAAGGCTGCAGAGATGGCTGAAACATTACAGAAAAAAAATAAACGAAGCGTGAAAGAATGTGTTGTCGAGTTTCAAGCTTTTCGAGGAAATTACGATGAATTTTTGATCAAGGAGTTGGTTATACATGATATTTCATCTCTAGAGACAGATTACTTTCTATTCAAACCCCCTTACGATTTCAATCACCTAAACCAAAAGTCGGCTAGAACCAACAATTGGTTAAGTAAACGATATCATTTCATTAAGTGGTCTGAAGGTTTCACTACTTTCAATGATGTTTTCACTATTATTAAACAGTATACTAAAAACTATGATATCATATATACTTACGGTTCTGAAAAGACTAAATGGATAGATACATACACTACAGCCAAAGTTATAGACTATCCTATTAAAATAAGACAGAATTATAATTCACATAATATCTGCACCGTTGTTAAAGATCACCGACATCAAAACGGAAATTGTGCTCTACGTAATGCGCTAAATCTAAGCGTTTGTTTAAGAGCTAGAAACGTAGACGTGGGAAAGGATAAGAGGGGGTAGGCGCTCGTCAATTCTAAAAAAAATAAACTTATAAAACCTTCAACATTTCATCATAAACGAAAATAACATCTACAGCAATATCAGTTATAAGGTTCAATATATTTCCGTACATAAGTAACTTTTAGAAAAGTGAATTTTTTTTAACAAAAAAAGACTCTCCGAAAATCGACATATCCTTCTGCATCTTCAACTTACAACAAAGTCAATAAATGCACTTTAAAGTGCATTAATGACAAATATGCGATTTTGTATCAGCTGGAAAATTGTAGAGGGGGGGGGGGAAATAGAGAGGGTGGTGAGGGGAAAATAAAACAAGGGGGGATAGGATCTATAAATTAAACTGCAAGAAGTCCTAATCATCACTAACAACGCAAACTTCAAAATAGAAACATCGTGATGGCAGATAATCAAGAACAATCCCTTGTAGAAAAATTCAACCAGAGATCAAAAGCTAAAACAATTGTAACGAAAAAATGTTCAGATTTAAAGCCGTTAAAAAATTATGCTGTGTACTACTTCTGTAAAAAAGAGACGGTAAATGGAAGTGCTGTGATTGCAGTACTTGGAGACTTTCCTTACAAAGAAGAAAATGTTCCGAAACTGCAAGTCTTTTTACCGAAGAGGTTTGTTTATTTATTAATGAATGAAGACTTAGATTCAATACGTCCTGGGCAGTACTTCATTGTTTCACATGGACCTTCAGGAGAGAAATCAACTGAACTAAAACTGCATTTGTCTAATGAATAATAGTTATAGAAAGTGATTTTAATTTATATGTAGCAATATATATTCCTTATTATAGTTGTAAAAGTAGTTTTGAAAACAGTCTTTTTTTAAAAACTCATTTGTTTGACCTTGAATGTAATTAATGTTCACCCCCACTCCTACAGTTAACTTTAAAGAGGAGCGTATATAAACTGCAAGAGCAATCAAAAAGGTACCATTTATCCTTCAGATCGACTAGCGATGGACATTGTACAAGTTAGAAAATTGCATTACCCACAATACGTGACATTTGAGTCCAGAATAAAAACCTTTGATAACGGACCACCTTTGTTGAGAGAGAAAAAAGAAGAGTTGAGTGCTGCTGGCTTGTTCTATATAAATCATTCTGACCATACTCTTTGTTACTGCTGCGGAGGCGGCCTTAAGGACTGGATGGACAAAGATGACCCATGGATTGAACACGCAACATGGCATGGTACATGTTCATTCGTATTACTAGTAAAAGGCAAGGCATTCGTTGATAGGATCAGAGAGAAGGCTGAAGTTACTAAGAAGACCACCAAGCTGCCTTCATTGACACCAGATATACTTCCTGCAGAATGTAAAATCTGTAGAGTAGAAGAAGTTCAAGTGGTCTACTTACCCTGCAGACACGTTATTGCTTGTGCGTTTTGTGGATTAGCTTGCAAAACTTGTGGTGTATGTAGAGAGACTGTACAATCTGTTATGAGAATTTATCTTTCTTAAAATTTGTAATAAGTTGTTTTGTCTAACCGCATTATTTCTTTTTAATAATACAATTAATATAGCTTATGATTTAAAATAATATGTTATGTCTTTTAGAAAAAATGTAACTTTTTGATTAGTTGTAAGCGGTACTGTAGAACCGCATTTATTTTTTAAAACGACATTTGTTTGACCTTGAAAAAAAGTGTAAAATGCTATTTTCTAAATAATAAATATATGTTACAACTTTATGTGTGTTTTATATTTCCCCCCTTACATTCCACAGACGGGATTCATTACTGTAGAACCGCAACATGTGTTTAGTGATATAATTATTATAACTTGTAATTTAACGAACAGTTATGTGTTGCAGAAAAATGTAACTTTTACAATAGTTGTGAGCGGTACTGTAAAAACGCATTTATTTTTTAAAACGCCATTTGTTTGACCTTGAAAAAATGTAAATGGTCTTTTCATAATAATAAATATATGTCTTACGAGTCCTTAGTTGATAAATAACGAAAAAAGTGATTCATTAACATTTTAAAGATATGAATTTAAAAAGACAATCTTTATAAAGTACGTTTTCTTCCAGACACTCTTCTAAGCTAACATTAGTATAGGGAAGGTAACCCCCCAACACTAAAGTATTTAGTATTAGACCTCCCACCAAATATTAATTTATAAATATGAGTACTTGAAGCTAAGTAGTCATTTGTTAACAGTCTGCTGAGAAGGTAACATGTGCGTTGATGAACGCTCGTCAATAATTGAAACAATGAACAGTATTAATAAAGATTAACGTATCACCGAAAAGTGACTTTTTCATAAGTGCATTTTATAGTTCCAAAACAATCATATCCTGAATATCAGATTAACTCCAATACCTATAAATACACTTTTCTTAAAGTGCATTTAATAATAAATACACTTTTCAATAAAGTGATTTTAATACAAAGAATCGCATACTATCACCCAAATATTAAATGCATTTTCTCCCTAATTCTCCAGTATTAATTGGGGCCGCTAAATTCGTATTCCATTAAATACACTCAGATCCAAATACTACTTTTACTACAAAAACTTAAACGCACTTTTAACTCAACTACCTCCCCTCACCCCCCTCATGACGTCACACACTCACACTAATACCACCCTTTCACGTCACCACACTTACGCACCCGCAATCACACACAATTTCAAATTTTTTAAATTTTAGCGGCCCCAATTTTAAACTACTCACGTAGATAGGATTAGGGTAGAAATATACGACTCCCTGGTGGAGAATATACACGTAGATAGGATTAGGGTAGAAATATACGACTCCCTGGTGGAGAATATACACGTAGATAGGATTAGGGTAGAAATATACGACTCCCTGGTGGAGAATATACACGTAGATAGGATTAGGGTAGAAATATACGACTCCCTGGTGGAGAATATACACGTAGATAGGATTAGGGTAGAAATATACGACTCACTGGTGGATAATATAAGGGTATAGTAGGGCATCCTTTCTAAGAAGAAAGATAAGAAATTGTAGGCCTACATAGAAATAAGTAGGGATAAAAAAAAGGATATATGGGTACTGGGAATAACAGATATGTGACACCAAGTGTGAAGGATTAGGCACCAGAAGTACACCTCTTCTCTATTGGGGCCTATCTAACTCTTACACCTCCTAGTAAGAACGATTGAGAGGGTCGATGAAATTACGTAAAAACTATTTGCATACTGCATAAGCAATATAAGCTAAGAACAATAAGTCAGGTACTAGGAGTATTGAAAAATTAGGGTATCGCTTACCTGATGTAGACTTGCTCTGAACCGGAGTAACCATCTGCTACACACGCACATGAGCGCAAGCGCGCGAACACACATACATTCTGATGCTTTCGTTGACCTTGATCAAGTCTATTCAACAAAAATGCGTTTTGTGTTTATCGTCGCCGTTCAACCGACGATGCTCAAAGATTGGAAACAGCGGCGGAAAGAGTTAGATAAGCGGGAAAGGATAAAATCATTTACATGCATGAAAGGAAACAAACAAAAGCCAATCTTTTGAAGGGAATTGGCTTCCTGATTCCAGATGTTAATTTGGTAAGGATAATTCGGTTAACAGGCTAAAGATGGTAGCGATCGGTCCGAACGAGCTTGTTGTCACTTCATTAAAGTCATTACATGTGATGTAAAACGGCGCTATGCTTTTGAGAAGACAACGCTTGGCACGTTACCACAATAGGCGCTGTGACGGGTGTTGAGGACAGGAGGTTCCCAAATTTTCGAAAGGAGTACTTTCATCTCCATTGGAGGATCTTCGGTGCTAAGCAAGTAGGATACAAGTACACAAGGTTTGAACAGGTTCGCAAGAGCCTTGAATAGGTGCGGTTGGAAGATGATATGGGGAAAGATTTAAAACCCGTAAATAAAATAAGGAACTTGTTCCAAGTTGAATAACTCTGAAACCTGAACGAACCATAAAGAACTTTATGAACTTGCGCACCATGGCAAACAACTGTAAAATTACTCAAGCCAAACAGTTTTAATTCATCAGTAGATTTAGCTATTTAATATAAAATAATGTAAAAAATAATATGAGAAATTTATGAAAGTTTTAAAGATTAAAATATCTCCGGACGTAGCTAACTGTCACAGCTAAATGCCAAGAGTCAATAGTTTCCACATAAACATTTCACTTTCTGCATATTTAGGCACTGAAAATGCCCCTTAAATACAACCTTTATACTAAATACACAATTATGCGTACTAAACTCTAAATACCATGTTTGAGGTTACAAAAAAGGAATTACTTTGCAATTCTTTCGGGCAACATACAATTTTCAAGAAAATTTCGGATTAAGACAATTTTCTTCAAAGGTTTTATGTGCTTTTTACGCGCTTTCAACCCTTTAGGTGTAAAACTACCCCTTATGATAGAAAATTCAAAAAGTAAAGATGTAAGTTTTTAAAAGCTAAAATCTTGAATGAATAAAATAAATATCAATCTTATTTAGTGTACATGTTTTAAACTAAACATTCATTGCATCTGATGAGGGAAAAGGAATCCCAAAACCCAATCATTAAAAAGAATCCATTATAGATATATTAATGGGCACCAGACGTAATTTCAAATATTACCGCTACAATTTAATTTGATAAATAAATTTATTTATTGTATATTATAGTTTTAAATAAATATTATATTAAAACCTATTTTTTTAAATTCATAAATACTTATATTTTAAACATTGTTAAAGTTTCTTAAATATTTTGTGCATTTTTTCTTTTGCTGAACTTACCTGTTTTAAAAATGTTTAACATAGGCCTACCTAGCTTAAACGTGTTAGCGTGATGCAGAATAAACCATTACCAACGCCACTTGTTTAGTATTTCACAATACCCACGCATTGCTTTCCTAACCTTAATAGAACAGTAATGTAACAGGAAAGACTTTATCTACGTACAATATTTAGAGCATTTGTATTATTCAACTTAACATTTGATATTAGAAAGGGCGCCAAGGTCAACTTAGAACGTACGGTTAACCCAGATTCTCCTAAGTTCCCAGAAATCATTGCATTGTTATTGGAGAATAACTTATTGCGTAATACTGAATGAATTTATAATTACGGTATACGATAAATCTACCGTTTTAAAATATTTATAAACATTCAAACGCTAAATAAGAATAAAAGCTTCACATTTACTAAGTGTACAGCTGTATAAAATATAAAAATGTTTTTTTTTAATTCGAAGAATGGTACAAGTAGGTTATATTATTTCGCTTTCCTCCCTATTTCACTTCCTCTCATCCTGTTCTGCTTTTTCCTACCCTCTTTCATTCTTTCTCATTCTCCTTCTTCGTCTCCTTCGCTAGTCCTCCCCATCCCTTGTTTTTTTATTATCTCTCCCCACCACTTTCTCCCTTGTATCGCCCTCTTTTCCTTCCAGCCCTCCCCTACTCTTTGTTTCACCGTTCTTCTTGCTCGCTCTTCTCGACACACAAACACAAACCACACACTCTCTCTCCCTCTCTCTCTCTCTGCACTTGTAAAGTGTAAGTAATCTATATATGCTGTCCAAATCTATTGTAGAAAAATGGCACCTCTATATCCCTATGAAGATCTAAATCACTGAAAGCATATCATCCTTCTGCAATATCTCAGTACTTACATCGTGTGTTTTGAATGAGTGATACTAAAACACTCTTCAATATAACTAAACGTGTAACACACTTTAGATGGTGTTACATATTAAAAAAGGAAATTTCAGAAAAAGAACGAGAATGTATTCGAAAATGTAACAATATAGAAAGATCGAAAAGAAATTGTGATTTGTTAGAATATATCAAATCTCTGGTTGGTAGTGGCATCTGTAGGAAGAGTTTAAAAACAAAAATTAAAGTAATATGCGCATCTTCGAAGTAGCCAGGACGCCTGCTTGCGACGATAATTTAATCCTCTTCTAGCCAAAATGTAGGAACAGAAACATGTCTGTAGTGCGAGGAGCGAGGAAGGGTTTTGTTTTAAATTTTTAATGTAGTAGTCATTTTTTTAATTTTTCGTAATCAGAATGCAGAAGACAGCGCACGTCACCAAGAACGAAGATGGAACGCTGAGTTACTGAAGCCTTTTTCAAAATCATGACCGAGGGAATCTTGTAAGGTTTTTCCAATAGAAGGATGCGAGGCTACACCTTGTTAAAACAGCTAAGTGAACAAATTCAAACTTTGGTGAACTATCACAAAATTTAAATGCTTAAACAGTTTAATACAAAATTAATAAACTTTAAATTTTTTAATACGTACATAAATGTAATTTATGCATTATTTGGTGCATTTGTTTTCAGTTTAAATTGTAAGAATTAATTATGAAAAGAACAAGCAAACAAACTCGAAAACGGAGCCATTTCAGCCATTGATTTGTTAATATGTAAATTTCCTCATAAGTCAAATGATAAATGTTCACTAATCAGTAACTAGCGCAATGTTTCAGAAATATGTATTTTGGTTGTAATTTTATAATTTTTTTGGCTAAATAAAATATGTTTAAATTGTTTTAATTGAAGATTTAAGAGAGCAATTATTTAACGAGCACACAAATCCCATACATCTTAATTTAATAAGCCTTTAGACAATAATTTAATAAGGCTTTGCAGGTCATTTTCTAAATATGTAACTATAAACTGCAATATTTAAAACCAGCTTTAATTCACAAGAATTAGAGCTACCAAAAATAATTTACAGTTACAAACGATTTAAACATCAAACTGAATTTGAAATAAGTAAGTTTCGTTTACCGTGTACAGATTTTGCCAGTTTCATGCTCAATGAGATTGATTACAATCTCAAGTTTCTAAAAAAATGCTGTTCTCTGACGAGGCTACATTCCACACCAGGGTGTTGTTAACCGTCACAATTATGGAACATGGAGCTGAGAACAACCTAACGCTGTGCACGAACATGTGCGCTATTCGCAAAGGGTGAACGTGTGGAGTGGGTTAAAGTATGACCAAGTAATAGGTCCTTTTGTAGTCGAAAAAGCAATTAAGGGCATTATTTATCTTCATATGTTAGAACAATTTTTGTTTCTTCAAATCGAAGACATTGTACAACCTGGTCAACGAATTAGTTTTAATGCAAGATGGCATAGTCTAATTCCCTTCCGGAAGTGCGCGACACACTTAACAAAAGATTTCTAAATGAATAGGCAGGTTGGTTAAGCCAGGATCTATTCTTCGACCTCCCAAGTCCTAGCTTTGCCCCCATTATAGGTTTAGGTAAAGAGAACATTGTGTATGCTGAAAACATTCGCTATTTGAGACATCTGCGTAAGCGACTTTCGACAGCAATCACGACTGTAACACCAAAGATGCAACAAAACCCTTGAGTAGGAATCGAATACAGATTTGATGTCTGTATATCAACACATTTCCAGCTTTGTTCGTTTCTCTTCAATTAGAGGTTTAAATTGCTAGGTTATCTTGAACGGTCTTTCAGTAAGCTCGTTCAAAATTCCGGATTATTTTGGAACACTCTGTATTAACAGATACAGTATTCCTTAACAACTTATCTAGGCCTATATCTCAACAACACGTATCGCCTGTTTCAAAGACTAATTATTTACTCTAGATTCTGGACCCCCCCCCCTCAATGTAACAACAAACCTAACTAGTGTTAGTCTTGTTTTCCTAATGGTCTTTAAACGTTTGATGTTTACAGATTACCTCCAGGAGCGTTAAAATCTCCGTATATTTCGGGAAAATTCGACTGATATAATTATTCCTAGATTTGAAAATTCGGAAAATCGCATGAAACTAAACTGGGAATGCTGCGGTTCTTTAAATTCCGTTCAATTTCCTTTCCTTTCGCGAGTGAAACACCAGAAACTGTACATATACCGCTCATGCCCAGCCAATTCCAACCCAGACAGCCGGCGTTAACCTAACACTAAGAAAACTTTGACTTGTCGGAATATGATTATAGTTTGATTTAAAGCAGAATAGGAACGGGTTTGTGGCGGGGTAGGGACGCGCTGTTGTCCGTTTGAACAATGTGACAGCAGCTATTACGGTAGAGTTGGCAACAAGGCTCACCGACCTTAGCAAGACGGCGCCCCCTCCTTCACTTTCCTAGAGCCCTATTCTGTATTTCTGTTTTAAATATAATTAATACTTCTTTTGGTACGTCGGAACAGAAAACCTCTTCAGGGAAAGATGGAAAGAGTTTCCGTCGCGCTCTAACACATATGTTTAGTTGTGTATATGCGCTGTATACAACTATTTTACCTTCAATTAAGTGGTTTTCATCATATGACGCCACAAGTATAGGTAATTACAACATATGATTTTTAAACAACAGCTGATTTTATGTTACAGGTTATGTTGTAGAACAGCTTAGATTCTTAATTTAGTGTATACAGTATTATAAAATAAAAATGTTATTTTTAAATATTTGTATCACTTAATAAATATATTATTTTATTTGTATTTCGATAAATCTTGCTAAAATTAAATCAATTTAATGGTAATGAGTTATATATGTGTATTCGAAATTTTTAAATTAAAGCTTCCTTAGACGCATCTGACACTATACGTTAAATACAATTTGTATTTAGTAAATTTTTCAACATTTAATAAAGGTTTTCTAATTAGCTACATTCGATTAATGGTAATCAGTTATGGATTTTCGTTCCAATATTTTAAACGAAAATCTAGGCGTGACACGTTTTAAGAACCAATTTCTATTAAATTCGTTTAAACCTGCAGTTTTTGTGTTGTACATCTTGAAGCTTTTTAAAGATGTTGTCATTGGTAAATGCTGAGTCAGTGGTAAAAAACCAATACGTACCGATATTTTTCAACAAACGCGTTTCGCACTAGATCAATGCATTGTTCAATGCAAGTCACGGACAAGACTTGCTTAGGTGTTGTGTTATTATGACTGTGCTGTGGCATTGTTCAAACTCGTTATATAACATTTTTATTCCGTAAATATTTCAACACCTAATATAGGTTTTCTGTTACCGATTTTTTTCATTATTAATTACATTATATAGATTTTATAAAAACCTCTATAAAACACATTCTTCAGATGAAGAGTCCCCTTCCATCTGCCAGTCCAACATGCATCACGTCTTTTTCTAGCGAAACTTTTCCACAAAATCTCTGTTAGGCAAATGTCTGACAAAACATGTTAAACCTAATTAACTAATAATGCATATTGGCTGACTACTGCCATTTATAGACGAGGGGATAATTAAAATTATGCAAAATGTTTTCACAACTAATTAGTTTTTAAAGGAATTAATTGGTTTGAAACCTAAACGTTGTTTTTTACATTTTCTTTAATTGGTGATAATGAACCAAACATATTCATAAATATTGAACGTAAAATTGTAAAATGTCATTTATTACGCAGTGTTGGTTGAAACTGTCGTTAATTTCCTGATTACCAAAACACGTGTTTTGAAAAAAAAGGTATAATTTGTGAGATAATTCGCAAGTAAAATTTAATTGCTTCTTGATATAATTAACTTGAGTAGTATTTTAACTTGAGTCTGGAATAAATAGTTGTAACACGCAAGATATTTACGTAAAATTTAATTTACGTGTCATATTTGCAAATGTTTGGAAGGTTGATTTTACAAAAGTTTAATTGTCTTCCGAACTATAAAGTTGTCAATTAGAGTAGGGTCTCGATTATTCAAAATAATAATGAACCGAGGTTATTTCGGATAATCGAAAACTCGGATAGCATGAATGAATTTGTTAAATTATCTCGGTTTGTTAGGGTTCGGATAATCGAGTCTCTGCTGTATATGTCAAATTTTATAAGCTGGCACTTGGCTTTTAGGTGGAAGTTGTGTATTCGTCGTCTAGAAAACATCAGACACTGTCGCCATGCCTCGTCGCGGACTTCCCGTCCCAAACCTTAGAGAATACTATAAGCACGCTTCCGTGAACGCCCTATTTAGATTTGTTGTTATTTATACTATAATTTAAAACGTATTAATAAGTAACAAAATAAGAGTCAACCCTATGATTCAGTGGAAGTCCAAGGGTCGATATTTTTAAAAATGACCTGCGAGTACCTCGTCCTCGACCTTTCGCCAAGGCCCGCCGCCTCTAAGTGCCAGCTTATAAAATTTGACATGTACATCAAATACTTGACATAACTAATCCATAAATACGATTATATTATATACATTTAAGTACATTTTTCGACCCTTCTCAACATTAAAATACTTTTCGGAATAACTCCATCCTAAAAACCTAAATAGTAAAATAGTACTATATAGGTTTTGATAATGGATATTCCGAAACGCGTAAACAAAGAGAAGTACAATAATGTTAGAAAAGGGAGAAGAATGTACTAAAATGTATACAAACATTCCTAACAGAAGGGAAGATGGAGAGACCTGTATTGATGTGAATGGTTGTATTACGTAACTGTGAACCACAATATCAAATCCGTTCTCATAGAAGCCAGAGATGAAACATAAACACAGGCCAATATTTACAGATGGATCATTGTTTAATCTACGACGTATCGGGGGCAAGTCGTGATCTCTGGCAACATTCTGTTCATTTCACTTTCATTATTGTTCACTCCTCTTGCTCATTCATCTCTCCTCTCGCTACAATAGAATTAATTACAATCTCCAAGCTTTGTTAGTTTAGAATACAATCACGGACAGGTGAAGGGACTTGTAGTGTTAGGTTTACCCGCTAGAGCGTGACAGGCGTTTAACAGAAATGTTTTCTTTAATACAGTAGTTCAGATACTCAATGAAACGCTAATGACGGGCAACAGTTTAACGCAGTGTATCAGTCAAAATATCAGTCAACGCAGTGTATCAGTCAAAATATCAGTCAACGCAGTCAATCAGTCAATATATCATCTAGTTATTTTTTTTTGTTTTTAAAGCGACAACCCATAATGACTGTTATCGCTTACGAAATATTGCGAATGTAGTTAGGATTATAGTAGGGAAAATAGACACCCAGGTGAAGGATATCGAGGACCATAGCATCCCGTACGTAGGGTCCGCGTACTTATAACACTTACTCTATCGGGGAAATAAAAAGGTGTTTACTAGTTACACTCCCTTACACGAAAAAGGAAGTGGAAGGGCCTCCCTTGGTACCAGAGTGGGCAGGGTCACTTACCTGAAGTTTTTTTTCTAGCGAAAAACCAACTGTGGTTATCATTGCCAATCAAAATGTAACACTAAACGCAATATTTCAAATAAAACAAAATAACAAAATAAATTTAAATAAAACAAAAATTAGAAAACAAGAAAAAAACCTAATAATAAATAACAAAAAACAACGATAAATCTATAACAATAAAAAATATAAAACTATAAATAACAAAATAACAAACAAAGAACAATTAACAGTAAATAAATAATAACAATATTTAAAACAACAATAGTCAATAATTTAACAATAAATACATCTTAATAGCACAATAACAAGAACATAAAATATATAAATTTAAATAGATAAAAAATATACGCAGATAATAATTAAAAGGAAATATAAGTATAGCTATAAAAGCATATATTTTAAATATTAAATTTTTAAAAATATGTTCAAGTTGTGTAAGAAAGCGATCACTCGGTCAATGGCCGAGGCATCGTCCCTTAACACCACCTGTAAACTCCCTTTTAAATTAAAAAGGGTACGAATATTAGTTACACAAACACAATCGACCGGTGTATGTTTTATAGTGAAGATATCACCACAGTACTGTCATACTGGCGGACCTTCACGACGCATCAAATATCCATGGGTTGCAAAAGAGTGGCCAACGCGAAGGCGTGTAACCACTACTTCTTCCCTAAGTTTTTAATGAATTGAAGACCTCCATGGGCGGACGGTATCTTTAATTTCCCTCAGCTTATTCTGAATCACGGTATGCCAATCGTCATTCCAAGCAGCGAGCAATAAATGTTTCGCAAAACACACATAATCAGATGCCATAACTCGTTGAGTATCAGGCACCAAACTTTTAGCTTTCTTTGCCGCTTCATCCGCTTTTGTGTTTCCGAGTATTCCGCAGTGTCCAGGAACAAAAAACAGAAAGTTACCCCCACACCCCCAATTGAAGCTTGTGTACAGCACACAAAATGTCCCTAACTAAAGGGTTGACAGAGAAAACATCATGAAGAGCCTGAAAAGCACTTTTGGAATCCGAACACAAAAGATAATGGGAAGATCGAGATTGGATGACGTAGAGCTTCCCTTAAACAAAGTGAAGAGAGGTGATTACAAGCTACCCGTTTCCTACAAGAACCCACTGTCGGCAGTTTGAAACATCTAGAGTACTTTGTAGTCCAAATGTAGCCTTTAAAATTAATCTTACAGCAATATCGGCTTAATAGTAACAGCACGTTGAAGATTGTTTTAAAATTTAATGAATTTACTGCTCCCATAGCAATTCTGGAAAAGCGGTCGAAACCGTAGTGTCTGGTTGGGGTCTCGTCCCAGGGGTCGGTCCAGGCCTTACAGTAATCCTCTCGGGATCTTACTACCACTCCTCCCGTCTCGAGACTGATGCTAGTCGCGCGGGCGAGAGTCACGACTTTGACGTTCAATTCTTGGAGACAGTCTCACACGCTAGGCTATAGATTCATCTCCCTTAGCGTCTGACTTTGTCTTCCTTGACGAGGAAGTGGAGTCGAGAGACAGGTATTCGGAGTTGTTTTTTTCCCCTCAACATTTCACTTAATACTCTATCAAAATATGCTAAGCTGTGCTCTATAGGTTAACATGAGAGTTATAGCAAACCACGTCTTTATTCTGAGAGTCCGGCCCTTATGAGAGGCCAACCGAGAGGTCCGATTGCACTACCTGGACCGAACTAATCATACGGGGAATTCGGATACGGAACCTTCTCGGACAGTTCTGGCAAAGCGGGCTAAACAGCAGTGTCCTGTTGGAGTATCGTCTCATCTCATGGGCAGACCACCCTACAGTAACGCCTTCCGGCTCTTACAAATGGGTTATGTCACCAAGACCCCTCGTTCGGTTCTGGCGCAAGTCACATCATCAGTAATCTCGAGTCGAGGTTGGATGCTTGGCCTACTGGACTGTAGATTCTCCCCAACATTGGCATCTTAGTGCTTTTTCGCGAATAGGTTAGAGGAAAGAGCCTGGGTTCCATCTACTTTCTTCATGCTCGCCATATTTATACTTCCACAACGTTTTACATAGCCTAAGTTCCAAAACTATCCATGGAAACTTGATTCACTAAGAATATCTGCAGGAGCATTTCTTCTAAAGGTAGACTTAATAACAGTGTAGTTGTCGGAAGTCACACATGTTCCATTTGCTTTCTTTATACAACTGTGGTTTTTTGCGATCGCCAATCTCCTTTTCCCTCTTCTTTTTTACCTTAAAAACAGAATATTTTTTTATTTATTTGCAATTATTTCTTTTATTCATTTTACTAACATCTTTTATCACTACCTTTGGATTTATTCTCTTTTATACCATAAGTGTTTACTTCGTTTATATTTTAACAGTTTCTTAACATATCTTTCAACTTCCATTGTTTTCTCTTACTAAATTGTTTGACGAAATATTTTATTTTTATAAGTTTTAGTTTGCTTTTATTATTTATTATCCTTACGTATAGTCATACGTCCGCAGAATAGCTAAAATCTAAACTGGGTACTAGGTAGCTATATTTTAACGATATCCCATAAAAAGCCACATAATGTAGTCTAAAATACCATATAATGTGGCACACTTAGTACGGTAATTCCTGAAACTCAACGCTCTTGATAAATATCAAGAGATGTTTGTAAGACAATGATTAATGTACAGACAATATTTCAGATTTACGACACTTAGAACTACATTTTTATAATTTAGAACGTATTTTTAATTAACATATCACAACAAAAACATAAAGTTGACCCGATCATTGTTACCTACTAGCCATTCAATAAACATTAAAATATTCAGGCCATAATAATAGCATAAATTTTATTGCAAAATAAGTTAGTTTTATATAGGAAATAAAGCATTACGTGTCAAGCGAAAACTAATTTCTTTTATTAAAAATTGGGATTTTTTACAAACAAAACAGTAATTTCACTTAGTTTATTTTTTAATGTGTCCTTGATTTTTTCTGAGAAACCTTAACGGTAGGTCAAATTATACATTTCTGAAAGCCTGCGCAACTAGACAGAATAAATTTATATGACAAATTATAATTTAGTTTAAACAATATTCTAATAAGAAAGTATTTAGGCCAATGAACGTATTTAGATTACAAATAACAATAGGCCTGCTTGCACAAACTCGATAAAACGGACGGTCGGAGCGCATGTCACTTGTCCTACATTCAAATTATCCAATCACTTAGGCCTGCCTGTCATGTTTGAAATCACTTTACATTCTGTGAAAACACCCGGCACAATGGAATTCATTACCAAACTTCTGAATGGTAATTTTAACTGTCGAAATAATAGAATCGGTTTTATGCTTTACCTTGAATACACGCATTATTTATTTGGTGCCTTACCTTGAAAACAAAAACTTGCGTACAAAACAAGAGCCTATTGTAGGTTCTCAGCATATATTTGTATACAGTAACTCATTTTTACTTATTTACTAAGGGTTTTTCAATTTGTGCAAAATTTTTAAAACTCTGCTATTTCGTTCAAGTCACCAAAGCAGTTGTTTTCTTAAAACATTTAACGCCTACGATTTCGCAGTCTGAACACCTACGATGGTGCATCTTATCAGCGATGGGTGACAAATTAACGCACTGCTATAAAACAAAAGATAGTCGAATAACCAAAAGGACATAAATGGCTAAAATTAAACCTAAAATAATTAATTTCCCGTTAGTTTTAAATACATTTCAGACAAATTAAATGCCAAGTGTATTATACACTATTAGGATAAGATATTTGGAAATTAGTAAATAATACACAACTAAACAGAAATTGTAATTAATGGAAGATTGAAATATTAAATCAGTATAACAGTAAACAGGTTTTTTATTATAAGAACCACTTCAAGGGTATTATAAAAATAATTATAAATAAATTACATCATCATGGTAAGTATGACGACCCCTTCCAGTCGCTTTAAGTAAGTGTCAGCTGTGACATGGAAACTTGAATATTATTACACTTTACAAATATTTATGTTTACTTTCCAAGCTCTACTATTACTGAAGGAATTTGGGAATTACTATGGTCTAGATCTTAGTCCCCACTTCTGACCGTTAGCTCGCTTCTTTTGTCTTCTACACGTTTACCCTTTCTTTACAATAAGTTGCAAGGACTTAAGTTGTATTAAATATTTACAGACACTTTTACCTTCTATTCTACTCTGCAGTTAATAATTTTCTATATATTTGAGTACAGTTTTTATCACTCCTAATATAATATTCTCCTCTGTTGACGCGTTTCGGAATAACTCCATTTTCAAAACTTAAATCGCACTTAAATGGATAGAAGTACGTAAGAATTCAGTCTTTGTATGTTATCTCTCTGAGAATGGTTACTTGGTAACTGAGATGTACATTAGGGTAAAATAAAGAAAGTTTGTGGTTAAGAGGTATTTTTGTATTTATTATTAAATTCAACCACAGTATATTCCCAATAAATAGTAAGAATTACGATTTAAGTTTTTGAAAATGGAGTTACTCCGAAACGAGTCAACAGAAGAGAATATTATAATGTTAGGAGTGGCAGAAAACTGTACTCAAATATATAGAAATATTCTTAACAGAAATGAAAATGAGTGAATTAATAGTTTTAATAATTTTCAACGAAATTAATAAAGGAATAGATAGTATAAACATCGTCTGTATGCTATATTGCCATTACTACCTCCACTCAGCTTGTAGCTAGGTTTTAAAATAATAATAATTAATTACTTAATTAAATGACTCATAAAATAAGATTCCCCGGAATTATCGGGCAAAATCATTTGATTCTGATACTCTTCGGAGTCCCAACAGAAGTGATAACAAAATAGAGTTAATCCGTCAAAAATATGAATTTATACATTTTTCATTAAATTTTTACATCTTTGTTTGAGGAATAAAGAATAATTTTTATTGTAGTTAATAATAATATAATGTTTGTAAAAAAAACTTTATTAGGTCTTGACTGAATACAAATTATTTAATTACATTAACTATTTAATTATAGGCTATTAATTTTATATTATTTTTTAAAAGTGAACACTTATTTTTTCTGGCTATTGCTGTTTTGCACGAAAGTAAAATCATCTCACTCGCTGCGCCAAGGTTCTTCATGTTTTAGGTTCAATTAACTGATAACTATGATGCAACAGCTGATTTTATGTTAGAGGTTATGTTGTAGAACAGCTGTTTTATTACGCAGGTTACGTTACTTTATTGTACATTATAAAGTTATTAAATATTTTTCCCGTAAATCAATAAATATTAGTATATATATATATATATATATATAAATATAAAATACGTTTTCTTGTTTAATAATTTAAAACAACACAGGTTATTCAAATACAAGAATATTTATTATTTTATATCCAATATATAAAATAAGAGGTATTTTTGCATTTATTATTAAATTCAACCACAGTATATTCCTAATAAATAGTAAGAAGTACGATTTAAGTTTTTGAATCGGATATAAAATAATAAATATTCTTGTATTTGAATAACCTGTGTTGTTTTAAAATATATATATATATATATATATATATATATATATATATTTCGATAAATCATCATACAGTTCGTTTATTATAATGATACATGTAATGGGTTATTTCTTTTTATTACGAGGACATACACTTTTAGAAACAAATTTCATTTGAAATCGTTAACTATAATTTGTGTTTAGTAAATTTTTCAACATGTAACAAAGGTTTTCTATTAACTCCATGCTTTTATCATTACCTACATCCAACAGAGTTTATAAATTGTCTACAATGTACAATCTTTAATTAAATGATGTGTACGGCCAGTCACTTCATAATTTAGTTTTGTGATCCAGGCTTTTTTCTTTGTCACGCTAAGAACAATCGAATTTTCTACAACCCCAAAACTTGCACCTCAATATGCACCAAGAACCACAAATTACTAGATCAATAAAAGCACCAATAACACTTATTTAATTTTATTTTCCCAACGAAAGCGAAATTACGAAAAGCCAATATAAAATCAACACGGTAAGTTAATAATCGATACTGTAATATAGGTCCCGGAAGCGAGGCGGTTGCGATTAAACCCGAACACAAGCTGACTTTCAAATTTTAATGAGCCGCTCACCCGGCCCCTCGGCACGATCGGTGCTCCATTTAGAAAGGAAAATTGCAAAAATTACTGCTTTTATAAAGTTTTGTCGTGCGATCGGTCGAGATATATTGGCCAAACTCGGTGGCTAGTGATTAACCGTTATGGGTTTGTTATTGCTTAACAATGTTACAGATATGCAACCAATGGTGGACCAGTTGTAAAGTTTTATCGATGTACGAATCGAGAAAGTAACACAAGCCTATACCCGTTACAAGTTATAGAATATAATGTACATTTCTTAAAATTTTATGTCTGCCTTGTAGCCTATAAAGTACCTCCAGTCAATTCTTACTAGGCAATAGTTATCAAATGTTAGTCCAATTTTATTTTTTCGTTTTTACATCTGTTACTAATAAACAGATAAGAATAAACAATAAGAAAGTAATTATAAATATTGCAAGTCATAAATAAATAAAAGTTATAATACACACTAATAAATGCCATAGAGACATAACCTCACTTTATAAACGCAATCCTTTGTCAAGATATCCTTAAGGAATTACCTCACTATGTTATACTCTAGTACTATAAGACTGTGTTGAGATATAGGTGAGGATAGGTTTGATAATAGAATAGTATACCACTACTTTACCACAACTTTACTAACGTATACCACGCGATTGTTGGAAGCAGTATTATCTTCAACTGGTATTGCCAGGCCATTTAGATCGGTCTAAAACAGTTGTGGAAATTTTTAATTTGTGTGTGTGTGTGTGTGTGTGTGTGTGCGTGCGCGCGCGCGCGTGTGTGTGCGTGCGTGTGTGTGCGTGCGTGTGCGCGTGTGTGTGTGTGCGCGCGTGTGCGTGTGTGAGTGTGTGTGTGTGTGTGTGTGTGTGTGCATGTGTGTGTGTGTGTGTGTGTGTGTGTGTGTGTGTGTGTGTGTGTGTGTGTGTGTGTGTGTGTGTGTCACAAAAAGGCTATTCAGGCCTGAGGTAAGTTGTCACTTTAATAAACAAATTTCAAAAAGAATTGTTCTGTTTAAAAAAAAAAATGTAACAAAATAGCAAATATAGGCCTAACTTGGGAATATTTGTAAAAGAGTCAGTATTTTAGTTCAAATAATGTTTTTAGATCGGTTAGTATCTTAGGTAACAATTATAGCTAGCGAGTCGTGTAACAGATAGCATTGATAAAAACGACCAAAGAATAATATAAAAGACATATATAAAATTATATTAGAGGTTATATATATATATATATATATATATATATATATATATATATATATATATATATATATATATATATGCTGATACGTATTCCTTCACGGATGGAAAAATATGATGAAATGTTACTATCTGGAGTACATCCGTTCATTCTGCAGTCCATAAATTCGCAGTTCCGACGTTTGAAGTCACTCGCTCTTCTACTGTTGTTGGGTTCACCTCGTCAATGCTGGATGAGATTCTAGCGAAACGTCGGAACTGCGAATTTATGGACTGCAGAATGAACGGATGTACTCCAGATAGTAACATTTCATCCTATATATATATATATATATATATATATAAGTAGCTGTCTGCTGCCACTCTTTGCTGTCGCAAATTGTGGTTGCATGGATGACAAAAGAGAAACAAAACAAAGCATTTGTGTCATAGAGGTTTAATCTTTCAATACTTTAGGGGCTACGTCTATGCAAATTTTTGCACGAAACGTTCAGAATCAATCTAATAAAAAACCTTTCCCGATTTCCTCCTGGCGTATCCCAAAACAAGTTATACTGAATTCCGTCATTTATCATTTGCATTTTGCGGTCATCGAGCCCTTATATTCACGTGTTAATTCAGGAATGCTTGATTCTACATATGACTGGAGGTCACCGGTGGTGTAACTCTGTTCAAGGCGCAAATCCACATCAAATGAAGCAGTCGCAGCTCGGGCGGGTGTTTGCATTCTCAAATAGCATCTACTAACGATTTCTCGAAAGGCGCAGCTCCGTCACGACATGATCGCAAAAAGCACCTTGATTAAGGGGAATATTTTGCCCAGGTTGTATAATAATCTAAATATGATGCAAGATGCGTTTGTTTTGGTTAGGAAATAATGCAATAGAGAAGAAGTAATGTTCAATGTACCTGTGGTTGTCTTTAGCTAGTTGCAGCGAACGCAAACCAACTTGACATTTTTAAATGTAAAGAAAAGTATGGCGGGTAGATGGTGCGGTTGCTGGTATAAGCAGCCGCTATTTTATCCACATCCGACTGTTAAACAATTCTCTTTTCTCACGGAATGTAAACAGCTGTCGCGAAAAATACATACAAACAATCTTTAGGGCGGGTCTAAACTTTACATCAATCGCTGCAAAACATTTAGAATATTTGAAGCGTACACAAACCAGCATAATATTTTTATATATAAAGATTAAATATATTGTTTTTTAAATTGTTTAAAGATTAAATTCACAATAAATACAGCACGCGATACAAATTTTTGGCATTACTCTGTGTACATCTTTGCGTTTAATAAATACCATAAAATGTAATCACAAGATGCTGATTACATACCTAAACCTAGAATAGCCTTCAGTTAACTAATTGCTTGAACAGCCTGGCTCCGACATAAATTCAGCGACCCACTATAATTGCCATTTTCAACCTCTGTAGTTCATCCTCGTTTATTCGGAAGATTCAATAGCTCGCATTTTGTGCCACTACCTTCAGGTTTGAGGTTCCAAGTAATTCTGTCTTAGCAAACTTGACGTCATACGGCACCTATCCAAGTAAGTACTCTATTCTAGTTAGATCCTTAGGCCATTAAATCGTAAATAACAAGGATTTACTCCTACGAATATTGTGACCCAATATCCAAGATCAGCGACTCACATAACAACCCAACCTATAGTATATGTGCTATTTCCAAATCCATGGTCAAGATGGCAGTGTGAAGGTGGATGGCTGAAAGACACTGTGAGCACTGGATCAGGGCCGAAGGGATGAGACACAGTAAGCTAACCCTTAGGAAACCTTCCTTGGGGCTGCAGAAGAGTCTCATCTATCTGTCTAGGCAGGAATTGAGGATAGCCACAGGTCTACTCACGGGACACTGTGGACTAAGGAAACATTTGCATAAAATGGGTATCTACAAAGATGAACCGGTGTGCAGATTATGCGGGCAGGAACTGGAGACTGCCACACACATTATTTACAGATGTGAAGTACTTGCTGAGAGGCGCTTCAACCTCTTTGGTGATGGAACGGCTTTGGTGGATGCTGAAGGTAAAACTCTAGTCAGGAAACTCCTAAACCTGGTAAGAGGGAAGGGGCTATTTGACTAGATCAGGGAGGTAAGTACAATATACCTTAAGGTAGCAGTGCTTCGGGCAATTCAAACCCGCTCCCAAGTAAAAAAAAAAAAAAAAAAAAAAATATGTGCTATTTATTTACTTTAGAGACACAGCATAACCCACTGTCATAAAACCAAAGAACGCTCTTGGGTAATTGTTTAGGAACACTTAGGCATTTCCCTGTGTTGCAATTACTGATTGAATGAATGCGTACTTACAACTTACACAGTCAAAATGCCAATCGTAACCTGTGGACATGTGTGCGAGTAAGAGTCTGTGCGTTAAACAAAATAAAAATTATCCTAATGTAAGCAAACACGTTGCTGCTGCATTCTACCGTAGGATTAGCAAAGTCAATGCGTAATTTAAAAACCAAACCTAATGGGAAAGTTTATAGCCGTATTGTGGAACAGATATGTAATCATTTAAAAGATTATAAAATAGCGTTACAGTTTTGTACAGAAACATTCAGTTTTGGTCTATATAGCTTCGCATATAATTGTAAAAACCAACAAAACTAAAAACACAAATCAATACCAGCAAGGCTAATGGTATCACAGCAGTGAACATGGAGAATAGTAAACTTACCCTTATTTAGGAACATCAATAAACTCAAGAAGTAAACAAGGCACGGATGTATAAGCGAGAGCATCGTAAAGAAACTTGAAGTACATACAAAAACAACTTAACCCTGCCTCTCAAAATAGAAAAGAAATTAAGACGTTTGAAACGTGGGCTTTTTTTTACATATCCTGCGAAAATCTGCGAACAGATGACGTCACCAACAGAACATTAATGCGTTAATGCAAGGAGAAAGGTAAGAATCACGATTAAGGGTAAAAAGGCGGAATCCCCTAAGTCACTTTGTACGGGACAGTAAATAGAGAATGCTTCAGCTGAGCAAGCACAGTAGCATGCCAAGCTTGTCGCCATAGCTTGGGTCGGTGGTTAGAACTGCCACTTGTCCACCTGTTCAGATCTCCCGCAAATAAACTCAGAACAGCCTTGTAATAGCCAACGTTTAGGCACGTGAAGGCACGTTTAGCTCAGAAATCTACATTCTATAGATACACTTTAAAAATCATCTAAAACACTTCTGAAAGTAACAAAGATAATACGAGTAATAGAAAATCTGAAACAAATATACTCACTTTAACCTTTTTGTTTGAAAAAAAAATAATATTTTCATAGCCTCATTCAAAATGAAGTAAATTATTTACTAGGATTTAGGCACTATATAAATTCAAATCGCCCTATTTAGTCAACAGGAAGACTTACATAACATTGCTATTACCGTATCCGTAAACAAGGGCCAACCATCGAGAATATATTAGTTATATAAAACGCAAAACTAAACAGACATAAGTAAATTGAACACCTGTTCTATGCAGTTAATCAAACATAACCTCAATTCTCCACTAGTAACATATAGTGAACAGGTGTTTCCAAGTAAGGCAGCTCAATGAACTTTATAAATTTACAATCTTCGTGAATAATCTAAAAAATGTATTATTTTTCAAAAGTTGATTGAAATTTATAATATATATATATATATATATATATATATATATATATATATATATATATATGTATATATATATATATATATATATATATTTCTAAGAATAAAGCATTATAGCAAATCTTATTCCTTAGAGATTTTGTTTTAATTTATTCATAATATTCATTATATAAAAGTTTACAGTTCTATTTTGTGGCCCAAATGAAAGAGAGTTGTAAAGGGATACGGAAAGACGTCCACCAATTTATACGTCCATAGACAGCGGCACCATCTTGTAGCAATATACAATATATATTATATATTAACAGTGAACTAAAACTAGACCATTCAGTGTCACTTTGTAAAGGCAAAGAAATATTTTTGTCTTCAAAGTATCCAACTCCCGCAAGGAAAAATTACCTATGAGAAAAAGAATAAAATAAAACTTGTTGAGAGTGAATTTATTGTCTATAAATCAACATAATCGGAGAATCAAACTATTGGGTAAACGCCTTTACGGTCTTTCATAATATTTGTTTAGATACAGCAGACATTTAAACTGAAAACATATTTTACTGTATTTTTATATTGTTTCTAGCGAAGAGAATGTTAGTTTCGAGTGCAAGCGTAATATTTTAAAAATAAGCTTTAAAATGCCAATTACTATGATTTGGATTAATATCGTGAAAAAATTTAAATACTCGTCAATTAATGATAAAATCTTAAAATGTACTTAAAAATTGAATTCGTAAAGAAAATAATTTCAATAAGACAAAGAAAATAATGAGTGTTCAGATTTTCTATAAAGAGCAAAATCTAAACAGTAAAGGTTGTGAGAAAATATTTTAAAAAATATGAAATATTAAAAAACCGTTTCCCCTTACAAACAATTGCTACACAGTGACACGATTTACATTCTAAGCAGATTATTTAAACAGATTTTTAAACAAATTAATTTTAAACAGACTATTTACATTTTAACAGAGTTTTTACATTTTGCTTAGTTCTATCTATACTTTTTAGCTTCGCTTGTGAGCCTATGGGGCAATTAAATAATAAAGAATATAATTGCACCGTCGATAATTTATTCTTCAAACTTGTTTCGATGATAAAGTCACCATCATCAGTGAGTACAGCTAATACAATATCTAAGCTACAACTAGATGTATCAGCAATACTGAACGTGTTGATGCTTCTCACTATTTACTTAGTTTCTGTTACTGCAAACAAGTTTAAAATTAAAAATTTCACCTTGAAGAGAATTCGTTGTATATAAGTTAGACGGTTTGTTAAACGCTTCTGTCAAATACTGTGTAGATAATACACCTGCCCCACCCCCAGCTTAGTCAGATGAGTCCCAACACAGCACAATGGGATGTGCCCATATCTATCGCTTCCAGTAACCCCCTATCAACCCCCACCTACCCATATTTATTTGTACTCTTACAGTACTACGTCGTTGAATTTTGTGTGAATGTAAGTGAAGAGTCTTATTTGGTACTGACGCTTATATAGTTATAAAAATTCCCGGTAGGCCTCACTTCATTCATTTTATCTCAGGTTTCACACATTGGAGTGCGTTTCTAGGAATTGCTGCCAAAAGCCCGCTGATAGCAATACAAAATTCTCAATGCTAAATAAAGTTCATATTAGCTAGAGTTTTTGTTGTACTCAATACTTGTAAAGTATATGGCTTAAAATATAAACAACTTCCTCCTCTTGCGTCACCCTGACTGTTAAAAGTAACGAATGTGGTGAAACAGGTGGGCACTTTCAATGAAATTTATTTTTTACTAGCTTTGTAATTTTGTCCATGCGTCCCAGGGCGCCCCTGTAGCAATCACTATAATATTCTAAATATTCTATCACATAAAGAATATTCTTCTTTGAATCAAGATTCTGTTACATATTATACATATCAGCGGTTCCGTGGATTGTTAAATTTATTCCTTTTTTAAGTAAATAAATCTGAATGATGGAGATTCTCCGAAACGCAACTACAATAAGAAACACGACCTCCCTAAGAACGAAGGAATCTTACATCTGAGTATTTAAATGCGGCCATTTTGTCTTATAGAACGTACAGGTCTACTGCGCATACAAGAAACTATTTACAGTATAATTATTCAGGTGATTTGATCACGTGGTCAGGAAATATTACCAATCAACTTATTGCTTGTCAATGTACAATAATTTAATTCCTTTAAAACACTTCAGTGGCTTCCAACCAGTTACACAACCCATTTGCATACAAAATCATCTGTGTAGGATTTGAACACACCCAGCGAGCAAGTGTAGCAAGCGGTAGCTTTTGGAATTCCGTGGATTAAAAACAACAGGAATATAGAAATATCAAAACATTTTCCTCATTTTAATCTCTATAGATTTCAATTGTCTGTAAGACATTATTGTTTTCTAACCCGAGTTGATTTCTCCAACATAAAGTGACGAACTGTGGGCCTACTTATTAAACATTATTAGCAAAAATTAGTTTAGATAAAATTATATTTATGTACCAATTTCATTATAAAAAGACACACACTCTCTCTCTCTCTCTCTCACACACACACACACACACACACACACAAACACACACACACACACACACACACAAACACACACACACACACACACACACACACACTCTCTCTCTCTCTCTCTCTCTCTCTCACACACACACACACACACAATAAATAAATTTTATATATATATATATATATATATGAATAATTCATCACTAGTGTTTTAACTACAAGTAGAGTAATATATTTCAACTGATGTAAAATTCAGTGTAAATAACCCATGATAATGGCTTGGTAACTGAAACGCGTTTCATATATTGAATGTATTTATTGTAAGATTGTTTTGAAGTTTTAATACTAAATAATTACTTTTATAACATAAACAAAGCTCAAATCATGTCTGTAAGACTAGGCTATTATTAATATTATAATAATATTAATTAATAATAATATTAATTAATAATAATATTAATTAATAATAATATTATTATTTGTAAAAAATTGTTAAAGAACAACACATAAAACTCAACTCTGACCATATTTTTAAGTATATAATGTCATTTGACATGTTTCGATGACCACGTTGTAATCATCAGGGACGAACAAACACTGATTAGGCAAAGCGAAGAGCCTGACGGGACTAGAGACATGTGAAATTTTGCGCATGCGATTTTTTTACTTGTAATGGTTATCGAACCGTACTCTTGTTTCTCTCCGAACCCCCCCCCCCCCCCCCAGACATTACACCAATAATGTTGCAGAGTGTCATGACTATTTCTAAAAAAAGGTTTTCTTCTCTTCGCAGGTTTTCACACTTTGCAAATAATGAACGCCAGTTTCAAAATAGACGCCATATTATAGAAGTTAAGAATTTAACTTCAATAGAATTTAAACTTTAAATAAAGTACGTTTTGAAGCTGTAATGAAACATGTTATAGGCCCAAGAGTACACTCAAGGTCAGACAAGTTTAGGAATAAGCCTCAATTTCCTGCATTGGGAATCCAGTTTGTGGCCTTCACGAAACCCGTATAGGTTTACTTTTTTATGAAATGGTTAGATTTACTGAGGAATCTAACAATAAAACAGTATCAATTTCCAAAACAGTAGTTTTTCTTATTTCTTTAATTTTTATAAAAAGTTTTATGTTTCTTAAAATATCATACCAGTAAAATAATAAATTACGAATACCAATTTAATTTGATTTTCTGTATATTCAAAGATATATAGACCTATATATACATATAACTTTGTATATTTATCTTTGCAGCACTGTTTGCAGTTACTTATCGCACACTAACGACTTAAACAGGAATCTTAGTTTGTATATTTCTGAGCCGACTTTCGAGAACTTACGTTTTCTCATTTTCGAGCGTATATCGAGATTTTTTATATTACATATTATATACATAATGTTATTTATATATATGGGTATTTAAAACGTATGTGTTGTTAGTGTACAATACATAACATATATACACTGCAGACTCAGACAGACAAAAAAACACGGCGTTGTGTCGCAAGTTAATATTAGTTGCAACTATGAAATCGAGAATTGGTAGCGAAATTAAACTTTAAAAAATGTAAAAATGATTTTGTTTTAACGAATGATTATTCGTTTATGTGATATTTCTGCCTCTTTATGATTCTCAACAGTAGAATACTTCGTTACAGCTATCTTGCCCAAGCGAGAAGCTTTAAAAAGAAGGTTCAAAAATTATTTTTAAAGAAAGTCTATTCCAAGTGGTTTTTTAACATTACTATAGTTGACTATTTTTAAAGCAGGTAATCATTAATTGGCACATATAAAAATAAGTAAAATTCAAACTCATACAGGAGTGACTGTTCGCCATTATACAGAAATGGCAGTTTATCTAAAAAAAAAATTGCACAAGGAGAAGCGTCCCAACCTGAGCACTCATCCCAGTCTCCCTGAAGCGAAGGGGGTAGAAGAGAGATATGTAATGAGGTCAATGCATTAGGGGGAGGGAAGGGCTTTGTTCATGCAAGACGTCTTTTATTGAACCCGGCGGGAGGTGGGAGTTGCAAGAGCGCAAAGGAGCTGCCCTTTTAGGGCTTTGTAGTGACGAGGCAGAATTGTTTTCAGCGCTTCGTAAGATGACACTCTAGCTGTCTTCAACTCAAGATTTGTTATGGGGTTGTTTGAAAAGACAGAATATTAAATTGTTTAGAATAAAGAGAAGATTCTTTGAACGAGTAAAAATAATTACTGTATTTAATTAGAATAAGTTTCTACAACTAATTCGTTGTCCTTTTCAAGTCATATACTATTGAATAATCTAATATAAATATCATAATAAATTCTATACTCTTGTAAAACTACCGTCTTTCTACTCAAAACAATTTCAAACATTTCATACAAAATGGGAATTAGAATATTAAATATAAGTATGCCATTTCATATCCTAGGTCAGAATTTTGAAAATTTCTTCCCATTTTCTGCCCATCTAACGCTTGAAATTACAGAAACGTTGACCTTTTACATACTGACAAAATAAGTTAACTAAGTTTTTTCTAAATCCAAATTTAAAGAAAACTCAAACAACATTAAATCTAAGTAGTTTGTGTACAGGGCACAAACTTTAAAACTCTGCGCCATCACATGAGCAACTTGAGAGAGTAACAGAAAATAAAACAAAATGGTTATAATTTGGAAAACGACAGACGTTTACACTCCAGTGGGCTAGTTATTGCTATTACACGGTTGGTCCACGCGTGAGAAGTACCATTGTCATCCACAGCCATTTTCTTTATATACCAATACCTTTATCTCCAAAAACCCATAAGTACTTAGTTTGCTTAAATCAAATGTTTACTACTATAATCTATCCATTTTGGGACGGCGGGTAAAAGATTAAGTCACCGCCCGAGCTCCCAACAATAGCTTGGGTCAGGCGCTCGGCGGCCGGCCGCCCGCACTAATGAGGCGTAAAAAGCACTCCACTCCAAAATATTATCACATAAAAGTAAGCGTATTTTTTAATTTTTTATTACAGTTTTGATGTCTACGTGTGATTTCATGAAAAACTAGTCCAAACACGACGGAGTTATGTCAATTAGTAAAATTAGTGGTTGCAAAAAATTGTATTTGGCCTAATTTTACTAATTGACATAACTCCGTCGTGTTTGGACTAGTTTTTCATGAAATCACACGTAGACATCAAAACTGTAATAAAAAATTAAAAAATACGCTTACTTTTATGTGATAATATTTTGGAGTGGAGTGCTTTTTACGCCTCATTAGCGCGGGCGGCCGGCCGCCGAGCGCCTGACCCAAGCTATTGTTGGGAGCTCGGGCGGTGACTTAATCTTTTACCCGCCGTCCCAAAATGGATAGACTATATATTCAGACAAAAAAAATACTTAAACAATATTTATTTTAAATAATTTCTCAAGAAAAAACTGACATGTTAAAATACGATGATCCTCTCTGATTGATAAAGCTATTCGAAGGCCTAAATGTTGTTGAGAAGCTGAAAGAGGATTTTCTTCTATGGTTTCTTTTAATACCGATAAGGGTGCTGCGTTTCCTAAAATATTCTGTGTCAACTCCAGCTATTCTTCCATATCACTATTAAGAGTAGATAAACCTCGAAGATTCAATCTTCTACTTCATAAGGGTCCTCATTATCTTCTACATCACTAGCCAAATTGTCAGTCTCATTTAGCCAGAGTATTGTTCTCGAACACTATCCAATATAATTTTATCATTAAAATAAAATATATGTACAAAAATCATTTTTAAAACACGTTATCAAAAACAGACTCTGTCTTCCAGGGGGAGGTGCTCGCAATCAAACTATGTGTTGAAGAAATAATAGGGTCTGGCAGGAGGGGCAAGACCATCTGGATTTGCTCGGACAGTCAGGGAGCTCTGAAGGCTTTAGGTAAGACTAATACCAGCTCTAGGCTGGTGGCTGAGACTATAGCTTCTCTAGCAGAGCTGAGAAAGTATAATTCGCTCAACCTAACTTGGATTCCAGGACTTTCTGGCTGGATAGGGAATGAGAGAGCTGACGCCTTAGCAAAACAAGGGTGTATAACTCAGGGACCGTTGCTGAGGGCAGTGGGCATGCCGCCTCAGGAGGGGCGCAAGAGGATCACGGCACATATAGACAGGTTGTGCAGGGAAGAATGGAATGAAACCTAGTATAGCAAATCCAAGGTACTGTGGGGTTACTCAGAAGATTTGTGGGGCAGAGAACTACTCTCCTTAAGTGGACATCAACTCAGAGTTACTGTAGTGCTGGTCACAGGCCATGGGAATCTGAGGGGGTTCCAATACAAAATTGGAAAATCTAGGTCCCCTGTGTGCAAGAGATGCGACAAGGACCAAGAGGAAAGCCCAATCCACGTACTCTGTGAGTGCCCTGCTTTGGGAGCTGCAAGGAGAAAGTGGTTTGGCTGGTAGGTATGTACACCAGAGGATATCAGAAGATTCAGAATCAGGTAGGTACTTGATTTCTGCAAAGAGGTAGGTATCCACTAAGCTAGTCCTGTGGTAGGGATGGGAAGAGAGTACAAAGGCTGCAAAGTGCTTTACACTGATAAGGTCCCTCCGAGTTTTAGTAATAAATAATAAAAAACAGGGTTGAGTTTAATCAAGGATTAAAATTGCTCTCCAAAAGAACAGACTTTTACAAATAAATTTCTAAAAACCGTAAACGTCTTCACCCGACTTCTATACTAATTGTGATTGTTGGTAGACAAGGGAAAAAAAGGAAGATCTGCCTCTTAAAAGTTCTCTCTGTCATCCATCGCAAGCAGTTCTAAATCAAATTACCTAGGACAATAGTTAATCAAAATGTGAAAAAACACCTAGTTCAGTGTACCCAGTGTTGATAAGATGAGAGTAGCGCATCCCTACTGTACTGTCTTGCGTCAATTAGGTTTTTATCACTATTTCCTTCTCCGTTCATTCAAATCTTTCAGCACTACCTAGTAAGACACTGTTCTTTCAGATCGTTAACGTTTCCCATTTCTAAATTCAGCAAAACAAATGAAATGTCAGCCGCGCATGCAGGAGAATCGCATAAGCCATAACCGGTTAGAGTTCACTTCAGTTTCCCACCGTATTGATACAGCATTTCACTTTTACTTAATTAGATTCTCCTGAGAGAAAGATCATAGGGCGAAGTCGTGAAGAGATTTCAGAGGGGTGATTTCCTTATTTAAGTCGTGTATTTTTATAGTGTCAACAAAACCCCTGTTTGAAAACAGTAAAGATTTCCATACTAGGTTCTTCTGTCCGAAAGCTTCAGTGTATAGTGTATCAGAGCAAAGTAATCAACCGATTGCTGTCGCATACCTTTCTCTCGTTAAAGTCTCCTTTACCACTCAGACATAGCCTATGTATTACAACAGAGTAATAAATAATAATAAAAACCCTCTAATCACAAGTATTATTATTTTAGCCTCATGTACATTTCGGTTACCAGTTAACCATCATCAGAGGCATAACAACGAATGACTGTTTTATTAACTATTGTTAACAACCAAGTCTTGATTGTTATGCCTCTGAAGATGGTTACTTGGTAACGAAAATGTACATCAGCCTAAAATAATAATATTTGTGGTTAGAGGTTTTTGAGTATTATTTATTATTTAACCACAGTTTATTCCAAATAAACGGCGATTACTACAGAGTGCTTTAATTTACAATTCTACTGACAAAACGCACTCAAAGCAGGATATTTAACAGGAGTTGAATCTTGCTAGAAATTTAAAATTAAACATAGATAATTTAGGTACTAAACACAACCAGCACCATTAGGAGAGGGTTTGGTTAGTCCCGTGGATCTGGAATACTGACTGCGAGTAAGATCCTGTATCAGGGCTGTTGGTATTTGGGTGGTAAAATGGAGAGTTTTTTTTAATTAAGTGTGCGATATACTTGTGGGCTGTTTTATTTAAACTGGAAGAAGTCAGTCTAAATACTTTTTTTTTCTTTTTTCTGTAAAAGTGTAAATGAAAAACGCTTAAAAACTAGTAACCTTAAAATTTAACAATGTAAATTAAATTCCAATGCCCTTAAGACTAATCTTTTAACCTAAAAGGTTAATTCTGGAACAGGGAAAATGAAAAGAAAACCGAGGGTCTGGGGTGTTATGGGGAATTTAACAGGACTTCAGGGGATCTGACGACGAGTGAGATAAAACTAAACGAGACTGAAAAAAAGTAATAATAATAATGACTCATTTTATATCATCAGCCACGGTATAGGAGCGTACTTGGGATATATGGTATTCAAAATAGGTAAAGTGGCCAACTCTGCCCTCAGTTGCCCATCATTAGCCTATGCACTCCTTTGTACAGAATGAGTAAACGCGGGGGCTGAAAAAATAGTTATGTTTTTGGCGCTATCGAACCCAAAATTTTTACCTAAGTAAAGTGTTCTACCCACCATTCAGCTACAGCAAAAAAACATTTATTAATAAAAAGCAAAAAAAGTATTTAAAAAGTAAATTTTGTGTATATTTCTGTGTACAGTTAATCGTGTCTGTTTCTAAGATTTTACTAAAAAATATTTGGTATTTCGTTTTTACAAAACTATTTTTTTTTGGTTGAGCCTTTATTATATGGTATCCGCAAAATATAGTGTCCACCATTTAAGACTATACCCGTACCCTGCCAAAATGGGGGTTAAATGGCTTAAGATATATCAACATATTTCTTGGGGGTCCTGTAGGCTCCTGTTTCCGACGCCCTGTTTTAGAGTATCCTGGGTTAAGTATATTCGGAATAGTGTAAGAGATGGATGATCATAACCTGTGATCACCCTTAGGCTGTAGACTCTGCAGTATGACCCCAAAGCTTGTACGGATTTCTCTATCCGCTGGTTCCATATTCCCGTTTTCTAGCTCCAATGCACTTTCGTTCTACTTTATAGATATTTACTGCGTTTTTGTAATGGACACTGGAGACCAAAAAAGTGCTGTCACTATTATCTTTGGCTCTAGTAAGATGTATTCAGAACCAATATTGGAACAGGTTTCTTTTAAAAAAATACAAACCCGACCGTACAAGTCTCCAGCCCCAAACAAGCGGAGAGGTTAGTCCAGATACAAACCCCACCGTACAAGTCTCCAGCCCCAAACAAGTGGAGAGGTTAGTCCAGATACAAACCCGACCGTACAAGTCTCCAGCCCCAAACAAGTGGAGAGGTTAGTCCAGATTGAACCTGTTTATAGTGACAGACAGGCCCAAAATAACTTATCAGTTTCAACGTAACAATTACCCACGTTCCGGATAAGGGCAAACTTTCTAACTTTAACCCGATTTTTTATTGTGATTTCTTGCGCTCTCTGTTTATGGTAAAGTTACATTCACTGCCAACATGTAACCTTGGATTACTTTACGGCGGGAAGATTTATGTCCATTTTACTGTGGGTAAGAGTAAAGCCAGGGCCTCGTCGCAAGTTGTACTTTCACTGAAGGAAAGAACTAAGTGGTTAATTTATGTTTAAAAATCTGTGAGTGAACTTCAATCAAACGTAGCCTTCTGATGAAATACAGTAAATCAGAGTTGTAATTAAAAAAAAATATTACTCTCAAATCATTTTGGTATCTAATAATTTTCGTTAAGCTTGTTTCTAAAGTAGTGATTTCTATTTTAATATTTCCTAAAATTGCTCCTTATCTGAATTAGCGAAAGGAAACAGTGAATAGGCTACGTTACTATGAAACAGCGATTTTCACGTTTACTTATAATTATTGTGTATCTAGCAATTTTATTTTTGTAATATTGAACTTTTTTAATAAATTTGTTCTAGAACAAGTTCTGCTCTTCTAAAAATATGTTCTTTAAATTATGTTCTTTAAAAATATATTCTTTAAAATATGTTCTTCTTTAAATTATGTTCTGCTCTTCTAAAAACATAATACAGTAAAACCTCTCATATCCGGAACCTCAGATATCCGGAAATAATATGGAAACAGCTTTAAAGGTATTTGACCAGCTGATCCGGAACCTCAGATATCCAGAAGTAATATGAAAACAGCCTCCCAGGTATTTGACCAGCTGATTGAATACGTCGAACAAGACGAAACAACATCAGCCGATCGTCTACTATTTTGAAGATGGATATTTCATCAAAGGAATGTGTTAACGATAGAATTAAACCCCCATTACATCTTTTTACCAAAACTGATAATTAATGTACATATGTATGTACAGTACAGTATTAAGGAGCTGTACATACAGGCGTGTAACTAGATTGTAGCCGTACGTACAATCCTACATTTCTATTGAAATATAATCTTTAGTAAGTGATTATTTAAAACAATCAAACACCTACTTCTAAGTGGAATAGTTGTGATCACGTAATACAGACGCAGATCATTTCATATCCCTCCCACATCCGGATTTATTGTTATCCGGATTGATCCGGATGTGAGAGGTTTTACTGTAGATACCTAAATCTGAGTTAAGCTTATGAGCAAATGTATTAGCAAATCCGTAATCATTCAGCAAATCCGTAATTCATTTTCTCATGAGCATTTTAGTAACAAAGTTATCATCACTAAGTATAACTATATAAAGTCTAAACTATAATTACTGTAATCTAACAATTGCTGTAATCATTTGGGTTGCTATACACACTGATGATGAGGACATTGTTATTGAAACGCGTATTAGAAAATAAATTATAGATTGTAAGTGGATGTACGTTTGCTAAGGGGGTTATTTAAGAAGATTTTGCCTGTTAATCAGTCAGTAGAGAGAAACCCCCGTGTATTTCCAGCGTCAGCTGAGAGACACCGGCTGCTTGAATCAATGTGTGTACAGCGCTTTTCGGGACTGGCTGATGGTGAGGACTTCTTAATATAAGAGCGGATAGGCATAACGGATAATGATAACTTTGTTGGGAGACTAACTGACCTTTTTTCCTTCGGGAAACCCATTCGTCTTTCTGTCTGATTCTGGGAACATTCCTTTTAAAATATAACTTACTTATGACCGAGAACTCATCTTGATAACAACTTGAAGTAACTGTGGCGTAAATGTTTATAATAATTAAAACAACTTCTTGTGGTAAGAGGTTGTTTTAATTATTATATAAACATTTACGCCGCAATAACTTACTTAAGCTAATACATAAACAAGTAAACGGCAATACTAAGGGTGTCTCACTTGAATCTAACATCCAGCTTATCTTAATACTAATATAAAGGTAACTTATATTCCAACAAAAGGAATGACTAATTTAATAATAAAAAGTATTTAGCAAATGACTGCAAAGACCAATACAAGAAATTATGAACGTCGCATAAACGTGTATCTTTTAAACTTAATTGCTAAATCCATGATAAACAGTGCTTAGGCACGAACTGACAGCTTAAATTGACTAAATCTAGTACAAAACAATTTAAATCGACAGTACTCTCGCTTAGGCCTTATGTTCAACTTAAAACTAATACAAATGGAACAGTGCTGTATGGCAAACAACCTAGGATTACGTAAAACCAATGCTTGAAACTAGTATACAATAATGCTTACATACTAACATGGTGAAAAGCAAGTTTACGGCTCGGGCCAATACAAGAAGCGGGAGGAATATAGGAGGGGCTCCGGAGTGTCGATGTGCTCCCGGATGTATGGGTAGGCTGAGCTTTGGAAGGGCCAAGCTGAAAGGGAACGGATATGGTCCGCCAGGGATGGGGAACGGAAGCAGTTTCTGATTGTGAAGTTAGAGACGAACCATGGGGTACCGGAAGTCAATCTCAGCGGTCGGGATCTGAAGGACTCGAGGTTTTACGGTTGGACTTATGAGTGGCCACCAAACGGGAGAGGCATTGGTGAGGACCGATCGGATTAGCATGAAGAACAGATGGAGTTTTGTTTTTATAGGGAAGGAGCTGCGTTTAGAGAGGAGAGGTAGAACCGGAAGTCATTTCCTCTGGCTTTGTTAACGACTGAGGATGCCTGTTGGCAGAAGGGTAGTCTCTTGTCGACGACAACGCCAAGGTACTTTACCGAGGATTTCCCGGCGATAGGCCTCCTGTCAAGGGTGATGGTTCCGGTCTGCGGTAGTTTCTTCCGCGTGAAGTAGATAGTCTCAGACTTCTCTGCATTCACCGCCGTTCTCCAACGCCGGAGCCATCGGATGTCCATCTGCCGTTGGATGGTTCTCGTAGAGGATGCTGGCCCTCGTAGAGGGATAGGGTGACGTTAGGCATGAGGGGGATGTTGTTGGTGTAGATCAGATAGGAGATGACCCAGAAACGACCCCTGGGGTATTCCCGCAGAGGTCTGTAAGAGGTGAGGCAGTTGTCGACAGGAACAATTTTGCCTATCAAGTCCGCGCAGACTACTGAAGCATGTTAAAGAACCTGAGTGTGATCCACGATGTGCAGCTTGCATACCCGACTCCTGGTGGCCTAATTATAACATATTTATGTTTATCACTTACTAGTGGCTGCATACCAAGTTGTAAACGTTTAAATTCGATTGGGACGAGATTTTTTTGAGTATGGCATTATAAATTTTATTCCTTAAAAATGTTTTTATTCGCTTTCGGCAGAGTTTTGGAAATAAATTAATAACTCACAAAAATTGAGCGCGTGGAACCTTGAAGTTGGTAAATGTCAAAAACATAACGATATCATCCACTAAATTAAAATACTTTTTCCATGTATCATTTATTTTTTTTTAAAAAAAGGAAAGTCGACATATCGGCTAAAACTGTAAATACAATTTCAGTGTCACACTAATCATTATTCACCCATAAAACAACTATTTATAATTATTCATATTCCGAAAAACATAATAGTAATGGTGAAAACTATAATTTTCTAAGATTTGTTTGTACCCTCCATAACAACTAGACTACAAGTCAGGCCTCTTGAAAACTCTTTAATGTAGTAGTCACACCTGTTTCAAGGTCAGCCGACGTCATATGTCCACTCCTTTCACAGACACTGTGTATAAAGCGGCTGCGTGAATCTGTTCCTTCCTACGTTGTATTGAGTAAAAATGTCACCAAATAAAGAATATGTTTTCAGTAAAATGACAAACCTGTGATGAAACTAAACTTTTCAACACACTGTGCATGACGCCCTTAAAACTTGACTAAACAAGCCTTTAGACGGCTCAATAGCCGGAAAATTCAAGCACCCAGACTTCCGGAAAGCTGAGGTCTGACAACGCAGAAATGTAAGGTGAAACATTCACAACTCAGGCTGGTCATCGAAAACCACAGAGAGCTCTGCTGGCTTCATACTGTAGTAAAGTTACTGAACCCGTTTCTGTATGAGAACATGAACCTTACGGCTTATAGCCCTGACCTTGCACCTTCCGACTTCCAAAGCTAAAGGAGTTTCCAATGGAGAAAGCAAATTACCCAAGACGATGGGTTAGAACAAGGTGTAAGTACACGGTCTAGTGACAGGTAGCGAAGTACTTCAACGAAGGTATAGGAAAGCAGTACAAGTATTAGTAACTTAAATGACTTCATAAAAACACTATCTTTCTTTTCCTCATTTATATTTAAAATATGAAAAGTACTTCAACGAAGGTATAGGAAAGCAGTACAAGTATTAGTAACTTAAATGACTTCATAAAAACACTATCTTTCTTTTCCTCATTTATATTTAAAATATGAAAAGTACTTCAACGAAGGTAAAGGAAAGCAGTACAAGTATTAGTATCTTAAATGACTTCATAAAAACACTATCTTTCTTTTCCCTCATTTATATTTAAAATTAAAAAAGTACTTCAACGAAGGTATGGAAAAGCAGTAGAGTACAAGTATTATTATCTTAATAAATTTCGAAAAACACCATCTTCTTTTCCCTCATTTATATTTAAACCTTGTTTGTAAAATACCATTTATTGACCATCCGAGTACTGTACATCGAAAACGTTTCTTACTTTAAAAACAATCATTTCCAAGTTAACATTTCCCAAGCTAACAAAGCACAGAGGACTTCAGGATTCACCCCTACCAAACAACTAAAACATTTATTTATATTTTATATTTTTTATTGCTTAAAACGTTATTTTGAATTTACACTTTGGTAAGACATTTCACATAAATTTCAAATCCTCTTAAGGATATTGATGTATTATACAGATAGATTTCCGACACTATAAACCGAAAGTTAACATATATAATGTATTCAATTTCCTTAAAAGATTTCAACACCGTACTACAATGATGACCACATATTTGAGAGATAAAACTCAAAGAGAGGCTAAATGGAACACCTACGGCTTATAGCGTAATGGCATTGCTGAATAGAGGATGAGCAAGTTTAATAAACTTTCAAAGATGTCTCCAACTTTCTTTATATAATTATAGTAAAATAAAATTAAAAACTAAATTGGCTAATTAAATAGGAATTCAGGTCATGACAAAACCTTACCAGCAAACTTTAATTTTACATCTATCACTTAATTCGATTAACACTATAAACTTATAAACGGAAGAATTTGAAACAACCTTTAATTTTGGAGCTAGAAATTTACTTGCCCCGTATTATTTTTCAACAGATTTACGTATTTTAAAAGAAAACCAAAGCAAAATTCAAAAAAAAATTGAAACACAAATATTACAAAATAAAATGAAAAATAAATAAATGAAAACTAACCTGTTTTGTTTCAATAGAACTATGAATCCAAACTTAAGCATTTTAAAACAAGTTATGGGTTGTTTTGAATTTTATAATTTATAACTGTTCGTAGCTGAAAAAAACCCCAAAGTAAATGATATATTAAGAATTATGAAATTTTAAAGTTAGTCTGTACGACCTTGTTACTTCTTGCAGTCTCCAACCACATTTTCTAAATAAATACCAACCTGTGCGTTGTACCTAAGTATAGACCTAATGTCCATTGCGTATATTTTAAATTGGAACTTCTTTAAATTTAATTTGTTTTCCCAACTGACGTGTAATGTTTAGCATTATGTAGGCGTTAAATGGTGTTTAATTTTCAAAACTTTTCCTTTGAGGTTTTAGATACATTCTAGTCTTCCTGATTCTCAAAACACCCCCTCCCCAATTGGGATTCTGGATGAATACAAACAACACATGACTGATTTCGCGGATAACTTAATGTACTAAAGTTAACGTGAAGCAAATAGTCTCAGACTTCTCTGCATTCACCACCCTTCTTCAACGCCGGAGCCATCGGATGTCCATCTGCCGTTGGATGGTCCTGGTCCGCGTAGAGCGAGAGGGACACGTTAGGCATAAGGGGCTTGTCGTCGGTGTGGATCAGATAAAGGAGAGAACCTAGAACCGACCCCTGGAGTACCCTAGAAATCGGCCTGTAAGAGGAGAGGCAGTTGTCGACAGGAACAATTTTGCCTATCACGTCCGCGCAGACTACTGAAGCATGTTGAAGGACCTGAGTGTGATCCACGATGTGCAGCTTGCATACCCGACTCCTGGTCTTCTAATTATAACATATTTGTGTTTATCACTTACTGGTGGCTGCGTACCAAGTTGTAAATATTTTAATTCGATTGTGACGAGATTTTTTGAGTACGACATCATAAATTGTATTCTTTAAAAATGTTCTTATTCGCTTTCAACAGTTCTGAAAATAAATTAATAACTCACTAAAAATTGTGCGCGTAGAACCTTGAAGTTGGTATATGTCGCAAACATAACGATACCATCCACTAAATTAAAATATTTTTTTAAAGTATGATTTATTTTTTTTAAAAAAAAAAGGAAAGTCGACATATCGGCTAAAACTGTAAATACAATTTCAGTGTCATAATAATCATTATTCACCCATAAAACAACTATTTATAATTATTCATATTCTAAAAAACATAAACGTAATGGTGAAAACTATATTTTCTAAGATTTGTTTGTACCCTCCATAAAAACTACGTAAAAACAGGATCTTACTCTTCCATCACTTTTATTTAAAATTAAAAAAGTACTTCACCGAAGGTATGGAAAATCAGTAGTTAATGTACTAAGTTACGAGTCGAACAGTTTCATCAAACCTCTGCCTAATTTTATATCTTATCTGCTGTGGAAGATAAGTAGAGGGACATGAAGAGAAAGAGAGACACAATGAGAGTGATAGGAAGAGACGCTAAGAAACAGACGGAATAGTATTACTCAATAAGGAAATATATAAAATAGAGTACAAGGAAATAAAAATATCAAAAGAGAAGGTTAAAACCAGAATTTAAAAGCCTTTATGTAGACAAATGGCGAACAGTGTATGCGAAGATGTAGTTACGGTAAATGTGGGACTCATACAGTAAAGAATACAAGGAAAAAGAACAGCTGTTGTTAGGCTGGTTCAAAAGTTAAAGTAAGCGATAAGAGCTCTAGAAGACATGACATAATATAGATGTCTATAGCATAATATAGATGTCTATAACATAATATAGATGTCTATAACATAATATAGATGTCTATAACATAATATAGATGTCTATAACATAATATAGATGTCTATAACATAATATAGATGTCTATAACATAATATAGATGTCTATAGCATAATATAGATGTCTATAACATAATATAGATAATATAAGAAGAAAATTTAATATATACAGATGTTATTTTAAAACAATGTATAAATATAGATAAAAATTGTCCAGTGTACATAAAATTTTACCTATGTAAAGGTAGATATGTTTATAATCTTTTTGTTCTGAAAAGTCTCATGCTATGTAACTTTGAATTTACATTTTTACCCAAATTAAAACCATTACCGGAAGAAATAATTTTTAAATGGAGGAAGTGGAAGTTTAGTTTACAAAAACAAACAAATCATTTAGGAGGAAAGTTTTCTTAAATAGCGAATTTTCCCATCTGCGATTAATTACAGGGCATATAATGGGAAGGGAGCGCTTCCGCTGGCAATAAAAACACTTCCCACGTACGCGCCTCCCTGTCATGTGTGTTCTCATGCTTTCTCCAGCTGGACATGGCGCGGCTGGTGCTTGTTTTCCGACCTTGCCAATGTCAACAGTGATAAGCGCCTGTGATAACGGTCATGTAGTAGCCAATTACTCTCCTTAGGCCACGAGAGAAATTTGAAAACCTTTAAATTTACCTCAAATATTAAAAAATTTGACAATTGTGAACGGGCCGCCAAAATTCAGTAACCTATTCCTTTCCTTAGACCACAAGAGAAATTTGAAAACCTTTAACTTTACTTCAAATATTAAAAAGTTTGACAATTGTGAACGGGCCGCCAAAATTCAGTAACCTATTCCTTTCCTTAGGCCACGAGGGAAATTTGAAAACCTTTAACTTTACTTCAAATATTAAAAAGTTTGACAATTGTCAACGGGCCGCCAAAATTCAGTAACCTATCCCTTTCCTTAGGCCACGAGATTATTTTTAAAACTTGTAAAAGGTAACTTCAACTATTGAAAAGTTTGGTTAAAAAACTATATTAAAAAACTTGAATGAAAAATGTTATTATAATTCCGTTTATTTAGTCATTCTCATGGAAGGTTAATTAAATGTGTAATAAGGGAGTCAAGTAAACCTGTTTATTACAAACAGAACGTTTCTACAACTGGTTTGTCCTAAGTCTGTTCGCTATAGTACACGTTGTGTTTACAATTGACTAAGAGTTAACTAGAAGTGTAATCAAAAGTAACCTGTGAAAGGAATGATATTTTTCCTTCTCCTATTAGTAGTAAAAAAACACTTGATAAGGACTACAGTTTATTATATTTTACGAACAAAATAAATTATTACTTAATGTGTAATGTTACATATAATGATAATATGTATAATGTAATTTATAAAATTCATTCAACGGATTCAATATTGGTTATAAAAAAATTTCAGATGTGCCTAAAGACGTTTTAACTTGATAAACTTGTCATAATTAAAAAATATAATTCATTATCCATTTACTGAATGAATTTTATTAAGATTTATTGAAACATAAATGACTTATATATATATATATATATATATATATATATATAATTAATAAATTAAAAATATTTCAAAAACAAGAATAGTTTTAATACTTATATTATTTATAGATTTTCACCGATAAAACAATACCAGCATCTTAAGGAAAATATTTATGAAACAAAATATTTTTACAAAAATTAAGTCATATGTACTACAAACAACCATATGTTTATAAATATTCCTTATGAATAAGCCTACTTATAAACATATGGTTGTTTGTAATACATATGATTTAATTTTTGTAAAAATATTTTATTTCATAATTAATTTTCCTGAAGCTGCTGGTACTGTTTTATCAGTGAAAAGCTTTGAATAATATATGCAATAAAACTATTCTTGTTTTTGAAATATTTTTAATTTATAAGTCATACTACAAGAAAACATATCACCATATTAATATTATATATATATATATATATATATATATATATATATATATATAATAGAAAGAGAGAGAGAGAGACAGAAAGACAGACAGAGAGAGAGAGAGAGAGAGAATTATTATTTTATAATAACCTTTCAACTTTAAATAACCTATAATACTGAAAGTGAAATAACCTAAAAGTAATGAAAACAGCTGTTATACGAAAACTTACGTTACCGCTTAGTTTATAGTCTATCCATTTTGGGACGGCGGGTAAAAGATTAAGTCACCGCCCGAGCTCCCAACAATAGCTTGGGTCAGGCGCTCGGCGGCCGGCCGCCCGCGCTAATGAGGCGTAAAAAGCACTCCACTCCAAAATATTATCACATAAAAGTAAGCGTATTTTTTAATTTTTTATTACAGTTTTGATGTCTACGTGTGATTTCATGAAAAACTAGTCCAAACACGACGGAGTTATGTCAATTAGTAAAATTAGTGGTTACAAAAGTTAAATAAGGCCAAATACAATTTTTTGCAACCACTAATTTTACTAATTGACATAACTCCGTCGTGTTTGGACTAGTTTTTCATGAAATCACACGTAGACATCAAAACTGTAATAAAAAATTAAAAAATACGCTTACTTTTATGTGATAATATTTTGGAGTGGAGTGCTTTTTACGCCTCATTAGCGCGGGCGGCCGGCCGCCGAGCGCCTGACCCAAGCTATTGTTGGGAGCTCGGGCGGTGACTTAATCTTTTACCCGCCGTCCCAAAATGGATAGACTATAGTGCTAACTTACAAATTATAGGGCCTATAGTTGGGTTAGGTTACACAAAAATAATAAAAGTGACGTTTTCTCCGAAGGGTAGGCAACAGATGCATTACAAGAAATCCCTCGGCCTTGTAACACATGTCTTGAGCCTGATATTTTGGAGCTTTATTCCAATGTAGAGTATAATAAAGTACTCTCTTTTTAAGGAAAGGTTACGTTTATTTGGTAGTGTGAGTAAACCTGTATCGCGTTACGCCAAGTTCCTACGTTTTCCGAGTTCAAAATTGCAGTTTGAAAGCTTAACCTAACCTAACTGGACACTATAGGTATGTTGTGCAATATTGCTCCGCTCAATTTTGCAAGTGTAAACAATTTTGTTTCAAAGTTTCCTAATTCTAGCCACTATTTATGATCTGAAACACTTAAATCACTTGTTCTTTGTTTACAACGTGTTTTTCAGTAATTTATGTGCAAAGGAAAAAATCAGAGTAGACACATTGTTGCACTATACCCTGCTTAAAATCTGTATGCAGAAGTATAGTGCGGACCACGTAACCGTGTACTTGGCCTTGAGAAATTTCTCGTGTACTACCACTTCTTAAAACATGTTACATATTCAGAATGCTCTATACTTCAACAGCTTCTACATCCCATACGTCTACAGATATTTCAAGATTGCTAGTTGTTTCATACCAAAGCTAATTCATCATCGAATCCATCTAATATCGACCATCTCATGCAAGTCAGTGTTTTGACAGTCTTTATCATGTTTGTAGGAAAGTATTTATACCTCTACTTCCCGCTCTCCTACTGCGATCTCTCAAAGCCAAGTGCACGGTTAAGTGTATCGCTGGTTAAGCGTTCTGCACTATATATAGCATATTTAGAAGCTCTGTATTACCGCCAGGCTGTTTTCACTAGATCTCAGAAGACTAAATTTTCTTCGTAAATACTGAGCAAAAGTTCTGCAAAGAAAATTTAGCCTTGGGCAGCAACTCGTATAGCCGTTGCGCCACCTTGTCATTCTAAGGGATAGCTGTTAGACACCACCCTTCGCTCCCGTCGAGAACAAGTCAAGCGATCCTGACAAAATTGTGCTTTAATTTCCCCTACTTCCAGTACCAGGTAATAAAAATGTCTTTCCTTAGGCCTACCTAATCACACCCACCCTTCCTTATCCTTCTACGACAGTATAGGCAACCATCATTGCAACCCCAATAGAGAGCAGGCTACCTGCACACGTGATGTCATACATCCCCTACGGGTATTACGTCCCTACGTACATTCACAATCCTCTTCCATACATACGTGGTTACACTAGTTTAGTAACAGTCGTGCTAGTTCGCCCTAAATCTAAAAGAGGCACTCATACACTTTTAGTCCACGCTCTTCGTGCAGCGATGTTGCCATAACAACACAAACAACTAGTATAAATTAGCAAACGCATGCTTTAAGATGAGGAATCTTGTTCGACCTTCATAGAGAACCTTTTGAAGTACTGCTCGATGGTTGCGTCATTTAGCAATAACTTGGAAACGGCCTACATTAGCGTAACGAACTGGTTCCAACTCCACTAATTTATTGACTCTTTACGTCCAGAGCGAAAGTTGGGTGTCAATCAGTGAAAGGGGGAGAGAAAGTCCGGACATTAGGAAACGCACTTTACCCAGCTTTTCAATTAAGTGTAAGAAGGCTTGCACTTTCCGCTTCTCGCTGCCACCTGTTCGACCACTAATATTCACGGAGAAGGAGTCTACACATGCACTAAGCACTTTTATAAACAAATAAAGCGAGCTTATTAAAAGTCATTCTTTAACATAACTAAGGAGTTAAAGTGACTATCGTATATTTTAAATTAAAAAATAAAACCTCTTAACCAAAAATAAGACTTTTTGTTAAAACCCGTATGTAAGTTTCGATTGCAAATCTATTATCTTCAGATGAAGCTATTATAAAAATTGTCTTTTTATTACAATTTTACTACAAAAATGATTGTTTTGTAATTTAAATTAAGGGTTTTAATTAAGTTTTATTTTTTACAACTTAATAAAGTTTTATTAATTTAATTAAAACCTAGCTAATGATTATTAGAAAACTAAACCAGCGTCTGTGATAAATTAAAATTTTGGAATTTATACCGACCGCATACGTCCAATACTGAATATATATATATACCTTGCAAGTTTTTTCAAGGACAAGAAAAACGTTTTTAAAACTTGGTGGTAATGCCTTAAAAACTAAAACAAAAATACCAAAATAACCTTTTAAATTATTCAATTACTTGTCGACGTTCCGATCACATTAAGAACTGTTTTATGGTTCTGTATACACCCGAAGCTTCAACAAATGCTACCATTCGCCTTGGCCATCCCTTATAATCTTACCAATTACTCTTATTTATATATAATACGTTGGAATCTCATCTACAACAGACACTAACCTTTATAAGATAAATATTTCCTCTTATAAAACAGAGCAATATGAGTAGAGAGTATATACGTTTGTACTATACAAGTATATTAAATACCAGATTGAGGCAGCTGTGGCGAAATTTTTAAATTTAAATATATAAAACCTCTTGACCACAAATAAAAACTTTTTATTAAACCCTAATTGTAAATCGATTATTCAATATATATTTTTGTAATCCTTTCCTCTAAGACGATTGCTTTGGAATAGTATAAGAGTTTTATAATAAATACACAAAAACCTCTTAACCACAAACCTTCTTTATTTTACCCTTATGTACATTTCAGTTACCAAGTAACCATCCTCAGAGGGATAAAATACAAAGACTGAGTTCTCAGTCTTTGTATGTTATCCCTCTGAGGATGGTTACTTTGTAACTGAAATGTACATTAGGGTAAAATAAAGAAAGTTTGTGGTTAAGAGGTTTTTGTGTATTTATTATTAAATTCAACCACAGTATATTCCTAATAAATAGTAATAAGAGTTTCATTTATTTTAATTTTAAAAAAATTATATTCAAGTTTGGCACAAATAAAAAAATAATTCAAGAGAGTTAGGTTTAAATAATAAACTTAAACATAATTCTAGTAACACGTGAATAAATTGTTTGAAATAAAAATCCAAACATAAATCGCAGCATCAATTACAGTTTCGAATATGTAAAATTAGGTCCAACTATAAATCTACATAAGCAATAAAAAATAATGAGAATATAAACAGACGCTTTATATATATAAATAAATAAATATATATATATATATATATATATATATATATATATTAATATATTAAATATGGTGATATGTTTTTATTGTAATATAGTTAATAAATTTAAAATGTTTCAAAAACAAGAATACTTTTAATGAATATATTTATTCAAAGCTTTTCGCCGATAAAATAGTACCAGCATCTTCAGGAAAATAATTATCTAAAAAAAAATAATATATATATATATATATATATATATATATATATATTCCTGATGATGTTGGTACTGTTAGCCAACGAAAAGCTTTGAATTGTAATTCAATTATAATTCTTGTATTTGTATTTAGACTTTTGTTCTTTATTAATACACAAGAAAACATACTGCGATATATATATATATATATATATATATATATATATATATATATATATATATATATATATATATATTGTAACATTTATAGAATGGGCTATATAATATTATTTAAGAATTGGAAGAATATATTAGAAATAACTCACACAAAATTTAAAAAGAAATTCATTAAAAGATTGGTTAGGTTAAAATTGAAACTAAATTTAGGTAGAAGCCTAGATTAGTAAACAAGGTATTTGAACTGTAAAATCGATTAGGAAATGTGTTATATCAAAACCCCTAACACATAAATTAAAACAAGATAATCTAATAATAATTATATTCAAACAAAATTGTAAATATTAGTAACATAGGGCATAAGTAATTACTTGAAGGAGAAAGTGAAATACGATTGTAAACAATGACATTGGAAGGTTATGTTTCTATGAATTCGGCTCAAAACACATACAATTCAAAATATTACAAAAGTAAAACACAAAGACACTTCACACACTAATAATAGTAATTAAATAAACACTGGAAACTTTATTAAGGATCGGAAAATTGAAACAGTAAGTTTCAACCAAAGTTTAACCAAATTAAAACGCCATTGAAAACAAGCTCGTTCTTGTTGGTATAATCAGCTGTAAAACAGATGTGTTTTAGAAGAAGGAGGCCGCCATATTTGTAACATTTTTAAAAGAAAATCTAAGGACGCGTAGTTGCAGAGATAGCGTGGGGACGCGACAAGATGGATCTGCCAGGACCAGTCAAAATTCTATTTATTAGGAACTTCGTCAAAATTATATAGATTTGTTAAGAAGACTGGCCAAACTAAATTAAGGAGAAGTGAATTTCAAAATATAATACAGTGGAAATAAAATGTGAAGTAAACAAAAGAGAATTTAAGTGTGTAAAATGTCTAACTGGAGAGAACGGGAATTTTACGTAAGCGACCAGCAGAATTTTGATATTTATTAAGTTGAGAAATAGCGCTATAAAAATAACTTTAGTGGACTTTTAAGATAATAGAGAAGTTTAAAATTGTACATTAGAATATCTTGTAGTTAATCAATAGTAAGTAATAAGAAATAATTCAGTTCAAATAGTTTAGCCTTTTTGCATATTCAAAATTTAAGTTTTTCCATCAGGAAAATATTTATTAAAGCTAATTTCAAAATTTAATATTGTTTGTTCAAAATTTATATAATTAATCTAAGAATTAAAAAAAAATATAGCCCATGCTATAACCCCGAGATACTAAGAGATCGTAAAATTAGCCTAGGGTATATGAAAATTTGTAACTAAAAATCAAAGAAAGTGAGTTTAGTATATTGTGTTAAAATTTGTTGTTTATTTTTGTTCTGTGTATTGTTTTAAATGTTGAAAAAGAAATGTTATAATAAATGTTAATGAATTGTTAATGAGTAGTGTTTTTGTTTTTAAATAGAGAATTAATTATTCATTTAAATATTTAATAGTAAAACCCCGTTGCGTTGTCGTTTTATAAATACGTTACAATATATATATATATATATATATATATATATATATATATATATATATAGTTTAAAAACTATATGAACCAATAGCTATAACAAACCTTTAGAGAAAATATCTTAAGATTAAACCTTTCCAAAACTCTTCCTCAGCACACTTCTACTTTACAAAACGAATGTTTTTATTTAAGCTGTGCATTGATTATGAATCAGTCTGTCCCAGGTCATTTTCTTTTAGACATACATTAAAACCTCATTATAACGGACCCTACTAAACCGCTTATAACGGACTGTGTTTAGGGGATAGGTCACACCACCCACCAGCTACGTATCGAGCTGATACAGCTTGAACAGGATCGATGTCATCTCACACGGTAGATTATAGCTTCTGTCAAGGGGCATTCTCCATTAAAATGATGTAAAAAATCTGTAAATAGTGTTTCATTAAGGGTTGACAAAGTTTTTGTAAACAAATATACTATTTTCCGGAACCAAAAGGTCACTGGCATAAAACGTGACAGTCTAAAAATAAGACAAAAATATCACTGTCATTAAATACATTACACTATCCACATTGAATACGTTTGCTGATTTTGTATCATAGAAAATAACATCTACATACATTTCTAATCAGTTTTTTTATTACGCTTTTAGTGTTTTTCTACGTATTATTTGCATTTAATAAGTTTACGAGAACTTTTCGCTTTACAACGGACCCCCTCAGCTCCAATTTTACCGTTATACCGAGGTTCTAATAGAGCCACAATATTAGAATAGATTTAGCTATGCAGAATAAAACTTTCTAACGAGAGCTAACCTCTTGGCAAATGAAGTGGCCTTCATATTGGAGTGCGTTATTGCATTAGCACAGGCAAAATTTAACGTCTTCCTCTTCACATCAGCTGGTTAGCTTGCGTTAAGAAACTTTATTTACGTAACATTTAACCGGCCCGAATACTTTGTACCTATTTTCTAAAGTAGTACAACTAAGCTGTTTTATATAAAAAAACAATGATTTTACTATTTCATCTGTATAGTAAAGTGAGGTTAAATATGAGTTATTCTAATTCTTAATACAATCATCTGCACTTCTGTAGGAATATTTGTATACATTTTAGTAGATTTTCTGATTTTCCTACTTTGTACACATTTGAGTACATTTGCTGCTTTTCCTACTTCTTATACATTTAAGTACATTTTCTGCTTTTCTTACTTTGTATACATTTGAGTACATTTTCTGCTTTTCCTACTTCGTATACATTTAAGTACATTTTCTGATTTTCTTACTTTGTATACATTTGAGTACATTTTTTGCTTTTCCTACTTTGTATACATTTGAGTACATTTTCTGCTGTTTTATATAAAAAAAACAATGATTTTACTATTTCATCTGTATAGTAAAGTGAGGTTAAATATGAGTTTTTCTAATTCTTATTACAATCATCTGCACTTCTGTAGGAATATTTGTATACATTTTAGTAGATTTTCTGATTTTCCTACTTTGTACACATTTGAGTACATTTGCTGCTTTTCCTACTTCTTATACATTTAAGTACATTTTCTGCTTTTCTTACTTTGTATACATTTGAGTACATTTTCTGCTTTTCCTACTTTGTATACATTTGAGTACATTTTCTGCTTTTCCTACTTTGTATACATTTGAGTACATTTTCTGCTTTTCCTACTTTGTATACATTTGAGTACATTTGCTGCTTTTCCTACTTCTTATACATTTAAGTACATTTTCTGCTTTTCTTACTTTGTATACATTTGAGTACATTTTCTGCTTTTCCTACTTTGTATACATTTGAGTACATTTGCTGCTTTTCCTACTTCTTATACATTTGAGTACATTTTCTGCTTTTCCTACTTTGTATACATTTGAGTACATTTTCTGCTTTTCCTACTTTGTATACATTTGAGTACATTTGCTGCTTTTCCTACTTCTTATACATTTAAGTACATTTTCTGCTTTTCTTACTTTGTATACATTTGAGTGCATTTTCTGCTTTTCCTACTTCGTATACATTTAAGTACATTTTCTGATTTTCTTACTTTGTATACATTTGAGTACATTTTTTGCTTTTCCTACTTTGTATACATTTGAGTACATTTTCTGCTGTTTTATATAAAAAAAACAATGATTTTACTATTTCATCTGTATAGTAAAGTGAGGTTAAATATGAGTTTTTCTAATTCTTATTACAATCATCTGCACTTCTGTAGGAATATTTGTATACATTTTAGTAGATTTTCTGATTTTCCTACTTTGTACACATTTGAGTACATTTGCTGCTTTTCCTACTTCTTATACATTTAAGTACATTTTCTGCTTTTCTTACTTTGTATACATTTGAGTACATTTTCTGCTTTTCCTACTTTGTATACATTTGAGTACATTTTCTGCTTTTCCTACTTTGTATACATTTGAGTACATTTTCTGCTTTTCCTACTTTGTATACATTTGAGTACATTTTCTGTTTTTCCTACTTTGTATACATTTGAGTACATTTTCTGCTTTACCTACTTTGTATACATTTGAGTACATTTTCTGCTTTTCCTACTTTGTATACATTTGAGTACATTTTCTGCTTTTCCTACTTCGTATACATTTAAGTACATTTTCTGCTTTTCCTACTTTGTACACATTTGAGTACATTTGCTGATTTTCCTACTTCGTATACATTTAAGTACATTTTCTGCTTTTCTTACTTTGTATACATTTGAGTACATTTTCTGCTTTTCCTACTTTGTATACATTTGAGTACATTTGCTGCTTTTCCTACTTCTTATACATTTAAGTACATTTTCTGCTTTTCTTACTTTGCATACATTTGAGTACATTTTCTGCTTTTCCTACTTCGTATACATTTAAGTACATTTTCTGATTTTCTTACTTTGTATACATTTGAGTACATTTTCTGCTTTTCCTACTTTGTATACATTTGAGTACATTTTCTGCTGTTTTATATAAAAAAACAATGATTTTACTATTTCATCTGTATAGTAAAGTGAGGTTAAATATGAGTTTTTCTAATTCTTATTACAATCATCTGCACTTCTGTAGGAATATTTGTATACATTTTAGTAGATTTTCTGATTTTCCTACTTTGTACACATTTGAGTACATTTGCTGCTTTTCCTACTTCTTATACATTTAAGTACATTTTCTGCTTTTCTTACTTTGTATACATTTGAGTACATTTTCTGCTTTTCCTACTTCGTATACATTTAAGTACATTTTCTGATTTTCTTACTTTGTATACATTTGAGTACATTTTCTGCTTTTCCTACTTTGTATACATTTGAGTAAATTTTCTGCTGTTTTATATAAAAAAACAATGATTTTACTATTTCATCTGTATAGTAAAGTGAGGTTAAATATGAGTTTTTCTAATTCTTATTACAATCATCTGCACTTCTGTAGGAATATTTGTATACATTTTAGTAGATTTTCTGATTTTCCTACTTTGTACACATTTGAGTACATTTGCTGCTTTTCCTACTTCTTATACATTTAAGTACATTTTCTGCTTTTCTTACTTTGTATACATTTGAGTACATTTTCTGCTTTTCCTACTTTGTATACATTTGAGTACATTTTCTGCTTTTCCTACTTTGTATACATTTGAGTACATTTTCTGCTTTTCCTACTTTGTATACATTTGAGTACATTTTCTGTTTTTCCTACTTTGTATACATTTGAGTACATTTTCTGATTTTCCTACTTTGTATACATTTGAGTACATTTTCTGCTTTTCCTACTTTGTATACATTTGAGTACATTTTCTGCTTTTTCTACTTTGTATACATTTGAGTACATTTTCTGCTTTTCCTACTTCGTATACATTTAAGTACATTTTCTGCTTTTCCTACTTTGTACAAATTTGAGTACATTTGCTGATTTTCCTACTTCGTATACATTTAAGTACATTTTCTGCTTTTCTTACTTTGTATACATTTGAGTACATTTTCTGCTTTTCCTACTTTGTATACATTTGAGTACATTTGCTGCTTTTCCTACTTCTTATACATTTAAGTACATTTTCTGCTTTTCTTACTTTGTATACATTTGAGTACATTTTCTGCTTTTCCTACTTCGTATACATTTAAGTACATTTCCTGATTTTCTTACTTTGTATACATTTGAGCACATTTTCTGTTTTTCCTACTTCGTATACATTTAAGTACATTTTCTGCTTTTCCTACTTTGTACACAATTGAGTACTTTTGCTGATTTTCCTACTTCGTATACATTTAAGTACATTTTCTGCTTTTCTTACTTTGTATACATTTGAGCACAATTTCTGTTTTTCCTACTTCGTATACATTTAAGTACATTTTCTGATTTTCTTACTTTGTATACATTTGAGCTCATTTTCTGTTTTTCCTACTTCGTATACATTTAAGTACATTTTCTGCTTTTCCTACTTTGTACACATTTGAGTACATTTGCTGATTTTCCTACTTCGTATACATTTGAGTACATTTGCTGCTTTTCCTACTTCTTATACATTTAAGTACATTTTCTGCTTTTCTTACTTTGTATACATTTGAGTACATTTTCTGCTTTTCCTACTTCGTATACATTTAAGTACATTTTCTGATTTTCTTACTTTGTATACATTTGAGCTCATTTTCTGTTTTTCCTATTTCGTATACATTTAAGTACATTTTCTGCTTTTCCTACTTTGTACACATTTGAGTACATTTGCTGATTTTCCTACTTCGTTTACATTTAAGTACATTTTCTGCTTTTCTTACTTTGTATACATTTGAGTACATTTTCTGCTTTTCCTACTTTGTATACATTTGAGTACATTTTCTGCTTTTCCTACTTTGTATACATTTGAGTACATTTTCTGCTTTTCCTACTTTGTGCACATTTGAGTACATTTTCTGCTTTTCCTACTTCGTATACATTTAAGTACATTTTCTGCTTTTCTTACTTTGTATACATTTGAGTACATTTTCTGCTTTTCCTACTTTGTATACATTTGAGTACATTTCTGCTTTTCCTACTTTGTACACATTTGAGTACATTTGCTGCTTTTCCTACTTCGTATACATTTAAGTACATTTTCTGCTTTTCTTACTTTGTATACATTTAAGTACATTTTCTGCTTTTCCTACTTCGTATACATTTGAGTACATTTTCTGCTTTTCCTAAAACTGCAATAGTTTTTTTTGACGCTTCTTGGAATAAGTCCATTCTCAACCATATAGTGTTTTTTAATATTTAATCTATGGGGCGTTATCGACGGTATGAAACGGTCTACAAAATCCCTACCTAAGGTATACTTGTGTCAAAATATCTATGACGTCTAGGGTCGATATAAATACAAAGTATTTAATCCCCGTTAAAAATTGCACAGTTTTTTCAGGGATAATTCTTGTTACGATTTTAAAATATTTTTCAAATAAATCCATATACATGCATATTTTCTGGTCTATTTCATTTTTAAAAACACTCTAACAGTTTAAAATATCACTGGAATATTTTAAGTTTTTTAAAAATAATTATCACCGACTAAGAAGTAGATATACACATCTGAAACAATTTTTTTTTTAAATAACACGATTAATTTAAAAGTAACTGCGTCTTTCAGAAAATAGCGAACAAATTATCAGAAAACTTGAAGCAAAATGTGTATTTTTTACCTAACTTAACCAGACACTTTGTAGGCTATGTATATATCAATATGGTTGTTTTAAACTTTAAATTTGGGGCGGGGTATTAATCCCTGGGCACTTATTTAATATCCAAGTGTATTTTAAGAATAAAGTTAAGTTTGGCGACAATTAACAGACGTTTTAACCCCTATAGTTTACATTTAAAATCATTTTATTATAGATTGGAATGAATATTTTAAGATATACAGAAGGTCTTAAAATTCCGAGTCTCGATATTTTGAGATTCCGTTAAATTCGAGCCTATTTCTATTTGACCCTATTTTATCTATTTAAAAGAAAATGATGGGTTGAGCTTCCAAGAAAGGTTTATAGTCATAGTGTATGCAAAGGAAATAAGTCGGGCTTCCAAGAAATGTTCATATAAAGTTCTTTAATCTTGTTTAAACTAAACTTATTTAGTGCATTTCTAATTGCCTATAGTATCGGGGTTCATTAAAACTCCTATTTTTTCCAATGCACAGGAAGGTATTTTCGTGTAATCCGAGTTTTCAATAACTCGAGCGGGTCTCGGCCCCATCTACCTCGAATTATAGAGACTCTACTATGGGACCTTTCCGCCAAATTATTTTTCAGTACACGTTTACATTATACAACAAAAATTTAACTAAACTTCAAGACTCTATCTTTTACAGCGCAGACTCAACGTTAATGAAGCAATCAGAACAGCTAGATATAGATGTCACTGCACGAAAGGATTAATTACCTTTATCCATTCCTGTCTTCCGTTTCCGGTCATTACGTGTGACGAAATACATATAAACTTGTTCTGTGAAGTAAACACATTACAGCCACATGGAAGGTAGACGTTTGTATGTCCCTTTACACAAAATTCGATCAGTTTATCAGAATTCAAATGTTGACTAATATTTAAAACATTCCATTGGCCTATACACATGCTTAGGCCCAAGTTTAAGAGACCGTTATGGCCGAGAGGTAAGAAATAGCCTCCAATTATCTATAATGATTTAACCTCCTACGGTCCAATCTCCGAACTAACACAGCCTGTGACGTTACAAGAACCTGGGCGCCACAACGTAATCCCAAGTCCACCTGAACCTCCTGTTATCATCACACACTGCCTGTATAAACAAGTAAAGTCGTTAATACGAAATTGGTAAATAGTTGCGAACAAGTTTGCCAACTCCCAAGTTCTTTCGTTTTTTTAAACACTTTCAAACAATACTTTAAATTTTCCCAACCATAAATATTGGTAAACTTGACATTAATTATCGACATAGAAACATAACCTCGCTTTAATTATCAACATACAAACATAACCTCGCTTTAATTATCGACATACAAACATAACCTCGCTTTAATTAACGACTATACAAACATAACCTCACTTTAATTATCGACATACAAACATAACCTCGCTTTAATTTTCGACATACTAACATAACCTAGCTTTAATTTTCGAGATACAAACATAACCTCGCTTTAATTAACGACTATACAAACATAACCTCACTTTAATTATCGACATACAAACATAACCTCGCTTTAATTATCGACATACAAACATAACCTCGCTTTAATTATCGAGATACAAACATAACCTCGCTTTAATTATCGAGATACAAACATAACCTCGCTTTAATTATCGACATACAAACATAACCTCGCTTTAATTATCGACATACAAACATAACCTCGCTTTAATTAACGAACATACAAACACAACCTCGCTTTAATTATCGACATACAAACATAACCTCGCTTTAATTATCGACATACAAACATAACCTCGCTTTAATTATCGACATACAAACATAACCTCGCTTTAATTAACGACCATACAAACATAACCTCGCTTTAATTATCGGCATACAAACATAACCTCGCTTTAATTAACGACCATACAAACATAACCTCGCTTTAATTATCGGCATACAAACATAACCTCGCTTTAATTATCGACATACAAACATAACCTCGCTTTAATTATCGACATACAAACATAACCTCACTTTAATTATCGAGATACAAACATAACCTCGCTTTAATTATCGACATACAAACATAACCTCGTTTTAATTAACGACCATACAAACATAACCTCGCTTTAATTATCGACATACAAACATAACCTCGCTTTAATTATCGACATACAAACATAACCTCGCTTTAATTATCGACATACAAACATAGCCTCGCTTTAATTAACGACCATACAAACATAACCTCGCTTTAATTATCGACATACAAACATAACCTCGCTTTAATTATCGACATACAAACATAACCTCGCTTTAAAACACAATCTTTTACTTAGTACATCTCCAGGAATTGCTGCACTATGTTATACTGAGCTCCATATATATATATATATATATATATATATATATATATACCGTCAATTATAGCTACAGGTATAGAATGTTTTTATTTATTTATTAATGATTCGCTAGTTTTCTTTTGAAGAGTTGTCCTTTAGGTAACATATATCAGATTTTGTTTAATGAGGTTTCCTAACGTAAGCTAACCGATTTATGAATTGAACGAGCTACTTCCATTTTCCTCGGACTTTAACACACAATGTTGAATAGGTTACGTTTGTAATATTAGGTTTGTTTTTGTTTATAGCCTAAGCTATCCTAACAGGCTACTCTGCATATTTAAATGTGCCCTTATAGAAATGTAGTAGGCCTATAATATAGTCTCCTGATTTATTAACAAACACTGAGTTCGTACAGATTTGAGTGCATCAGTAAATAGAGGTTATGTTGGTATTTCCCCCAAATTTTAACCACTATTTATGGGTTGCTACATTTAAATTACCATTTTATATGTTTTAAATAAATGTGTATAGCCCCTTTCCTACAAAACGGAGTTGACGAAATATCAGCCAAATAGGATATTACCAAAAGGAAAAACAATATGTAGGCCCATTCAACATTCATTAAGTTTAAATAGTTATATTCTTATAAAATAATTCAAATTATTAAAGAAGGGGAGAATATTTTTGTTTTAAAAGAGAGTTTTATGATGTAACCTGTCTCGTGGACCGCTCGGCTAACTGAACTGACGCGGATGTGCCTTATCCCTTGCTACTGCCCTCAACTGTTTCTTTGAGCCTCGTACTACCTACCACATTCAGTTAATTATCTTTCTTATCCTAATTGTAAATTCCAACTTACTATCGAATATTTGAAGAGTACGTAAACAAATATAAAGAACGAGACCACAGAAACAAACAATATAGGCGTAGCTTGTTCATGTGAAGTGACATTCATAAATTGCGAAAATTATGTCTTTTCGTATCGTTCTTACAAACATTCGATAAAATTTTCTATTTTATAATTAGGGTAAGGAATTTAATTTACTTAATGTGAATGGTAGTACGAAACTCATAAAGGTAAAAGCTGCGGGCAACTGCAAGCGATAAGACTCATCCGGGCCAGCCCTAGCGGTCAAAGACAGGTTACATCATAAGGATGACAGCTATTTTAATTTGTCTAAGGATTGATTCAATGCAGATCGAACCATAGTGAGTGAGTAGTTGCTTAATAATACTCCGACATTATAACTTAAAGCTACTTTCTCCGTCTATCAGTGCTTGTCACAGCGATCTGTCATAATAGTCGTTAACATAACTACAGTTCAACACTTTGTCACATGAATTAATTACATTTAATCGATGCCGGTTGCAAATGTTGCTGTAAAAAGACGTTAAAAGTGTACTTATTTATATGTTTCTATGTTATATGTTACCTATTTATGTGTTTTTATGTTATGTTACCTATTTATGTGTTTCTATGTTATATGTTACCTATTTATGTGTTTCTATGTTATATGTTACCTATTTATGTGTTTCTATGTTATATGTTACCTATTTATATGTTTCTATGTTATATGTTACCTATTTATGTGTTTCTATGTTATATGTTACCTATTTATGTGTTTCTATGTTATATGTTACCTATTTATGTGTTTCTATGTTATATGTTACCTATTTATGTGTTTCTATGTTATATGTTACCTATTTATGTGTTTCTATGTTATATGTTACCTATTTATGTGTTTCTATGTTATATGTTACCTATTTATGTGTTTCTATGTTATATGTTACCTATTTATATGTTTCTAAGATTATTGTTTTCCTTTATCAATAGGTTTTTGCAAATATCTTACGTTCGGGAATTTTTTGAAAAATTTTAGGGCAGCAGGTTAGCGTTTTCTTGGATAAAATAAAAGAAATTGATTCATGTAAAAAGCGTTCAAATCGCTCTAATGTTTCAAACCATAAATTGTGGTTGAAACCTGCATAAATTATCGCCACTCTTAACATAACCTCTCTTTACAAATCACTATTAAATAACTCTTGCTTTATGTTTACATTTCTCTACATACTGCAATATGATGTTCTTACAAAATATCCGGTTGCTATAGGTTTGCTTATAAAAACAGAAAAATATAAGTTTCCTACGTAAACTAACCGATTGCCAAAGGGTGTTTTTAATTTTCTTGTACTTTAAACATGAACTACGTATATTAGGACATCGCTTACGTTACTTGTTATTTTTTTTACCTAACCTAGCCGGATACGTTGTACATTGTAATACAATGATACAGTAATAGCAGTGTAGGTTTTGTTGGAAAATATTGAGTTCATACAATTTAGTGTGTTTTTCTATAAATTGAGGTTATGGTTGTATTTTTTTCTAATTATTGATTGGTGTCTAATTAATGCTAACATTCTAACTAATATTTACTCATGTTTAAATGCGACATTTAAAATAACTTATTTTTGCTTGTTTAGAATGTATTTTTAAATAACATTTGTAAAAAAAATCGTAGTTGATTTAGCCATTGCCAAGTAGCCTATTACCTCAATCCTGCAAAATTTCCTAAATAAATACCACTCTATACATATAGGGATGTCCATTGCTTGTGTAGGCCTTCATGTTTACTATAGCAAACAAATATGGTTATATTACCAAGATAATATTTTCAGGTTCTTTAAACATTCAAAAAGTATTTAAACTCTAAAGTACTAATGACATCCACAAGTCTGTTTATTTACTACGATACAACTTCCCACCCCAAAATAAACCCTCCAAATATTTTTTTTTATATCCCCCTTAAACTTTTATCAGTGCCTTACAATAAATAATAGAAATAATAATCACATTTGTAATACTCGACTTCTACGTGTGAACAGTCTATAAAAGGTAGCCACCCTTACCGCGCCCCAGCCAAGAAATGTGTGGGTACGAAAAATATGGACAACGCTCAAGCTTTGTAACTGACACACATTCTATACAATATTCCTCACATCGTGAATTTTATCGTCCATGTCACCTTAAACTTACTTGCTGAGCTTTAAATAAATTTATTAATAAATTATTGAGACAAAGTTTTCAATCGCAGTAAGCGATCGATCTTCATCAGTGTAAGCTAAAAATATCAGTAATTGAACCTATTCGTATAAGTAGGAGCAGTCATAAATGATTTATTTTAACAAATTAGGCTTTCGACGTGTTTTCCCTTTGTAATAGTCTTTGACAGATTTAATTTATGTGAGGTTGGTAATGGTTATGTAATAATGAATGTTTTCAGTAAAATAGAAATTTAGTCTAATTCATTGTACCTATTATGAAGATTAGCATTGTTTCTGTTTTTAGTTAGGTAGTTTCAAAGAATCGATATTAGTTTATATACTAAATTTTTGTCAGTTCTATTAAAAGAAATTGATAAATTAATTTGATAAAAATCGTTAAAACTAAAAAAAAAAATAGATCGCGATGTTCTGCAGTGGTGTGTTCGAAATTACTGTACATTTTAAATCTGCAACAGTATTTGTCAAATAAACAATTCACAAATTAATTCAAAAAATAATCGCTGTACTTATCAATGTCATGTTCAAAATAATTCAAACATCTGTAAATGAAATCTCGCGCTATCTGTTGTCGATTGCAACAACTACAGTACACCTTGTTTCTGTGCTCTATTTACTTTCTTACAAATTGTATAATATTGGAAATTTTAAAATATATTGTAATATTTTATAAAATATGAGCAAACCCAATACAGTAGCTAAATAATATATTAAAAACTGTTGTCTACCTTTTTCATAGCTCGTGTTGCACAGCAAACATGTGTAACCATCGTCAACATCGTCTGCTTGAATTTCTCGCCCGTCTTCTTCTTCTCTAAAGAAAGCAGAATATCCTTCACCAGTCACTCTGAAGGCCATTGAAAACTTTCAATCACTACCACCAACACTTTAAAATCATTCACTACCTTTCGCACATCAAGTATAGCTTTAAATTTGAAAAAACAATTTCAAAAAAAGGAGTTGTATTGACAACTAACGCGAATGACCACAACTGCTGATTACGTGTTGCCAACACTACAACTCGAGAAGATTACTACAGTGAAAATCAATACTTGCCTGATTTATGGTAAAGTTGCAACAAATAACTGCCTCTGTCAATTTGATGCAATTATGATATCAACTATAATTTATTATTCTTAATTTTATCGTATTGTTAAGCTGGGTTTATTCATCAAGTTGTCTGAATATTACACTCCAGTTAAGTTGGTAGTGAAACATAATTGGAAATTACGATCAGCTGGAGAAAGCGTCCTTCTGCTGGAATCAACAAATGGCGCAATTATTTTGAAATCCTCCACAATGTAGTATACCCAGTTTCAAACTTAAACTTTATTTTTTTTTAAGTAAAATTTATTATTAATTTGCTTGTACTGTAAATGCAGGTTTCAGAAAAATTATTATTTTTAAAAATCTTCAATCAAGGAGTTATTTATAGTTTTTTAATGCAGTGATACTCTTTCTAAAAAGAAAAGGTGTTGTTTTTAACAAAAGTGGAATAGTATTTTTAATAATATATTCACTTTATATTATATTAGTTTACGACTAACCAACTATAATTTTTTTTTTCTACGTGGTTATTGTCTGTGTATCTGTGCCCTGTTTTATTGGTGATTGGCGAATGCTGGGTCGCCCAAATTCAAGAGTATATATTTACATTCCAATGTTTTATATTGACAAACATTTACACTGCAAATGTATACAGTAGAACTTGAATAGTTCTAAGCTGAAGTAACTAATAGAAAAACTTGAAATAATTGAGAATTCAAAATATAGAAATTGGGAAAAACTTGAATTAACTGAGAATTCAAAATATAGAAATTGGGAAAAACTTGAATTAACTGAGAATTCAAAATATAGAAATTGGGAAAAACTTGAATTAATTGAGAATTCAAAATATAGAAATTGGGAAAAACTTGAATTAATTGAGAATTCAAAATATAGAAATTGGGAAAAACTTGAATTAACTGAGAATTCAAAATATAGAAATTGGGAAAAACTTGAATTAACTGAGAATTCAAAATATAGAAATTGGGAAAAACTTTAAGTCCTTTAAAACTAAAAAGTCTAGTTGTTTTGTGTGTTTCTACAAAAATCGTTTTGCCCATTAATAGACCGCCTTCAGGTATTGTATTACTGGTTAGAGTTATTTTAAAACACGGACCACACATTTAAGCCTTTAATGTTTAAATTTAAATAAGTAATCAACTTAAGCATAGTGCATTTATAAAAGTTGTAATTAGTAGCAGTTAAAAGTTATTGCAGTCAACATTAGCACGAAAATTACATGAATTTATATGTGCAATATGTACACATACAGTAAGTTAAGGATAGATATATAAAGTACAAAATTAAAGTTTGACAAACTAAGCTATTTGAAATGTACAACTGCTTTGCAGAATTAATTCTTTTTAACATTTCCAAAATCCTTAAGTACATTTAGGTAGTGGAAAACAGTCACAAATATTGGTTTGTCCTTCAACTTTTTACTAAATCTACATTCAAAATACAAGACAACACCAACAACAAAGATAAACTACAAGCACCAGACATATTCAAATTAAACTACAATAAATGCAAACTTTATATTACTTTATATTTAGTAAATTTGTTAAAACCTACTGAGACAGAACATTTTCGATCGCTATGTACCGATCTTCATCAGTGTCTTCTGCTTGGAGACACAAACACGCTGCCTTCAGATCCATGCTCCATAGACTTAAAGAAGTCCCAATAACCGCAGGAAACATGAACAAGGAACTAGATACAATTAAATATTTAGCATACACAAATGGATACAATACCACAATAATAGACAAACTATGGTACAAAATACAAAAAAAACACTAAAATTAACACTACAGACAAGGAAAACAAATACATCACATTACCATTCATAAACAAAACAACAAACAAAATAGCCCGCAAATTTCAAAAAATAGGTTACAAAATAGCATACAAAACCAATAACAAATTACAATACAAAATACAACACAACACCAACAACAAAGATAAACTACAAGCACCAGGCGTATAAAAACTAAACTGCGACGAATGTAACAAATTCTACATACAACAAACAGGTCGCAGCTTTAAACAAAGAGCCGAGGAACACAAACTGAACACCAACTCAACATTTTACAATCACATCAACAAAAAAGGACCACATCTCAACACACTAGAACAATATGAAATTTACAGACACACAAAAACACAAAGTACAAACATATTAAACGAACAAACCCAATACAAATCACACATACTCTTCGATACTATCGAAAACCTCCCTTTAAAATCGTTATGGTTTAACCCAACATCTCCAAGTAGAAGACACTGATGAAGATCACCACATAGCGATCAAAAACGTTCTGTCTCAGTAAGTTTTACAAAATTTAAAGTTCGAATAGTCATAAACTAATGTTAAAGGATTAGTTAAGATTCACCGAACGTAATGGCCTACAAAATTCAAGAGTTACTTAATATTATTGAGAAAAATGCTTTAATCAATGAGAATAAGAAGCTTGTATGCCTTTTAGGTAGGCAACTTTTTGCAAATGAAACACTTTGAGAAGAGGATAATGAGATTGTCGATATTGGCGGTTCAGTTGATGATCTTGTCAATATAATTAAACATGAATACGATTCGGAATTTGAAATGTCATGGTAGGATTATATGATTCATGTCAGAGCTGTGATGAAATGGAGTTAGCAGACATAGAATAGAGAAACTTGTGCAAATATTCAAGATTTTTAACAACTGGCATCTTGATGATCCAAGTAGAAGATGAATTTGGAACACATGGAGGACCTGCAATTAATCAAAGCTATCCACTCATTAACAACCTGCTATGTTAACAGAAAAGACAACAAAATGAAAACTAACCCATTTATGTTGCTAATAAGAGGGAGAGTTCATCTCAATATCTTGTCCAAAAGGACATACTCAAATAGTAAAAGCTCTGAGTCCAGAAAACTGTTCTCCCACACCTAATGAATGCAAAGATAAACTAGTAGAGTTCACCAATTGATATACATAAAGAGATTGCTACAGTTAAAAAAAATGCTAAATAGAATGGTATATTGTATTTGCTTGTAGTTAGTTGAATACATGTTCACTTTGGTATAAGGAGTATAAACGTATGATATAGCATCTTAGAATCCAACTTCAAATAAAATTAAAAATAGTCTACTTTATCTGATATTCTCACAGATTGTTTTTTTAAGTGTATTCTAAACAAAATATTTGTCATTTTTTAATTCCAAACATTTCTTCCTAGTAAAATTTCAACTCGCCTTTTAAAACTTTATGAGCCATTAAGGTTACTTGATTCCATCCTCAAATTGAGTTACTACTTTACACTATTAATACATGACACTTGACTCCAGTAGCTCTTACTTTCTTTTTTAGGACAGCTGTTTCAAAAATCTATCTCATTATCAACTAAGGCTGCGGACATACAGAAGTCAACTGGTGACAGCAACGCAACGCAAACTGAAGTTGCTTTTTACAGCATACAAAGTTGAATGCACATAAACATATCGAAGTGTTAGAAATGTGACTAGCTAGTAACACAGAAACTAGAATTGCTCCGGTCACGACATGCTGTAAACTCGTTGCCAGCAGTATTTGTTGTGTATGCGTTTCTCAAGAGTGTCATCGTATTTAAATAATAATAATTATTATTTGTATTTTTTGTGTTTCTGTTTCTTTAAATAGTCTTTTATTATACTGGTATAGTATGTGAGTAAAACAAAATATTGCTGGTTCTGGTCATGATTTGTCTATCCAACAACTTCGATATGATTGACGATATGAAGACGATATGATTGACGATATGATTGACGATATGAAGACGATATGATTGACGATATGAAGACGATATAATTGACGATATGAAGAAGATATGATTGACGATATGAAGACGATATGATTGACGATATGAAGACGATATGATTGACGATATGAAGACGATATGATTGACGATATGAAGACGATATGATTGACGATATGAAGACGATATGATTGACGATATGAAGACGATATGATTGACGATATGATTGACGATATGAAGACGATATGATTGACGATATGAAGACGATATAATTGATTACCAACAATTTAAAGTCGACACTTAAACTATAAAATATTATTTGTTTAAAAACTAATTTTTATTTCATTGCAATGTAATGTTATTTAAAGTTTTGCAGCTATACATAAAAAGAAATACATAAATGAGCAATTAACCTTAGCTAGTGTTATTGGTAATCTTTCTGCAGCTGGATTCAGTTCTCGCCAATTAGTTTTTTTCTTCTTGATGTTCTCAAATACACGACTTGAAAGGTAATTGTAACTGCTATTGATCATACAATAATAATTAAAAAATTGGTCTGGGTAATTTCGTGAATTTAGCACAGCAATGTATTGGCTTTGTCTCACATTAATAACGTTATAGTGCTGTACATTGGATTGTCTTTTTTTGTAACGTTTTTGTAGCGTCCTTCTTAAAATATACACAAGGACGGCATCTTAATCTGACGACGACATAACTGACAACTAAACTAGCAACTTTATATAAACAATCTTGTAAACTGACTAGTAACTTTTCTAATAGCAACTCAAGTTTACGTTGCGTTGTGATCATCAGTTGCTTTCTGTAACTTCGCAGCCTAAGAGTGGTACTTACTATAAGCAGTGTTACATATTAATACATATCCAAGTGTTTATGTACTATTTTTGTAAAAAGCATTCACTGAAGAGACATTAGATAATAAAGAAAACAGTTCGTATTCAATACACTAACTATAATGTCGAGTAATTGAAACTGACACAGTATTGTTGTAAATATCATATGTAAAAACCCAAATGACTTAAATTGTTGTTATATATACAACTTCACCTGATACAGCTCTTAGTAAATGAATTCCTAGAATTACTTTGTATAAACTATAGAATGAATGTGTTGCAATGAAAAATCAATTGTTACGTATTATTAGTACTTAATAATGCTAAATGTATTTAAAAATACCTTTCCTAATATGGCATGATTTTACAGAAGCACTATAAAGATGTTATTAACAATCCCTTTATATAAGGCAAAGTATGCACTATAAACATTATTTACTATGGTATTATTTTTAGGTCCTTATACAGGGTGACACATGGTTTTTAATGAAATAATACTCAGCGAACTTTAAAACTAATGCATGTTTATTTACAGAAAATCAAAGCTCATTATTTGCCATTTTGGTTAACAAAGTTATTTGTGAAAAATAATGTCATCAAGGTTATGTCTATCATTTCGAATTAAAGACTCAAGTCTCTTCTCAAAATCCTCCATCACACGGACTAACATCTCTGCAGGGACGGCAGCAATTTCTAGAATGATTGCATTCTTCAACTCGTCCAAATTTCGTGGTTTGTGGTTATAAACACAGTTCTTAAGGTACCCCCACAGAAAAAAGTCACATACTGACAAGTCAGGAGACCTGGGAGGCCAAGGAACATTGCCAAAACGTGAGATAATCCGGCCAGGAAACATGCGTCTAAGAACTGTCGTTGAAGTGTCTTGGGCCAGGATGCTTCTTAGCCAGTATGCTTCCAGTTGATCTGAAGTTTTCCACCCATCTGAGGATTGTGTTACAGCTCGGAACAACTCCTGTCAACCATCATTAAACCGCGCCCGAAACAATCGCTTGTAGCAATAATAGACTCACCACTTTCCACAAAACTGTCATAGACAAACACTCGACGTTACAAGTCCTCCTGCTCCATAGTGACTGAGTATATGAAATGGCGTCTTGTGTAGATCAGAACTATCCCCACCACGACCACCTCCCACCACCGCGCCCTCAGTACTACGCAGTTCAAAACCGTCCGTCTCCAGTGTGTCACCCTGTATAACTTTAAAACTATTTTTTTCAAACTATTCAATTAAAAAAAAAAATAGTCAAAATAAATTATTGCTTTTTATGAATCAAGACACTTATAGTTTAGAACCAACTGTAAATGTTTTATCACTGAAAATAATTTTAATTACAAAAATTATCACTACAATGTTTAGAAAGAAAATAAGTGATGCTGGTTTGATCTATTTTTCCACAAAAATAAATAATTTATAACTATTTTAATGAAGGGATTTGAAATCATCTTGGCACTAATATAGTTTTCCTGTAAACAGAAAAAAGTTAAATATATGTGGTTTGAATTTCATACTAGTTTTTTGCAGCAAATCTTGCAAACCTTTTTGGCTCTTCTCTTGTTTTTCCTTTGACAAATTTGACAGATATTTCTAAATAGTAATATTCTATTATCCTGACTGGTTATCTTTGAGTTTATCTGGTAATCGAATGAGGTTATAAACCAGTTTTTCCTTAAAAATAGTGAAGGAAATGAATATTTTTTATTTGACACCTTTTCAACATTCACAATATCCATACTATCTTGCTCAGTAAAACAATCCTCAGTGACTCTCAAGACTTTTGCCAAATATTTCCAAAGCTACTTTAATGTCAAAGCAAAAAGGACTTCAACTAAAAATAATTTTCAATATACCAGTTTATATATTTCAAAAAGTCAGCCAGTATTATTTAAATGTCTTTTGATAATTAGAAACCTACTGAATCTTCTGGTCATTTCCATTAATATCTCAAAACACTGGTTTCTAAGAGCTAATCCTCAACAACTTTAGAAAATGAGAAGTTTTATTTTTTTGGTAGATGTTCTTAAAAATGTTTACAATATATCCAACACCAATAATAAATTGCTAGAATAGTTGTAATCAAGAGTAGGCAATAAAAAAACTTATCTGATGATAATTGCTTTTTGAACAAAATGTATAAAAAGTTGAGTAAAACTATTGGTTATAAAGTGTTTTGTGTTATTTATTACCTACTTTCTGTTACCTCTTCACTATTTACCTACAAGTGAAGATTAATACTCAGAAAGTGAGTACATACTTCACTTGAACTGAAGTATATCAAGTGTACTCATTTGTAATTAAATGAATCTATACTGCTTTTATATTTAACAAAAATCAACTTGAAACAACTAATTCATTAAAAATTCTCAGCAGATGGGTTTTTGCACAAGCTTAGTGGTTTAAAATACAAACCGGAGTCCAGTAGGGGGTTTTAATTTACCAGATATAAAAACCTCAAACTGGGTAAACAGCAATAAATTAAAACATTTAAAAGGATTGATAACATAATTTATTTTTATGGTTCAGATAATAGAAGTTATTAAGATTTTTAAATGGGAAATATTGCCATTCTTGAAAAACATGTTAACTGCCATGTTTAATTTCTATCCCAAATACCTGTATCTCCGACTTATATTATAGTATGAGTATATTATTACGTTCTTGGTTTTTTATTGTTGTTAATAATTCAGCGAGCACCAGTGGCGGCTTGTGGGTAGGTTATACCGTTGAAAAACCAGAGATAAATAGCAAAAACAAAATAAATATATATATAGAGCGATTATTCATCCCATAACATGATCCATCATTATAAATAATAACGAAAACATCAGAGCCGCAGCGGCTGTGTGGCTGTTTGCACAGTCACAGACAGTCTCGTTTGCCCTGGTTGCAGGCAAACCAGCAACACCCAGTGACGTCACTCCTAAACAGCTAAGGAGGACCGAAAGGGTCCTTAAGGTTTCAAAAGGCCTTCAACGTCAGAGTGTTCGGTTAAGATTGGCTCTGTTCGAAGAGACCCATCTCCGCTCCTCTCCAAGTTTGTTGACATTCACAGTTAAGAATGAATTGATATTGGTTTGTTAATAAATAAACCCATGACTTGAGATCCAGTGTCTTAAATAAGTAAAAATAAAATAAAAAATGGGAATATATTTCTCTCAATAGAATAAATCGCAAAGTATTAAGCAGTATTCCTATAACAGCCCTTTAGGTTTTTATGATTATGATATCTTTGCCTTAAAAAAACTAACACTTATACAATCTGAAACCTCCATAGGTTTTAGGCACCAGCCGCCCCCTGGCAACCACACACACACACACAAAATGTGAATTCATGTCTACAATTCAATTAATTGCTTCTAGAAGCAACGCAGTAGTATATTGCTTATGGCTGAAATCTAGCTTGGTTCAATGGAAGGTTATACATGTTCATGCCATGCCAACCCAATCCAGCTGTCATGGCAGCTTAAACTTGATCCACAGTAATAGCATTTCGTTGGGTGTTATTAGAGACTATCATATTATATGGCCAGTTTGAGATCACACATCAAGGCTACGAAAGGCTGTGGATTAATTAAAATTTCTTACCTAGTCTTACTACATGACATAACAAATACAAATAGGTGTTAGGGTAGGAGAATAACCACTCTATTAAGAAAAAAAACAACTATATTTGGTGAATTATAATGTCCCTTTAACATAAAAAGTAAATAAGAAGTTTTTAGTTTAGCTATTATTTGTTTTTAATTACTATTTTATACAGAGATTATTTTTCAACATGAAACACTTTATAATACTATTGAAACTTAATAGAGTGTCAAAGACACTGTAATTATAGTAATTGAATGTTTACATTACAGTAATTGAAAACAAAAGGTGTTCCTTATGAGTGTGAGAATTATCCTTCATGACACTATGTTGAAATTTTGTTAATTACTATACAGACGTTAATCCTATGATACAAGTTGATATAGGCAGAAATTATATTATATAAAAATGTATAACATTATATATGATACCATATATAATAATATAACAAAATTTATATAAATTGATTAAAGTCTTGTAGTTCATGTAAAAACAAATTTGTCCTAAACATATCTTTCAATTCGTTTAGCGTCAAAATTATATTACTTGATCCTTAATATGCTGTCTATATAATACACTATTCAACGCTAGCATGAAATAAATGCGTAAAAATAAATTTTCAATTTGTTTGAAGCTTTATTTAAATTTAAATGAAGAATTAAATTTTTGTAAGTGCATTTTATATTTTTTGCAGCCAAAAAATAATAAAAAAAGTGTTCTGTATGACAATTTTGGAATCATTCATCTGGGTATAACATAAGGTTCATTAATAATTCATGGCAAACTTGTATACACAGATTCCAAAAAATCCCTCCGTTGGCAGTAAAACAAATAGGCAGTGTTTGAATACAATAAATGCAATCCAGGTGTTAGTTTATACCATCATAATCCAGCACTCTATCTGATATTTTTCAAACTTCTGAAGGATACACATATTTAAACTCATAAATACAAGATTTTGTGTAATATCTTCGGCTTATAGATATCCTGTAATATGTTTGCCAGCAATAAAAATTATAATTCATAAAAAAATAATAAAAGGTAGAAAAGTCAACGACAGTTAATCCTCTTTGATATTACTTTTTTGTGAGTATTATAGATGTTGTATGTGAAAGTACTCTATAGTAACATTTCTGAAAAACTTAATTTTGACTTAGCATGGTTAAAATATAAATTAGATATATTTACAAAAATTTCTTTAAAAAGTTGTTTTTGTTTCATTCATAAAGAGGTTTCATTTATATACCTTAGTTTTTAGTTTCTATTTAATTTCTTTTAATACTCAATTTGTAAAAACTAACTTAGGTCTTGTTGACTTTTACAAATCCAGAGATGTTGGAGAAATATTTGGCATTAATCTCACTTACATTCTTTTCTGCTGCTTGCGGATTTACAATTTCAAGACCCTATAAAAAAATACCAATATTACTTTCAAGTAGTTACATAATTTATTAAATTATATAATAATAAATTATTTATTAAGCAAATAGAAAAAGATTTGTTCTACAACTGATTATGCATCTTAAGGTAACACTAATTACAAAAAAAAACTAAAGGAAACATAAGTCATCAGATTTGTTGAATTACAAACAAGTATAACTATGAAAAATATTGTTATAATACTTCAAACACTCAGTTTACAAGAATTGCTATACATAAAATAATGAATTTATTTTATAGTTCTAGACCACTAGAGTTCTATTAACAGCTAAAGGTACAACTGACATATAACCTACTGTGTGGGTCCAAGCTCCGTGTGGTTGCGGGGTGAGGTGCGGGGGAAGAGGGGCTACGGCCTTGTAACTGTTATGTGCGTGTATTCCTTTTCAAATAACATTCGGCCAGTTAAGCTAGTGGAAGTGTGTGTTTTAATAGAATTGTGCGTGTTTCTTCTATCGTCTAGCCTAGTGTTTTTGTTTAGTGTTGATAATTATACAACACTAATTTTAATTTTTAATTAGTGTTGATGTTTTAATTTTTTAATTTAGTGTTGATTATAGTTAGTCATGTCTCAAAGTTCGTCAAGTGGAAGTAGCCGTAAAAGTAGTTTTGTTGTACATAGTGAAGCTCGAACATTAATTAGTAAAATAATTGAAAAATGTGACGAAGAAGCAAAAACTAATTCATTGAGTTTCCCATTAAAACAGGCCACAAAAAGAGCAGCAGATTATTGTGGAAAGTCAGATAATTTTATTCTGAAAGTCCGTAAAGAGGCTAGGCACTTGAAAGAACAAGGTTCAAGCAGTAAGCTCTCCTCGCCTGGTAAAAAAAGAAAAACCAGGTTCAATGACAGAAAAGTTTCTGTTGATGACTTCGATAAGTGTGTCATTAGAAATATAATTCAAGACTTTTATAAAAGTGAAAAGGTTGTACCGACAGCACGAAAACTGCTACCCATAGTGAAAAAAAGAATTCACTTTCCATGGGGAAAGAAATCTTTGATAAGAATTATAAGGGGAATGGGTTTCAAATGGAGAAAGTGTAGTAGTAGGAGAAAAATTCTTATAGAAAAATCGGAAATTCGGGAATGGCGACACAGATATTTAGTGCAAATAAAAGCCTTACGTCAATCTGGAAGGGATATTTTTTACATGGACGAGACATGGGTAGACAGTAATATAACTGTTAAAAAATGTTGGCAGTCAGATGAAGTTTTCGGTGTATCAGAAAACTATAGAGCAGGATGCCGCCTTATACAGATAGCACACTTGCTAGGCCACTGTAATATGTAAGTACATGCTATCAGTATTTGAATAGATGTTTTTTTTATGGGTAGTAGCTTTACCCTCACTTAGCCTGTGTTTACGCATTCCTCGAATTCCTAGCAAACACACGGAGGTTGGACCTGCACAGTACTTGTTTCTCACTTACACTAATCGGAAAAACACTTTTGCTAATAAAGTGTCACACCACTGTAGAAAGGCTAAATAACGGAGTTATGCCCCCAAAATAAAATTTAGAAAATCACATCCTACAAAAATGTTTTTAACAAATAACTTTCCTTGAGCCGTGGCAAGTGTTCATACTTATAATACAGGTTATATACATAAATTTAAAAAATTGGAAAGATTTACCCTTAGGTCCTGGTATTAAGAAAAGTTACTTCCTTGTTTTGCTGGATTCTTTGGAAATTCCTCAGATCGATCGTGAGACCTTTCCACCGTCACCAGCCAAAACTACACCACCTTTCTCTTTCACATCTCTCCTGCGAATTCCCCACTTGATTTGTTGTTTAAATTTAAAAGAGACCGGAAAATTCAAGTATGAAATGAACCGTTGATTATGAACGACATAAAGAAGTGCTGGCCTCATACGGTGATAATAGAAGTATTAGACACTACTTGAGTCGATTAACGGCTGTTTGGCCGCAATACAAAAAAAAAATTACAGAAGGTTAAATTATTTTTAAGTATAAGGTAAAGAGTGTTAAGAAATAGCTATGCTTGAGACCAAACATCCTGCTACATTATCTCGAGAGAAAATTTTTACCAGTCTCTTTTAAATGAGGTCATATGCCTTTAGGTTTCTATGTGAAAAAATATTGACATTAAAAATTTGTTTGGTATTGAAAAATTTCTGTCAAGATTGGCATATCTAGCTGACTATATAAAAAACTGTAATTTACAATAACTGTTTTATTTCTCCTTTCTTATATAGCTCTGTATAGAGTAGCTGCCGCTTATTGTAATCATATTTGTCAGAACCATATTTGATAACAATAACTGACCACGGGATCACGATTTACAGAAATACCGCATTGAATTGACTGTATTATGGTCACAACCAACTACTGAACGATATGTAGGTTTAGCATTACAGTAAGTAATTTTAATTATATAACACTACAACTACAATGTAATTCAGGCAATCATGGAAATCATGAGTGAATACTTAGCAAATTTTCCAACTCCAAACAGTTTTATGTACTGTAGTAAAATTTTGTAACTAGGTCTTCTAATTGTTATATTTTCCGGGTATACTTCATGTCAGATTATTTTATTCCATTGTTAATTTTTTTTAAACACTAATTAAATCTAGTATATTGAAAAAAATTATTGAACTACTTAAAAAACTTCATAAGACACTTACACATAAAACTTTATCATAAAACACTTCAATCTTATTTACACTTTTAAATTTATTAACTTTTTCACAAAGAATTCCTCAATAAGAGAATGTCTGTAATTTTCCAATAAAATATTGTAGATGAATTCTTCTTATTCTTAATGTTTGTTGAAATTGTCTGCTTTTTGTTGAACAAACTGCTGTAGAATCTCAAGAGCTTGGTGAACTTCCTGCCAAGAAATTTGTGGTACACATTTGTCAATTTTGTCATCAGTATCTTCTTCAGTAACCTTTGATGTTGAAACCACTTACAAATGCCATAAAAATCTCGTCTTCAGTCATTCTTGCTGCTGTTTGAAATCCATCATCAACTTCCATCCACTCATTGTTGTCTTTTAAAACAAATAAAAAATGCTTCAAGCTCTCTTCTGAATCTTCCTTAGATGTAGCTTGGTTTCATTTTTTAAAATAAAGACTCCACCTTTTCTAAAGCAATTTATCACAGTTGTTTCAGAAACTTGATTCCAAGAAACTTTTGCTACAATATAAATAGCATAAAGTAAAGAAGTTTTTATATATAATTTATTTGAGGTAGGGGTTTGAAATTCATCCATATTTCCTATTATCCTAGCGTACATCTCTCGTCAGTAAAAAGTTTTCACATTTTTAACTAGGCTTCAGTCCCATGGGTGAATAAGTGATGTAGTATTGGCCGTAAGGTAAACCACTTTGATATATTTCAGATTAGTGTTTACGTCGTTGTGTGCAGTGTAGTTATCTATTATAAAGACAATGTTGTGTTTCAGTCTAGTTCCCATTTAGTCAGCCATTCATTAAAATTTTTGATATAAAAAACATTGGAGTTTGAATGATATTCAACCGATAGCTTTTTGATACCTTGAAAACAATGTGGATTTTTAGGTTTCCTGATGATTAAGAGTTTTTATTCAACCATGTTAACATAACACAAAACAGTTATACCTTGTTTGCATATTTTACAACCACTAGCATTTTCATTTTTGCATGCATAAATATGTTTGGCTAAAGCACAATAATAGAGTCCTGTCTCATCTGCATTGTATTTGCAGCAAGAAGAATAATAAACCAAAATATTTGGCCATTCGTATTGTAACCAGTCCTCAGTGCCAACAAAATCAGCATTTTTTTCACTACATATTTTCTTATAAACAATATTTTCTCTTTTCTTCCATAGATTGATCTATCCATCTGTGGCTTTAAAATCCTGATTTCTTACTTTTTGCAGGGCTTTTTGGCACATTAGTCAACTCGAGGTCTGTTTCGCAAACAATTTCAAAGATGATTCCACTTGCGGATCCTTCCTGGAATAATTTCTTTTGCTGTCAACATTTTCATTACACTTTGATAATGACAAGATGGAGTCTTTGTTCTTCAAACTTTTACATAAGAGAGGTGGTAAAACGCCAAGTTGAGAACCAGCATTTCTTTGACTTGTTTGTAACTTACTGTAACGATCTAGAGTATTAAGTGCTACTTTAAGACTTAGAGTCAAATTGTTTTTTGGGGGATTCGGACATCTTGATACATTTTGAAACTTTAAGTGACACCAAACTTCACAAAACAAGATCTTTCCAAAATTAAATAACGTAAAATCGCACTGAAATCATAGATGCATATGAAAATATTGAAATAAACGGTGCAGTAGTCGCGTGAACTAATGGCATAAGAATAACTAGACGGACAAACAACAACTTTGTTTACATTTTATTATACCTACAAGACATGTTTAAATAAAGTCAAGCAAGATATGAATGACATATGGATAATGAATCATGTCAATAACAGGACTTATGGACAGGAAATTAGTCCCCATATCACTCAACTGTTTTCTTAGAATTTAGGATACTTGTAAACATATTTGTTTGGTGTGTGCTAGTGAACACGTTTTATTGAATGACAAATTAAATTATAACAATAAGCGACTCAATTTCAATGTATTTATACAATTCCGTCTCAGTATTTTAGTGATAAGATATTAATAATCTAATGGTAACATTAAGCATGATCACACTATGCGGCGGCTACAACATTCAATTAAATACACTCTACCCACACACACAGACACATATACAGGTTAGTTCTGGTATATCTAAAAGTTACTTTGAGATTATTGGACTAAATGGGAGACAGACTTCCAATGGTAATAATCTAATCTGTATAATCTGATCTTATATACACACTAAAACACTAAAATAATGATATACTTCAGACAAATATTATGCTCTTCATCAATCTGAGAGAAACTGGAGTTAATTACAAAGGAAATATATATATATATAGATTTTTTGGACTAGGAGACTGACAGACTTACCTTGGTAAGAGTTCACTCTGTAGTCTTGAAATAGAAACACATAAAAGCACTTAAACAATGATATATTTCAACCACACAGTGGTCTTTGTCAATCGAATAGAAAACACAAAAAGAAATATGAGAGAATGAAATAAAATAGTTGTAATCACAGATTGTGTAGAGTAGAAATCAGATGTCACAGATGCACAGATTAAAGATATATTGTTTCCATGAACATATGAGTGATTATAGTTTATATAAGTCTGTCAGGGGAAAAGAGATAAGGCTGTTTGGATAAAAAAAAAAAAAAAAAAAAAAAAAAAAAAAATGGATTTATCTGATGTTGAGGTTAGGGGATTCTCTGGACTTGGTATACCACTGGTATGATAGTTCCCACCTTCTCAGTTCTGAGGGATTGCAATCAGGGGGGAGTGATTTAATTATTTTTGTGGTGTAGCAGTCATCAAAAGTTGTGATGTTGTGACTCGCAGCATGTTGAGCTGTTGGTCTATCCATATTCATAATTTTAACATCATGTCTGTGGCCATTCATTCTGATATTCAGACCATCCATGGTCAGGCCTATGTACTGTGCTGAGCAAAGTTTACATTGTAGCTGATATATGACATTTTTTGATGTACAATTATGATGACCCTGTATTTTAAAGACAATTTTTGTTGTTTGGCTGTTGAAACTATTTGCTGAGGGGTGTATTGGACACGTCTTGCATCTAGGTCTATTGCATGGGAAGGAGCCATGAGGAAGTTTGTGTGGTTTCTCTGCATCAGGGTCTGGTAGTTTAGGATGTACTAGGATGTTTTTCAAGTTGGGAGGTTGCTTGTACCAAATTTGCGGTGGATCGGTGAAAAGATTTTTGGTGTGGACGGAAGCTTGAAGAATTTTGAAGCCATCTCTCAATATCTTGTTGAGTTTATGTAGACCAGGATGGTAGTCTGTTATTAAAGACAGTTTATTTTGTTCTGTTTGTGGTTTGGGGCGAACCGAGGATTGTGCTGAATGAATTTGGTTTTCAATGAGTCTTTTTGGGTATCCTCTTCTCTGGAAGGCTGTTGATATCTTTCTATTAAAATCTTCCAATTCCCTATCATTCGAACAGATTCTCTTACCCCTGATTGCTTGACTGTATGGAATGGATCGTTTTATGTTTATTGGGTGGTTGCTGTCGAAATGGAGATATTGTAGGTGGTTTGTCGGTTTGATGTGAATTCCTGTGTTGATATTTCCATTCTGGAGTGTTACCTCTACATCCAAAAGGGTGTATATATATATATATATATATATATATATATATATATATATATATATATATATATATATATATTTACAACTTTAAGATTATCATGAATTCTAGACTATATAACTATAACTAAGATTATTAAAAATATTATTTTTGTGTTAATTACACAAAACGTGGCAAATATCTGAATAAATTATTACATTTAACATTTTAACTGAGACCAACCTGAAGTGGTGTGAATGCTACACTGGAAGCTGTACCAGACACTTGTTTCTTTACTGTTGTGCTGCCTCCCCATACTTGCTGTTGTTTTTGCAAGTTCTTCTGAAGAGTTTTTGAAATACGTACTTTAGTTTTTTCATCTACTTGAGGCAGACGTATACGACCTGTTCTATTCTTGCCTATTGTTCCACGAGTATAGCCTAAGTCTTCTTGGTATGCATCATCTTCTATCTATAAAATAAATTCTTGCTTAAAACATTAAAAATGTTGAACAGATCTAAAAACCAAGAAATAATTTACAATAAAAACAAAATTAAACCTGAAGTATACTAAGAGAATATAATTATAGAATAATATCAGCAGATATCTAGTTTAAAACTTTGTCAAAACATGTTTTACATATCGCTGGATATTATTTAAAGTTTATTGCAATGTAAAGTAATACTCTAGTTTTTCAGTAATTTATTTACCAATAATTTTTCGACTATTAATTTACCAAAAGGTTTGGGCGTTTTTACCATTTCACGTCTATATGATATTGTAATAAAAAATTGTGGCTAGTGATATAGAATGTCGTCAGGAACATAGACAAAATTTAAAACCTGGTACTGATGTGATAAAAATTTTAAATGTTTAAAAAATGTATGTCATATCTACCTATACAAAAAACACAAGTTTAATAACATCAAAGTTTCTTGGTAAAATACAGCATTAAATTTTACCTTTTTTTAATATAGGTTATTATAATATAACTATAAAGTATGCAGGTAGAATGGGTTTGGATTTTTTTTAAATAGTAAGTTTACTAATGTGAGATAACCAGTTGCTGCATAGCGTAGCAGATAGACCTTATCTTCTATGTTCAAATGAAATAACCTAAACCAGATGCAAGGCATTTCACTTATCAACCAGTTAGCTTACATAAAAAAATTAATTTCATATTACATTTTTTTGGAGAACTAAATATATCCCAACCAGATACTCAGGAACTATGTGATAATACAGTATTACATAATGTTCTGTTGTATAAAGACACTTTGAGTTGAAATTTTTGGGTGATGTGTAAAGTGAAGTTAATTATTTTTTCAAATTCTTTAATCTTTGTGGCACTGAGTGTTATTACTTTCCTATATTCCGTAAGGACTTTCTACATCACTAGGTATTGTAGTATCATCCAAGACCAATATACAGACAAATGTTTATACATTTTCAAACATATTACTCAAGGGGAAAGTATTTCCTTACTTAAAACTTGACAGACTGACTCCGAATGATAACAACACAGTAGGTTCCATCTGCTCAAGATGGGCCAACGTGTCATCTTAACTTAATTTTTTTTGTTTTAACACTCCGTCGGGCGCAATATGTTGTAGAACACGATCCGGCGCATTGAGCCTGGGAAGCACACTTCGATCTACTTATCTTTTCTACGCATGTTCACATTTTCTTACGAAAAAATTGTCAACTACAAACACCAAAGAGAGAAATAAAACAGTTGGTCATGATTTTCGAAAATAACAGGTTTATTTGAGAAAATGAATATACATTTTTCCATGAGCTATAATGAAAATTGCATTGAATTAGAACAAGAATATAAGGGACTGGAAAATTGGTCATTAATCTGATTCATCATCGATATGCCCTTCTACCTCTCTTTTATAGCATTAAGGACACATGAAAACAGCATGTGAGAGGCAGGTAGCAGTATGACACTCTTTAGCATTCATATTGACTTAATCTCCTGTGATGAGTTTCTGAGGTGCAAGTTTCACATCTGCGTCTTTTCGGAGGTAATTGTTGCTCTGTTTCATTCAGTTGTTCTTGAGTCGGAGCGAATCTCTTCAATTTTTGTTGAAGGTTTGACGGCATCCCAATTGACTTGAGATTTCGTCGAGCAAGTTGACCGAGCACAAGTTCGTTAGAGAATTGTTTTATGAACAGTTTCCTTCTCAGATCTGCAAAACCATTGCCGACATATATGATCTGGGAATTGATTGGAACAATATTTAGCATTGTGAAAAACATTACCATGGACCGCCATTTTGTGTTTTGAGACACATTATATGCACCACACATTTTGTCTACAATATCTACTCCCAACTTAGTTGAATTATAGAAACTGATTACTTCTGGTTTTTGTTTTTCGCCAGTAGAAACATCAATTTATTCGTCTTCATGCAATGACAATACAAGGAGGACATTTTTGTTCTTTCTTGGAACATAGGATACCAATGTACCACCATCACTACTGAAACCAAAAATACTAGAGTGTTGTGTTCTGGCTTAGGTGGCTATGAAATCATTTGGTAGCTCTTTCCTGTTTTTCCAGGTGGTTCCAACATAGGACAGTTTCTTTAGTTTCAATTCATTTAGAAGACTCACTTGTGTGAACCAGTTGTCGGCCGTTATGTTTCTTCCCGAGCCAAACAAAGATTCCATCAACCTTTCCACAACATTTTGTGCCTTGTTGCTTACACAAAAGAGTCCTTTGTTCTGCTTTCCCGCGTATATTTCCATGTTGAGCAAATAGAACATTTTCGCATCTACTAGGGAGAAAATTTTAATCCCATATTTACTTGGTTTGGAAGGGATGTATTGCCGGAAAGACATTTTTATGTCTGGAACAAACAAAAAATCATAATGTTTATTGTGTGTATTTCTGGCAAAAATATTGAAACATTTCGCAACAAATCACATGATCGGGCTCAATGTGCTTGAGAGAACACAGCCAAAAAACACACTCCTATGTATCGATAATCATGACATATTTCATCAAATGAAATTACTGATGTAAATATGTGATGTAGTATTCCAAATGAATGAGAAAACTTATTTGTCGAACTGCAACGCAATCAGGCGCAATGAGCCTATTAGATCTTTTCACTTGTCTGCCGTAAACGAAGAAAGAGAATCACTAACTGCTGTCACTGTGAGTAGCACTCGAAATGAGAAAGCTACCAGGCTGGAGAAGGGGGCATGAAGAATTGAGGGGGCGTGGAAAAATAAAGAATTCGAGGTGTGCCTAATAGATCAGTTGCGCCCGACGGAGTGTTAATGGATGTTCAAAAAGTCTAAAATGAAGCAATAGTGGTTGACTTGTGACCATCATTATCTATAGGATTTTGTAGTTGAATTAAATTCTTTCATTTTTTAAAAATTGTGTTCTTTTAGGAAAATTGCACACTCATTATTAATTATCACATATTTATTATAAATTAATATTTTCATTAAAATTAATTTTAATCATTATAAACATTTTAAAATATCCTACACTTTTATTTTTGAAATATCTTTTATTTAGTTTTATTTTGAAAATGCAGTTACCAAAATATATTTAAGGAGCATCAGAAATAATACCTTTTTTTATGTACAAATGTTAATGACAATTAACATTTAGTTAATTCATTTAGTTTAACGGTAATTAATATAAAATATTTTATTGTGTCTCAAAAGCACATTTTTGTTAGTTTTGGAGCATAACTCAACAGTTGGGTAAAATGTAGTTGGGAATACACTGAACAATATTTATGTTCTAAACTATTTCAAAAATCCACACACAAATCATTATCTTTAAGTATAAAACTAATTAGAAAATAATTACCTTTTGTTATACAATGTAATTATACATAGTAAGAAATTTAAATATATTAATTAAACAATATAATTAATTAAATATATTAATTACAAATAACTATTTGTAAAAATACCTCTGAAGATGATTACTTTGTAGTCGAAATGTACATAAGGTTAAAATAAAATTTGTTGAATTTGTGGTGAGAGGTTGTTTTAATTAATATAAACATTTACGCTACAGTTGCTTTAAGTTGTTGTCAAGAAATTTAAAGTTATTGGCAAAGATCTCTAAGATTTTCGTCTTGCTCAAGATACTATTTGCTGCCTACCAGGAACATTTAATAAAAGTTAGTTTCACTCTCTGAAAGCTAAAATAAAACTGAACAAAATGAGCCCTACCAGGAATGTCTACAATGTATTCGCACAAATACTAGGAGAAATAGTTTTGTGTTTTAATGAAAATGGCTTGATTATACTGTTAAGCAACCACCTTACACAAGGCTGGGCATTACTCATCGATATTGCAGGTAAAGTGTTAAAGCTTACTGCACAAAATGCATTCTAAGTGTAAGTAAGACTGCATTACTTTATGATATGTTTAATCTCAAACAGTGTTGTAAAAATACGAGTGTTTATAGTTTCAAACAAAATTATTATAACATACAGTGAATCCTGTCTTAGACGGACCCTGTGTTAGGCGGAATCCCGACTATCGCGGAAAACTTTAAAAGTCCTGACTGTCACCTATTCAATTTACTTGGTTAATAACCTTCATAAGCTGGAAACTGTCTTAAGCGGAAGCGGAATAAGCAAAAGGATGAATGATACGTATTTACTACGTCTTCGTTCTGCACAGGCCGGAAAATCTGATCATATACATGCTGTAAAATATAAAGTTACAATGACTTCCGTTTAGATAAAATACAGTTTATAATATATTTTTTTACCATAACAAAATTCACAGATAGGTCTGCTTAATTGTAACGGATGGATTTATTTCTGAGAACTCTGTAACAATGTTAAGGATTGCTGATATGCACAAGATAACGCAATGGTATACAAACATCCATAACTTATGATAGGCTATGTGTCAACACTAGTTTCCTTCAAGATAACACAATGAATGGTTTACAAACATCCACGATCAGACATATTGATTGACATATTGAAAGGTGAGAGACCGCTTTATTCTAAAAGGCAAAAAACATGCGCAAATAGCAGAAAAAGAAGAAATTGAAGACGGACCCATCGTAGAAAACTAAATCAAAATATTTGGTGAGGCTTTAATGAAAATTTGTGAGTTAGAAGATTTTTCGGTACGTATTAACAGCCCGGAAATGCGTCACCATTTGTTACAACTAAAAACAATAACTGAAACACAAGCAAGTAAAACTAACCTTTTAAAACAAAAGTCAATGCTAGATTTTTTCAAGCCTAATTGATTTTCTTTAATTTTTACGTAAGCCTACTATGTACAGTATTTAGCCTAAATACAGTAAGAGGAAAAATATAGTTTTTAATAAATTGCATCATTAATCATAAATTTTGTTGACAAGTGTATAAGTGTTTTAGTTTTATAGTTTTCTATTAAAAATGTTTGTGGAGAAGGATAATAGGATGCTGCATTAAAAGGTAAGATTTTTATTATGTAATGTAGGTTTTAACATTTTCTGTAATGTGCATAGCCAACACCACCTAGAAAACAAGGTTTGCGAGTTGTGACGTCACAGGGCACAGGCTACGGGCTGTCATTAGGCAATCAAGATAACCGATATTAATGACGTTTATTTAGACGTTAAAATGTGATAGTTTTCTTGTGATTTAAATACACTTGCTTTATATGTTGAAGTGTTATCTCTGTAGGAAATAAACAGTCAGTACTTAATCGGAAATAAATAATTTAATTAAATACTGTATTAGAACAAATGCAGACACGATGACAATTAATTGTCCGTTATCTATGTGATGTTGGTACAGTGCCATACAGCTGATCCATTGGGACCGGTATTTTTTCCCGTCTAAGACAGGTTTCCGGCTTATACAGTAGTAGTGTACTGTATGATGGTAACATCACGAAACGTTTGCCGAGCCTATTTTCAGCGTTAGGGTGAGGGTAGGTCGTGGGTATTCTTAGCTATAAGACTATTATTTCTACTAATCAGCTATATGGCGCTGTACCAACACAACATACATAACGGACAATTAATTGTCATCGTGTCTACATTTGTTCTAATATAGTATTTAATTTAATTATTTATTTCCAATTAAGTACTGACTGTTTATTTCCTACAGAGATAACACTTCAACATATAAAGCAAGTGTATTTAAATCACAAGAAAACTATCACATTTTAACGTCTAAATAAACGTCATTAATATCGGTTATCTTGATTGCCTAATGACAGCCCGTAGCCTGTGCCCTGTGACGTCACAACTCGCAAACCTTGTTTTCTAGGTGGTGTTGGCTATGCACACTACAGAAAATGTTAAAACCTACATTACATAATAAAAATCTTACCTTTTAATGCAGCATCCTTTTATCCTTCTCCACAAAACATTTTTTATAAAAAACTATAAAACTAAAACACTTATACACTTGTCAACAAAATTTATGAATTAATGATGCAATTTATTAAAAACTATACTTTTCCTCTTACTGTACTTAGGCTAAACATTGTACATAGTAGGCTTACGTAAAAATAAAAGAAAATCAATTAGGTTTGAAAACATCTAGCATTTACTTTTGTTTTAAAAGGTTAAACTAACCTTTTTTTACTTGCTTGTGTTTCAGTTATTGTTTTTAGTTGTAACAAATGGTGACGCATTTCCGGGCTGTTAATACATACCGCGAGATCTTCTAACTCACAAATTTTCATTAAAGCCTTGCCAAATGTTTTTATTTTGTTTTCTACGACTGGTCCATCTTCAATTTCTTCTTTTTCTTCTATTTGCGCATGTTTTTTGCCTTTTAGAATGAAGTGGTCTCTCGCCTTTCAATATGTCAATCAATATGACATCAAAATGTCTGGTCGTGGATGTTTGTAAACCATTAATTGCGTTATCTTGAAGGAAACGAGTGCAGACACATAGACTATCATAAATTATGGATGTTTGTATACCATTGCGTTATCTTGTGCATATCAGCAATCCTTCGGTAACGTTGTTACAGAGTTCTCAGAAATAAATACAATACGTTACAATTAAGCAGACCTATCTGTGAATTTTATGGTAAAAAAATATATTATAAACTGTATTTTATCGAAACGGAAGTCATTGTAACTTTATATTTTACAGCATGTATATGATCAGATTTTCTGGCTTATGCAGAACTAAGACGTAGTAAATACGAATCACTCATCCTTTTGCTTATTCCGCTTCCGCGTTAGACAGTTTCCGGCGCTTATGAAGGTTATTAACCAGGTAAATTAAATAGGCGACAGTCGGGACTTTTAAAGTTTTTCGCGGTAGACGGGATTCCGCCTAACACAGGGTCCGTCTAAGACAGGTTTCACTGTATAAGGAGAGTGTGAGCTAATAGAAGGAATTTAATAAATAATACGTAACAGATCTATAATAACACTTACATCTGCAAAGTTGAGCCTGTTGTTCTGTTTGCGCATCTCAGTCATGGCATACCTCTCCTTCATCTTGCGTACTCGCTTACCTCCTCTCTTCTTCCTACCGGGATCGATAGGCTTCGGCAGAGGTTTCACGAACTTTACTGGAGGTGGTTCCTAAAACATATTACACATCTCGTTAGAGACTGAGAATCTGACAAACAGGAAAAAAGTTATGAATATGTTTTGCCTTATGCTCCGGTCTCAAATAAAATGTATAAGGGGTTTCGAGGTTAGATACGATTTCTCGCAGTGGAAAAAATTGTTTTCTATCTCTTACTGACACAATACAATGATAAACAGATTTTTATTTAGAGAAATTGATAGCAAATACAATATATGTCCTGAGTTTATGTTTGTTCTGTTCCCAATCTTTATCAATGTTTATTCTTAATTTTGTTATTGTAGTTGTTTATAAACAGTTTTGTTGAGTATAACTTTCACATAAATCTGATAGTATATAATGTTTTAAGCAGGGATAGGCTGATTCCGTTTCTAAATTCCAGGAATAATCAATTCTAATGGTATCGAGTAGTTGCCGATACTCGATTCTCCATTTATTAAAATGCTGATTCTGATTCTTGTTTTTTTAACTGTAAAATATGTGTACAGTGTAATTTAAAGGGAACATAATTAACTATTGACTATGTCTTATTTATGTATTAGTTGCTTTGAATGAGTTAAACGATTAAAGGAAATGCCAATTTGAGATAACAAAAATATTATTGTTATTTATAACTCAACAACAACGACGATTGGAAGATTTTCAGATCCATTTTTCAACACTTGTCTCCCTGTTTCACTTTCACTCGGGCAGAGACTCTCTCTCTCCCTGTCTACACCGCTACCGCTTCATACATGTTAAAAAACAAACACAAATAAAAAGTAGTTCCGAAAATTAATCATTACTTTTACCTGATGTTTCTCTTGCTTTCAGAAATTCCTATTCATAAAGAAAGGTTTTCTGTAGCCTATTACATTAAAATGAAACTTTTAAAAGGCCGTACCATATGACCAAGATTTTAACTAAATTCATTATTAGGGAATATCATGTAGCCCTATATAACGTAAATGAATCAAGAATCAACTTAAGAATCGAGAATAGAAACAAACATTTTTGAATCGGAATCGAAAAATTTGGGTACCTCCCCATCTCTAGTTTTAAGAGTAGTTTTTGATCTGTGTGTAACCTGTACACTATTCTATTACCTACTACACGATCCTACTAGTAGAGCCAAAGAGTAATCATGCTGACATATAGCAATCAAATATTAAAAAACACGTTTCAAATTGAGGACAAATAATTTAAACAATGAAATTAAACAAGTGAAACGCTTTTACTATATCTGATTTTACACCCGGTCATATCCTTTAGATTCAGTTTGTGATGAAATACAGTAGAACCTCTTTATACAAAACCAATTGAGGCTGAGGGTTATCCGCTTTAATGTAAGTTCCTTATAAAGCAAAAAGTTCTAGTAAAGAGGTTAAAATACAAACAAAAATTGGGAAAAACTGAAATGTTAATAAAAATAAATAAACTACTACTACTGCTAAAGAGAAATCAACTGATAAGCACTTCACGGTATAATGTATTTACATCGCTACAAAAGTAAATTAATACTTGAAGCAGGTTAGTTGTTAAAATTGCAATAATTTTGCTTTAATTATGTAAATTAGTGGTTTTTATTTTAAATTAAACTGTATTTCCTTCACAGATATTTAATTCTAAAAAAAAGGTTAACCTTTTGCGCTCCATAGGCGAACTGAATCCGACTAACTAAAAATCCCGCTCCACTCCACTGTCGGACTCAGTCCGACATATTTTGCGGCACAACTATTACATACTTTAGATTGTCTTACTTAATGATAATGTCCACTATGTACATTTGCTGTGTTATGAGAAAATGTTTATAAGGCTGATTGGCCGTATTAATCATAATTTTTTCCGTAGATAAACAACTTGTCTCAGACAGTTATTTACGATTAAGTAAGAAGCAGACATCTGGCTTAGTTGATAGATCGCTGTTTATGTGAACTTATCCTTATTCATTATGTCCTTTATTTATTTAGTGTTTTGCTTTTATTTTACTCGGCTGAGGCCTACTGTGCGACTTGCCCAAATAACCCAGGATTATATACAAACATTAACTTTGAAAAGTTTCACACTCTCAAAAACTATAAATTGAAGTGTTTTTCGAGTGGCCAAATAAAGGAGTGTGTGTAAATCATTTAAGCCGAAAGAAATTAAACAATTTTGAATAGGCCTACATGACATTTTCCAATAATTAATTTATATTTAGTCCAATATTTGATTATGGTACCTACTTTTGTAAATATATATAATGCTTTTAAATATGGTGTTTAGTCCAATATGCTTTTGTTTTAAAATAATTACATCAAAGTGAACTATTATGTCACATTCAAACCTAGTTGCAACTAAGTATTATAGTAGGTACACAAGTCTTGGCATTTTTATGCATGTCCATAGTTTTACATTTTTTATAATAAATATTACAAATAAATTTTTGTAATACTATATACGCATATATTTTTATTCAGTATTACATTGAGCTTAAAATAACTCTATAATTCATCATAAGGAAAGTTCATGAACAAAGTAGAATATAAATTTTTTTGTATATTAAAAAAAACAAAAAAATGGCATTTTATCAGGCCTACTGAATTCTAACCTCAAGTTTTTAACATGCAAACCTCATATTACTGTTCTTCATTTTAGTCTGGACACAGTGGTATATAACAACATATATTTACTTGAAGTCTTAATTTCTTAGTGAACAATTAATAATTTATGTGCAAAACACATGCTAACTAATTGGATCTGGTGAAGCAGCTGGCGATCAAATAATTGGAGTCCAAAAAGTTAACAATAATCTTTGCTCAAAATGAATCTCTAAATCTGATTTAAAACTGGAATGTCCCCTAAATGGAAAAATGAAACAAAAATGAGTTTGATGTGTTTATAATTAAAACCAAACTCAAAAGAAATTATTTCATACTTTTTTTTTATAAAAAATCAAACTTTCTAACTAAAACAGAAACCCCCAATACTTGACACTAGGGGTAGTATTGGCCTATATAAATTCATAACTAAACAAGTAAAATCACTAGACCCAAATTCAAAAAAATAGAATTGGCACAGCTCATCTTAAGGAAATGATTTCTGTTGGATGATATCATCATAGGATGTAGCTCAGTAGGCCAACTAGATAGGTACAATCTTATCTTAGTTGTTTAAGAACAAAGGTTAATCTCTAGTTGAGCTGTATAGCCTAGCTAAAATGTTAATATTAATTTTTATCCTTAACAAGTTTAAATAAAGATAAATAATTATTATTTACTAGTTGAAAACTCACCTATATTAGTTAACCCACTTAATGACAATATACCACTAAAATAATGGAATACTGATTTAAAATATGTAAAGGTTTTATTTACAATGATTACAAAATCAGTAAAAACCATTTGCTGCAACTATTGTAATGTAAAATTCAACATCTGTGCTAAAAAAAATATTGTATTAATTTTAGAAAGAAAATCTTCAGATTGGAAGTGTGTTTGGCCTGAAAATTTCCAACCTATTTATTGTATTGGGCAGATGTTGTGAACTATCTTCAAAAGACAGTCTGTTATAAATCATGTCTGTTTTAATGATATTCTACTGAATAGAAAAATAAAGCTGTTGAGGCTAATAAAAGTAAAATTTTGTTTTTTTAAAGCTTTACTTGGAAAATGTAAAACTGTTTTAAAGGTGGTGAAAATGGTTGTAGAAGTAATAATTTTATGAATACAAGTTTCATACTGTAAAGTTTCTCTTGTGGGTTTTAAATGAGTTTAAAATTAAAGTATGTTATTGTAATTTACTGAGATACTGATGATGATTACCTTGTGCAGTCAGAAACATTTTATTTCAATAATTTTTTTACAAAGTCACTTTAATTATAAGCTTTTGCAAGTTGTAACATTTTCAAAAAATGTGAGTACAGTAAGCTCCGGATTATCCGTGGGCGGATTAACCGGTTTGCGGATTATCCGGAGTCGCCATTGTTTTACAAATATCCAATTTTTATTCCAACCAGATTTTATTAATGTTTTTTTAACCACTCAACGCGGCACAATATCCGGTAAAAACAACGATCATACAAATAAACTAAGCTATCTCAAATAACGCAAGGATAAACGATAACTGTCCTGTTAGACTGAATGAATTAATTACTGTATAACAGGGAAAACAACGATCATAAAAATAAACTAAGCTATCTCAAATAACGCAAGGATAAACGATAACTGTCCTGTTAGACTGAATGAACTAATTACTGTATAACAGGGAAAACAATGATCATAAAAATAAACTAAGCTATCTCAAATAACGCAAGGATAAACGATAACTGTCCTGTTAGACAGAATGAACTAACTACTGTATAACAGACTACTGTATATAAGAGACAATGACAAAATGCTTGGACGCCCGAAAACCTAATGTGTATCATAAGATTGTAAACAAATGTCAGCTAATCTCGGCTATAAATAGTCTAGGATGTGACATACGCATTATCCATGTCTGTCACATACATTATCGATCTTTATGGTTTTGTGACACAAGTAGAAACAAACATTCCGAGTTGTACGTTGAGTGGTTATTATATACTAAAATAAGTAGTAGGTAGTTTGAATTTGTATGCGTTATTTTTATTTCTCTGTCTTTTTTATTGAATTTTATTTTTTGTCATGCAGTATTTTATCATTTGTATTAGTTGATATTTTATGAAAATTTCCTTTTTTTTTGTTGTAAACCGATAAAACATTTCAATGTCTAATACACTGTTTTAATGTCCCAAATAAACCTGTATATGGTAGAAATAAAACTTTACCCTATTTATATTTTACCAAATTTTATTTTTAAAAATTATTTTCTGTATTTATTTTGTCCTCTGAAGATTATTTGTGAATTGCATTAACTGGTGCCATTATTTGTGTAACTTATGGTATAATAATCGTTTGTCGATCGTTTTGCGTATTCTTTGTTCATAACGGATTATCCGGGGAATTCGTTATCCGGCGTTGCTGGGCCACCCTATTCCACGGATAATCGGGAGTTTACTGTATTTTAATTTGATCTACTCTATAATATGAATGATTTGTTAATTTCACTATACACTTAAAAACACACAAAATAAGATTACAAAAATTAAAATGTGCCAATAAATACAAACATACATCAATTATGATCACCATCATAAAAATTTGCTTATCTTTATACTCTGGAATAAAAACATTTATGAGGTTTAAGCTGAATGAACTTCCCAAGACAATAAACGCCTAATATTAGAATCTTTGCAAAATACTGGATGTACCTAAAAATATATCCCATTAAGTGAACTTAGTTCTATTGGTATAGGATATTTCTTGGACAAATACTCACAAAAAACTACTCAAGTTTTTGAAATATATGTTTTTAATATCTGTCAAATAAACAAACACTTAACCTAACCTATAAATTAATATATTATAAGTTATGTTCCATTTCTTTAATTGTTATAAGTCTGTGATAGAACCACTGATGATTATGACATATTGTCATTGAAACATGTTTGAGATTAAAGTTTTATAATTGTGAATTGTATATATTTCTTGTGTTTATAACCTTAACCCTTAGCACTCGACTGTCGGGGGAGCCCCGCCAAGCGTATATTGCAGTTTACTCGTATGTCGGGCACGATTTTCAAATGCCTATAAATCGTCTGCGGCGAAGCCCACGGCATTCAATCTTTTACCGTTTGGTGCTACACTCTATTGAAAATAATGTGAACTAAGTTGAAAATGCCTAGGAATATGCGAGTCATCACAAAATCTAGTTTGCCGCTACGTTATAAGCTGCAAGTAGGTTACAGTTTCGCAGGTTATTTGTTTTCTCGTAGTTTTGCCGTGGCTTCACGTGCAATTAGTGATTCTGAAATTCCTGATCTTTTACTTGATCCTGATTTATTAGAATGTAGTTCAGTTTCATAAAGAAAATAACTAAACCATATAAAAATAAATAAATATAACCAGTTTATGGGTGGTGTAGATTTAGCTGTTCAATATAATGAACCGTGCAGTTTTACAAAACGAACAAATAAATGGTGGAGGACAATGTTTTTCTGGCTATAAGATGTAGCTGTAGTAAATAGTTTTATTATCTATAATAACAAAAGAAAGGAAATGAAAGAAAATCCTGTTAAAACAAAAAATAGTTTCGCCAAAACTTGGTGAGGGAACGCATGGTGATATCAGGAATAACCCGTATAGTGAGAGGGGTCGGCCGTCAACTACTGACAAAGAAGAAACACTGAATTGGAAATTACATTCAATCTTTTCCAATGATAAAAATGCTTCTAAGGGTTGTGTAGTTTGCAGTAACAGGAAGATAAAAGGAGGTAGAAGAGAAACAGTTTTTCACTACAAAACATGCGGCAGAAAACCAGGACTTTATCCGGAAGACTGTTTTCATTATCCGGAAGACTGTTTTCTAAGATATCATACTCTGCAAAATTACAAATAAGATAATAAAATCTTGTACATACAGTACTAGTGAATAAAAATAGCTTAGTTTACTAAAATCATATAAGAGAAAACAAAGTTTTCCATAAACAGTAATGCAACCTGCAGGTGAGGAATTTGTCCCAATTTAATTACAAGTGGGGAAGCAAAGCATGTTACAAAAATCCGAGCGCTAAGGGTTAACCTACAAGCCAGCTTAAATACTGCTTATAACCTATTATGGTTTAAATCTCAGTAATTGTTTTCAAATTTGATATTTATAAAAAAAAGGAGTTTCAACAAAATGTTTTCAAAGTTATAATAAGAATCGAGAAATTATTATTTTTTAATGTCAAAAACATTTAAAAATTTTATTTAACTAAAAAAATAATAATGCATTATATCAAAATAAGAATTTTAATGAATACGACTAACTCACTGTAAGCTTGTCAAATTTTTTCTCTATTTCTTCTCTCAGACCACGGCCAATTGATCCATCAGCGTAATCGTGAGAAGCATCAACTCTTGCTGCCAGAATGCACTTAGTTGCAACTAAACGAGCTGCTTTTCTTCTTAAATCCTAAAAAGTAAATATGCTCAACTCATATTTACAAAAAGTATTAGGTAAACACAGTAGATTAAATTAAAGAAGTTGGAACAAACATATGCCAACTCTTGCAAAAAAAAACAGGTTAAATTTACAGAAAACAAAAGCCACTAAAAATTGTTTACATTTTAACAAATGTATTAGTCATGTTAATATGTAAATTTTACTTCAATTAATTGATGATTTTGATAGAGTTTTGGTAAGGTTAAAGTTTCTCTTTTAACTTTAATATAATTCCTTTTTTGAAAAAAAAAAATATAATTTAACAGCTGAATTATTACAATTTAATCTTAATTTTTTAGTATTTTTCTCATACAAATACAAGGTTATAGCATCAAACATAAACCACTTGCAAGCAAATAAACTTTTATGACTAGACCAATTTTACCCGTGGTATAAACCTTAGTAATGTATACAAATTGACCAAATTGAATTTGAATAAAATATAATTAATATTATGACATAATAGTGGAATAATCTATGGAATAATGGTGGGAATAAATGATATCTGGAAATAAACAAATTAATATTTGTGAAATAAAAAAATATTTGAGTTTTAAAGTGTTCATAGCAACTGAAAAATATCTGTCAGCATTTAACAGTATCTTAACCCTTTGATTAGCAACATGCCTACCCTGATATGTCCCTGGAGAGCAACATATTTTTAGAAAGATTTTTACACTTTTTCTTTTTTCTAATTTTTTAAATTATAGTAATGTTTGAAATACAGTATTTGTTCATATTTTTTTTATTTACTTATTTTCTCATGCTAACCAAACTTTACCTTACATTTACTGACAATTTCTTTACTAAAAATTATCTTTTTCTTTTGTAAAATACCACAAAACTTCAAAACGATCTGTACACTTATGGGGAAAACGGTGGGCTTTAAACACAAAAGAACTTCTTCATTATTCAATTGTCTATTCATTGTAAAATACCGCACAAACTTCAAAACCATCAGTAAATACATGGGAAAACCCATAGACTTTGGAAACTAAAGAATGGCGACTATGTTACTCTGTGTAGTATTTATTGTCCAGTTACAGTTACAAATAGTCAACCTAGAATACAGCACAATACACAGGAAAACAAATCGTAAACATACGGAAATGCTCATCTGAGAGAAACGGTAGAACGTACATATACAGGAATGCACAATCTCACGTACTGGTATGTGAATGCTAACCAAAGATTTAACCGCTATGAAAAAAAAACAATATTATGAAAACATTGGGATATTGCAATAAAATTATTGACAATAATTACAATACAACAAAAATTAATAAAAAATAACTAATCAATAGTCATCAAGATTAAACCTTTATGTATATTATAGGATATGTAATAATCCCTTATCATCAAAGGATCCACTTACACAAAAAATACTCTCTAGTAAGCTTATTACTGTGAAATTACAAGCTAGCCTCGATTTATTTTATATTAATTGATTTGAATTAAAATCTAAATATTGAAATTCTACATTTGACTTAACTATTGATTTTGGTAATGCACTGGTTCAAATATAGATTCATAATTAAAAACATATTAAGTAAATAAAAAGTAATAAAATATTAGTAGCAATAAAAATCATATTATAAAATTTAAACTAGCACAAAATCTTTGCCAGCAAATTTAATAGTTACTAATATTTGATTCCAACTTTAAGTTGAGCTACTAACTTACACTTTAACACTTGAACATATATAATTATATAACACTTGCCTATAGTAGAACTTGCTTGGCTTAATGAGGTTGGCTGTTTCAGGAGATATATTAATTGTCAACTAAGACTGTAATTGACCTCTTGGATGGTTTAGGTTGGAGTAGGAGTGGGAAAAAGTTGGGGTGTAATAACAGGTGATTTTTTAGGGGGTTTACTATGTTAAGGTCTATGAATTATAATCTAATTGGGTGTTACTATATATGTTGGGTTTAGCATGAAATTTTTGAATATTTCGTTCTGTTTAGTTTCTATTTAGCTATTTTTGCCTGATTTGTGTAGAATTTGTAGGTTTGTTGTTTTGTTTTGTGTAGTTGTAGTTTGTGGATGTGAGCTGTGAGAACATTTATCATTTATCTATTTATCAACTCAAATACCTTTTTCAGTCTCAAATTCAGGAAAGTTTCACATCCGATTGCAGCTTTTGCAGCTCGAGCACGATCCGGCCATCTAATAACGGAGGAATATTTATTTAGATTTAATCTTTCAAATTCTCCAATCTCTGCACTTTGCAAGGGTGAAGATGAAACCTTAAAGCACATTTTATTTGACTGCACGTACCCCATACCAGGGACTTCCTGAGAGCCGAAGTGGCAACATAGCAAGATATTCTCATAAACAAGAAGCATTGGGCTAGGATAACATACCATGGATATCAGGCTATCAGCTACTCTTGAAGCAATGCCTGTGCAAAGCAGGTTGAATCAATTCAAATACCCAAGCTGTTTGTTTTGTTACCCAAGTTCATCTCCCAAGATGGTAGTCTTGATATAACAAAAGTAGTCAGTTTTTTTCACAATGTTGTATGTGTTAATAGGTTTTGGTTTAGTAGTAGCTCCAACTTAGAATTACTTCTTACTTCTTCGTGCAGGCTTCCAGCTTAACTATAGCCGATGGCCCGATGTCCATGATATATATATATATATGATGCTATGGCCCACAGGTTTTTCTTAACTAGAATATCTTGCCACTTTGTCACAATTGGTCTGAGGATGTCTCTTGTAGGTAATGGGTAAGGGCAGTTCAGCAGGATGTGTTCAATTGTTTCGCTCTCCACACCACAGAGTGCACACAACGGAGACTCTGTGAGATTAAAACGAAATAGGTACTCCTGTGTCACCAGATGGCCGGTTCTTGCTCTGGCAGCAAAAGATGCTGTTGATCGTGCTACTTCCCTATATTTGTCCTCGACTGGTGGTTCTGGTTGGAGCTGGTAAAGGTGTCGACCGGTAGACTCTTTTTCCCAATTTTCACACCAAAGTTTTCGGAAAACTTCCCTGCTTACATTTTTGCAATGTAGCAGGGAGTGTTTGCCTTCATCTGTAGGTCCCATGGTTGAGGCTATTTTCACAATTTTGTCAGCCTTGTCAGCCAACTTAGAATGAAAACAAATAATAGATATTAAAAAAAACTTTCTATACTTACTGGTGGAGTGTCTTGAACAATATCCGAGTAATAAATGAAACCTGTGTGAGGAAGAGCTGTAACAGTTGAAAACCCTGAAAGAGTTTTGTTCTGATTTCCAATGATTAGCAAGTTGCAAGCTGGCATCTTGGACAACTTCGTCAAACCTCCAGCCACTCCTTAACATAATAAATACATAACTGGTAATGTTACCATATTGGTACCATACATAATGGTAATGTTACCATATTCAAACTAAAAAAGACAATATTAATGTAGTTGAACAAATGTTAATAATAATGTAATACTAGTGAGAAGAAAGCTTTCAAGAATGTTATATACAAAATAATTTATATAACTATTATCTATTTTAATAATATTTACAAAAATAATAATAATATTGAAATATTATTCATATTCTATAATATTAATTATACAGGGTTATCATAAAAGAATGACATGGTTTTAGTAATTTGTGGTAAGATTGTAGAGAAATTTCTAGATGTTATATTGGTATCTCTGAAAGCCTCCAACCCAAAAGTTGGTTTATAAACTGTCTAACCTCAACATCAATACTGATATTGTTGTTGCGGTGAGTTTAGTGAGTTACTATGTCCTCGGATAAAGAAAAAGCAAAGTGTGTTTTATTGATGGCTGGATTAAAACCCGTAATTTTAGTTCAACATGCCTTCCGACATGAATTTGGATGAGATCCACCATACAAAAATAACACAACACTTTGGTTTAAACAATTCGAAGAAACTGGATCAGTTAAGAAACAGAAATCAACTGGCATACCAAGCGTACCAAGTGCTGAGGCCTCCAAGGAGTCCAAACCTGACACCTTGTGATTTTTTCGTGTAGGGGTAGATCAAAATGTTTATTCACAAAAAATTCGCTTCAACCACTTTAAAAACAGGATTAATGAGGCAGTGACAACCATAACCGAAGAAATGTTGACTAATGTTTGGAGAGAAGTTGAGTATCGTTTGGACATTTGTCGAGCGACTAAGGGTGCACACATTGAAATTTATTGTTTAACAAACATTAGCCTCTTAGTCTATTAAAAATCGATGCTAATTGGAAAATAAGGTCATCTCAGTCACTGCCTAATAACTAATATTTAACAAGTCCCCTTAACATAAATTATATAAACATACACACACACTGTAACAGGCTTAAATTGAGAGTTTAAGCGTTGCAACGGAAATTTTAAATTTAAAATTTTGGACGAGAAGTCATAAATCTAATAATAATAATACAGTGCCATAAGCAGCTATTTTAAATAATTATGTAAAGTAAAGCCAAATTTAAAGGGGGGAGATTTTTTATTGAAGAAGATAGAAACCAAACAGGAGAAATAAAAGAAAGGTCAAAATTCACTTAAAAAGGTCACTGACATTGGAAAATGTGCAAAAAAAATTATGAAGAAAATAAAGAATAAGGAAATTGTCTACAACCAAAATTTAAAAAGTTATAACCAAATATAAATTTTGTACTAAAAATGTCTAACGAGTTTTAAACTTTATAAAAACGGGAAGTTTGGAAGTCAACAAGATGCAAATTCTAGGAAAAGATATACGATTTTGCTTCATCCAATACCATCCCTGTGATTGGACAAGAAGACAAGTGAGAGGGGAGTGTAGAGGGATGAAGCCGCAGTGAGAAGCTGTGGGGAGCGAGTCATGGAATAACTTCGAGGAAGGCTCTGTTTTTAACACGTTCAGCACGGCTAGCAAACCGGCACGCTCTGGGTTCCCTTACGAGGCACTGAGAGTGTGCCGGTGCGCTCCCCGCTTCCCTTCTGAGAGACGGTGAGCACACCGGCACGCTCACTCCCAGTCTAATTAAAACTTCTCTAGTGTTGATAAGTGTTTGTATAAAAGTTTGATTTTTAGACAGTGCTTCAGAAGGTTTGGAGAACGTTGTGGCTGAGTCGTTTTTAAATCCAACCATCCGAAGTTAACTTTTTGATGCTTCAACTGAAACAATGATTCAGGGAGTTTTATGAACAGATTTAATTTGGTTTAACTTTTACATTTTAATGTTTTTTTTTAGTTTTAACCACTTAACATGGCAAAATATTCGGTAAAAATCAACGATCATAAAAATAAACTAAGCTTTCTGAGCCAACGTAAGAATAAATGATAACTGTCCTATTAGAATGAATGAATACTCGAGGTGGGAACAGACTTCTGTAAATATGAGTCACTGACAAATTTATTGGATGCCCGAAAACCTAATGTGTCATCATAAGATTGTAGTAAACAAATGTCAGCTAATCTTGGCCATAAATAGTCTTGAACGTGACATATGCATTATCAAAATTTTAAGTTAATTTCAAAATAAAAATGTGTTCCCTATAAGTTTTTTAAATTTATTTTTATTTTTTTATTATCAGTTACTTTTTGATATTTAAAAGTTAAATCATACTTGTCATTCTAAAAATACAAAATTAGTTAAGACAATTGTAATTTAGACGGAAATACTTACCCATTACTTTAGCTGCAGTAGAAGCACCAACAATTGCTGAAAGGTTGGGTGCAATATATGTCATACGACTTTCAACATACTCATAGATTTGTTGTTTGAAGCTATTAAGTTCTGAAGCCATATCACAAGCTTCTCTAATTTCATCCAATTCTGCTTCTGTCAATAATTGCCTATTTAACAGATGATTCATAATTAACTATCATAATTATATTGTTTGCTTACTTGTTATAGTGTTTCCTATAAACCAATATTATAATTTTATTTATATTTTTTTTTTTAAATCCATGAATCACATGGCTATAAATGTACTATGAATGTACTGTTATTTATGCTGCTAAATTGGTTATATTGCTAAAATTGTCATGAACAACAAATCTCAGTATGAATATTTTCTTGGCTCATAATATTTATAATAGAAAATAAAAATGATTGCTGTCTTGTATGACCCGTGATGGATTGTGAGGATAGTGATCCCTAGCTATTCGCAGGGGTTTCTTTTCCTGCTTACCGTGAATAGTAAAACTGTGAATACCGAAACCAACTCTAAATGGAAAGGAGAGGTTACATCCCACTTCAAAAATGTTAACAGTAATTACAGCTACACTGTATGATATAGTATATTTACATACAATATAATTCCACACATATTTGCATTGTTTATTAACGTTTGCCTTCAATCCGAACTAAACACTTCCACAAGTAGATACAACATTTCCAAAGTTAGCAGAGATGACTATAACTGTTACAATAACTATTAGACAATGCAACACCTGTTTAATAACTGACGGGAAAAAACAAAATCCGAGTTAGTTACCGCTGCCGGATATGATAATCGATGTTTGGATTTTGAAAACTATTGAATTAACAGTAAGTAAACAGAAGTTATGCTAAACTTGTGTATGGAGTTGGATGCGGGTGCCAGACTGACTCATCGTTGTTGTCAGTGATGATAACGCCACTTGTTATAAATAAGGAATCCCTAGCTTTTGAGTAGTAGGCTTAACAGTCTACAGTATAACGGATGTTTGGAGAATAATCAGATTTCTTTGTGATAAGTAACTACAGTACTATACAAAATAAATAAGACGTGAACACATCCACAGTAACTAAACTGTCTTTCTTGTCTTTTGTTTTATATATGATACATATTACCAAGATATCCTTTTCGCAATCGAGAATAAGCGAAACCGAGAATGCCGAACCGGCGAATAGCGAGGATCTACTGCACAAAGGAAAAATGCCCAGTTTGGAAGAAGCAATAGAATGAAACTGAAATACCCTTTCAATAATTTGACGGTGGTATAGAAAAAAATCAATATATAAAATTTATTTGTTATTAAATTTCTTTGATTTTAAACTGATAAAGTTTATCAACGTAATATAAAAGAGAGAGGGTAGAGTTGTCTTATTTAAGGAATTACTACAAGAAAGATAGTTAATATGGCCAGCATTACTCTTTACCCAAGGTTTGATCATAGGTACTTATTTTCAAAGGCTGAGTTTACCTGGAGGATGACAACACAGAAATTCTTTATTTAGCACTATTAATACCTGGACTGAGGACCTTTTGGTTATTAGTTAGATGTCCTGCCCATTAGAACGCTAATATAAAAATTTTGTAATATAAAAATAGTCCTACCCACTACCCACACATTAAAATTATTATCTACTACAGTAAACTAAAATTCCAATTTTAGGGAAGACTAAAACAAGCTTAGGCCAATGTTAAGGATTTTGCTGATGCACAGAAAATGTTTTACCGTCAGGAAATGGAAGGCGTAAGTGGTAGAAGTATAGATCCACTAATATGCCATCTCTTAGAAAGATAAGGATAGATAAAAACTTGTTTGTTTACCTGCTTGAAATTTTTAGTTGACATACTACAGTCGTTCTTTATAATCTTTATCAATAAAGAGCTCAAGCAGTTTGAAATGTGTATTATTAAATTAATTGTAATTACTTGTATCTTAAGTCCTCATTTATAACTTAGATATATACAAATGAAGTACAATTAAAAAAATAGACGTGGCCAGGATTTTCTAGTATGGGTACCAGTGCTGAAAATCATGCTCCGCACCTATATAATTTTTTTAAAATTTCACGCCCCACCCCTGTATAATTTTTTTTAAATTTTGAAACACTAAAATTTTTATAAGACACACAAATTTATAAAATAAGTATTTGTTTTATTTTTGTAAATAACATTTTCCAACATTTAAAATGATTTTCAAACATATATGAATTACTTATAAATAAGTACAGATGTACTTATAATAACACATGTATTTTCTCAACATACATTGTATATCAGAAAGGAGGCATTACTATATTAAGAAAGCCATGTTTACTGTTCCTGGGATACTTATTTACAGTATAATTATTGTTGTATCAGACAGAATATGTTTACACTATTTATAAAACAATATTTATACACCCAGGTAAAATTATCCACTTGTGACTCGTTTATATGTTGTGATAAAAGAGTCAAAATCCTTTTGAGTCAGCTTATTATGTAGGCAAGCTGCACACATGATTGTAATTTCTCTTTAATTTAAAATTTCTCTCATTTCAAATTTTTTCTCTTTGGTTTAAACTTAAGTTTTACTTAATTCACAAGCTAGTTTCATTCTAAAATTAAATAAACTTGAATTTTGCACCCCTTCAAAAGTTTTTCACCCACTATTTCACCCACTTATGATTATTAACATAAATCTTGTTATTTGGTAAGCTTGTTTTTAGAACTGTATTTTGATACTGTATTGTTAAACATGTTGAAGAGAACATGGTTAATCTGTTTAATTTTTTAAAGTTTGCACATACATCTTAAGTGCAATAAAGTAGATTTTTATAGTAAATATACATATTTCATGTGTAAATGAAAAATATTAAATTGTTGTACCTTTAATACTAAACAGAGCTCCTGAATAAAAAAAGAAAAAAGCGACAATGAAGTAGATATCAACTTGTCCCAAGACATATGGCATATAAGGTGACTTATGTAATTAGAAGATTCGTTAGCATTATTGAATTTCCCATTCACTTCATCAAGCAAAAGAGGATGACTTGACTTTAGCATGTGCAATCTTTAATAGGCAATTATGTAACCCAAGTTCCTTCTTTAAAAAGAATTTCTACTCTAAGTCAAAAGAGAAAATCAATTCAAGTAGTCCTGCCAACAGTTAATCTAAGAGAATTGTTAAAGTTTATAATTATTTAGCTCAGTTTTTTACTTATAGTACGTAGTTGATTAAATAAACTTCTTATTTTGAGTCAATTAAAGATTATTTGAGTCTAATGTTCCAATTAAAATAATATTTTTATTAAATTGATTCAGATTATTGGGACTTTATAGTATACAAATTTATTAAGCAGAAACTTATATGTTACTAATATTCTAAAACTTCAGTCCACAGATGTAGCAAGGAACACATTCCAATTGTAATAATGAAATGTAATCATGAATGGAAATTACTGTTCATTATAATGGAATAATATTATTATATTTTACTACAATGAACAATAATTTAAGTTTGGCTAATGGTAAAACAATGATTTTGTTACCAGGTTAGACATTATGCTTACCTGTAAACTAGGTTACACTCTAAAATGTTTTAAAATATTATAAGAAGGTCCAATGTGTATTGATTATATCTTTCCTAATATTAAAACTTGTTATTATAACTGTACTGTAAAAATGTGTATTAGCAGCGCTAAAAATATGCCTGAGTCAGCTACTGTTTTAGCTGAAGGAAAAGCTGTGGTTCAGCTAAAGGAAAAACAATTTTGGAACAAGAAAGAATTGCATAATGTGCTCCAAAGAAGTGTTAGTCAAATGGTTACAAAAAAACTCTGCAATGTGCCTAAAAGAGATAGTTCTTTGTAAAGAATGTTCCAAGCAAATTTACAAGTAACTTTTTTTGTAACAAAAAAATTGTTTGAAGAAATTATACATCTCATCTTTTTTCTTAATAATATATTAGAAAGAAAAAAACAGTATTATTGTAACTACAATAGTATGTAACTTTTAGTTCAAATAAAATTAATTATTAGCCCTAAAATTTATGAAAAAAATAACCATAAACACCTCATACAGGGTGAAACACGGGAGACGGACGGTTTTGAACTGCGTAGTACTGAGGGCGCGGTGGTGGGGATAGTTCTGATCCACACAAGACGCCATTTCATTTACAAAATGCTCATTTTCCAACAACTTGAGGAAACTGATTTTGCTGTACGAGAAGACTTTGCTTACAGAATGCAAGTCATTTTGGGATCGAATGAAAATGAAATTGTATTGATGAGCAATGAAACTCATTTTCATTTAAACGGGACCGTGAATAAGCAAAACCTACGTTACTGGGCTCCAGAGCATCCACACCTTATCCAACAGCGTCCTCTACACTCAGAAAAAGTAACAGTCTGGTGTGCTCTTGGCTCTGTTGGCATTATTGGACCTTATTTTTTTGGAAAGAATGGGGTCACAGTTACTGTTAATTCGGTTCGTTATATTCATATGCTTGAAACATTCTTGAAACCAGAACTAAGAAGACGACGAATCCATTTAAAACGCATTTGGTTTCAGCAGGATGGGGCAACATCTCACACCGTAAACACTTCAATGACAGTTTTTAGACGCATGTTTCCTGGCCGGATTATCTCACGTTTTGGCAATGTTCCTTGGCCTCCCAGGTCTCCCGACTTGTCAGTATGTGACTTTTTTCTGTGGGGGTACCTTAAGAACTGTGTTTATAACCACAAACCACGAAATTTGGACGAGTTGATAAATGCAATCATTCAAGAAATTGCTACCGTCCCTGCAGAGATTTTAGTCCGTGTGATGGAGGATTTTGAGAAGAGACTTGAGTCCTGCATTTAAAATGATGGACATCCCCTTGGTGACATTATTTTTCACAAATAACTTTGCTAACTAAAATGGCAAATAATGAGCTTTGATTTTGTGTAAATAAACATGCATTAATTTTAAAGTTGGCCGAGTATTATTTCATTAAAAACTGTCGCCCGTGTGTCACCCTGTATTTTTAACTGGAATAGATATTTTTATTATATTGTACACATGCTGGAAAATAACATTTACATAACATTATGTAATTGAAAATTTTTTTTTTTAACTCAAGAAATATTGATGTTTGTGAGTGTTGTTGCAGCTACTTAAAAATACCAATACCTCTCTACATTGCATTATATACAGTCAGGAAGGTAATTTACCAATTTAGTGTTTTGGTTACAACAGAGTTCAGACTAATGCCTCTCCATTAAAGTTACCACTCACTGTTGCTTGTGACACAAATATCAGGCTTTATAGGGTTTAATGCATTAATAAGATCATTTGTACATACTCCTTAGTTTTGCTTATTGTAAACAATATTTGTAAACTATGAAGCCTACCCCTGTGTAGTGGATGCTGTAACAGACACTACCATGATAGTGGCCTGAGTAAGGAACTGTTGTAACGCCTCATTGTTCTTAGCTTTGTCAAGATCATTTCCCAACTCTCTTACGGTCATCATGTATTCTTGTGGTTGAACAACCAGAGACTCTAACTCAGGAAAACGTTTAGAATACTTATCCCTTACAAACCGATGAATTAGAACTGAAACAATAAATTGCATCTTAAAATAATTTTAAAAGCCACTAATAAAATTATTTAAATTGTTTTTTACAAAAAAAATTATTTGGGTTTAACTATAAAAATTGTTATTTCCAATTGTAAATAAAATATGTTTTATTCATCCAATCAAGTTCAAACACATTTTTATAAACCTATAGTGGACGATAATTGATGTTAATACAGTTTTTACAAATATTTATTTAGAGGTTTTTTTTATAAATTACTATCTCTGGTATCACTTGTGGAAAAACCACTACTTACTGATATTTTTCAGCAGACATTTTTTACACTAGGTTTGTGCGTTATTCAATGCTGTGAGTAACGGACAAGACTGTTGCTCAGGTGTGTTGTATTGATGTTAATCTGTGGTGTATTATTGTTCATAGAGTAGCTGTTATTCAAATGTTCAAATATAGTATTTGGTTGTGAGTGTGTTTTGTCATTCAGAATGTGTTGTAAATGGTTTATGTGCTGTTTGTATATCTCGTAGTTTTATGTTGTGTTTAGTTAGTTGCTTTTTTGATGTAGTGAAGGATTTTTAGATTAGTGTCTATATTTGTGTATGTGTGTAATGTGTTCTGTATGTATATGACAAAGTTTGATTTACGTTGTGTTTTTTATGTCTTTAATGTGTTCCGTGTATAGTGTGATAAAGTTTGTATTTTCCTTTGTAAAAGCTGGGGCAGTCGTATGTGATCTTGTATACTCCTGCCTTGTCGTGTTTGTTCTGGTGTGTTTTTGTACTGTGTTTTTTAGTTGTGTTGTATGTTTTAAATGCAACTTTGTCTTTAAGTTTGCAGAATGAGAAAGCGAGTTTGTATGTGTGTGTTGCCGTGATATGTTAATGTTATCTATTTTGTGTTTTTTGTTATTGTTGTTTTTTGTTGTGTTATATGTGTTGTTTTTTGCGCATTATTTTGTCTATCAGGGTGTGTTTGTATCCATTTCTATAGGCTATGTATTTTATTATGTTGAGTCTGTTTATTTTGTCTTCATTGTTCATGGGTATGCTGATTAGTCTGTATATCATGAAGTGGAAGGCAGCATGTTTATGTTGTATGGGGTGATTGGAAGTGTTATGTGTTTGTTATCGTGAGATCTAGAAAGTTGATTCTGTTTGGTGGTTCTATTTCCAGTGTGGAGTTTATATTATTGTGTACTTTGTTTAAGTATTTGTGGATGGTGTTTATCTGTCTTACATTGACACTAATCTAAAAATCCCTCACTACATCAAAGAAACAAGAAACTAAACACAACAGACATACAACGGCAACTACAAGACATACAAACGCCACAAAAACCATCCATAACTCATTCTAAATGAGAAAAAAACATACTCACAAATAATATATTTGAACACATAATTAACAACTACTCTATGAACAATAATACAACACAGAACACCAATACACTACAGATTCACATCAACACATCACACCTGAACAACAGACTTGTCCGTGACTCACAGCATTGAACAATTAACAGACCTAGTGGGAAACGTGTCTGCTGAAAAATATCAATAAGAATTGGTTTTTTGCCAAGTGGTACCTGAAGTAGTAATTTATAAAACAAAAACCTCAAGATGTACAACAAAAAAACAGCAAGTTTTAAATATGGTTATTTATATACAAATACCCCTTCTTGGTAATGAACTGTTATTTATTGAACCTATAATGTAATCATATAAATGGCTATAACTTATATTATGGTAGACAAATATTTAACCAGAACTGGGAATTATCTATAAAGTATATAAACAACCCTTAAATGTGAATCATTAAAGTTGACTGTAGAATTATGCACATATTTCACCCTGAACTATGCACACATCAGTAAAATCCTGATTATTTGAAAATTGCTCAACCAGAACCGTGAATTAAATATGTACTGTAATTAAATTCCAATACTCATCATCGATGAAACTGATCACTTAGGCATAAAATAGTGTTCACTTGAATAAACTGCTAATAAAGGTGTCAACACTATTCTTGAAATTGGTTTACTAATTTGTATACTCAGCCATCATTTATCAATTTGCAAAACAAAATTTTTTAATCTGACTGAACAGTTTCATGTGTGACTGTACAGGATGCCTGTCCTGAATATACAAAACAATAAACATTAGATTATACTGTAGATAGTAAGTTAATGATATTTAGTTTTTGTCAAAGAAAGACGTGATTGGTTTAACAACAGGTCACTTTTTTGAATTAATAATGTATTACAGTACAGTTTTTGTAATGTATTTTAATTGTTCATTTTATCATTTTTCTTAATATAAAAGCCAGCATGTCTGTAATATCTGGATTCACTTTTATAGGATAGGTACTTTAAGTAATACTCACATCGTTACACTTTCATTAACTATCAGGTGTGAATGGATAAAGATAGATTCAACATTATACAGAACAGTTCGAGGCAGACCGCCATCCGGAATGAACACTTCTCAACTAGGAACACTGGAGTGGGGGTCATGGAGTATTTTATTTAGTCATAGATGTAGTCAGTTACATACATTACAATGTCAACGAAATGAAAGTGTTTTTTTTTAACAACTGAGGAAAAATTAAATCCTGTACAAGTTACAAATGTGGAGATTTTGCAAAACGCTATATAGTTCTTGGTGAATAGTTGTCTACTGGTGTGATCAATACTAAATAGAAGCAGGTATAAACTACTTGATGACAACATAAAAATCCATGGTGGAAATAGTTACCAATGACAGGATATGGGCAATTATACATGTGAAGTACACAATTGTAAGTATGTTAGAGCTTTGTAACAACTGAAATGAAAGACACATATCTATTTTGTTTTTAGTAGACCTCTATGGCTGTATTGGAGAAGCAGGTCTATGCAATTACTATATGTGCCTTAATATTACCAATACCCTCCCACATTCTTAGCCATCAAGCTATGATAGCCAATGTGCTTTCAAAATTTAAAATAACAAATATAATGATGCCTTATAACAAAACCTTATTCAAACATTTCTTAGACAAAAAATGTACAATCTCAATTAGAAGGGAAATTTTATTTATTGTTAGGGTTAGTGAACTAACCTTACCTATTTCATTATCAATATCCACAGCCAGATTGTTAGCTTCGACTATTAGCTGATACTCGGGGTTGATTTCAAGAGGTCCTCGACCCTTAGAGCTAATACCTTGACTCTGGAACTTGCCCATCTCATTCATTATCCTTTCAAGTCTTTCTGATCCACGCAACTGAGCTAGCTCTTTTATTGAAGTTACTTTTATTGCTGTAAAAATTACATTGAAAATTTATCCAAATGTTTAATTAGGTATTAACACTGAATATTAGAAGTACTCTAAACAATTTTAACATTTTAAAAGCCTGGAGGTGTGTTTTATATCTATACAGGTGTGTTTGAAAAATATTAAAATATCGCCCACATGATTTTAAATACTGCCTATTCAAAAGACAGTAATTATACTGTCTGATTTTAATTCATTAACAATATAATGGTTATATACTGTACATAAAACTTATAATAATATATACTTCATCTCTCATAGTATTCTTTTTAAGACTTTTATGTCTAACATGTTTTGGCAACCACATTGACATTATTTATTTAATGTTTTGCTTTTATGGATTTTGGAGGTATCAGTAGCAGTTTTGGAGGAACAGTTTTATACTGTATAATTTAGACAAATCTGCAAACTTCCCTCCAATATGCCAACACAACTACCGCAAGCAGCTCATTGAAACTCTTGCTACTGATGTTTGAAACATTTGTAGAAAACATGGTAGCCTGCTTCAATTGAATCTGATATGCGAATAAGAATGAATGGATTATACCATTCTATTTGACCCCATGACGGAAAAACCCAAAGACTGTGCAGTATGATCTAACAGAAAAATACCAAGAGGTAGGAACAAAACAATTTTATTACTGTGTAACTTGGCCAAATAACCTGAAATTACATCCAAACTTTGCTTTAACAAGTTTCACACTGTCAAAGACTACAAACAATAAATTCAAGTGTTTTTCAAGTCTTCAAATAAAACAGTATGTGTAAATAAACTCAGCCTATATGGTATTTTTCAATAATTTACATTTAGGCCTATACATTCTTTGTGCTTTTATAAATAATTTTGTGTTTGAAAATATGGTGTTTATTGCAGTTTGTTTTGCTTTTAAAATAATTACATCAAAATGAACCATTACGTCACATTCAATCTTAGTTACAGCTGAATATCATAGTAAGTACACCACCCTTGGCATTTTTATGCATGAGCATAATTTTACATTTTTTTGAATAAATGTTACAAATACAATTGTAATGCTACTTATGCATATATTTCTACTTTAGACTTCAAATGACTCCATAATGCATCATGAGGAAAATGTTATTTCAAAAACAAAGCTAAAAATAATTTTGTTTTCCATACTAAAAAAAAAACACATTTTATTAGGCCTACTGAATAAAAACTTCAAGTTTTCAAAATATAAACCTTAAATTACTGTTCTTCAGTTTATTCTGAACACAGAGTTATAAGTTAATATATATTTATTTGAAGTCCTAATTTTTTAGTGAATAATTAAACATTTATGTGCACACCATCTCCTAATTGGATCTGCTAGAGCTGTCGGGGACCAAATAATTGCAGTTTAAAAGGTTAAGGTCTTGTGTCAGTTAAATCCTCATAGAGGGCAGTAATATAAACAATGAATTGAAGGCTCTACTCTAACAAGTGTTGCGAAGTGACTCTTTGACAACACACTACATCCCAGTATTTTAGGTTTTTCAACCTTTTACGATTCCGTTTTTTTAAAAACAGTAGATCTTATGATTTATAAACACTACACAATTATATGTGTTCTCTCTGAACAAATAAGACACATCTTTGTTAAACATAATACCTTCTTCTATGGGACTAATCACTTCCGTCTGTACATCATCCTCTTCCAATTCCATTGGTCGAGCTTGATCTTCTCCTTCATCATCATCATCATCTTCTAAATCTGCCAATAATTCATCCGCTAGCGACATGTTTGAATCTGCAAAGGAAAACCTAACATATGAGAAAAGGAAACTTAGTGAAATAACTGTGAAGGTAAATTTCATACCATTAAAATTAATCAAAGATATTTAAAAAGATATTGAAACCCGTGTTAGTTATTTTTAAAACTTTATATTAGGAGCTAAACTAGAAACTTTGTAAATTAAAAAGTGTAAATCCAAAATGTAAATCACAAAGATTTAATAAATTGAGTATCTGAATTTGCATAACATGATTGTAAATTCCAGCATTCAAAATATTTGTTTCACTATTCTATAAATAATAAACATGGAATGAAAGAGATATTTAAAACTCAATAAATGTATTCTCAAAATGAAAATCATTACTTCATTTTCACACAATTAAATATTAAAAAATATAGCAAATACAAAGCAAATGTTGATTTTTGTTTGTAATGTAAACTATTTTAAAATAATACTTGAATATAAACCATTTCAAAACTGTCGTCAAAAAGAAATAGTTTTTCTTACATTCAAAATATCAGTTATTTTTATTTACTTCATACAATTTGAAATTACTTGCGACCAAACATTCTCTTAATATAAGTTGTTAAATTGTATTAATAGACAAACTTATATTAATAGAATATATGGTCGCGAGTAATTTCAAATTATCAACAACGTAAAGCAACTGTGGCGTAAATTTTTATATTAATTAAAACAACCTCTCACCACAAATTCAACAAATTTTTTTTTTTTACCTTATGTACATTTCGACTACAAAGTAATCATCTTCAGAGGTATTTTTACAAATAATTTGAATTTGTGGTGAGAGGTTGTTTTAATTAATATAAATTTCAAATTATAATAAGTGATTAAACAACCAGCTCGTCATGAACAACAACTAAATTTTAAAACTGTTATTCATTTTCAATTATTTTAATAAAGGACTAAAATATTATTTAAAAAATATAATCCAATAAAAATTATAAACAGCCATATTATTTATTTGCTGAGCAATTAAAGAACGTCTCCAATAACATTATAAAGAGAAACAGATGCATAACAACAATTTTGTTTTTATTAGGGATATAAATAAATACTATACAAACACTATCCTCATTAGTTTTTTCTTTTGGTTTTTCGTTTTGTCAAGAAATTTAAGTTTGGCTGTTTTAAATTGTGTTAAATTGGTTGTTTTACATTTTAATATTTTTTTAGTGTAATAAGATAAAAATCATAAGTACGGTATTTAAGGTACTAAATCATAAAAATTGAGGATGATACAAAGCAAAAAACCTTTTTCAAAACAAAACTTTTTGACAAAATATTGTTTAGTATTTATTAAAAATGTAATAGAATGTTTGTTAAATTTAAATAATTCAGATCAATATCTTAAAAACCACTTGGGAGAAATGTTTCAACTTGAAGTACCATATAACTTAATCAGGCTAAAATTTATTACACTTTTATCTCATTGTATAAACATGTGACATCATTACAAACAAATTTTTCTGTTCTAGATTTGAATTAAATTCTTTTCTAATACTAGATCTGCATATTTTGTCACATTTTTTATGAATGTAGAGTTTTTAAATCTACAACATAATTTAAATTAAATAACAACCTTAATATTTATGTAATTAGACAATTGTTAAAACGTTTATTTGCTATAAGCTCTTGAGATATTAATTTAAATGTACTGTCAAGAGACCTATATACATACCTGTAACGTCCTCAGGCAGCAGACACTGGTGGAGTCACTCCAGGGGTTGATCTTGCCAATCCGGGATATGATGCGCCAGTGATGCTGCTGAGAACGCTCAGGTAGATAATGTTTTACAAATATTGTATTAAAAAAAATACATAGAAACTTACATTTGAAAATGAATGTTTTTATTAACCATTTAAAATTCTAGTAAAAATTTACAAGTTATATATAATGATTTTGGTTATTTTAATACAATTTTTATATATGTTGCAGTATAAAATGTTATTACTGAAATAATAAAATAATAATTTACCATAATACATCACAATTAGATCTATTTATCTAAGAAGTGGTTACAGTTTTCAACTACTAATTTTTTTTCAACAATAACTTGAATTTTTGCTTATGAACTTTATTTAAGGTACTGTTTTAAATTACAGGATTCAAATTAAAGTTTACTATAATTAAATGATACTTCACTAAATGAATATGTAAGGGCTTACTTACTGATGCGTTTCAAAACAAGCCTCTACAGTAGAGGCTTTGCTTTGTAAAAGAAAAACTTTGTTTAAAATTGTGAAATTCGAGAAAGTGTAATGCAATTATGATCGTTACATTTTATTGTTTAAAATTCATCATTTTAATTTTGAAAAAGTTCTTTATTGCCACTTTTTTTAAAATACATTTTTGACAAATTGTAAAAAACAATTCTAAAGTTCTTGTTGCAAGTAAAAACCGGATATTTAAACTAATGCAGTTGTAACAAATTTTTAAAATAACCACAATTATAAATTTTTATATAAAAATTAATATTTTTTAAAAACTAATCTATTAAGCCATTTGACTAGAAATTTAAAGTTATCTATAACTTAACTGTGTTAATTCTATAACACATAAACAATTTTTTTAAATTTTCCATTGTAAAATAACAAAATAACAGCACTAGGGTCATTATATGTGGCATAATAGTTTGATTCACACCAAATATTAGGAAATTTCGTTACATAATTCTGAATGGAAATTCCATTAGCTACTCCTAATATTCTGCTACAATATTGACAATTATGAGAATTAGTACACTTTTTTTAAAAAAAGAAACTTTATGGAATGTATTTACAACCAACAAATAATAAAACTATAATTTAAAGATCTAAATAACTTTTCTGCAAAAAAAACTATTACAATGATTTTGCTTTATTTAAAAAAAAGGTATATAAAATATAATTATTCTATAACTATTTCCATTTTACTAAAACATATGTTTAGATGGATATGACAATAAATTAACATAAAACCGTCAAATATTGCAAAGGAAAATGTGCATAACCTTGGATAGTGGATGTTAAGATATTAGATACAATTAATTAAAACCAATTGTAATAATAAAGTAAAATAAAATAATGTGCTATTCTTTCAAAGAAAATTAATAGTCTAGAAAATTTCGGAACATTTTAATTTCATTACATAGTTCTAATAAACGTTTCATGAACCCAAGACTTTATACACAATATATTTATAATTTGTGTTTCATTTATAGAGGTATTTCAACTTTTTTTGTAGTGTTGAAAACATTTTTTTAAATGTTTGGTCATATATTGCAAAGGAAAATATGCAAAACCTTGGATAGTGGATATTAAGATATTAAATACAATTAATTAAAACCAATTGTAATAATAAGTAAAATAAAATAATGTGCTATTGTTTCAAAGAAAATGAGTCCAGGAAACTTAGGTGTATTTTAATTTCATTACATAATTCTAATAGACGTTTAATGAACTCAAGACATATATATACAAATACATTTATAATTTGTGTTTATAAATGTATTTTAACTTATTTTGTTATTGTTGAAAACATTTTAAAAAATTTGTCTGATTGATATACAAAAGGGCAAATGCTTTTTTGTATTTAGGCTATGGGGAGACGTGTGAGAAAATAGACTCACAATTTTTATGGTTTAAGAGAAGTGGGGGGAAGCCCAAGAATCGATTTTAAAAAAGAATTTTCCTGTTTTTTCCGGTTTAAAAAATTTCTTCAATCGGTTGAGTAAAAATTTATAATTTTGTGAGCTGCCATGGTATTTTTTTGCTCTGAACCGTGCGAGAAAAATACTGCCTCTATATGAAACTGTACTTTTGGAACCATCAAATATCAACTCATCATTTGTAATTTTAAAGTTAGTTATTTGTAAAATACCTCTGAAGATGATTACTTTGTGATCGAAATGTAAAATAAAAATTGTTGAATTTGTGGTAGGAGGTTGTTTTAATTAACATAAACATTTACGCCACAGTTGCTTCAAGTTGTTATCATTTGTTATAGTACAGATTTTTATACATCCTGTGTATTTTGAGTTCTTATATTTGCTACATAGCATATTATATGCAAAAACATATTATATGGTTTTGTTTTGTTTATGTTTGACAGTCGAGCGAAGGCAGGTACGAGTATTTTGCTTGAGTTCTACAAGTATTTATGGAGCATTGTGATTTATTATAACTTATAATTGCTTTTGGTGATTATTATATCAGTATAAGCGTATATTGTACTATTTACAATACCAAGACCTACACTGTTTTTAGAACATGAACTCTGTGCAAAAGAACTAGATAGCTGGTGTAAATTCCAAAATGCTGTGCCACAAGGACAACCATGAGGAGCATACACATTTGCTATGCACTATTATGAAACATATAAAGCCCATTTTTAAAGATCTGTCCAACCCAGGTCTTTTGAAAAAATGTTCACCTGGAGGGACTCAGAATCCCAATTAGTCAGTTAATAATGTCATATAATCACGGACTGCAAAACAAAACCTTTGTACTTCTCGCAACTCTTGAATTAGGAGTTTATGAAGCTGTATCTACATTTAACAAAGGTAACATAACAAGATGTTTGATCCTGCATAGGCTAGGATATCAGCCAGAAACCACTTGGATTCAAGGAATGAAAGCATTTGATGAAAAACACAACAACAACACAGGTTGAAAGCTAGAAGATATAGAAAATAAGAATTCAGACAGATGGCAGTATTGGCTAAAAGGAAGCTAGAAGACGAGAGAAGCTAGAAAGGATGAGAATGACGAAGAAAATGACCCTGATAATCCATCGTATGTTTTAGGATGGTACTAAAGGTAAATAAATTCATTTATTCGCTGTAGTTTTACTTTTCCATTTTCCCGCGTTGTTATTTTTTACACTAAAAGTACATATTCTCGGCAAGTTGAAAAGTTATCTGATTACTTTTTTTGTTTTCTTCCTATTATTAATCCTAACAATCAGAAGGAGAGCTTAAAAAATTATAACTTTATAAGATTTATTTAAAAAATGAAGAGCGAAGAAAAAATTACAATTTTAATAAACATCTTTTTGTAAATATATATAAAAAAACATTCTGCCTAAAAATAAAAACTATTTCATTAAAATATGCCTAATGACATATATTTTGAAAGGGAAAAAAGTTTATTACCATATCTTTTATAGTTTATTAGAAAATGTACCTGCATTTTAAAATTTAACATGGTGAAGATAGGAACAACCCACTCGCCTTAAATAATTGACTAAAACTGCTAGCTTGGTCAAGCAATGAAATCATAATAATGTTGAATTATAAAATCACCTTTGAAATGAACAACAAATAAAAAGAGATGAATTTATTTCTGCGCATCATCATTAAACAGGAAAAATTATTATGGACCAGTTACTTTATCCTTATAAGATGGTCGGATTTACATTTACTGACTCTTTCAAATGCTTATTAAAATAAATTTTTTACCTAAAAATGAATGAAGTAAAACTGTTTACCCTTTTTTAATGAAGTAACATATAAATAATATCATAATATTGATTGATCCCTTGTTTAACTTTAACTACTAGTTAACACTTATATAGTTGAAGATATCTATTATTAATAACGGGCCAGTGTCATATTGATATATATGTTCAAGTGTATAGGTGAAAGTTTAGGATAAATTATGTTTTCTTTATCAGAAAATTAGTTTTACTTTATAGTAAGAAAAATTAACATATTGATATGCCTTTGAACATATCTGAAGAATACATAGAGTAATTTATGTTGGAAATTCCTTTGATGAGTTTTCCTAAAACCCTACATATTATTTCGTATCTAGCAATTATTCTTTTGCCTTTCTATTTAAAAACGTATTAATAATCACGTAATGCAAAATCTCAGGTAAATATACAATGCTATCTTTAATAATTATTAAGAAAAGTTATAGTAGAAGGAAAATAAAGTTGTATCAATATGGGTAGACCATTGAAAAAAGTCTCTTTCATGAGGAAATTTTGTTTATTAGAATCCAATGCTCGTTCTAAGCGGCTTTCTCAATCAAGAAATTTAAAAATCTATTTGTTTTATACTTATTTTTTGTGTACATTATTTTTATATATGGTAGAATATTACATTAAATAAATTCTGTGATTGTTTATTTTGCGTATTTAATTATTTTATAATTTATAATCATTATTTTTTTAAAAATTACTCAAGGTTAAAATAGCGTATTATTGTCTCCAAAACAGATGGATTGGGATGTAACTGAGAAGGTTTCCCCTTTTATCTGAAAGCAAAATCACTTTGATTGGTTTAACACTTTCAAAATTATCGTGGAACAAACATTAAAAAAACATACAGATCAAATACAGAGCCTCTTTTTTGAAGTCGGTTAATAAAACCCAATAACCATAATGAAATTATTTATTCAATATAACGTTTTAAGTATATTTAAGTTACAAAATAATGACATTCAGAAGTAATTGTTAAATATAATTTACAAAATGTCTTTGAAAGTATTTCCATAAACAAATGTAGGAAAAACAATTTAATATGTAAAGATAAATAGTCTGTACTTTATTCACCTTAGTTTTCTTCAACTAACTATTAAGTATATACAGTAAACTCCCGATTATCCGTGGGCGGTTTAACCGGTATGCCATTGTTTTACAAATATCCAATTTTTATTCCAATCAGATTCATGTGTTTAAATTTCCAAACAGTGAATTACGACGTAAATACATATAAGGCTTAATAGAAGTTAAGATGAACAGAATAGATATGTAAATATGTACGTACTAACTTTACATTGAAAGGGAAGCATTCCGACACGGGCCAGCGTAATAAAAGGGGCGAGCAGACTACTGATATAAGAGACAATGACAAAATGCTTGGATGCCCGAAAACCTGATGTGTATCATAAGATTGTAAACAAATGTCAGCTAATCTCGGCTATAAATAGTCTAGGACGTGACATATGCATTATCCATGTCTGTCATATACATTATCGATCTTTATGGTTTTGTGACACAAGTAGACACTGTGTGACAAAATGGTTCTCAAGAAACTTAGATCGCACATTAAAGCTAAATCAATGCTCATATAAAAACAGACGAAAGTGACAGATTTTTTTGTTATGATAGATTTTGAAGTATTATGTGTAAAGGAAATTACATATGTACATACATACTTACTTTTGACATATACTTATGTACATATTGTAAATAGTTAGACATATAAATGTACATGTTACAATCCATCTAAATACATCGACATTTTAAATTATTTTCTATATTTATTTTGTCTTCTGAAGATTATTTGTGAATTGCATTAACCGGGGTCATTATTTGTGTAACTTATGGTATAATAATCGATTATCGATCGTTTTGCATATTCTTTGTTCATAGTGGATTATCCGGGAATTCGGTTATCCGTCGTTGCCGGGCCACCCTATTCCACGGATAATCGGGAGTTTACTGTATTTAATTTACAATAAAAATATTGAAAACAGCCCAAATACCACAAAAATAATCAAAAATAACTGATAATACAAGTTACCTAAGATTAAACCCTTATGTAAATTTGGATGATTATCTCATCATCAAAATTACAATATAGCAAACAAGAAGTTACAAACTAGATTGACCAAGTCAGACAAAATCTTGATGACATAATCACACAAACTATAAAAACACACGACCCCAATGGACACCGGATACGATATGTTGACGATAGATTATACATCTCCCAAAGTAAAGCAATAAATAATAATATTATCCTAAAAGAAATCAACAACTTATACCTTAACATAAAATTCAGCATGGAAGAAGAAATAAACAAAAAAATAAATTATCTAGGCCTAACAATAACCAGAAATATAAATAACATTGAATACTCAATTTTTAGGAAGCCTGCGCAAACCATACAATACCAAACTACTCTAACCATCCCCCAGAGCATAAAAAGGTTGCTTACAACTCACTCTTACACAGATTGCTAAAATTACCACTAAAAATGAAGAAAAAGCAAAAGAAACACAAATAATATATCAACAAATAAAGTATCAAATAGCCCCCAAAAATGGATACAATAAAATAAATAATTAAAAATATTAAATAAATTAAAACAACCTAAACAGGAATCACAGACAACATCAAAATGGGCCACATTCACATACACAGCATACAACATAAAAGAAATAACTAAAATACTAAAAAAAAACATTTGTTGATTCCATCTTCCCGTGAGCTACTAGTAATCACTAAACACTTTTAAATGTTTTAAACTTGCCTATAGTAGCACTTACTTTGCTTGTTGAGGACGGGCGTTTCGGGAGATGTGTCCCTTTGTCAACTCAGACCGTAACTGATCTCAAGGTTTACGTAGGTTAGGGTGGGGTTATGAAGAATTTGTAGGTTAGATGTTATGTCTATGAAGTCATGTTTTGTGGAGTTGAGATGATCGGCGAAGTTTGATTGGTAGTTATTGTTTTTTAGTGATTTTATACATTCTTGGTGTGTAGGATGACCTCCCTGTCTGGCCTATGTAAAAACTGGGGCATGAACTGCAAGTTAGTTTGTAAACTCCAGTGGTGTTGTAAATGTCGTTGATTTTGCTGTTGGGTTTAAATTGTTTGTTGACAGTGTTGTGTGTGGAGTAAGCTATTTTGTAGTTGTATTTTCGTAATGTGTTGGTTAGATTGTGGGTTTTGGATGATCTGTATGGTATTGATAAGTCTTTTATGGGATTGTCATCTTGTGTGTTTGTACTTGGGTTATTATGTTTATTTTTTAGGCAGTTGTATTATTTTTTAATCATTGTTGGGTTGTATCCGTTTGTTTGTGCTATATATTTTATAGTGTTTAACTCCTAGTAGTGTTCATCTTTATCTAGTGGTGTTTTAAACAGGCGATATATCATGGTGTTGTAAGCAGCTAGTTTATGTTGGTGTGGATGGTTTGAGGAACTGTGTATGGTTGTATTAGTACTGGTGGGTTTTCGGTATATGTTGAATTTATGTGTTTGTTTCTCTGTTCGTTTAATTGTGAGGTCTAAGAAGTTGAGGGAGTTTTGTTGTTCTGTTTCGATGGTGTATGTTAGTTTAGGGTGTATGGAATTTAGGTGTTTTAGAAATATGTGTGTTCTGCGTGTGTTGCCTTTATATAATGTTATGATGTCGTCGACGTATCTGTACCAGTAAATTATGTTATCTGAGTGTTTGTTGTTGTGTAAAATGTGGTTTTGTTCAATATGGTGTATGAATATTTCTGCTAAGATGCTAGCTATGATGGAGCCCATAGGTAGTCGATCTTTCTGGTTGTAGAATGTGTTATTGTAGGTGAAATAATTTTGAGATGTGATTAATCTTGTGAGGTGGATGATTTCGTCAATGTGTGTATGTGGTGTATTTGTGTCTATTAGCATGTTTTTGAGGATGTCGATGGTTTCTGGAATGGGGATGTTTGTATATAGATTTGATATATCAAAAGGGAAATTTATATCAAGTGTAATTGAAAATAATTTAATTTTAATGTGGTTATTGGGTTTCATTTTTGTGTTTAGTTTATTCATATTCTATAGTTAATTATGAGAATAATTGTTTCATTTATTTACCCACTTACTTTGTAAAAACCACTACTTACTAATATTTCCAAGCAGACACATTTTGCATTTGGTTAGTGCATTGTTCTTATCTGTGCCTCACTGCAATGAACAATACGCAGACCTAGTGTCAAACATTTTGTGGGAAATAAAAGTAAGAAGTGTTTTTTTTTTCTTTTTTTATCATCTGTGAGAAATAAGAGTAATAAGTGTTTTTTTTCTTTTTTTATCACCTGTGAGAAATAAAAGTAAGAAGTGTTTTTTCTCTTTTTTATTATCTGTGAGAAATAAAAGTAAGAAGTGTTTTTTTTCTTTTTTTATCAAGTAAATTGATAAATAAGTTATATTGAAAACCCTCTAATTTACAATCCAACATCTTGTAAGTTTTACAATCTTTAGTGTGTTATGAGTACCGATGGTACTAATTTTAGAGTTGAGCGCTGCTGTTGAGCGTGCTATTAAGGAGCTATTGTTCATTATCATTAGTAGTCATAGAAATTTAAAACTAAGTGAAAGTCAACTTTAGGATGATTTTAACCTCATAAATAAGCACTTAGATAACTGTTATTGAATATATCAAACCCAACTATAGTCAAACTATAGTGAAAATTAATTCACCTACAACCAATGTTATTTATCAATATTTCATCAATCCACAAGCCAAGGCACAAATTGTAAGTGTGTATAAATTAATAAATAAGGAGTGGAGGTCAAACCTTTTTCTTACCAAAAAACTTTGAAAAAATTTTAGAACAGTATATCTTCTAGAAATAATCAACATAAACAGGTATAGTCAGAAAAAATTTAACTTGAAATACTATAAAACGTCAGTCGCCTACAACAAAAATTGGCCAAAGAAGACCACATAGTACATTTAATTATAGAAGAGATCCCACACAACATTGAATCAAGAAAAGTTTAAATCTAAAAACAATGACTTAGCTTAATATATTTGTACTTGCATGCTGAAGGCTTTGGGAATTTTTTTTAGTTCAGTTTTAAGATCTTTTGTTTGTAACCCCTATCCAAGGTCATAACAGTTTTTTAATGCATTAAAAATATATATATATATATATATATATACTTCAATAAAGTATAATAATTTTTTCTTCATCAGATGACAGAACACTACAAAATGGCAATAATTTTACCCTAATACACAGTATTTGCTTTGGCACAATATTACTATAATTAACTATTTAAAATATCACTATTTCAAATACAATTCTGTGTTAGAAGTAAGGTAATATTTCCATTTAAGGGATACACTATAGTATCAGAAATAAAATAACATGAAATTAAAATTAATGATCAAGTCTTATATAAATAAGACTATTTGAGCCATTTAAATAAAACACTAATATACCATACATAATGAACAGTATTTTAGTTTTAGCAATATAATTTTGCGTTCTTCCTAAACTTTAAACTTAGGCTACCTTTCCTGTGTTTTCACTGTTTGTTTCTTAATAGACTTTGAGTTTTTACTTAATTTATTTTCTTCACTACATAAACACCATGGCGTGATTGTTCTATTACACTTTAATGCAACATTTACAACTGTGACAGGAGAATTATCAATACTAACTTGTTTTTGTGACTGTACTATATATGCTACATCCCGTAAACCAGTTTGACGATCTCGCCTACGGGTAACTTCACGCTGATTAAAACACTTAGCCATATCACGCTTTCTCAAAACTCTATCATGAATATGTCGAAATGTATTTTCAATACCTGTTGTTAGATTTATTGGTCGCGAGATACTAATTGCAGCTTCTTTGATACGAACATAAAATTCATCATCTTCCAAACCCCAACCCCAATATTTGTTACTCATTCCATTAACTATTTCAAAATCAGTCTTTTTAATTAAAAGTATTCCTCCAACAAATGTTGGATAGTGATATCTAGGATGAAATTCTGGAGATGCTAAATGGAAAAGGCCTGAAGTTGGGAAATTATATGATAAATTATGGTTAAGAGGAAGAAGATCTACATCATGCATGGCTATATAATCACAGCCATCACTAACTGCTATCAAATATCCTACATTAATTAAGGAAGCTCGATTAAACCTATATTGATCAACCTGATTTATAACATAAATTTTAAAATTTAAATTTTGAGCAGAAAGAAAATTGTTCATATGTGGTGCAAATTCTAATAGTTCTTCAAATCTATCTCTAAATGGAACAATAATACCTAATTTATGATCAAAATTTATAGAGCCAGTATCTGTTTTTTCTTTTAAAATATCTGAATTACAAGTACACTGTGACTGAGGTAGTGAATAAAATGACACAAACATTCCAATAATAAGAGTTACAAATATCAATAATAACAACACTCTTACTCGACATACTAACAATTTCTGAATGAAAATCATAATATAACTGATACAGAATATTTGGTAACACAAGCCAAGTTTAAATAACACTTTTTAAAATTTAAAATATGTTTACTAATAATTTTAACTCAGTAATGATAATTAAATTGATGATAAATTGAATGTTATATTATTTGCCATATTCACTTTTAGTGACAAAAAGTAATTGTTGCCAAGAAGCCACTATTTTCCTATTGTGTGACACAATATAAAACGAAGTGATTTATTCATAACTTTATTTCGTAGTAAAATTTGGAGAGTCGAAAGCTATTCCTCAATATTCATTTGTAAGTACTTTTTAATACATCATTTCAATTACAGTGGTCCACTGTTTACATAAAAACAGAATAAATTTTTAAGGTTAAGACATCTAACATGGTCAAATACCTAACTTGAGTTTTCGTAAAATATTTAATTTATCGAATTAAGAAAAAATACGTGTCATTAAATGTGATACAAATGTACAAACCTTAAATTTACAAAACTAATTTATATACTAAATATTAATCGTGTCCTATTCAAAACCGCACTATTCCACTAATCCACTATTGTATAACATACACAGATACACAGACGAAGATCTGATGGTAGACAGAACACAGAACATAACTTTATAACTATAGAGGAACCTAGCCACAATGCTAGAAGATTAAAATTGTTATTCGGTGTAAAAGAAATGTTTAAAAATTAGAGTGCATCCCAATTTTTTGGTCGCTTTTGTCATGTACATTTTTATTTTTGAAAAAATCTAACCTTACACAAAAGTGCATGCGGTTTCTAATCTGCAACCGTTTTGATCCTTGGTCAGGGAGTGTCCATGGTGCACTGGTGTCGGAGCATATACACAGTATTACGAGTTCTCGTCTGATGACCATCCAGTCAAGCTAAGGAGAAAAGCTATAGGCCTCAGAGCTCTGAGGGTTGGAAATGATTTTAATGTGATCCAAGGGTGTACCCGTTCCTATAGTCTCGCCCGTAACGCCCACTCGATGGCCGGCTTGAATACGTTATGGAAATAAAAAATACATCAAATGGTGTTAGTTTAAAGAGAACACGTCAGGTTTCACCTAATAAGCCTAAGGTTGACTAAGGGGAGTAAAAGGTTGATGAGCGTCACAGACTTTGCCATTACCAAAGTATATAGTATTTTTTAGTGCCGAGGAGGGGAAAGATGTTTCGAAAGTTTCTCCTTTCCTTATTAACAAAGCTATTACTGATTTTGTTGGAGGTCCTGTAGCCTCTATCAAGAAACTTCGAAATGGAACACTGCTAGTTGCATCCTCCACCGAGTGACAAACTTGTTCTCTTTCTAAAATGACCTCTTTCTTTGACCAGATCAAGGTATCTGTGGCTCCCCATAGATCCTTGAACTCTTCAAGGGGCTCATTACATGTAGAGATCTTATGAACGTGTCTGTTTAAAAAATTTAATTAGAACTGGCTTCTCAGTCCGTAACGGATGTTTTACCAATCATGAAGACCGACAAAGGTGTTAAAGTTGAAACAGCCTCGTTTAATTTAGTTTTTGGAAAACCGAAACTACATTCATGCAGGCTACCAGAGGCTCTCAGTGATGCCATATGAGATTAACTCACGGAGATGTTTTAAGTGCCAACGTTTTGCGCACATACGTTCATCTTGTTCGAAGCAGGGCGTATGCGGTCATTGTAGTGTCGAAGGTCATGAAGAGAAGGAGTGCGTCAATTCTTCAAAGTGCGCCAACTGCGGTGGTGAACACCCAGCGCGATCTTTCAACTGTCCTTCCTTTAAAGAGGAGAAAGCCATCCTAAACATCATAGCTAAAGAGAGAATTGCTTTTCCAGAGGCAAGTAAAATGTATAAATCTACTCAACCAAAGGTTAATGAAAATGCAACCGTTGGAGGGCTTGGTGTACGAAGCAGGTCGTTAACCGATTCAGGTATCTCCGATAAAAAGCCACCGGGCAATAACCCTAAGGTGACAAATAAAGATTTAGAGAATGTGCTACAGTAACCAAAAAAACAAATATTTTAAAAGGAGGGCATGATAAAACTACCCATCCTAAATCAAAAACTTCCTCCGACTCCATTCCTGAACAGGTGGATATGGAATCTGAGAAATCTATGCCTGGGACGTCGATCAACATCCCAAGTAAAAATATGAAGAGCACCAATGGGTGTCTGATCAATCCATTGCTAAGTTGATGAATGCCTGCAATTAGCAAGTCAGTGATACAATGGGACATCAGTGTTAAGAGTCACATAAAAAAACTTTAAAGTACTCGTACGAGACGTGTATCCAATGTTTGTATGTCTTCAGAAGACACATCTCCATGAAACGCACAATTTCCATGTAAATGAGTATTTAGTTTTTAGATCGGACTTCGTTACAAAAGATCGAGTTAGATGTGACGTAGCAATCCTAGCTTGTGACTGTATCCATGCTGTTTCTCTAAACTTAATAACCCCTTTACAAGCAGTAGCCGTTCATACAGCTATCTCGCATAAAATCACTGTGTGTTGCGTCTACTTGCCACCACAAGAAAATCTGCAACACAGTGATTTAGTGAACTTAATAAGCCAGTTACCGACTCCGTTCTTATTGGTAGGAGATTTTAATGTCCACCATTTGTCTTGGGGATTTTCGAATAGCAACTCTAGAGGTCAACTAGTGAGAGAGTGTAAGAACGGAACTGGACTTATGTCTGCTAAATGACTGTTCGCCTACTCATTTAGCAGCATCCACTGGTGGATGTATAGCTGATGACCTATCATTCTGCAGCCTCATTCTGGCTACTAGATGCATATGGTCAGTGCTTAATGACATCTATGGAAGCGACCATTTGCCCATTAGTATGAATTTATGTGACTCCTTTCCCTGTTTTGTTCGACATCCCCGTTGTATTTTGGGAAAAGTCAACTGGGACGCCATTTCGAAATATTTTGTATCACTGACACGGATTACCTGACACCCATTGATGCAATGAAATTGTTTACACTGATGGGTCTAAACTGGACAATAGCGTTGGGTGTGAGTTTTATGCCTCGGGATGTACCTACTTGTACGGACTACCCTCAGCGCCCAGTGTTTTCACGGCAGAGCTATTTCCCATTTTCAAAGCGTTAACTGTCATTCAATCTCGATCTTCCCACTATCTTTTGTGTTCTAATTTCAAAAGTGCTCTTCAAGCTCTTCATAATGTTTTCTATGTTAACCCTTTAGTTGGGGACATTTTATGTGCTGTACACAGGGATCAATTGGGGAGTGTGGGGGTAAAATTCTATTGGGTTCCTGGACACTATCTGTTGACTAAATGCAGAAACTTGCCTCTTGTGTTTCTACTGTAACATAAATTAATATTTGGTGTAAATTTAGCGTTTTGCATAAACATGTGTTTTGTTAGTTAAAGTAAAACCGTTTTAATAAAAAGGTTGTTTTAAGAAAAAGTTCATTAGAAAACTTTTAGTGGGGATTTATATTAATAATACTGGTAACCCATCAAAACTCTTTTATTTGTAAGTGCAAGGGACTCCCTTGAAGGGAGGATTCTGTTGACCAAGAGTAACAAATTTTGAGTCTCAGCTTGTTGGGATCAATCTTTAAAGAAGACAGCCGTGGGTTTAAATCTTGGAGTTGAATTACATATAAAATGTTTAATAAGGTAATATTAAAAATTAAATAATATTAATTTTAAAGATATTTAGTACAATTTAATATGTGGTTTGTGTTGAAGTTTTAAAATTTAACTATGTTGAAAGTGTAAAGGCGAGTACTGTTTTGATTTATTAATATGCCATAGTTCAAGTATTTGCTAAGGTAGGCTTAAAAATTATAATTTTTTTTGGAATTTGATAAAATCATTAAGTGTATAATTAGGTACCAGTATGCATCAAACCAAACGTTTTGAAGTGAAATAATTTGAAAAAGATGTAAACCTTTTTTTATTAATTTAAATTGTTATTGTTCATGGATTTTAAAGTGTAATGATTTTAACTTTTATTTAAATTAATTATCTTTTTTATGAAACTTTAAACGTGAGGTTAAAAATTTCCTAAATGGAACCTATCGTTCTACGGAACAATTAGGATAGACAGCCAGCCAGAACGATTGTTTCTAAATCAAATCGTTAGATATAATTGGTAAGATAAACAATTGACCAGGTAAGTCTTTTTATAGTAAAATAACAATTTGTATTTGAATAAAAGTTTTTTTTAATATTAGCTAAACATGTTACAAAAAACCAGGTTGTACAAAATAATTAGAAATTAGAAGTTTAAAATTATTAGTAACGTAATGCAATCTATTCACAAAAGAAACCTTTAAATTTACAAAGCTTAGTGTTAAAAATATAACAATTTTATTCAGTTATCAACAGTTATTGTAAAGTTATATAAATATATATATATATATATATATATATATATATATATATATATATATATGAAGTTATACAAAATTACTTACAATAGTAATATATAACTTCATAAAGTCAGTGCAACGGAAAAACAATGGATAACGTTAAATATCAAGAATATATATATATATATATATATATATATATATATATATATATATATAAATATCGCAATATGTTTTCTTGTGTATTAATAAAGAACGAAAGTCAAAATACAAATACAAGAATTATATTTGAATTTACAATTGTATTAGTATTTTGACTTTCGTTCTTTATATATATATATATATATATATATATATATATATATATATATATATATATATATATATATTTATATATATGTTTGCATGTGCTGCTACCTACAGACAATATTTATAATATTCTGACGATTCCCTAAGTAACAGTTCCGGCACATTAGAAACCAGTTATTGTTCATAATTTGTTTATGCTTAAGTTTTTAGACCAGTTATTATTAAAGGATAGATGTTACGATGGATGAAAAATTAATTCGTTTTAATAATAGAGCACAGTATATACAAAATATAAATAGTTTTATTTCAACAGCAAAAGATGAAGTCAATTCATATCTCAACATTTTGGGATGGACTGAAGAGACTACTATAAAGGTAGGTTATGTTTAAATTTTTCACAACTAGCTACCATTGGAGTTGAGTTGTATTTATTTAAAGTAAACTATTTTTTACTAGGAAGAAATTTTCCCAGACTGCCCTCTAGATTTTTAGCAAACTGAGGAAGTTAGGTCCCAAAGGCAATTATGTAATTTTACCTAACAATTGATTTTTTTATGTGTAGGGAAAACTGAAGGGGAAATACATATAGTGTTTGTAAAAATTAGGAGATGTAAGTAATATTGTTACCCCAAAAGTGGAAATTTAAAAAAAAAATACATGAAATGAAGCCAAGGTTTCATTTTTATTGTTTAAAATATAAACATTTGCAATCTAACATTACTACTTGGATATAACACAAGAAATAGAACATTATAATGTACATATTCATCACTCATCTTTTCAATACTTTTAAACATAGTTGGTTTATGTACACGATGAAAGGTAATGCTTTTTCTCACAGAACAACAGTTGCTTATACTAGGAAAATTATATGTGTTAGTAGTTGTTAGTTACTCCATTACTTTAACATTTTTTTTATGCTTTTACATAAGTTACTCAAAAATACATCTTAAGGAGATTTAAAATTCACAGTTCATAAATAGTTATAAAAACTGACTGATCATATCAATCGCCAAAATATAAGTAACACAGTCATGATTATTTTTTAAACACATTCTTCTTATCAAATATTTGGTAATTATTAAGACCAGCGACTACCGCTCCGATTGGTGAAATTTTTTTCTTGATCAATTTGACCTTGCTGAACACGAATCTGAAGTTTTTTTTTAAATGTAAACACATATTTATATAAATAAATAACCTGAACTGACCTGACTGATGCTTACTAACGCTCCATTCAGCGAATTTTTTTTTCCTGATACATTTGAACTTGCTGAACATGAATCTGAAGTTATTTTCAACGGCAAACACATTTTAACCTAAGAAAACCAGGTCATGTCAGGTTAGGATACTATTATTATTATTTAAATGTGTTTGCATTAAAAAAAACTTCAGATACGTGTTCAGCTAGGTAAAATAGATCAGGTAAAAAAAATTTTGCCGATCGGAGCGGTAGTCGCTGATCCTAATAATTACCAGTATTCTTTAGCAAAGTACCATACTATATTACTACACAGCTATACACAGTTCATAAATAGTTATAAAAACTGACTGATAATATCAATCGCCAAAATATAAATAACACAGTCATGATTATTTTTTAAACACATTTGTTTTATCTAGTATTTGGTAATTACTAAGACCAGCGACTACCGCTCCGATTGGCGAAATTTTTTTTCTTGATCAATTTGACCTTGCTGAACACGAATCTGAAGTTTTTTTTTAATGCAAACACATATTTATATAAAAAAAATAACGACCTGACCTGACTTTGGTGCTTACTAACGCTCCAATCGGCGAATTTTTTTTCCTGATACATTTGAACTTGCTGAACATGAATCTGAAGTTATTTTTAAGGGCAAACACATTTTAACCTATGAAAACCAGGTCAGGTCAGGTTAGGATATTATTATTATTATTATTTAAATGTGTTTGCATTAAAAAAAAAACTTTCAGAAAAGTGTTCAGCAAGGTCAAATTGATCAGGAAAAAAAATTTGCCGATCGGAGCGGTAGTCGCTGATCTTAATAATTACCAGTATTCTTTAGCAAAGCACCATACTATATTACTACACAGCTATAATAACATATGCCTACAAAGCAAATGGTCAAAATAGATTTGGTTATTTTATAAACAAAAAATTAAGTGAGCTCAAATATAGTAGACAGTTGTTGAAATCCAGCAGTTGTCAATTTGCTTTGTATATTAACTGACATTATGTAGCGATAGTAGCGTTACATTTTTAAAAACTGGAATTTGTTTAAACTCTTGAAATCCTTGAAAAACCCTTAAATTTTTTCAATTTTAATTCTGTTTATTTAAATTTCTGCTGCAGAAAAAAATAAGTGCCATAAGTATTAACAATATAAATTCATATAATTTGCAGCAGAAATTCAACAAATTAGGACAAAAATCTACAACAATATCATATATATCCCTATTATATTTTAACAGTGTTAGTCATGTCACGTGATTTGTTCACGAATATATTTAACGTTCACTTAAGTCACACTGACTATTAGATAGTTTGTTGTGAAGCTTATTGATGGTGTCACATAAGCATTTACCCCTGGTTTATCGTTAGTGCGAGAGAGATAGCATTACCTGCGGTTGATGTTTATCTCTATCACACTAATAACAAATCTGGTAGAAACACTTATGCTATATCTACAATAAGCTTGGTAAAAAACATTCCCTTACCGTTGTACTTCTGCACCAAACGGTTACCTTTTTAATAAATTTTTTTCATCCTATGCAGCGCCACTTAGCGATCAAGACATGCCGAAAGTCCCATATAAAAAAGTTGCATCATATGTTTATGACTTGCAGCTGTGTTGCATTATTTCTTTAGTGACAATTGCTAACTAAATTACAAGTTAATCATGTTGATAAATGTTTTATCCTCAGATATTTACATTAACAGTAGTGTATTATTTTATTTGAAAATTTATAATCAATAGCAGTGTAAATTCAGTCGTAAATGAGTGTAGGTTGGAATCTTGAATTTTAACGTTTTTACATTGTTTTATTAACCTATTCCAATGCAGTATAAAGTTAAAACCAGAAAAATATAATTTTGAATACAAACAGATAATTTCTTAGAAATAATTGTCTTTCTAGAATGAACTATATACTTTATACATTTGAAACAAGAAATTACTTTATAGTTTCAAATACAAGGTTTGTTAAAAAAATATGCGGACTGTTTGAATTTAGCGGCTGAAGTTAGTTTCAGGAGAATCGGCATGGTGTCGCTAGGTTTGTATAAATCAGCTGATTAAAACATGGTATTTGTCGCAGATATCTTCATTTGTTGATGAGTTATACACGCAGTTTTATAAAGAGTGTTTTTTTCGTGTTGTATCGTAAAGAAACATTTGCCATGCTTAACACGGCCTACGGCGATGTTGCCATGAAGCGTACTGCATGTTTCAAGTGGCATGAACGTTTCAAGGGTGGGCGACAGTTGATTGATGACGATGAGCATCCTGGACGTCCTTCAACGTCAACTGACGACCCACACGTTGACAAAATAAACACCCTGGTGTGTGAAAATCGACGTCTCACCATTAGGGAGCTTTCCGAAGAGTGTGGAATATCAGTTGGATCTTGTTACGAGATTTTGACCGAAAAATTGAAGATGCACCCTGTCGCTGCGAAATTTGTGCAACGCCTGATGACCGACGACCAAAAAGCCAATCGCGTCCGGGTTTGTCGGGAACTGCTTGATCGTTCAAATGAAGATGAGAACTTTTTGTCAAGAATTATAACCAGTGATGAATCATGGGTGTATGGTTACGACATTGAAACGAAGGTCCAATCATTCTTAATGGGTGAGTCAAACGTCCCCAAGACCCAAAAAAGCTCGCCAAGTTCGGTCGAATGTCAAGGTGATGCTAAGAGTTTTTTTCAGTACCTCCCTGAAGGCTCTACAGTCAACCAGATTACCTACATTAAAGTACTGAAACATCTGAGGGATGCCGTCCAACGCGAAAGGCCAGAACTGTGGAGAAGTGATAACTGGTTTTTCCATCACGACAACGCTCCAGCTCACTCAGAACTCGTGAGTTTTTGGCCAAACACTCGATCACTGATCTTTACCACTCCCCCCCTACTTACCTGACCTTGCTCCTTGTGACTTTTTTATTCCCAAAACTCAAAAAACCAATTCGTTGCTCCTTCAGGCTGTTCATTTTACAATCCGACAAACGAAAAACACACTCTTTACTAAACTGTGTGTAACTCATCAACAAATGAAGATATCTGCGACTGAAATACCGAGTTTTAATCAGCTGATTTATACAAACCTAGCGATACCAAGCAGATTCTCCTGAAACTAACTAGAGCCGCGAAATTCAAACAATCCGCATATTTTTTGAACAGACCTCGTATATTCAGCAAACAGGCATTTAAAACGGTGTATTTATGATATTTGTTAATTCCATATTCACGTGAGCTACTAGTTTTCACTAAACACTTATAAATATTTACAAACTTGCCTATACAGGGTGTCTAGCGACAGGGAAAACCGGGAAAATCTGGAAAAGTCAGGGAATTTTAAGATTCTGGAAAAGTCAGGGAAAATTTTAAAAAATCGGGAAAATATTTATTTTAATTAGAAACAAAACTAGTGGCCATTGCTCTCGAATATTTGGTATTGTAAGCCAGCGGGCTGGTTTAGGGCCAGGGCAGTCAGGAAATAACACTTCTTTATTTAGATGCCCATTATTTATTTGATAAGCCCGTTGCTATGACTTCAGGACTTATGTCAATAAATAATAAATGTGTCGAGTTGGTACAGCTGGGAAGTTTTAGCCTGGACCGAGGCCTTGGGGTGTGCAGTGGTTCTGTTATCATATGGACGAAAGGGGATAACAGATAACTCAGTCTGTTTCTGACCACACAGAACGCTGTGTAAACATTTGTAGCCAGCTATTTGTCTAGACTCGTGATAGTATGTGTTTTATTTGACGGTGACTATTTTTACACTGTTTATTTCAACATGGAAGGTGTCAGTTTTCATTGCCGTAGCGGGCAATCGCGTCATGCAGATGTCGTCATTACCTCCCCTCCTTCCTTAGGATAAATATAAACTAAAAGATCAAGTGACCGAAGCAGAGATTATATGGTGCGTGAATTTAGTAATGCAACACTTCTTTACGCAATGCAGAAAATAGTGTGTGCCTCTTTCCAAGGATGTTCCCTGATAGCACCGGTACACAGAACATGAGATTGCGGAAAGATAAAATTTTTTATAGTGTTGTATTTGGTTTATCAAATTATTTTAAAGACCTGTTACTGACATCATTAAATTCAAATTCTAACTATGTAATTGGCTTTGATGAAAGTTTAAACAAAATATCACAAAGAGCCCAAATGGATTTGAGTGTTAGGTATTGGGATGCAGAGACGGATGAAGTGAAAGCTCGATATTTTGGTTCTGTGTTCCTTACAGACACAAAAGCAAAAGAGTTACTCAATTCGTTCTTAAAAGGTATTCAAAGTCTGGATTTATCCAAGATCCTTCAGATATCAATGGATGGGCCCAATGTAAACTGGGCTTTCTATAAACATCTAAAAGAGGAAAAGTCAGGGAAAACTCAGGGAATTTCTTCAAGCTATTTTACTAGACACCCTGCTATAGTAGTACTTATATTTGTTGAGGGCGGCTGAGCTACAGTCTGAGTTGACAATGGGATACATCTCCCGAAACCGCCGTTCCCAACAAATATAAATAAGTGCTACTATAGGCAAGTTTGTAAATATTTACAAGTGTTTAGTGTATTTATGAATGAAAGCAAAGAAGCCCTGGACGTATTGTTCTATTAATCGCTTTTACCATAACCAGTAACCTAGGAAAACAAACTTTTGTACAAAGTTATTTAAAAATACACAGAATGATGCACTATAATTTAAAAATGCAAAACTATAACTGGTTTTGGAGTGGAAAGTCAGTAAAGTAAAGCCAGGTATTCTCTACTGAGTGGATATGACAAAAAAAATGCCGGGTATTGCCCGGCTTTGGAGTTTGGTACCAAAAGTGTTGCTCTAACAATCAGAGTTGAAATGCATATTGCCAAATTGCCATTTATAGCTGTTAGTGGAGTGCAAAGGATTAAAACCCAGTTGGAATATGTGATCTTAGTCGTCATATATTATGATAACTTCTAGGGTTTCCAATATTTTCTAATGATGGTTGTGTTTATATTTTTAATTTGTATCAAATTTTAACCACTAATTACAATTTACGATATTTAAAATGACTTTCTTCTTCATTAGAATTTACTTTTAGATCACATATGTGACAATAAACCTAGTGGTATTGTGCATAAACATATATTGCCAAACACAGCATCACTGCTAGTAAATATACTATTTTTTAATAATGGAATTCATTTAATTTGACACTTTGTAGATATATTATAAAATATTTAAGTTTTAATGTAGTATGAAATAGTACTTTGTTTTATAGAAAAAAACATTAACTTTATGGAAGATTGTGTTGGACATTTAGATGATTTTTCAATTTTTTAACCACTATTGATGGTTTATAATGGTTTAGAATTTGGCTATTTTATTTAACAACTTTTTACTAAAAGAATAAATTCTATACCTCATTTTTTTGCCCCTTGTGCTGCAACGTAAAAAGAACCACTCTCATGTGATTTATACTTCTTCTTACCGATTTCCTTTGCCTGACTGCTCAGTGGCATGTACCATAGCAGTTTTTTATTTTTACTGAAAACTGATTCTTTTCTGCTGCCCTGAAAGAGCTTCATGACTAACACTGAGTAGGATATCCTCTTTGAAATTGTGTGATCTTTGTAAATCAAAATAAAGAGACATTTCAGTTTTTCATGACACAAAAATTTTGCCACAAATAAGGTTGATCATAACAGCAATTTATTAAATGTCCATAATTCATATGGAAGGTGGCCATGTAAGAAGAATGGTGTTGAGTTGATGTTTGGTTATATAGTAGAACCAGGGTTCATGATTCCATATTAATATATGATAAAATTTCAAAGTAAAGAGGTTTGGAAAATTTAGATACCTATTTAAAAAATAATAAAAAAAACCCCAATTATGATTTTAGTCCTCATGTGAGTTCTGATGTGTTTAGCACAGTCTTTTTAAAACCAGCATTATTTATTGTTAATAAAATATGTTTTTGTAATGAGGTGAAATATTTGTTCCTAACACAATCCAGTGCAATCTATTAATTGAGGATTTGTCATGGAAAATGGTTGACATAAATTAACAATGCTTCAAAGTATTTTACATTTAAAATTATTAATTATTATAGCTGTGTGATAAAAAAAAACTCCAGTTGAACTTGGTCTTATTATCATCAAACAAACTGTACATTTGTATAACTCTATATCTGAGTCTTGTGGTGAGGTAATGTAAATTGCTCAATCCTTGAACAATTGAAAATTTCAGGGTCTATAAAACCATTTCAGTAATTAATTACATTTCAAAAAGAAATATTTATGTCTATTATATGATGACACAGTTCATAAATAGGTACATTTAAACACATTCAATCCAGCAGTGATAATCATATCCTTTGAAAGCATTTAGAGCAACAATAGTACAAGAGTTTTATTCAAGACCAATTAGTCTTTAAGCAAATTTTATTTTCCAGAATTGCTGCTAATAGCATTGAAGAAGTTACGTATGAATTTTGTTCAATTGTTTTCCTCTTTCACCCTTGAAGTACATTTCAAAGAATTTTGCTGGAAACTGACAATCTGATCATAAATGAAACAAAAACATTACCACTCTTAGTCAGAATCTTTTCCTAGGTATAATTACTAGTTATAGCTAGTCACATGTAAGGTAGTGCATGACCTGGAAAGGTGAGCGTAGGTGAGGAGGAAGGGTAAAGAAAGCAAAGGCCATTCCACAGACATTATAATATTATGTAGATTTGACAAGGCCGAAAGGCTACTATAAATATTATTTGATTTGTCATACTAACCAGATCATTTATATAAACTTTTGAACAAATTTACTAATATTAGTTTTCCAAACAATCGCATTCTTAACGATGGCCTTTGATGCAATATGCACTACAAAAACCAAAGTTTTTGAATACGGCTAGCTTTTTGTTTTCTATCGATCGTACGCACGCCAGCTTACGAGTGAACAGCTTTACCCAAATTTACTAGTTTTGTACTTAAATTTGTAAACCTAGGTTTTTTCTATGATTTTATTCTCTAAATGAGAAACTATCTTTGATAAAAATTTTCATTATTTGCAACAATAGGGAACCAACATGATTATTCATAAGAAATAGAATTTGTATAAATGCAGAGCGTAACCACTCAAAGATTCTATTTTGTGATAATGTGATGCTGTACCTTTGTATCCTCATTTCTTGCTAACGCAAGACCTTTATTAAGTTTTTAAAATAGATATTTAAACTTTTCGAAGGAAAGGTAGATTTTGAATTCATTGATTTCATTTCCAAGAAATATACTTATCAGTAATAAAATATGAATCTAAACAATTAAAAATTCTGTAATATACATTTCAGTTTTATATTTCCATTTTCATGTAAAGATATTATGATGCTAAGTCCAATGTTAAAGGTAATTTTCTTGATGCAAAAACCTAGTTATTCCTTAGAAAATTATAATAATAAAATGAAAGTAGCAAAAAATGGCATTACAGTTAAGGTGATTGGCATATCAGAGGATGTTATAACCACGTTCGGCTTTATTTAGTAGTTATATTATATATACTCAATATGACAAACTCCAAAATGAAAGTAGCAAAAAATGACATTACAGTTAACGTGATTGGCATATCAGAGGATGTTATAACCACGTTCGGCTTTATTTAGTAGTTATATTATATATACTCAATATGACAAACTCCAAAATGAAAGTAGCAAAAAATGACATTACAGTTAAGGTGATTGGCATATCAGAGGATGTTATAACCACGTTCGGCTTTATTAAGTAGTTATATTATATATACTCAATATGACAAACTCCAAAATGAAAGTAGCAAAAAATGACATTACAGTTAAGGTGATTGGCATATCAGAGGATGTTATAACCACGTTCGGCTTTATTTAGTAGTTATATTATATATACTCAATATGACAAACTCCAAAATGAAAGTAGCAAAAAATGACATTACAGTTAAGGTGATTGGCATATCAGAGGATGTTATAACCACGTTCGGCTTTATTTAGTAGTTATATTATATATACTCAATATGACAAACTCCAAAATGAAAGTAGCAAAAAATGACATTACAGTTAAGGTGATTGGCATATCAGAGGATGTTATAACCACGTTCGGCTTTATTTAGTAGTTATATTATATATACTCAATATGACAAACTCCAAAATGAAAGTAGCAAAAAATGACATTACAATTAAGGTGATTGGCATATCAGAGGATGTTATAACCACGTTCGGCTTTATTTAGTAGTTATATTATATATACTCAATATGACAAACTCCAAAATGAAAGTAGCAAAAAATGACATTACAATTAAGGTGATTGGCATATCAGAGGATGTTATAACCACGTTCGGCTTTATTTAGTAGTTATATTATATATACTCAATATGACAAACTCCAAAATGAAAGTAGCAAAAAATGACGTTACAGTTAAGGTGATTGGCATATCAGAGGATGTTATAACCACGTTCGGCTTTATTTAGTAGTTATATTATATATACTCAATATGACAAACTCCAAAATGAAAGTAGCAAAAAATGACATTACAGTTAAGGTGATTGGCATATCAGAGGATGTTATAACCACGTTCGGCTTTATTTAGTAGTTATATTATATATACTCAATATGACAAACTCCAAAATGAAAGTAGCAAAAAATGACATTACAGTTAAGGTGATTGGCATATCAGAGGATGTTATAACCACGTTCGGCTTTATTTAGTAGTTATATTATATATACTCAATATGACAAACTCCAAAATGAAAGTAGCAAAAAATGACATTACAGTTAAGGTGATTGGCATATCAGAGGATGTTATAACCACGTTCGGCTTTATTTAGTAGTTATATTATATATACTCAATATGACAAACTCCAAAATGAAAGTAGCAAAAAATGACATTACAGTTAAGGTGATTGGCATATCAGAGGATGTTATAACCACGTTCGGCTTTATTTAGTAGTTATATTATATATACTCAATATGACAAACTCCAAAATGAAAGTAGTAAAAAATGACATTACAGTTAAGGTGATTGGCATATCAGAGGATGTTATAACCACGTTCGGCTTTATTTAGTAGTTATATTATATATACTCAATATGACAAACTCCAAAATGAAAGTAGCAAAAAATGACATTACAGTTAAGGTGATTGGCATATCAGAGGATGTTATAACCACGTTCGGCTTTATTTAGTAGTTATATTATATATACTCAATATGACAAACTCCAAAATGAAAGTAGCAAAAAATGACATTACAGTTAAGGTGATTGGCATATCAGAGGATGTTATAACCACAATCGGCTTTATTTAGTAGTTATATTATATATACTCAATATGACAAACTCATAACATACTGAACAATACCATACAGATCAACCAAAACCTATAAACTAACCAACACACTTTATATATACAATTACAGAATAGCCTACTACACACACAAGACTCTCAACAAACAATTTAAACGGAACAACATAAACAATGACATGTACAACTCCGCTGGTATTTACAAACAAACTTAGGCCAAACAGGGAGGCCATTTTACACACGCTGCCTGAACACATAAATGCACTTATAATGTTTATAAACAGAAACACAAAATAAAACTTTGCCAAACATCTCATATCTACAAACCATAACTAGACAAACATAACATCTCAACTACGAATATTTCACAAACAAAACAGAAATAACCAACAATACAGAACTGAACAATATGAGATATACAGGCATTTCAAACTATACCGTACAAACACACATACTCAATACCCAAATATATTATAACTCATAACATCCAAAATATACCTACATCCCCACCTTAATATCCCACCCCCATCATAAAGTACAAAAACCAAGAGGTCAGTCTCGGTTTAAGTTTTGGGACACATCTCTCGAAACGACTGACCTGAACAATTATAAAAGTAAGTGCTACTATAGGCAAGTATTTACAAGTAAATTATTTACTTGAAAAATATTTAATAGACAATAGATAACATATTTACAAGTGTTTTTAGTTATTTGGTAGTGATTTGGCCAGTTATCGGATGGTTGTGGACATTGTATTTGACAAAAATAAAGGTATTTTCTATGTCTATGCTCAGTTAAAAACTACAACAGACTTATATTTTGCTAACCATATATAGAGAATTTTTTTTGTTAATATAGTACTCTGTTTTTATACAGAAAGAGAACTTCGTGCATTGCCCATTTGAAGATTCACATAGAGTTCCTGAAGAGAACCTCCAAGTACATCTTGAGTCATGCCCTTGTCGACCACCTGGTGAGTTTCTAATATGTATCAAAGCTATGAAAGTTGTACCAAACATATGTCACAAGTATGCTTTGAATATTTAGACCTTGTCTATATAATAGTGTTTAATGCTTCTACGATGTTTTATTTCAGTTGAAAGGATCTGGGTATTTTACAAAAAAATGGCATTTCAACTGAAGAATTTTAATGTAATCAATCATATATCCTTTATGTACAATATCCTTTCATTTCAATATTATTTTAGATTTAAGTAAATAAGTTCTAACACTAGTTTTAATATTGTCTTAATAGAAATTTTAGGCTTCTTTACTTTAATAGACAAATCATTTAAGTTCAATTTTAAATTATCTGAATGGATATTTTAAATTCAGTTAGCTTAGGTATGAAACTTTCTGAAAACACTTGGGAATACGTAAGCCTACATCACATGCTTTACAGAAGTAGCGTGTATCTATCCTAAGGTGGCCATATTTGTAATGACCTCAAAGCGGGACACACATTAGGAGGGTCAGGAGGTCCCCCCCCCCATACCGTGTGAAAGATATTTTCTAAATTGACACATCTAAACATCCTAAACTCATTATTTTATCTATTTTAGCACTTAAATTTACTTAAAGTACTGCATCATGAAAATTCACTGACTGGCTATGAATAAAATTTAACCAAAGTTCTGCAGCTGGGTTCTCAAAAAATCTTTGATAAGTCTAGGACACATTTCGTTGGTCAAAAAGTACTCTTTGAGAGGCACAAAGAGCTGGTGTACCAGCTCCACAGCTGGCATCAAAGCAAGGCATCTTGTTTTGCTGTAGCCTAGGAGTTTGTGATATTATACAGAGGCTTCCTCGCAAAATTCCTTAAACTTCTCTACCCGTACTGTATATAAATAAAAATGAGTGTATACTTTCACAATTATAGCTTCAACAACCACAGGCAGTTCATCTGCAGCTGTTTGGATAGCATTGTGAATTATATGGGCTGCACAACCAATGCCAATAATGTCTTTATTCAAAGAGTCTTTAAGTTTGAAATATACTTTTTGAGTACCCTTTCGAGCAGACCCACCAAAGTTAGTGTTTGTGTTGTCTGAACAAAACCCCACAACTTTATCAGTAATGTTCTTGTTTTGAAGAACCCTGATTAAATAATTTATTATTTCTGACGTTTCTGCATGTAAAGCTTCAAGTTCAAGTAGGTTTACTTGTACACCTGTGGATGGGTGAAAATATCAGACCAATATAGGAAACAATTTTATGTCTTTGTGATTTGATGCATCAACATATACTGAGACAAATCTAGTTTCTTCAAGCTCTGATTTAGTAGAATTGTCTACATATGGCGCGAGAACATTGACAACTATTGCTTCTGTTTTTGTACGAGCACAAGTGAATTTTGTTACAGTCTGTTGATCTGAAGCTATGGTTGTGGCAAACAGTATGGTAAGTCATTGGCTAGGAACTATAATACACACAAAGACGCACAGTTGTTTACTTATTTCCGATAATGACTCCAACTGTACAAACAAACAAAGCCGTGGTGCCTCTCACGCTCTCTCTCTCTCTCTGTTTCCTAGGTCACTCCCGTAACAATACAAAGGTAAAAAGTTGCGAACTCACTCACTGAGATAACCTATGCTACGCGAAGACAGATTAGTTAATTACCAGAATTGCCAATCCAAAACTACAAAATTCCCCGATGCATGTATAATTTACAAGGAAGCAAATACGTTTAAGTGTATGCAAAGTCCTTGTTGCTTTTATATTGTGTAAGAGTCAGTCAAGAACATTTTATTTTGGGATATAATATTAAATAATATTTAAAGCGGGACGTTTATTTGTTTATCTTTATCTTGCCATATTAGCGTCCCCCGAGTAAATCTGGGGACAGCGGGACATTAACCTAAGAAGCGGGACGGATGGTCACCTTAATCTATCCAAACAGCTTTTGCAGTCTTTGCTTTATTAAATTCTGAACAAACCATGCAACGACGTTAAGGTGTTTTTGATTTTTCAGATGATGAACATTTTTTCAGGAAAGTGTCTGTTAGATAGGCAATTTATTAATGAAGTTGATGTCCTTAGCTGTTGGTGCCTCCTTTGTGTGCTAGCATTTCAGTTAACTTTGAGATATAATCAACAAGATGCACCAGAATTGGCCTCGTTTGTTTAGGAATAATGAACGAATTGACTACCACCATTATGTATACATGGAAAATACTTTCTTCTACCATTTCATTTGATCCCTATGAAAGGGATAGTAGCTCATAAGCTGATTGATGTGGTCAAATCCTGTTTTGTTCTGATAGTAGCTAATGACTACATCAGGTTTCTTTTTGTCTATTTCTCCAAATTTTGACTTCAGCTTAACATTAGTTGCTGTACTTTTGTGCTTAGACTAAGCACCCCGACTGTCTTTCCACTTCAGAAAAAAGATGCCCTTTTTGTCTATAACTCAGTTAATTTTTTTTGTAATTTTAGTCCAACTATACCTTTATCTAATCCTCTATTACTTCATAAAGTGCTTAGAGCTAATGTTTTTTAAACCACAATTCGTGGAATAATAAAAGACTGGAGTAAAATCAATCCATTTAAATTGTGTTATTTTTTAAATAGTATTCCCCACAGAGTCTATTGAATAATTCTATTGTAGCATTACTAGTTTGTTAGCCTGTGTAAATTTCTATGTTTAGTACATAGCCTGTTTTTGTGGCACATAGTGTATAAAATTTTACACCATATTTATGGAGTTTGTTTTGAATGTAAAGTTTAAATCCTGGTCTACCTCAAAAAGGACACATTCTCTCATCAACAGTGAGGTTTCATGGCACTTTTACTCCATTCAATAAATTGTTTATAAATACATCTTATTTTATGTAAAGGATCTTCCATATTACAGGGAACAAAGGTTGCATTATCAGGAATGTGTAGCATAGCCAGGATTGACATGAACCTGTCGTGACAGTAGACTGCTAGCAAAGGGACTTTGCAATACTAGATTTGATGACCAATAGTGAGAAAGTCGTGGTAGTTTTACTACACACATATTTAGCACTATTGCAAACAATTTGTAAACTTTCCCCTAATTTCAAAGAGTGTTTATTGATTCAGTAGCATAGTGATTTGTTTCACTTTTTATAAGTCTTAGCAAGCCTTGGTAAAAAAAGTAAGAGAAACAATCCAGGACAGAATGTTCATCAACTGGAATTGAAACACCAGAACTTTCCTCGAAAACTGGTATTTGGGGTTGAAACAAATCGCTCTGAACCTATGGTGTATTTTGAAGGAAATGAGATTTTTATTGAACTTGTGCACTTTACAAATTTATACATACCTTCTGTATTATTATTCATCACTGCTAAAATCAATATCAGAGCCAGAATATTTCAAAATCTTAGAAAATTTGTCAATAGTATAATACCATGAATTCATGTTTATAAAGCAAAAACACGAGTAAACGCATGCACATTCACGAATAAACAGAAATGGCGATGAACAGATCTCACAACACTGCTCCATATTTTACTAGATCGTGAATAAAATATTCGCAATAGTGGTGTTCCAGGTTTTTTCCTACAAACTAAATACATACAGAATGAACTGTAACAAACGAGAGACGTATGCAATACATTTTGATAAAGTTATAACAGCCAGGATTGGTTGTTACTAGGAGGCTTGATGCAGAATGTTTCAACACTCAAGAGCTGGCATTGGCAAAGTAAAGTAAAGTAATAAAATTATAAGGCCGCAAACTGAGGAACGTATTAGGTACGTTGTTCGTTTGTGGGGGAATGTATTACATATGTTGCTTGTATTCAATGTTATAATAACTTCATCAGATGTTATTTTCATTTGGTTGAAATGCAGTACTCCGGCACTATACGATATTTTGGGAAATTGTTCAAAACCATCAAATTGGACGATATCCACAAGAATTTTTTAAAAATTGAAGTAGGAAAGTTACTTTTTTTCAATTTAAAGTAGGGTACTAAATTCAGCGCGGATGTAGAAGTTGTGAATAGGCGCGGAGTGATACTTACGTCACAGTGCTGCGCATAAGGTTGTACGCATTGTCCGCGGTACGTCACACAACCTTACGTGTGTAGATATTTGAGAAACAACTTCTACAGTTAGGATAGATTGGTTTTAAATTTATAAAATACTGTATACCTATATTAAAATATACCGAAAAAGTGTAAAGTCAGGTTAGGTTTGGTTTTAATTTTATACATTGAAATTCAGTTGTAAAATCACGAAGCATTTGCATAACTCTGCGCCTATTCACAACTTCGCGTAATTTGTATACATATATTTAAATATACTTATAAAGTCTCCAGTTAGGATAGATTTGGTTTTAAATTTATACAATACTGTATACCTATATTAAAATATACCTAAAAAGTGTCAAGTCAGGTTAGATTTGGTTTTAATTTTATACATTGAAATACAGTTGTATCACGAAGCATTTGTATCACTCCGCGCCTATTCACAACTTCTACATCCGCGCTGAATTTTTTTCGCTACTTTAAATTAAAAAAAAAGTAACTTTCCGAGGTCAATTTAAAAAAAATTCTTGTAGATATCGTCCTATTTAATGATGTTAAACCATTTCCCAAAATATCGTATAGCGCCGGGCTTCTGCATTTTTACCTTTCATTTTTATATGTTAAAGCATGTTGTTAAAGCATGTTAATATGAGACCTAAACCAAACTGGTATCATCATTTATGTTAAAGTAGTTTAAGCTTTTGTAATTTTGTAGGTAAATTATTAATCAATAATATTTATTATTCATATTAATTAACAAATAGGCTTTTGGTCATTCTGCTTTAAAAATAACTGGTTTTTCTCATATTATGCGATAAAAAAATGGGTATTTTCTTTAATTGGACAAAAACATTGGTTTATGATATTTGTAAGAGAGAAGTATAACTTAATGAAAGCTACAATTCCGAATCTAGTAATGAAATATACTAGTAATTCTTACCTGACCAATAGTATTTCGCAAATAGGTCTTGAGCTTTTTGAAAGTTGAAAAGGATCTTTCTGGAGTGCAGGTGGTCATAGGTAATGTGGCTAGTGTTACCAGTAGCTTGTAAATATTTGGATACATTTTGCTGTTACTACTATTCAGACATTTAGTAACAGATTTCAAAGCTTGTGAGAGTCCTCTATTCTCCATTTCATGCCTCCGCATTGAATTCAATAAAAACATCATCTGACGATAACTGAACGCCATCTCCGTAAAGCTTAATTTATTTGCTCTGCTGTTCTTCATATTTGTTATCCAGGAAACCAAATAAGCAATGAAACCCTTTAAAAATAAAGGCTTGTTTTTAAAACCTTTCATTCACTTGAGAAATAAAGAAATCCAAACTGGGTTTAACAGATTTATTCTGAAATGAGTTTCAAGATTTGCTAAATCATTACAAGTTCCTAGCATTACTCTGTTATCAGGGTGTCTAGTGACAGGGAAAACCTGGAAAAGTCAGGGAATTTTAAGATTCTGGAAAATTCAGGGAAAAGTCAGGGAAAATTTTAAAAAATCGGGAAAATATTTATTTTGATTAGAAACAAAACTAGTGGCCATTGCTCTCGAATATTTGGTATTGTAAGCCAGCGGTTTAGGGGCAGGGCAGTCAGGAAATAACACTTCTTTATTTAGATGCCCATTATTTATTTGATAAGCCCGTTGCTATGACCTCAGGACTTATGTCAATAAATATTAAACGTGTCGAGTTGGTACAGCTGGGAAGTTTTAGCCTGGACCGTGGCCTTGGGGTGCGCAGTGGTTCTGTTATCATATGGACAGGTGGGGATAACAGATAACTCAGTCTGTTTCTGACCACACAGAACGCTGTGTAAACATTCGTAGCCAGCTATTTGTCTAGACTCGTGATAGTATGTGTTTTATTTGACGGTGATTATTTTTACACTGTTTATTTCAACATGGAAGGTTCCGGTTTTCATTGCCGTAGCGGGCAATCACATCATGCAGATGTCGTCATTACCTCCCCTCCTTCCTCAGGATAAATATAAACTGAAAGATGAAGTGACAGAAGCAGAAATTATATGGTGCGTAAATTTAGTAATGCAACACTTCTTTACGCAATGCAGAAGGTAGTGTGTGCCTCTTTCCAAGGATGTTCCCTGATAGCACCATTGCACAGAACATAAGATTGCGGAAAGATAAAATTTCCTATAGTGTTGTATTCGGTTTATCAAATTATTTTAAATTCAAATTCTGACTATGTAATTGGCTTTGATGAAAGTTTAAACAAAATATCACAAAGAGCCCAAATGGATTTGAGTGTTAGGTATTGGGATGCAGAGACGGATGAAGTGAAAGCTCGATATTTTGGTTCTGTGTTCCTTACAGACACAAAAGCAAAAGAGTTACTTAATTAGTTCTTAAAAGGTGTTCAAAGTCTGCATTTATGCAAGATCCTTCAGATATCAATGGATGGGCCCAATGTAAACTGGGCTTTCTATAGACAGAAAATGACCGAGAAAGATAGAAGTGCAGCTGAGAAGAGGAAAAATAATATTCAGCTGAAGGAATTGGAAGCTAAAAAAGCAAAAGTGATGTCAGTTGCTACAAAAGAAATAGAACTTATATCTGAAGAGATTGAAAAACTAAAGCAAAAAAGCTAAGACAAGACAGTTGTATAAATTTGTTTATATTCTAAGTGTTATAAATATAGTGTAAATACAATTTAGAAAAGTCAGGGAAAACTCAGGGAATTTCTTCAAGCTATTTTACTAGACACCCTGGTTATGCTTGTTTTTCACAAACTTTGCGAGTTTTCAGATCAATGCCAGTATCATTTGCCACACATGTAATGCTTTTAAGTATGACATTAAATTCTTGTTGAGAGTTCTCCTTTAGGGTTTGTAACTTTGAAATGGATACATTCGAAGTATAAAACGCCTGTTTTAAATCAAGTTCTTCTTGATTAAGAGTTTTACAAAGTGTTAAACAATGGGGGAAAATAATAGTATCAAGATGTACGGACCATTAAAATGGCCCATTTATTATTTGATTTTGAAATTACCCAAAGAGGTTCAATTACAAAGTCTGGTATGTGCAAAAAATCTCATACATCGTAGTATTTAGAAATCCATTTTTTATTGTCTACATATACAATTTCAAGAGCACAGTGGTACAACATATTAGAGTAAAAATATTGGAAACAACCCCAGTACTACAAAAATAATAAATAATAACTGATAATACAAGTTACCTAAGATTAAACCCTTATGTACATTTCAACGACCATGTCATCATCATTATTATCAGAGGGTTTTATTACAAAACTACAATCTAGCAAACAATAATTTCTGCCGTCGCTATTTATAGGCTTAAGGTAAGCTCGGTCCCCTCTCTGCCCTCTATGATCATTCTGAATGTCTTTATGCACACCATTGTATATCCCTGTCATGGCAACGGCTGTATGATAGCCTTGGCCCCTTTAAAATTTTAAATTTATTCCATACTTATTATATAAACCTTCTTTACAGACTTAGTTATTGCCATCCCAGTGAATGACATAACTGCTTCAAATTGTAAAAAAAATCCTCAATTATAACGTGCTGACCATCACTATTTATTTCCAAGTATCTTACACACATTGCCACTTGTCCAGCACTAGACACATCGCTAGTTTCATCCGCTAATACAGAAACATTTGGAAGCGTTAACTTTACTTACAAGTTTATTTAAGTTTATATTATTGCAAGAATTTATTATTTCATTTTGTATTTTTGGGGATAAAAACTTGATTTACTTATAAAGATAATTTTTAATATAAAGATATTTATAAATACTTGTAAAGATGTTCCCAAATATTCGTCTCCCAGGCAATGTTACTGCAAGATTGTTCTAAAATTTTTGTTATTTGATCCACTACAATCTTTAGAAAGATCTACACTACTAGAGTCTTGGTGTCACAGAGGTCTAGTTCCTCGTGACCATAAAGAATCATGGCATCAACTATGGGCTTAGATGTTTTTTTTTATTTTTCAAAACAGCATCAGGACATGCTCAGTCAAGTTGATTAATGACTTCTCCTGATATCTTATTTATATTTTTTTCCAGGTTTGTAAAATGTAATTTCAGTGGTACTCGTTTTTCTCATGGTTTCAAAAAATCTCTATGGCTTTATTCTCAATTATCAAAACTGTATTTTGTGAGGGAACTTGATTCTTGGAAAGTTACACATTTGCCAGAATTTGCAAATGAGCAACAATATTTTCAGAATCGACCTTTTTTTTATGAACAGGCAAACCATGAAAATGTATTTAACGAAAAGTATCGAAATTGCAACTTTTGTTCTTTGAACTTTTTCAATATAGAAAATGTATAACAAACTGGTGGCTGCCAAACATTTTGCAAAATATCAATTTTGTCAGTAGCCACACTTGGGGTGAAACCTAGTTTTACCTGCAGTTTTTTTTTAGAGTCCCGAGAATGGTTAAACCATTTTTAAAAATATGTTCTGCCAATGGAATGCTGGTATAAAATTTGTCGGTTTTAACATTCCGATTTGAGCGTTTTATAAGTTCAACAATCCTATCTACAATATCAAATGGAAAATTTAACTTGAAAAATGGCCCAACCTTTTGTTTCCCCCAATATATTTCAAAATTGTAGGTGTAATAGGTGCGACTCACATAAATTTAGTATACATTTATTTGTTTTAAAACAAAATTATTAAAAAAGATTGTGAAATATATTACGAGGGTAAGTCAAATATTATCCGCAATATAGGTATATTTTTTGTTTACGTTGGCAGTACTGTCCTTTTGCGTTGATGACGCATGCTTTGTTTATTCGTTGTTATGTCTATGCACGTTACAAGCTGCTAGGTTAGTTTCGTTATCGCTGCCGTGCTGTTAATAATGGCCGCTCCACTTTCTATTTGCACCAAAGAAGAGCAACGTTCAGTGATCCGTTTTTTGTGGTCGGAAGGTGTATCAGGGGCCGAAATTCATCGAAGACTTTTGGTACAGTACGGGAACAATTGTTTGCCACAACGGAGTGTCTATGAATGGATTGAAAAATTCAAAAATGGTCGCACAAGGGTTACGCAAAATGAAGGAGCTGGACGACCAGTTACCGCCATAAACGAGGAAAACATTGAGCGTTCGCGTGAAATGATTCTCTCAGACAGACGGATAACTGTTGACGACGTGGCAAATCGTCTGCAAATTAGTCACGGTTCTGCCTACGAAATCATTTACAGCAGACTTGGGTTTCATAAAGTTTGTGCAAGATGGGTTCCAAAACAACTGACACAGTTACATAAACAAACGCGCTTGGACGTGTGCAAAAACATTTGGATCGCTATGTTAACGAACGGGACATCTTCTTAGACAGGATCGTTACTGGTGACGAAACATGGATCCATCATTACGAGCCGGAGAGTAAACGGCAGAGTATGGAATGGAAACATCCAAATTCGCCGTGCAAGAAAAAATTCAAACCCCAACCGTCCGCAGGAAAACTTATGCTTACGGTTTTTTGGGACTCACAAGGTCCATTACTGGAACATTATCAGGAAAGGGGCACAACAATAAACAGTGTACGTTACAGTGAGATACTTACTGCTAAGCTGAAGCCTGCAATTCGTAGCAAACGCCGAGGACTGCTGTCAAAAGGCGTTGTGTTGTTGCACGACAATGCCCGTCCGCATACAGCTGCCCACACTGCAGAAACGCTTCAGAAACTCAATTTTGAAGTATTGGATCATCCTCCATATAGTCCCGATCTCGCTCCATCTGATTTTTACTTGTTTGGTCCACTCAAAGAGGCAATTAGGGGCCGTCGATTTACGACAGACGAAGCATTGAAAGAAGCGGTGCATTCCTGGCTTGCATCTCAACCCAAAACCTTCTTCCACGAGGGCATCAGGAAACTTGAACAACGTTGGACCAAGTGCGTTGAAAAGCAAGGGGACTATGTCGAAAAATGATGTACTTGTAAGTTTCCTATTTGATTTCAATAAAATTTTATAACTATATTACGGATAATTATTGACTTACCCTCGTAATAATATACTTACATGACTGGCCGCGTGGAGTGTTCTGTGTTACAATGAGGATGTGTCCATGGTCAGAGCCAGTTGGGAACTTAATTGAGATAAAACTAACCAAAATAGATGATTCATTCTATTATCAATATAGTCAATAACAAATACTAGGATTTCAATATTGTAAGATTGTAAGAACTGATAACGAATAGGTGAAAAGGCAGCACACAGCGCCGCCAAGCAACCGGCGGAGGGTTAAACTAGCCTACACATCAAGCATTCCTATGATATCAAAAGAAAGGAACTAATTATAAAAAATTAAATTTTATTATTTTTTACTTAAACATTTGTTTGTATGTTATGGCTGCTTATTTTTTACTGAGGGCAACCATTTTGGGAGATGTATCCCATTACTCAGAACGTAACTGAACATTTAAAACATCGTCAAAGTTACACAAACAGAAAAATGACAGCAACAAAGTTATTTACTAATTGTTATCTTATAATAAAACTTTACTATATAAAATAAAACTTTGTGAACGAGAAGAAGTATTAAATCGATCATTTACGATCTGAGTAGATAATTAGTATACATCTCCTGAAACGAACATAAACTAAGTGTTACTATAGGCAAGTGTAGATATCAATATATGTTCAAATGTTTTAGTATAAAAGTTGTAGCTCATGTTGAAAATGGGAGTTAAATAATATGTATAATTGTTATTGAAAATTAATCTTATATTGTTAAAACATTTCAAAGTGTTGCTTTGATTTTATTTATTTATTTGAGTGATTTTGGATTCAGCATTCAATTTAATATGTATGCATGCAGATATATAAGTATACATGCATGTCACCTATTGTAGGGTAGATGTACTATGCCAAATAGAGTTGCAGGAGTGTACTCAAAACAAAATTGTAGGAATGCAACAATTACCCAAAATCGCATGTAGTTCAGATGCACTGTGTAGTAATACATGAAGAACAGACAAAACATACATTCATGTTTATAGTAGATTATTTGCAATTTAAATTAATTTTAAAATATGTTTACAATTCTTTCAAAATTAATAGATTAATTTTTTAAATGGGTAATAGTTGCGATCCAACTTAAATTGGGCCAACTTGAGTTTTCTTCTTAGTAAGTTATTAAAAAATACATTCTAAAATTTTAAAAACGTTACTTTAAATGTCACAAACAAAACTATAAAAAGTTGTTTAAGCTTACATTAACTATCATCATAGAAACTTGACTTCATTTTACAAACGCACTACAATTTTTCAGGACTGCTATTTTATTTTGTACTACATTACTGTAGGTATATAAAAATATAGGTACAAAGTATCTGGTTATGACAGGTTTGGTTATAAAAAATGTAATTCAGAGTGGCAATATAAATTAAATGAATGAAAACTAAACAGTTGCTAAAGTGAGGGAGTTGGGTATTACAAGATAAAGTACATTGGGTAAGACAAGTTTTGGATTTTATAAATTTTCTTAGCATCTTGTGGTTGTACCAAGAATTTTTTTCAATATAACTATATTGCAAAAAAAAGAAGAACATTTCTGGTTAGGTTGGGTTTAGTTATAAAAAAATTAATAATTATCATAACTTAAGTTAACTGATTGCTCCTTTCGGCTTATTAACTTTTATACAACCTAAGTGCTCTGTTGTTAAACTGTAAAATAGAATAGGTATATTTCAATTTAATATAAATTATTTCTGTTTAATAATAAAACGTTCAGTTTATATAGTTTCTTGTATATTTGTGCAATAAGGTATATGTTTAGTTACTTAGAGCTTAGCTAGTGAGAACTATTCACAAAGGTAAAAGTCAAAATAGTGAACTCAAAATCTCACAAAAAATTAGTTTTTAATAAACATACACACAACAAACTACTGTTTATTTTTTTAATATCCCTGCATTATCTTTCAACTTTTAAACAAACCCTTTACTCATATGAAAGGACAAAATATCAAACGTGATAAAATAAACTGGTAGCAACATGAGAAAGACATAATGATTATTACATATAATTACAGAAGATCCGGGATTACTTGATAATAATGTGATTATTTGTTATAGGGAAGTAGCCAAGCACTTCGTTGCCGAAACTAGTTTGTTGTGTGTTTGTTTATTAAAAACTAATTTTTTGTGAGATTTTGAGTCCACTATTTTGACTTTTACCTTTGTGAAGGTATATGTTTTTAACATTATTTTCACTGTTAGTAGTTTGAGATATTTGTGGTTTCTAAATAATATTTTCTTCTAGCTTAGAATGTATTTATAAATTACATATTAAAAAATTAAAATAGGCTAATTTTTGTCAACTACAGTAGGGTCTTGAAATTCAGCGTCCCGATTTTTTGACTTCTCTTAAATTCGAGCCTATTCCTATTTCAGACTATTTTATCTATTTATCTCAATAGAGATCAACTGTGCTCTGATGATATCTGGCTTTATTTCTACCCACAAACGTTAAGAGCCTAATCCAGCTGATGGATCAGGGTGTTCTTGAATTTATGAAAAAAATTACACACTATATTTTCGAGTACAGTTTTCTGCCACTCCATATTCGAAACTTGAACTTAATTATAAACTTCTCTAAAATTAGGAGTATGATGTAAGTTTTGAAAATGGAGTTACTCCAAAACTCGTCATCAGACGAGAATATTGAATCGTTAGGAATGGCAGAAAACTGTATTCAAACATATAGACATATTTCTAACAGAAATGAAGATGAGTATGTTAATAATTTCAAAAATAGACACCTCACCTTTTACAACCTCTCTTGGAAGAAACTGAAGGGGAAGAGAGCCTAGGCTTTCTAAAAAAAATTTACATTCAAGGGAGTCATGAACGGGATAGCCGGATCATGGAACAAAACAAAAGAAGAAACATCAAGTAGTTCGTGGAATAAAATTCTATGTCATAATGAAACTGTTGACTGTGTTATTGATCCACAAGAAAAAACAGATTTGACGTTTCCTATCAAGAAACTACCAGGTTGTGAACATTCCGATGATATGGGTGTAAGTTAGTGGATGAGTAAGGACAAACAATTTGAGATAACATATGTTACAATTATTTTAGAAGTACACAAAACTACTGAAGGCAATGATGACGAGAACAGAGAGGAAGGTTTAACTGAGACTGTTCAACAAGCGAAAAAATCAAGGGGAAGGAACGACTGCCTTGAAAACTGCACTACGCTATTTATGAACAACAGACAGACACCACGCCAATAGATGTGATTCTGCTAAGATGTTTACGTGACATCGCTGCTTGAAAACAACCTAATAAGCAGACTCCGAAGACACTACAAATGTTTCCAAAATCTGTAGTAGCCGTGATGAACAATGTATTCCAAAGTAACATTAAATTTATCTAAGCACTGTAATCATTAAAGTTCTATAAACATAACTTGAGCTTTCCTAATTATATTATTAGGGTTCATTAAAACCCCTATATGGGTTATGTACAGGAACATATTTCCGTGTAATTCGAGTTTTCGTTAATCCGAGACAGTCTCGGCCCCTTCTACCTCGAAGTATCAAGACTACTGTATTACCCAAACATGAATATAAATAACATTAGTAAAATACTCCCGTAACTAATTTCATATCTCTTTTTTTAATATCCCTGCATTATCTTTCAACTTTTAAACAACCTGTTTACTCTTATGAAAGGACAAAATATCAAACGTGGTAAAATAAACTGGTAGCAACATGAGAAGGACATAGTGAATATTACATATAATTAGAGAAGATCCAGGATTACTTGATAATAGTGTGATTATTTGTTATAGGGAAGATAATGTAGCAATACATTTTCCCCAATGTTGGGAATGAAGGAAGATTGTAACCTATTTATTTGTTGTATGCTCTATCCAAAACCCACTATTAAACCTAGTGTAGCAAAATTAATTTTGTATAAAAAAATATTAAATATGAATATATATTGCTTGCTTAGGGAAAAATACTGAGGGTGAGGCAGTACTTATTGCTTCAAATAAAGGGCAATCAGAACCAAAAGCAGAATCCAGTTCGACAGAAGGTCTTCCTCTGACGGAGTTTTCTTTACCGTAAGTTGATATAAATTTATTATAGTTGTTAATTTGAAGGAGTTTTATAACCGTAATTTTAATTGAATAAAGGGTAACAGAACCACTACTTAACTTATATCAGCAGATGTGTGACATTTTTTCATTGTAATGTTCATTCAGTTAGTAGCGGCTTAGTAAAATTGTATTCAGTTAAAATTACTTTGATATTAAATGCTTTGATTTGTTTAGAAAACCAAGGGATACAAACAAATTATATTCTACAATAATTCTTCGATCAAAAGTCATGGCGTGATTATCAAAGTGGGTAAATCCTAGTAGCTATTATTTCTTTTAGTACTGAAATACATGGTATTGTATTAACTGTAGATGTAGGTTTCAGAATACAAGAAAATTATAGCTGTTGTATGTATACCAAAAAATGTAGCACACAGTGCAAACACATTAATAATAAATAATTAATTAGGACCTGAATAATTTTAATAAATTATGAAAATTTCCCAAAATAAAATGAAGTTGATTCTGGATAGTCAGACCAATTCGGGTCTACCAAGATCTCCTCAATTAAATAACTGCTTCTATGAAATAAAGTTTCGAATATAATGTGTAATATTTTACTAATTGCTGGGTAACCTTGATTTTTGTTTTCACATATGTTGTTAATCAGGAATATGTTCTGATCATACCAATCTATATATTTAATTCCGTAACCAAATCGGTCCCCTGAAATTTCTCCAGCAAGGAACAAGTTAAGATAGCTTAATAGATTCATTTTAAATCTTGAGGACTAAAGACGGAGGGAAAACTATCAAACGTTTCAACAATTACCTGGGCTTTGCCCTACTGGCCTTGATATCCAATGACTTTTTAATGGAAATATCACTAAAGTGGGTTTATTAATAAGTAAGCCCAAATAGTGATTAATCAGCTGAGAAGAATTTGATTGTTTATTTTTTATTTTTAATGCTCTGTTTAATTGAAATGTATATAATACAGGGTGTCTAGCGACAGGGAAAACCGGGAAAACCTGGAAAAGTCAGGGAAAATTTTAAAAAATCGGGAAAATATTTATTTTGATTAGAAACAAAACTAGTGGCCATTGCTTTCGAATATTTGTTATTGTAAGCCAGCGGGCTGGTTTAGGGGCAGGGCAGTCGGGAAATAACACTTCTTTATTTAGATGCCCTTTATTTATTTGATAAGCCCATTGCTTCAGGACTTATGTCAATAAATAATAAATGTGTCGAGTTGGTATAGCTGGGAAGTTTTAGCCTGGACCGTGGCCTTGGGGTGCGCAGTGGTTCTGTTATCATATGGACGGGAGGGGATAACAGATAACTCAGTCTGTTTCTGACTACACAGAACGCTGTGTAAACATTCGTAGCCAGCTATTTGTCTAGACTCGTGATAGTATGTGTTTTATTTGACGGTGATTATTTTACACTGTTTATTTCAACATGGAAGGTTCCAGTTTTCATTGCCGTAGTGGGCAATCGCATCATGCACATGTCGTCATTACCTCCCCTCCTTCCTCAGGATAAATATAAACTAAAAGATGAAGTGACCGAAGCAGAGATTATATTATATGGTGCGTGAATTTAGTAATAATGCAACACTTCTTTAAGCAATGCAGAAGGTACTGTGTGCCTCTTTCCAAGGATGTTCCCTGATAGCACCGGTGCACAGAACGTGAGATTGCGGAAAGATAAAATTTCCTATAGTGTTGTATTCGGTTTATCAAATTATTTTAAAGACCTGTTACTGACATCATTAAATTCAAATTCTAACTATGTAATTGGCTTTGATGAAAGTTTAAACAAAATATCACAAAGAGCCCAAATGGATTTGAGTGTTAGGTATTGGGATGCAGAGACGGATGAAGTGAAAGCTCGATATTTTGGTTCTGTGTTCCTTACAGACACAAAAGCAAAAGAGTTACTCAATTCGTTCTTAAAAGGTGTTCAAAGTCTAGATTTATCCAAGATCCTTCAGATATCAATGGATGGGCCCAATGTAAACTGGGCTTTCTATAGACATCTAAAAGAGGAAAAGTCAGGGAAAACTCAGGGAATTTCTTCAAGCTATTTTACTAGACACCCTGTAATAGAGGAAGGCTGCGAGTTTGTATAAAAGTATTGTAGAAATAATAGTTAAGGGTAATTTACAAGAACTTTGGGTAATTTATTGTTAATGTTTGTTAATTTTCTATTCTGGTTTAGTAAAACTGTTGCAATGAATTGTAATGGAGAAAGACCGCAAGTTCATAGAGAGCTATATAGGTATGGTGGGGGAGAGGAAGGTTAAGGATCATTTACAATCCAGGAGGGGCTGATGAACGTATCCATAATTTTAGGCACACTCAAAATAATGAAAATTGTGTGATTCAGAATAGTGTTGGCTTAAATTCAATAACACCACCTGGAATGCCTCCACACAATTTAAAAATAATGATTGGAGCTATAATTATGTTAATCAGAAATATGAATATGTCTTCTGGACTGGTAAATGCAGTAAGGCTAATTGTGAAAGCTATTTTGGAAAAATCATTATACTTGAAAAAACAGTCTAGCAAGCAAGAAGTTACAAACAAGAGTGACCTATTTACATAAAGGTTGTCGTTTTGAACTATGTAGGAAATGTACATAAGGGTTTAATCCTAAGTAACTTGTTTTATTTGCTATTTTTTTAGTATTGGGGTTCTTCCCAATATTTTCATTATGAGTAGGGAACTTATAGGTTGTAGTGAAATTAAATCTAAATTAGTGGATAGTATAAGACCAGTTTTTGTAATAAATATAGAGTAGAATATGCAGTGCACCAGGACCTATCATATTGTGAGGTCCACCAGTGATAGAATAGAATTATTCAATTCCTAGAGAATAACTGTCCTTTTTTTATAGCTTGAAACAACGGTAGTGTCATTTTTTTATTGTAAATCACAAACCGTGTTGTAGAAAATTCCTCTGAAGGTAGTTGCTTTGCAATTGAAACGTACATTATGATTTAAATCTAAAAGTTTTTTTTAAAGAGGTTTTATTCTCTTATTCCTGCTATCCAGCCTAGGATTATAGACCCAGTTAGGAGGGTTACAAATAGCTTGTAAATATTTGTAAAACTGTCCTCTCACTGAATTTTATGTTCAAATCCTCTGAGCCAAGATCTATAAAATGAATCTATTGAAATCTTTGAAGCCTACTTAAAGAATGAGTTAATAAAAATACAAAGCCTCCTTCCCAAATATTTCAAAAAAGTGTTTAATAATTTAGCAGTCAGCCTTACGACTCCAACTTCAACTGAAAGTGGCATTTCAAACATTCTATGCCTAAAGGCGAACATAGAGATGCACATTTATTTACTTTTAATTTATAATAGAGATTTAAAAAATTGTATTGTACTTATATATTATAATATTCAGGTTTTTTATTATCTTATTTTATTTTTCAGTTACAACACCACTAAACAGGCAGAACCAAAAACCCTTCAGGAAATCCTTAAAGCTGAAAGAGATGCAAAGAGACGCAGAGTTCGCTATCGTTGTTGTAAAGTTCATACCAAGAGTAGAAGTCATAGTGAAGTAAGTTAATATTGCAAGTAATGTCACAGTGATTATACTCATTTATAGACCACATCATCCACTGTATCTTGTAGTGTTTTAATTTTAAAACAGAAATTAATGGAATTTGTCAAACAAAGATTGTTAAGACAATCTGTACCAATAGAAATCGTATTACCTCTAGAAATTTAATAAGAATGTTTTATTTAATTGTATAATATTAATTTTATGGATAATTCATTTAAAACTTTAAAAAAATATATGTTTTAAAATAATTTAATATATTGCTTCAGAAATTATATTACTTCATTTACTATAAACAGTAACTGAAAATATTCTAACAGTAACATTTATACATATTTTTATAATACAATCAGCACCGCCTATTGTGATCATATTTGTCAGAAACATATTTGATAACAATAACCGAACGCTTAATCACGATGTAGTCTACAGCCGTACTGTATTGAACTCACTGTATTATTGCCACAACTGTTTGTTCTGAACGATATGTAAGCCTATCATTACATCAAGTAATTCTAATTCTGTAACACTATAATTAAACTGTACTTACCAAATTTTGATGGTATTCCGGACCATTTTATGTACAGTAGTAGAATTTCTGTAATTTAGTTTTCTACTTGTTAAAATTAGTAGGCATATTTCATGTCAGTTTATTTTATTCCACTGTAGATTTTTTTTAAACACTGAATCTAGCATAATTAAAAAAAATACAGTATATAGAACTATGTAAAACACTTGTTCAAAACATTTTAACACATAAAACTTCATTATAAAACTCTTAAATCTTATTTACACTTCAAATTTACATTTACTTTTTCTCGAAGAATTCCTCTATATGTGACTGTCTGTAGTCTTCTCGTAAAATATTGTTTATAAATTGTTCATATTCATAATGTTTGTTGAAATTTTCTGCTTTTTGTTGAACAAACTGCCTTAGAAATCTTTGGCCATTCGTATTGTAACCAGTCCTCAGCTCCAACAAAATCAGCATTTCTTTTTCCACCACACGTTTTCTTGTAAACAATGTTTTCCCTTTTCTTCCATCGATTGAACCATCCATCTGTGGCTTTAAAATCCTGTTTTCTTATTTTTTTGGCAAGATCCTCAGCTTTTAGACGCATTAGTGGGCTCTCAACTCGAGCATCTTTTTCGCGAACATTTTTAAACCACAATTTCAAAGCTCATTCCACTTGCGGATCCTTCCCAGAACGATGTCTTTTGTTGTCAACATTTGCATTACACTTTGATAATGACAAGAGTTTTTCTTTGTTGTTCAATAATTACATAAGAGAGGTTGAGAAACGCCAAGTTGAAAAGCAGCGTTTCTTTGACTCATTTTTGGTAATTTACTGTACCTATCTAGAATATGAAGTTTTTGTTTAAGACTTAAATCGCGTCGTTTCTTTTGAGATTCGGACATCTTGCTATATGAAACTTCAAGTGACACTAAACTCTACAAAACAAACGAAAAAGGTCTTTAAAAATTAAGTTATGTAAAATCACACTGAAATACTGTAATAAATGTTCATAAAAATTCACTGTTAAAAAATACAGTAGGACTGTACTGTAAATGGTTCAGTAGTAACATCAACAAATGTTAACAAACAACTAAAGTCGACTCAAGCGAGGCTAGGGTGTTTGCGTAAACATAGAGTAAGGGAGACATTCTAAAACTGTGCTAAGAGCTGAAACCGTTATAAAGTATTTCTGTCATTCTAAAAATAAACATTCTATGAATTGAGTGTCATTGTGTGTTGCACGTGCTGTTTACACTACTTTGTAGACATTTTTACTTGGTCTATGCTAGTATACGTTGACGCATATGATTTTGAATGGCAAATTAAATGATAATAATAAGCGAACAGATTATTACAATAAGCGGCCTAATTATAATGTATTAATATACGTCCGTGTTTGTTTTTCAATGAAACGATAACAATAACCGAATGATAACATTAACCGTGATCACAATAAGCGGCGCCGACTGTACTAGAAAGTCTCTGTTTTTGTCTTATCGTTGCTGAGATTTTTGACTATCCGGGGATGTTTGACTGAAAATAATTTTTCATTATGCCATCAACAAATATTAACAACTGTATAACATGATCTGACTGCCATGTCATAGATCACTTTCTGTATCTGTATCCTTTCACATTGCCACTATTATAAATTTCTCAAGTGAATCCGCTCTGTGGACTAGTTATCAAAGTGGTTGAAACTTCTGTGCAGATATAGCATAGTGTTTTTCCAGGATTCCATGTTCCTGCAAAACGTTTCTGTTCAAGATTGATTCCATTTTTCCGCTCATAATTTTAAAAATTATTTTCCAGCAATAAAACATTTGAAATGTAACAATAAATGTTCGGATACCTTACTTATTTGTCCTTAGAAAAATAAATTATGGAACTAACTTACTTTGATACATTAGCAGGTTCACATTTTTACTACAGTAGGTTCTTTGTTTTGCTACAGGAAACTAATGCATAGTTTTTAATTTGTAAAAATAAAAATTATATCTTACTCTTTCACTAGAGTCAGCATTCTGACTTGTAACAATGTTTATTCAGTCCTACAGAAGTAAAAGAGTTTATGAAGTGATGTTAGCTCATTAAGTCCTTTTCATTTTAATAAAATATTTCTATTCCTCAAAGTTTTAATAACACAGTACATAGTATTTACATAGTATTAAAGACTCTGTTATTCAAATTAAATTATTAAAACCACTATAAAACATGTTGGCCAGTGAGAAATAAAATCTATAAAAACAATTAATTAAAATGTGTCAAAAAACTTTCATTAAAATCTTATCCCACTAATATCAGCTAACCTCATAAATACACATGGTGGTCATCAAATTTTTGTAAGCGTAGTTCACGCAAATAGGAGAAGTGAGTGGGGGAATAGTGAGAAGCGAACGGAATGACTCGCGTAGATATGGGAATGCATCCGTTGGCTTCTTCTACTCCAGCTGTCATAGATAACGTATTGTATTTATTACAGTTGACTATTTTATGGTCTGTGGTCGATGAAGATTATGAAAAGGTCAACCCTTCCACCGTGTTGGGTGTCACTCTTTTTACCGTTTTTTCAGTGTTTTTTTTTCTTTTAAACCCCATAGATCTTAAAATTAAACTGCTAAGTTTTATGACTGAAATTAATTTAAATTCCGAATATTCAAGGTTTAAAGCTTTTAACACACTCTTCAATGTTGGGAGCGTCTGATGAGCCGTATGAAAATTAAGAACTATTTTTTGTTGAGCATATTTTTTTAAATCATTGATCTTAACTTTTTTAATTTTTCTTGGACAAGTTTTACCTGATGTTCTAAATGTTCCTGTTTAGCTCTGTCAATAATTTCCTTAATTAATGGACATATATTCCACAAAGATTTACCACCAATCTTGAATTACCAAGTAAGACGTGTTGGGATTTTCAGAAGATATGTTTCTAAATACATTCTTAATAATACTTTTAGTTTGGCTCCTTGTCCGAACTGACTTGTTGCCTTTTGTTGAGACATCTTTAGTATTGAAATATATTATTTTGGTCCCTAATCACTGACATACCTACTAAAATGGTAACGGAACTATTTGCTGTGTTGTGCATTCCACTGAGCCAGCTATCAAATCCCCCTCCACTACCGTACTACCTGCACCATTATCCCTCCTGCCAGCGTATCTGAGCCAAATACATCTACTACGCATTCACTAACAAAACTTTGATGGCCTGTACATGTCGACATTCCAATTATTTAAAATCTTAGTAAAGTAAACCACAACACACAACATGACTAATTTAACTATATACTATAGACTTACATAACTAGATGGACATAGATTAATAGAAAATTAATGCTAGGTCATCTTTCAACCTCACAGAGTGGTGGTTGACTCTATGTATATAAGTATATAGCTGTAAAATGACTTGTCAATGTAGTTTGATAATATTAAAATAAATCATAAGAAATCTGTTATATCTACATTACTAGAAAATAAGAGACTTCAAAAGTTTTTAAGCTTTATAAGTAAAGGCTTATATATACCGAGTAATTTATTAGTGTCTTCCTTAATGTTGAACAAATTTTTTTGCATTTTTATATGAAACATTTCAAAAAAAAATTTGTATGTTCTGATTGCTTTTCGTATCTAAAATCTTAGGATTTTGGAAATTATAAGAGTGATTAAGTTGGTTGTTGTGATCGTAAAAAACAGTGGGGCTATGAAGATCTCCTTTTTTACTCTTTTCATGTTATAGAAGACGAACATGCGATTCACGTTTGGTTTCCCCATCATATGAAGCAACAAAGTCACTACAATAACCTTTTCACAACATTATTCTTACCACTTTTATTAATACCAGATAGATTATTTGAAATAAATTAAACACTAATAACATTGTAACTTCTTAGCTTTTTAGGGTAATCTTAGCTTTTTAGAAATTATCCCAAAGAAAGCTTTCACATAAGGAAGCCTAACATAGGTGTTAACCTCATCACATTTATCTCTGGCATTGTCAGAAGATGGAGATGAATTGAGTTTTGAAAATATCCTTTTATTAATGTGAAATTTAATAAATCGATAAGGGTAATTATTGAGCAATAAATATTCTTTACAAGTTTCAAATTTCTATGATTAATGAAAGGATGTGATAAACCAAGGCGTTTATCAGCAAGAGTATATACCATTCCACGTTTCTGTGAAATCAGATGATATAAGTTGGAATTGAGGAATCAGGCCAAAGAAGTAGGTTTATGACACCAGTCTGCGAGGAGTTTACCGTCTTGTTTAATAATAAGAAGCTCCAAAAAAATTAAGTTATAAACTTTAAAAAATTAAATTAAATTTTCACTTTCAGTCTCATACGTAAATTTTAGGCTTTCATCATAATTATTAAATTCATCAAATAATTCTTCTAATTTACCTCTAGGAACAAAAGTGTATATATCGTCTATATAACCCCTGAAATGAACTGTTTTAAAGCTTAAATTAGCCAAGCACACTTGATTGTGTCATTTATAATAAGTAGTTTAATTTTAAATTATAATTTTATCTTAAAATTTTATAAACAAATAACAAATTTTGTCCATTATACTTCAGGCGTGAATGAGGATAACAATATAGTTATGGAAGCATTGCCAAATTTATAAATAAATAATACTTAACTCACAAAACAACCGGATTTTTATTAAAAAAAAAAAAATTAAAGTTACTAGTCAAAGTTTATTTTATTCAGATACTATAAATGTGAAACCATGAAGTATAAAGTTGATGGAGTTAAAACCTTTGTTACTATATTACAATAATCATTCTTAAACCTAGTTGTTTCTTTCAATATCTAATATAGTTCAGCAGGTCGTTTTGCAAAATAACGAAAGTGCTAATGTTTTTTGTGTGATATAGCTGAATAGAATTTTGTCTGCATCCTTGTCATTTTGTCTTTATTTTTATTAACTAATATAATAAAATTTAAAGTTTGTTAAGTAATATAGCTTATTAACTGAAACCTAATAAGATAGCTCTAATGTATTTTTACTTTAATGTATGTAAAGTTTTAAATTATTGAAATAATTTTTAAACATATTTTTAGATTTTGAGAGGAGTAATTAAGAGCCAGATGGAAGCACTTGAAGATTGGATTAAACAAGAAAAGGGAATTTTTGAAGATTTGGAAAAGTCTTCAAGAACTGAACTTAAATCAGTAGAAACTAAAACAGAGAGTAACAGCATGATATGGCTTGATTGGAACTTTAGAGGAAATCCACACCTTAGATGGAAAGATATAATTGAAAATGATGAACAGAGAAATATCAGAAGGAATGATAGTAGTAAAATAGGTAGATCAGACTACGATAGACATTATAAAAGAAGATATGAATACAATACTAGTTCAAGAAGTAGAAGTTATGACAAGTATGAAAGTTACAGGTATAGGAGATATGATAGGAGAAGAGATCGATCAGACAGTTTTGAAAGAGATGATAGGAGAAGAAAGGGTTATGATAGTTACAGTCATAAAAGACACGAAGGAAACAGTACATCTAGAGATAGAAGTAGAGACAGGAGTAGATATAGAAGTAGATATAGAAGCAGAGATAGAAGCAGAAATAGAAGCAGAAGCAGGGATAGAAGCAGTGGTAGAAGCAGAGACAGAAGCAGAGGTAGAAGCAGTGGTAGGAGCAGAGACAGAAGCAGAGGTAGAAGCAGTGGTAGAAGCAGAAGCAGGGATAGAAGCAGAGGTAGAAGCAGAAACAGAAGCAGAGGTAGAAGCAGTGGTAGAAGCAGAAGCAGGGATAGAAGCAGAGGTAGAAGCAGAAACAGAAGCAGAGGTAGAAGCAGTGATAGAAGCAGAGATAGAAGCAGAAACAGAAGCAGAGGTAGAAGCAGAAGCAGAGATAGAAGTAGAGATGTAAGTACTGAAATAATAAGAAGACATAAGAGGTATCACGATGATAGTACAGAAAGAGATACAAAATATAAGAAAGGTAGGCACAGTTATGGGGACAGATATAGTTCAAAAAGGTCTTCTGAAACACAAAGTTCTAGTTCTTCTGATGGTGAAAATTATAAAAAAAAATCTCATACAGATTCTAAACATGAGGAATCAACGACAACCTCAGATTAAGAAAGCAACTGAAACATTTTTTAGCAGAATTAATTGTTCATTCTTAGTTCTTATTACTGTATATTAATGTTTGTAATTAAAACCTTTTACCACTTTATAGTTTTATTTATTATACCAATTATATATTTTCATTAGTAATTTAATTTAAATAATTTAGATTTATAAAATTTGGACAAACATCAATAAATTTGGAAACCTCTAAGAAATAAATGGTGAATTTAAATGTAAGTACTTACATTGTTTTCATATTTAGGATATGTAAAACTAAAGACTTTTTTGTAGGCTTGTAAAAACTTTCAAAATTCTTATTTGCGTAAGTTAAGGAAATTAGTAGAGTATCTAGAGAAGGACCACGATGGCCATAAGGTATGATGACATAGTCAAATATTCAATTTTGTGAAACTTTTACCTCTTTATTGATTAAAATCTTATTAATTATTATAATTGAAATAATATATTATTGAAAAATGAAATTTAAGAAACAGTATATTGTTTATTTTTATTTTAAAGACTTTGTTAGATTATGGGATTTCCAGATTTTTCTTATGATTTAATTGCTCACAGTATTGCAGATTTTATGAATAGGTAGAATATTTTGCCAGATTTTTATGGTTATATCAGTTTTGTTTTTCAACAGAACACAAAAAGTTTTACATTACAAGTTTATAGCAACTGCTAAAACTTTGAGACAATTTAGCTAAATTGTTAAAATTTTACATGTTTTTGTTTATAAAATTGTATGACCTCATTTAGAGAAAAAGAATACTTGAAACTAGTTTTATCATTTATTTTGAATACCAGAAACTTTGCATTTACTTGGTCTACTTTATGCAAAAGTTAAATCGGATATTTAGAATCTTTTTATATATGAGTATTAACTGGATTTTCAGTTCTTTTTGCTATTAACCTTATTCTTAATTATTCTGAAATATATAAAATTTTGTATTTATTAGAGATGTAGATCAGATCATATATTTTCTTCTTTATAGTAGTCTTTTTATATAACTATAATTTCCATTGGAACCCGATTTTCTTCCGTCTTATTAAGCGGAATAAAAAACATTTCGATTTAAATGCTCTTACAATTTGGAATCATCTCTAAAAAATATTGAAAAAGATTGACTGTAAAATGGGGTTTCTTCTCCTTATAACCTCTGGAGAAAGTCTAATTGTTGATATTTAAGGTACAGATTTTTAATAGTCAGTGGACCAGTGAGAGGCTGTGAAAACTCGATACCGAAGCTGTAACCTTTATTGCTTTCTCACTCTGCAGATTTGGTACCCAAAAATAATTAAATTGAAAATTTTCACAACATAAATTACTCTTGGGTGTAATTAGAAATTAGAAAATATATTTGAAGCATAATGTAAGAAAATATCTTTTTGTTACTCTTAATGTGTGTCATATTTTCTTGACCTAAAATTACATCTGAGTAATTGTTGTGCGTTTTTCTTGAATTTGAGATGTCATTTTTAAGTAGTTCAGTATGTAATTATATTACATTTTATTTGTAACGCTGATAGAACAAGAGTTTATAAAAAAAATGCTGTAACTGACTATGAAATGTTAGCACATGTAAATAATATTATCATCCTTCTGTTTATTATACATTTACAAAAAGATAAAAAACCATTAAAAAAAGCTTTCCTATGAGTAAAATAGATCCATTTTGAATTTTGTGAAACTGTCAGCAGTTTTGAAAACATTATTTAATAAAATGGATATAAAAGCAAGTCAAAGTAAAGACATCTAGTGTGTTAGATGTCCGAATAACTAAATCATTACAGATGGCCCAAGCTAGCTGACAGCGGAAAGTTCAGAAGTAGGTAATAGGTGGGTGGCAGGTAAGGGGTAATGATCTACTGTCTTAATATCCATCTTAATAAATTACAAGTGTTTGTTTGACTCTTAGAGAGTAAATACTTTTGTGTTTGTGTTCTGATAGTGGTACTGATAAGAATAATAAGAAGATAATGGTGCTGTCTGTTTAAACTGGCTCTAATGCAGTTGAGCTGAAAGGTACTAGTTACAACTCATCTATTCATAATATATACTAAATTGAAATTGATTGATTTAAATTCAACTTAATTAGAATAGTTTTTATTACTCAACGTAATTTATTACTGTTGCAGTACAGTTTATGAAAATTGTAGAAATTTGAATATAATACTTATAAAAATTAGATATGTTGTAAATTAATGTGATTGGAGTGAACTTGTTTGAACTAAATTTGGTTTGGGATAAATAATAATTATCAAATGGAAACAAACAACCCGTTTCAGAGAACTAATAAAATAGAAAGATCGCCGATGGGAAATAAAAGTAATACAATATTTGGCAATAATGAAATTAATGAATTACCCTTACAGAGTATATCAAATCAAAGTAGTTCATTCACTGAAATTTCATTAGTGTACTCATCTCAGAGTGTGCTAGAGAAATCAAATTCAGTTACCTGAAGCAATGTCAATGCTCCAAGTAACCTTCCAGTAACATCAATACACAAAGATATGCTACATGTTAATGAAGTATCTAATGAGACATCAATGTATGGCTCAGGAGAACAACAAAGGGATATCAACAATCTAAAAGAGAGCTAGCACAAGTTCTAAATAAAATAAGAGATCTAGAAACAGAAATATCGCAACTGAAAATTAAAATTGCCAATGTATGTAACAGTAAGTCCCACTAAGTCTGTAGAGGAAGATATAGTGAATAGAGCAACAGTCTGATTCACACGTGGCTCTAAAAACAGAAAAGCTGCTAAAATAACAAGGGTAACTAAAAACTGTATACAACTGAACAAAGAAACAAAATCACCTCCAGTAGTGGTAAGCGAAGTCGGATATTACAATAAAATAAAACACTCCTTAAAGTTGAATAGAATAATCTATTGGACCAAGTGCTTCTCCAGTGATTAGGTATAAATAAATGTAGGAACACCAGAGGAGTATAGGAAAGTAGTAGAAATAACCGAAGAGAAGTTGCTATGGCACACGAATGAAGATAAACAAAATCGACCCATAAGAGATGTGGCCAAAAATATGCATTTGCCATGCAATCCAGACAAGATAGTTCAAGATTTTAAAAGTACAAAGTGATTAAGTAAAATGCAAAAAATCAAAGAGAGGCCTGATAGAGCTACCATTGTTCATATTAACATTCCATAATAGTAAGAACAAAAAAGAATTTACAATATAAAATACTTGTGCCTTTTGAAAGGAGAATAGAAGCAATAGGATGGAAAAACTGATTCCACGATGTAAGAATGCCAGAGACATGAACTTACTGAAAGATTTTGTGGAAGGAATCCTATTTGCATTAGGTATGCAAGACATCATCGGGACTGTACAAACTCAAACGAGATACTACCTAAATATGCTAATTGCTCAGTACATACCCCTGCAAACTACAGAGGATGTACCAAAGTAGCCAAAGGGCTGCAAAAAATATGAGAAATTATTTACAAAAGCCTTCAATAGGCTTATTTGAATTAAAAATAAACTACAAACTTGGGAACAAACTACCAAGTGCGAAATAGTGTCTACTGTACACAACACTGTCACTGTTGTGAAATCTGACATAAATTGTTCACCCATACACGAAGTAAATGAGTAGAGCCAGTGACAGTGAAAAATCAACCAATGTCAGCCGCAGTGAAATAACAGTAACTAACTTGTACCACAAGGGACAAACGAATATCAGTGACAAGCTACCATGACAGAAAATATCGACCTTTACTTTATAATCAAAGTAAAGTTGTGAAAAGCTTGTGATCAAGCTAAGAAAACTTCATCAGTGTTTCATTTGTTGATTAGAAACTGTTGAAAATTTAAACTCTTTAGTAAGTGTAAATCATGAAACAGAGTTGAATAGAATTTGTTTCTGTCTTGAATTTGAGGTACTAGGTTTTATAGATATGTAAGTGAATAAACATATTTTACAGTGGACACTTCCATTTTCTTATATAAAGAAGCCCTTTCTACACCAACTTAAAAAGGACACATTCTGAAAAGGCTGCCTGCCCTTACATGTAAGTTATGTAATTACATATATTAAGAAAGCTCCTTACTGTTTTTTACACACACACACACACACACACACATATATATATATATATATATATATATATATATATATATATATATATATATATATATAAAATAAAAGATAATCAGTGATTCGACAATGGTCAAGTGACCGAAAGGTGCATCATCACACAAGGTAAAATTATTGCACTTAGTGGTGGATAAAAGTATTTACAATAGTAATATATCAACTTCATAAAGTCAGTGCAACGGAAAAATAATGGACAACGTAAAATATCAAGATTTTAACACCTACCAAGAAAAAAAAATCAGTGATTCGACAATGGTCAAGTGATCGAAAGGCGCCTCATCACACAAGGTAAAATTTTTGCACTTAGTGGTAGATAAAAGTATTTACAATAGTAATATATCAACTTCATATATATATATATATATATTTAGGTTAGTTTTGGTTGATAAAGATTATTTAGATTTTTTGGACTAGGAGACTGACAGACTTACCTTGGTAAGAGTCCACTCTGTAGTCTTGAAATAGAAACACATAAAAAAGTGCTTTTATGTGTTTCTATTTCAATACTACAGAGTGGACTCTTACCAAGGTAAGTCTGTCAGTCTCCTAGTCCAAAAAATCTATATATATATATATATATATATATATATATATATGCTGATATGTATTCCTTCACGGATGGAAAAATATGATGAATAGTTATTATCTGGAGTACATCCGTTCATTCTGCAGTGCAAAAAATCACAGTTCTGACGTTTCCTATAATCTCATCTAGCATTGACGAGGTGAACCCAACAACAGTTGAAGAACGAGATGTTGACTTCAACTGTTGTTGGGTTCACATCATCAATGCTAGATGAGATTCTAGCGAAACGTCAGAATTGCGATTTTTTCCACTGCAGAACGAACGGATGTATTCCAGATAATAACAATTCATTTATATATATATATATGAAGTTAATATATTACTATTGTAGCGAAAAAATATCAGTGATTCGATAATGGTCAAGTGACTGAAAGGTGCCTCATCACACAAGGTAAAATCATTGCATTTAATGGTGGATAAAATTACTACAATAGTAATATATTAACTTCATAAAGTCAGTGCAACGGAAAAAACAATGGATAACGTAAAATATCAAGAATAACCTCGTGTGTGTATGTATGGGACTTTTTTTATCCAATAGTAAATCAATGGTCTATACATTATACAATCAATGGTAAATTATACTGACAGGCAGGAAAAGCTCTTCTCAGAAATTATTTTTATAAAGTTAACAAAATGAAAATACTGTAAAAAAAGTTTAGTTTCCTTACTTTTGGTGATTTATTATGAAATTACTATAAAAAAATTGTTTCCACATTTTGTATACTTCTGTTTTTAAAGTTATTTGTGTAGAATGTAAATTCTCTATTAGAGGCACTGTTTTTACAGAAGTGCTGTTTTTTGTAATAAATTTCAACCTGAAATTTAGTTTTACTGACATAATTTAATTATTTTTTAAAACTAGGACTCAAAGTTTTAACCTTGAAGCATTAAACAAATGGGTTGTGATAACATGTTTTGAGTTACAAGCTTTAGATAAGTCACAACAAGAGATCATTGTTACTGTCATGATAGTGTCTCCTTTCTGCGACCACTTATCACCCACCCACAGGTTCACATTTACATAACCTATTCTTATATAAAGTATTTATTGCTTAATATTACTGCCGTGTAAACACATTACACAGTATGTACTGTTTTTGTTTGCTTGCTGCTTTGTTTCATCTTGTTCCTTCAGCTTTCTCTCTATTTTTAGATGTAGTTCATCAACAACCACTTCCAAGTGATGATAAAAGTAAGTTTTGTGATGAAATAATTTAGTTTTAAATTATAGCTGGCCATTTAGTGAAATTTTCTCTTTATTTTTAGATGTAGTTCATCAACAACCACTTCCAAGTGATGATAAAAGTAAGTTTTGTGATGAAATAATTTAGTTTTAAATTAAAGCTGGCCATTTAGTGAAATTTTCTCTTTATTTTTAGATGTAGTTCATCAACAACCACTTCCAAGTGATGATAAAAGTAAGTTTTGTGAAAAAATAATTTGATTTTAAATAGGGATGGGCCGATTCTAAAATTTTCGATTCCGATTCTAAAATTTTCCGTTCGATTCTCGATTCTTTCAAGTTATATTAGCTTACATTCTAGTTCTCTAATAATTAATTTAGTTAACATCTTGGTCATATGGCAAAACCTTTTAAAAGTTCTGTTTTGATGTAATAGGCTACACAAAACCTTCAACCTTGATTTATCAATAGGAATTTTTTTTAAAATAAAAACTAATCAGATTAAAGTAATGACTTATTTTAAAGTTAAAAATGTGAACTTTACTTATTTTATGATGTTTGAAAAAATTCCTAAGCCTATTTACATTGTCTCCCAAACAAAACAAAAATTAAAAACAAACGAACAACATAAAAAGTAAAAAATTAATACAAATAGGATAGTTTTTAATATTTAAAAGTCTGGCAGGTAATGTACATTTCTGTTCAAAAACACAAGCATTTGAACACGTTGTGGGTCAAGCTAGTTTCATCGCTAGTCACATATAGCTCCTGAAGTTGAGAAAGGTTTTTCAGAAAACACTGTCGCGAGTGGGCAGACAGGTATTTTATTGCCATTGCATTTAAATGAGGGTATTTGGCACTTTGTACTGCCAAATACTTCCCAACATCACAATCTGGACTGGCTAATGGTTCCCCCAGATAATTGTTTACTTCTTCTACTGTCAATTCCTATGGGGTACCTTCTTCCTCAACATTCTGGATTAGTGGGGCATACCTTCTCCACACCTGGTGGGACCTTTTTTTCTGCAGGTGTCTGGAACAAGTGCAACTGATTCAGGCCTATTTTGTATTTATTACTCAATCCCGCGGTTAATCGAGTTTTTACTGTACTTTTTTGTGTTTTGTTCTGACATCTATAAATCAGTGGCAGTAAGACACGTGGGGGAGAGAGAGAGAGAGAGTATCGAACCCGCTCTAGTGAGAGAGAGAGACGAGCGATGTCAAACGACCAGAAATGGTTACGATCTTGATTGCTGTTGCTTCATAAATAATAATATTTACGTTATATTTTCGTTTACTTTAATAATTTAATTCATTCAAATCAACCAATACATAAATAAGATATAGTTGGTAATTAATTATTTTTCCAATAAATTACTCCACACAGATATCTTGATAGTTAACAAAATAGGAATCGGAATCGACACTTTTATGATGAAGAATCAAGTATCGACGATTCCTCGATACCACCTAGAATCGACGATTCCTGGAATCGAGAATCGGAATCGGCCCATCCCTAATTTTAAATTAAAGCTGGCCATTTAGTGAAAAATTCTCTTTATTTTTAGATGTAGTTCATCAACAACCACTTCCAAGGGATGATAAAAGTAAGTTTTGTGATAAAATAATTTAGTTTTAAATTAAAGCTGGCCATTTAGTGAAATTTCTCTTTATAATGATTTTATTGTAGTTTTTACAAATATAATTTACCTTCTAAGATTCCAAATTAAAGACAATACAGAAATATACAGTATAATAAAGATATAAATCTTTAAATATTAATAACTCTAATGTTTAGGTAATTAATCTTCTAGGTTACTCTTCAATAATATTTTTAGTGAATATTGAAATATTAAATGATAATTTTATTTTACAAGAAACATTCAATAAAACTCAGAACCAACACTGTTACGAAATTACAAGTGTAATTGTGATAGCATGATAAAACATAAACAAAGTTTTAGAGAGTTCCACCTTGTCTTGGTACAAAGTGCAATTACTAGAGATTATCATTGCTGTCCTTTTCTATTTAACCACATTATAGAACCTTACTAAACAGTATATGATCTTACTAGTAAACTCATGTATATAAAAACACTACTTTTAAATGTTTTAAACTTGCCTATAGTAGCACTTACTTTGCTTGTTGAGGACGGCCGTTTCGGGAGATGTGTCCCTTTGTCAACTCGACCGCAACTCCTGACACATCTCCCGAAACAGCTGTCCTCAACAAGCAAAGTAAGTGCTACTATAAGCAAGTTTAAAACATTTTAAAGTGTTTAGTGATTACTAGTAGCTCACGCGAAGATGGAATCAACAAATGTGTATATAAAAACATTATTTAATATTTATCATTTGCATTTTAAAAACCCAAGTTTTAATTTTTTTCCCCAAATTCTATCATATTGTTACAGTTCTTAATCTCCTCAGGCAATTGATTAAAATATTTTAGTACAATATATTCATAGGATTGTCTAAAAAGATATTTGTTCACTTTAGGAGTTTAAAAATGTAACTTAAATTCCTAGCATTGTATGATTGTATACAAAATCATGTATTATCACAATATCACAATAATACACAATCTTGTATTACTACTTCTATTGCAAAAAATTCTTAATACTTTAAAAACAGAAAGGTGATGAATTGGTAGCATTGACAATCAATTAGCAAAACATTGAAATTAATTTTTTTCCAATACTCTTTGAAATAATGCCAACAAATTAATTTTAAATGTAATTTGTCTGTGTTATTCTTAAAACTTCATCCTCCACATTGAATATCATTCTGCATTATATAATGCACTAACGTGTTTTATACGCGTAAATTCTTCATTAAATGGTCATAACAAATGTTCAAAAAAAACTTTTTATAACATTTTAATTAATTAAATAAAAATGTGGTACGTGCCTCCTATATAAATTTGTAAAAAAACTAAGATATAGAAATCAGCCTACTTGCTTAAGACTTTTACAATTGCAATTACTAGCATGCAAACCCTAGTAATATTTCATTTAAGATTAAAAAATGCAACCTTTAGAATAAAAAATGCCATTGCTTTACTAACATTAGCTATAATACTTTTACTCATCTTCTATAAATGTCTACATTTTGTGAAATTGCTCTTCAGAGATTAAATATTTTTAATAGAGTAGAAGAGTACTATATCATTTGGAAACGGGCTCAGAATACCTGAATATCTTTGCATTTAAACCTGTAAATCATTTATACAAATAAAGAAAAGAGTTGCTGTACTAACTGAGAGTTGTGAATTATATGTATTTTCTATTTGTACTTGCTGTTTTCTGCCTGCTAAGAAGGTTCTATAAAACAATTAAGTGTTGTTCCTAAAATGCCTGTAGCTTCTAATTATGCTAGTAGGATTAAAAGATTTGCCCCTTCGAAGGCCTTCTTATATTCTATGAAGAAGCAGGATTTATTTATTTAAACTGTTGCATATAATGTTTGTTATTTATAGTAAAGCATCTTAGTTGGTTTTTCAACTCTAAAGCTGTATTGGCTGATACAATATATATAATAATTCTTGATATTTTATGTTATCCATTGTTTTTCCGTTGCACTGACTTTATGAAGTTAATATATTACTATTGTAAGTAATTTTATCCACCATTAAGTGCAATAATTTTACCTTGAGTGATGAGGCACCTTTCGGTCACTTGACCATTGTCGAATCGACATTGTTGATTCCAAACAACAATGTCGATTCGACAATGGTCAAGTGACCGAAAGGTGCCTCATCACTCAAGGTAAAATTATTGCACTTAATGGTGGATAAAATTACTTACAATAGTAATATATTAACTTCATAATAATAATTATATATTGTGTAAGTATTTAAAAAGCTGGATTTTTAAAATTTTTTTAAAAAAGATTATTATGTGGAAAAAGTATATAAAAAACTCATAGGTTTTAAATTTTAATGAAGTTTGGTTTTTATAAATTGATACATACTAACACTAAAATTTCGTTTTTCTAGAAAATTACCATTGAAAAAGCTCAGATAATTAATATATGTAAAAGAAGAGTAATTTAGTGAAAAATTTTAATAATTATAAAGATTTTCAAACAAAAACTATAATTTATCACTTAAACAATAGTTTATGAGTATCTGAACTTTATATTTAGTAAATTTGTTAAAACTTACTGAGACAGAACGTTCTTTGAGAGAGAAGACACTGATGAAGATCGGCACATAGCGATCGAAAACGTTCTGTCTCAGTAAGTTTTAACAAATTTACTAAATATAAAGTTCGGATAGTCAAAAACTATTGTTTAAGTGATTAATAAGATTCAGCGAACGTAATGGACTACAAAACTCAAGAAGAACTATATGTAATTATTGTGTAACTGAGTGAATACTTAAGAACTTACTTGCTGACGCGTTTTGAAACAATTGTTTCATTTACGAAGCTGTCTGCTGAATAGGCGGTTAGCTTCACGAATGAAACGATTTTTGCAATAGGCATTAACAAGTAAGTTCTAAAGTACTCCCTCAGTTATGCAATAATTACTTATAGTTTAATCAGTGAATCCAAGGTGATTACAACAAGCCACTTTAAATAAAAACCAGCCGAATTTTTAATTTTCAAGATTTTTATAACTGGATTTACTTTATTTTTGGAGGTCGGCACAGTAAAAAAGGAATTAATGCTGTTTGTAAGAAGCTTATGTGCCCTGTGTATTCTGTTGTGTACAAGATTGGCTTGAGCTGCAACCAAATATGAGTGTATCTCTACAACCACTTTCAGTTTTGAAATTTTTGGTGTTGTAATTTATACTTGACCTCAATGCCATTTTTCATTTAATGACCCCTCTGCTAGTTAAACTATTTATTCATTTCCATTGCATTACTATGTCAACTTGACAGATTTCAAACTGCTTCTTATAAAAATGTATTTTTAGTTTCATTTATTTTAAATGTTAACTACATACAAAATACTTTGAAGTAATAATTGAAATGAATATCATACTTTCATGTCCTATAAAGGTTTTTCCAATTTTGGTAACAGTTCCTCAATAATTCATGGAGGTATTTGAAAGGATGTTTCTTAGCTTTGTTTTTGATGAATATAAATTTTACAGCTATTTACGTTGTCTATAATAACCTCATGAAATCTATTAAAACATATATTTTCATCAGTTTCAGTATGACATTGAGTTCAGTCAATACATTTGAGTTTTTCACTCAATAAATCATAATGCTCTTTTTACAAATTCTATAGGAGGATTAGCTATAAGGATTTTATTGTTAAACCCAATATGCAGTGGTATGATAACTGTCCATACAAAACTTCACTTTTAAATATATTCAGACTTCTATTCCTATAAAAAATAAAATCCAAACAAGATTTAAATTTGTGAATAATTTGTGTAGGTTTATCTACAAACAGTGAGAAACCATACTAATATTGATATTGAATCATTGGAGTCTTTACAATACAACCAACGAAATGGAATAAATGAGGGGATTGGAGAATAACACTTTACAATACAACCAACGAAATGGAATAAATGAGGGGATTGGAGAATAACACTTTACAATACAACCAACGAAATGGAATAAATGAGGGGATTGGAGAATAACACGATATGAGTAGCAAATGTGTTATTAATAGCTACACCATATTAGTAGCTACTATGAACAGTGATTGCAGGATTATTTGCCGTGCAACAAATATTATTATACTATGTGTTTATACTTGAGGTACTGATTAAACACAATCTCCTTTACCAACATAGTAGTTCAGTGGAGGCGTTGAACACATAAAATAGATACTAAACACTTTTTAAATGTTTTAAACTTGCCTATAGTAGCACTTACTTTGCTTGTTGAGGACGGCCGTTTTGGGAGATGTGTCCCTTTGTCAACTCAGACCGTAACTCAGTTACAGAGTTACTGGGTGACAGAGTTATGGTCTGAGTTGACAAAGGGACACATCTCCCGAAACGGCTGTCCTCAACAAGCAAAGTAAGTGCTACTATAGCCAAGTTTAAAACATTTAAAAAGTGTTTAGTGATTTCTAGTAGCTCACGCGAAGATGGAATCAACAAATGATAAAATAGATGTTCCAATTGTGGAATAATTTCTCAATATCTTGTACAGAGTGTCTTAGGAAGAATCAGGCAAACTTTCATGGCTTGTTATTAAGTGTAACTACTGCAAAAGTTTATACAAACATGAGTCAGGAAAAGCTTTGTTAACGACAACATGTGGTCATCTTAGTGATGCTATCACAAACATATAACTTTACTATAATTAATTATTACATAACTAAGTGAATACTTAAGAGCTTACTTACTTTTGAGCTTACTTTTGAAACAATTGTTCTTTTTAGAAAGCTAGAGGAACAATCATTCCCTTTACTTTGGAGTAGAGGCTTAGTTTCATAAAAGGAACAATTGTTTCGAACTCGTTAGCAAGTAAACTCTTTAGTATTCACTTAGTTATGTATTATTCAATTAAAGTTTAATCAGTGAATTCAAGATGACTACAGCAAGCAACTTTTACATAACTTTAATTAAAGAAATGGAACATAATCTACAATATTTTAACGAAAGTTAAAACCTGATCTGGGCATTGCCAAATTTACAAGCACAGCTACTAATACATTTACAATGAACAAGATGTGATTACTACAAATGTTGTATAATATTCTAACTTTTGTAAAAATATTATAGGTTATGTTCCATTTCTTTAATTAAAGTTATATTTATGAAAGCACCGCTGATGATGATGTCATAATGTCATTGAAACGGGTTTGAAATTAAAGTTTTATAATTGTAAGTTGTATATATTTCTTGTCGTTATAACCTCAATTCACAAACCAGCTTGAATATCGTTTATTTATTAAATTGTAATATCTAAAATTATCAATAAATTTCAAATTACATTATTTTAGAGCTTTTATTTACAGTAGGTATTAATTATCTTCAAAGGTTTTGGTCATAAAGATTTTTTAATCGCACATAGTATATTGTTCATTGTGATTTCTTCTGAATTTAAACTTTTATGCTGTAAATATAATGAGAAGCTCATGGGGTAGTTTATTAAAACATATTATAAAGTTATCTATGGCTGTAACTCAACTGGTACGGTCTGAGTTCACAATGGGACAAATCTCCCGAAACGGCCGTCCTCAACAAATTTAAGGGCTACTATAGGCAAGTTTGTAAATATTTACAAGTGTCTAGTTTTACTTTAATCTACTCAAGAAATTAAGTTTTTATGAAAATATAAGGGAACATTTATTAACTTATTTTACATGTTACTACATTATTTTATATAAATTTTTTTTGAGAGAGTTGAAACGTAGGCAAGATTGTGAAACCCATTTCTCCTGAACCTCATTTATGTAAATAAGTAATAGCAAGTTGTAACAGTTAAATTTTTAAATTAATTAATTTCTTAATATCTATTAAATTATTGTTTCTTTAAATTTGACAATTATAAATACAGAATAAATAAAATTTTATGGGCTTTCATTTTAGATATGCTACATTTCGCTCCAGTGGATGATTTATACCCAGAACTGAGTTCAAGACTATTTCAAGGTGATATTTTATCACTACCTACTGACAACAGCCGCAATGCATTAGCTATTGATCAATACAAATGGCCGAATGGAACTGTTTATTATGAATTTGATTCTGATTTTAGTAAGCAAGTATTCAAATTATTTTACTTTAAATTATAAGAATTTTAATCTGGGTAAGGTAACATTTTTATAATGGTAACTATAATTCTCTTTAATTAAAAATTAGATCTTAGAAATAAAATTCCTAAATTTCAATCAAAATAATTTTTTAATTTTCAAATATAATTAACTTTTAAAATTAAAAACCAAAAATATGGTTTTTAGTCAATGAAATGAAATTTCAAATATTAAAAGTACTGAAAACCAGTTGGTAAGGAATTATGCATTCTAAATATACAGTAAAACCCCTCTTATTCGAAATAAGCCGAAAAACTTTGGATAAGCAATGGTAAGTATTTTAAGGTATATTTCCTCAAGTAAAACACATAAAACCGGTTTTACTGTAAATATTACAATAGTTGTATTTTCTAACAGTATAACAACAATCTCACACTCCTTACCTCAGCGCAGGATGTTTACTGTTTTAGAGTATCAATCACAGGACAGGCCGATTTGGCTGGCCAGGTCATAATTTCTTTGTGGTGGGTGCTTCTGGTGTATTTATGGAAATTTTCCATACTCGGCTGATTGTTTTGGTTAAGCGAAGTTCGGATAAGACGAGTTTTACTGTAATTTGATTTTAACTTCATTGCATATTGGCTTATGAGGGTTATGGCAAATAGTCTCGGTTTTTCTTAACTTTTTATAATAGAAAAAAGTGCAATATGTTTGATAAATAGGCTCTTGTTAAGGTGGTGTTTACACAATTTCTGTGATGAACCACATAAAGTTCTAGTATTTTGAACTTTAAAATTAACTCGGAAAGATTTTTTGAGATCGGAAAGCTAAGTCTAGGTCATCCAAAGTTTTCTTGGTTTATTGACAGTCTGTTTTAATGAATTTTAATCTTGAGAATGCTTTCTTGATTGATAATCTCTGAAAAAATCCTTTAAATATACTTCTACCACAAAGATTTGCTGTACGATACTAATTCATAGATTTACATCATGTGGGTAGTTTATACAGTCCTACTATCTCAAGATATTTTTGATACCAGTAGCTGAAATTGAGCACTTAATTTTATTATTGGTACCTGAGTCGAAATTATCTACAAAACTGTACACTAAAGGTTAACCAAGTGTTATTTTTACTCACTATCTATAGAACATTTTGTTACTGAGGTGGGGGTGAATCTTAGCAGTCACGCTACACCTAGACAATTAACTTCTCTAGGATGTTCATAACTCCTGTAGATGTTAAACTTCTCTAAGATGAATGTGGTAGTCCTAAAGTCTGATGTGAGTTAGATACACAATACATTTCCTGGAGTAACTCATTAAAGTGGACTCACATTTTATTTCCTGGAGTAACTCATTGAGGTAGACTCACAAGTCACACTTAAAGTCTCCATGCTGAACCTTATGTCGATACATGAGTGTAACTTGTGGTAGGGATATAACAGATACTGTGTTTGATAGTGAAATGCCTTATTTTCCCACTCGATCAGGTTGTCATATATTAATCAAACATTTCAACTTTTACTAGGAATTTTATTTTGCTTATTTGACCAATTATTATTTATTACACGTTTGCTATTACTTGCGACCAGATTTTTTGTTAACTAAAGGCTGTTAAATTGTTAACTTACAATTGAAGGAAACGTTTTCGTCTTATGACTTCTTCAGCCTCCTAGTCGTAAGACGAAAACGTTTCATTCAAGTGTAAGTTAACAATTTAACAACCTTTAGTTAAAAAAAAGTCTGGTCGCAAGTAATAGCAAAAGTGTAATAAGTAATTAACAACCAGCTCGTCATGAACAGCAACAAGATTTCGATATTCAATATATTATGGTAGGGACCTGATTGCATCATCTGATAATGTAGTTTTCTTATTTGTGTGCCACAGATCGATAAATTTTATTTTTGTGTAGGATTTTAGTTGTCATTTTATAAAATGTGTAAAGTAAAATCTATCATGTAAAATACAGGGTGCACCCAAAAAACCTAACGAGTTTAAAATGCGAGTATTTTTGGTAATAAGAAACCTTTGTTTATATTTATTATTTTTTAAGAACTACAATGAATGCCAATTAATAAAAATCTGGATTTTGATTTGAGTTATCCCTTGATGAAAATATCTCAAGCAGTGAGATCAGGCGAATGGGGTCAAGCAATGTGAGAAAAAACACCTCAAAAAGTCCATGACCACATTAGCTGAATGAGCAGTTCCTTCATCTTGTTTGAACTAAATTTTTTTCTCAATGAAACTTTTTTTCTAAGTTCAGAAATGAAGAAATTATCCAACATTCTCAAGGAACGGTCACTGTTCACCGTAACAATTTGCCCACCTTCCTCAAAAAAGAACAGCCCTTTGACACACGTTTTGGTTTTCCGACACCACACTGTAACTTTATCACTATGCAATGGTCGTTCATGGAAATTTTGAGGGTTTGAGTCTGACCAATAGCGAAAATGTTGTTTATTTACATAGCAGTCCAAATAAAGACGTGTCTCACCACTCATGACGAGGATTTTATCGTCATCTATTAAATCAACAATTTGTTACGATTGGGATAATTAAGAGGCTTAAGGCTTTGGAGAGTGGCAATTTTGGCGAATGAAAGTGTAAATCATAGTGCAATATTCTTCTTACCGTACACTCCGACATTTGAAGAGCGGCAGCTTGTTTTCGAGAAGGTCGATGTGGACTATCAGTACTGCTTGTCTCACTAGCCGAACGTTGGCTGGTGTTCTGAGTGAACTTGGGCAACCTGTTGGCTTCTTTTTAAGGTTGAACCTGTTGTTCTGAAGTTATTCATCCTTAGAATAATTGTGTTACATGATGGAATGCATCCTCTATGTACCACATTGAAATGTTCACAAAATTCTCATGTAACAACATAAGATTTGGCACATGTGAAATACGTCTCAACAACAAACCTCTTGGTGTTCACTAAACCACTGATCCATTGATCCTGAAAGGCTTTTGGTAGGCTTGAGAACGCGACAGTACATACAACCCTCCACCACTTGAGTGGTCAGCTTCGCAAGTAACAAAACTGTCAGGTTTTAATGCTGCTCCCTATATATAAAATAGGACTTTAGTTTGGAAAGGAAAATTTAAAACATAAATTTGTTAAATTACATAAAAAAGTAATATTAATAAAATGTTAATAAATGTATACTAACTATGAATAATAATAAAATTAGTCTAGAAAACAAAACAAAAATTATAAATTTATCCCCACAGATAATGGTTTTTCATCATTTAAATCAATATTTAAAAATTTCTACAAATTAACTTTCTCCAACATCCTCATGTGCGTGGAAATAACAAATACCTCAATGGGTTAACATATTTCAACCCTTTAGGGAAATATTTATCTTCTATGTTGAATATTTTATAATTGCAGAAACTATAATTAAAAAATACTACCCTGTAGAGGGTTAGCTTCGTAAAAGGAACGAATGTTTTGAAATGCGTCAGCAAGTAAGCCCTATGTATTCACTTAGTTAAGTACTTTTTAATTATAGTTTAATCAGTGAATTTCAAGATGATTAAATCAAGCAACTTTAATTACAGAAAATTGCAGCTGGATTTAAAATTGCTTATATCTAAATTTTTTGTTGCAGCTGAAGAAGAAAAAACTAAAGTACGAACTTCAATGGAAAATATACAATCGAAAACCTGTGTTAAATTTATCCCTAGAAAAAATGAAGAAGCTCGAATTAAAATTAAAAAGGAAATAAATAATGGTTGTTTTGCCATGATTGGATACCGGCCGAAGCAAGAATTACCTGTCAATTTGCAATCTCCAGAATGCTTGCGCCATTCTGGTACAATAGAACATGAACTGTTACATGTTCTTGGATTGTTGCATGAACAGGCACGGCCTGACAGAGATCAACATGTAACGATTCTTTGGGAAAATATCGATAAAGGTATCCTATCATTAGATTTAGCATTGTTTCATACATTTGTCTGATTTATTTTCTTTTCTTATAGTTATAAGTGATAATTAAAGAGATAGATTTAGATATACATTAAATATGTTATATATTCTGGATGTATTTAATCTTCAAAGCAATGTCTTAGAAACTGATTATATGACAAAAATAGGACAAAATTCAATCCCAGGTACAAAACTTCTTTCTTTTCAAGCTAAGGTCTGTAAAAAATTTCATCTAAAATTATGTCCTACAGTCACATTAGACTGTTCTGAAATTCTGGATATCCAAGTATAAGGGTAAATGACAATGATTCAGAAGTTTAGTTAACTTTTATTATAGTTCCTCTAAAGTAAGAAATTGTAATTAGTTTTTTTATTTAAAACACTTGTAAATATGTTACAACTTGCCTATAGTAGCACTTGCTTATATTTGTTAAGGATGGTTGTTTCGGCCTATGTAAAAACTGGGGCACAAAACGCAAGTTAGTTTGTAACTAACTTGGCCAGACAGGGAAGTCATTTTACACAAGTAAAAACACTAACAAACAAAAGCACCCAATCAAACTTCATCGAACATCTCATATCCATAAACCATAACTTCACACACATAACATCCAATTTACAAATTCTTCATAAACAGTACAAAAATTAACAACGATGCACAGCCGAACAATATGAAATATACAAATACTTCAAACTACACCCTATACACATACTCAATACCCAATTACATTACCACACACACTTTTTGACATCATAACTCCTAATACTCACCAAAATACACCCACATCCGCAATCTAATATCATCCCCTCCCCTAACCTAAAAACCTTGAGTTCAGTTACAGTCTGAGTTGACAGTGGGACACATTTCCCAAATTGGCCGTCCTCAACAAATATGAGCTTCTATAGGCCAGTTGTAACATATTTACAAGTGTTTTTAGTGAAAACTAGTAGCTCACGTGAAGATGGAATCAACAAATATATTTTTTTATAGTAAATGTTTCTCATATTTTGTTTATAAGTATAAAATTAATGGGTTTAGTATTAGCTCCATCTTCAAGCTAACCATTTTTAAGCTTTTAAAGTACTCTGTACCCTTATACATGTTTTTATTGTCTAGGATTTGCCAATGACTTTAGCAAAGCATCTACCTCAGAAGTAAACACTTATGGGATTCCCTATGAATATGAAAGTGTGATGCATTATCCTAGGACTGCTTTCTCAAAAAATGGCAAGGATACTATCATTCCAATTGTACGTATAAGTGAGAGGCAATTAAACCTAAACTACATATAATTATAATAACTAGATGTTTTGACATACAAATTAAAGAAAGATGAATATTTAATAAACTGATACTTTGGTTCTCAATGTCCTCCAGAACTTTGTTAAGGACAAAATTTCCAAGCACACCAATAATAGGGGGAACAGCAAGTCGGTTGTAATATTACCCCAAATCAGTTAAGTTACTTCAATTCATTCTACTTTATTTACTTTAGGGCACAAACTCAACAACTGTGTATTTTTAAGGGATATTTATGAGGCTTTTTACTATAGATGCATTTAAATATTAAACATTTTTAATTCTAATTAACTAATGCTTTAATATTTCTGTCACAAATAAAACTAATGTATTAAAATAAACTCAATTTATTGGTAAATCTTAGTAGTTAAATTTATATATGGGCCATGGACATTATACGTTTTTCAATGAAGGATTATGTGCATAATTTTCTTATTTTTATAGGGGTGTCCAAGGGAGAACCTAGGCCCCCTTTTCCTCTCTCTTCGGTGCACCACTGCTTTTCCTTATTCAAGTAATTGTCTTGTCTATCAGTTAATTTGCAGTCATATCCTTGTCTGTCTCTCTCAATTCTGTTTGTATAATGTATATTTTATGTATAATTAGGCTCTTATTAACTTTTTGCATGCTTCCTTTAGCAGTTAAAATTTTCAAAATATGTTTTCTTGTTTTGTTCTGAAAACAGTTTTAGTTGACATTGCCTGATAACGTAACAAAACACAATGCTTTTTTAAATTTCTTCTATTAGTTCGCACTCTCCTTATCTTGTACAAATTTTCAATAATTGTTAAAATACTTTTTTATTAATCTACTCAACCTCAAATACCTACTTTTAATCCTGTAGTTAATGGAAATTTATGTTAAAACAAATTTTTTAAATATAGATTTAATAAATAAACGTTTAAAAGAGCTGATGTCTAGATAACATTCGAGCTGAATAACTACATTTTTGAAATCCATCACTCTGGCACTGAGAACACTTACCCATAAACAGAAAAGTATTACTTAAAGATATATATGAAATTTCTTGAATTTTGTAGTCCATTACTTCGGCGAATCTTATTAATCACTTAAACAATTGTTTATGACTATCCAAACTTTAAAGTTCGGATACTTATAAACTATTGTTTAAGTGATTAATTTATATGAAATTTGTTTTGCCCTCAACGGATTGTCCTAAAAACCTCCATTGTACAATCTTAAACTGTTACCAAGGTTACCACACAATATCGTAAATAATGCTCTAGTATTAAAAATGAAGGAAAACAATAAACTAAACAAACAGCTAGATTAATAGTATTGAACCTTGCTTCTCAAAGGATAATGCAAAAGGAAAGTGAAAAGAAAATACAGTACAACACAAGTAACGATTAGAGAAAGAAAAACAAAAGCGCGAAGAAATGTTTTTAAATGAAACAGAAGCTAAGCGCCTATGCTTAGACAAAGAAAATTATAAATTGCAAGGAAATTCGCTTTCTATTTTGCCACTTAATATTGTGATTTTGTCATATGTATAAGCCTATACTTATTTATATTAATTGTAATTATAAAATAAAAAGTAACTAAAATAAAATTTTTCTTTGTTAACCTCAATAAGAATAGATTTAAAAATTTATCAAAAATATTACTTGTTATAAAGTATAACACCCACATTTAACTAAAAAAGCATGTATTTTTAAACTTGTAACTATAACAAATTTCATCTGTTAAACTTTGATAAAGAAGAAGCAAACATCCGCTCGGGGACAAAACTAAAATTCTTTAGCTTTGTTTAATGATTGCTATAAACTGGCAATTCTATTTAAGTAAAATTTGATTACAAATATGTATTTCCCATGTATTATCCACTTAATCCCTGGCAAACCATTCTTTCATGCAAATTGATACCCATCATGAAATCTACACTTAAACATATTTGGTGGTTGAGAATAAATAATTTTTTATATGAACATGAGTAACAACTCCTTCATCCTTACCCCAGAACAGATAGTAAACAGAAAATAATTATTTTTCAAGATTCAGTAAAAGAAATGCGTTCTACTTTAAACTTACATATAAAAATATTACTTTATGTTATGAAATAAATATTTTCCAGTTTTATAGATATTCATTTTTAAAGTGTTATATTTTTTAAAGTTATAACATTAAACCTGGAGCAGGTATGCTATGCAAGTTGCAAAAGCACATTGTGCTTATGAAGCGCAAGGGGTACTTAGTACTCCTGTTTTGGATGGCTCTAATAAAGTTACTTTTTGTAACAGAAAAAGTAATTATTGTAAATATTTATGTTTGTTACTTCCATCTTTACATGAGCTACTAGTTTTTAACTAAAAACACTTGTATGTTACACTTACCTATAGTAGTGCTCTTCTCTCTCTCTCTCTCTCTCTCTCTCTCTCTATATATATATATATATATATATATATATATATATATATATATATATATGAAGTTAATATATATATATATATGAAGTTAATATATATATATATATGAAGTTAATATATTACCATTGTAAGTAATTTTATCCACCATTAAGTGCAATGATTTTACATTAAGTGATGAGGCGCCTTTCGGTCACTTGACCATTGTCGAATCACTGATTACTTTTTCTTAATCCAACACGACGGACCGAACATCCGCACCAGAAAAATTAAGAAAAAGTAATCAGTAATCAGTGATTCAACAATGCTCAAGTGACCGAAAGGCGCCTCATCCCTCAAGGTAAAATCATTGCACTTAATGGTGGATAAAATTACTTACAATAGTAATATATTAACTTCATAAAGTCAGTGCAACGGAAAAACAATGGATAACGTTAAATATCAAGAATATATATATATATATATATATATATATATATATATATATATATATTATATTATATTAAATATGGTGATATGTTTTCTTGTAATATAGTTAATAAATTAAAAATATTTCAAAAACAAGAATACTTTTAATGAAAATATTTATTCAAAGCTTTTTGCCGATAAAATAGTACCAGCATCTTCAGGAAAATAATTATCTAATCTTTTTAATCGTGATATTTCATGTTGTCCATTGTTTTTCTGTTACACTGACTTTATGAAGCTATTATTATTACTTGTAAATAATTTTTTCCACCACTAAGTGCAATAATTTTACCTTATGTGATGAGGCACCTTTCGGTCACTTGACCATTGTCGAATCACTGAATTCACTTAGTGATGGAAAAAATTATTACAAGTAATAATAATTTCATATATATATCGCACTACTAAGGGCAAGTGTAACATATTTTCAAGTGTTTTTAGATAAATATTTAATCAAAAATATTATTTCAACACCCAAATTATTTTTAAAAAAATTAAACAAATAAATTGAAGAAAACAATTTTCAAAGATATTTAATCCTTGTCTAAATATCTCTAAACTCAATGTATTGTTATATTTCTTATTCCACATTTGTGGCATGATCAAGAATGGTGATCCTGCAATGGTTGAATGTCATCAGGTCATTGTGATATTCAGTAGGAAACAGGCATCATCTTTAGGAAGTTATATCAAAAGAACTCATTAGTGCATATAATTTTATAGTATTTTGTATACAAGGTTTTTTAAAAATATTATTTTTTTTGTATTTTGTGTGGTTCCTAGTTTTAAATTATTTAAATTGTTTATAATTTCTTTAAGCAATTCATCGATTACTACATATTCTGACAAGCTCTAAGACTTCTTGAAATATGCAATTAAATATTTGTAAAAAACATAGAAGGAGAATATTATTAGTCTTTACTTGATCAGCTCTTGTTCTTTAAGAAGATCCTTAAAATAATCACTTATATTAAGCAAAAACTAAAATAATAGAGAAAATTATATTTGAACTGTACATGGTACAGTTTCACAGTTAAATGTTTCTGGTAAAAAAAACTCTCCAAACAAATGGTGTAGCAATTCAAAAGATGAAATAATGGACAATGTTATTCTAAGGGCTAATGTTTTAAACTTTACTTATTTATAGGTATGTCCAGCTTAGCTGGCACTTGACCTATCTGTATTAGCCTTATTAAATATATTTTCTAGTACTATGCGGGTTGCGTCAATCGTCCTCGTGAAGGCTTTCCAGTAGATGAAATACAGAATGCTATAAGTGATGTATATCTAAACCTTAAAAGTTTGTTAAACCTGTAAATCTTCCTGAAAATTTAGTTTTTCTCTCAGAGCATTCTGCAAAAGTTTTGTAACTTTTTTTCTGTTACATAAAATTTGTACTCTACTCTGCGAAAAAAAACATTTATCAAAATTGTCTAGCCCAGTAATGGACTCCGGTCTCTTATTTTTTATGTTTGAGGTGTTAAAAAAGATTTGTTGTCATTTTCACTTACTCTTATGGCATCTAGTTCCTTGTCGATTCGTGAAATACTCTGTAGAGAGACTTCGGTGGTTCGCTGTCTTGCCTTCTGCATCAGTATTGTCACACTACTCTTACACTTTTATTTCATAAATTTATAAACATTAGATACTATTTCCCTACTTTGGCTATTTAAGAATGTCCCTCAAATCTCCAACTTGAATTGAAATTCTGCCATCTTTAAAAACCTACAGTCACATGTTAAAAACAGTTTACTAAAAACCCTACAGTGACATTCCACTTGTAAAGCGTATGACTAGCTATTAAAGAGTCTTTAAGAATATTAAACTTTAGAAATTAGAATTGTCATAATAGCATCATCTTCTATTAGCCATCGTTTGAGAAGTCAACATTTTGAGTCAGTGGAAATGTTTGCAGAATGGTCTTTCACTAACCTCCACCCACCCCTCGCCTATGATGCCAGGTCAAGGCCAAGTGCCAGCTGAGCTGGAAATACCTATACCACTTATTTATTTAAAGCCCAGACTAGAAAGTAAGTTATATAATAAAGTTTATAAGTTACTAATAATTAATTACATCAAGTTATTATATTAAGTTAGTATAGTCATGTTATTGAAATTAGGGATCAGATTTCTATTAAGAAACAGAAGCCGTTTTTCTTTGGCCTGTTTCAGAGTGAGAAGAGAAATATAGTGTTGGGACAAAGAAAAGGAGCTACAGAAAATGACCTGAAAAAAGTGAGGAAAATGTACGACTGTGATTCAGAATCTGATAAAGAACCAAATAAAAATAGCAAAGAATAAATTGAAAATGGAAAAGTTTTTTCTTTTATAAAATTGTTAAAAATTAAATATTCAATATGTTTTATAATATTTTTAAAATTATTTCCTTCCTTAAATTTCATTTCCCTTTTTACGTGCTTATTTAGTCACATAGTGTAAAAATATATATATTTATCTACTGGTAATATGGGAATATTATTAATAAAGTCAGATGCCATTCATATCATCATTCAATAGTTAATAGAGTATTTAAAGAATTGCACAGTAATTTATTTAGTTAATCTATCTTTATAAGGTTGCAGCCATGATTATATAAAGCAAATTAAATTCAGTTACTTCAGAAAATAGATTAGCACTTTGCTTTCTCCGTAGCATAGTAACACCCCATCACAACAAAAAAACTTCATGCCACTTTGCAAAACACCAATCTTTAATACCAACCCAAATACAAAAAGGCCCCTGTTACCATATTCCTATAGCAGCTGGTTTTCGAAGACAAACCTGCTAAGCCTTAGACTCCACTAAACTCCTTCCTTGTATGACTGTACAGGCGCGTATCCAAGGGGGGGGGGCGATGGGGCAATCGCCCCCCCAACCCTCAAGAACTTTGGGTTAAAAATCGACAATAGGCCTGTATTATTAAATTAAGATTTTCTATTAAATAAGACTTTTACTTAAGTTAATTCGTCTTTTATTGTAAATAAAAAATAAAATTTTAATTTGAAAATGTGACGCTTTCCCTCGGCATACCCTCGTAAACGTCTAAACGTTTTAACAACAGATAGCGCTAGTGAAGCTTAGTCTTGAACATATGATTTTCAATACGTAATTTTGCAAGCGTAATATTCGTAGTTGACTCCGGAATTGTTCGTGTTTTTTGTGGAAGAATAACTAGGGCCTACGTATATTAGTTAATAAACCATTTTTATAATAATAGCTTATTATGAAATTAATAATATTCTCTAGGCATAAGTGTTATCGAAACTGGAATAATTATTTATTAAAAAGTCTAATTTGTTATGAACCTTCATCACGCTACCGATTTCTAAGCGTAGAAAGAACTTTTTCTGCTCTATAATTTTACATAAACCCACGCGCGCTCGCGCGCGCACACACACACACACACATATTATATATATATATATATATATATATATATATATAAATATCGCAATATGTTTTCTTGTGTATTAATAAAGAACAAAACTAATATAAATTATAACTAATTAATAAATTCAAATATAATTCTTGTATTTGTATTTTGACTTTTGTTCTTTATATATATATATATATATATATATATATATATATATATATATATATATGTATAATGCATCGATCGCCCCTCCCAAAGCAAGTCGTTGGATACGCGCCTGCTGTATAAGTTCTTTTATGTTGAATTTTTCCCTTGTCTTTTTTCTTACATATCTCAAAGCCGAAATTCATCTAAATAATGATTTCAAAATCAGTCAGTCTTTGTAAATTAATGTGAGTAAACAAGAGTGAGTCAACTTTTATTTAAAGTAAAATATTTCTTATGGGCCAATTCAAAGCGTTACTACATTTGTCAGACACAGGTTTCAGAAATTTAGCACTAGGAAGTAATAATACAGTGTTGAACGTTCAAAGAGTAAGTATAAATCCCAAGTTATAGCAAGAGATTTTATCAGCTGATGAGTAAAGGCCCACTTATCGTATAGAATGATGGGGAGCCCATAAACTTAGTGTACAAGCGTTGCTGGTACACATAGCTGTTTACCAAAACCACTCTGTCGTATTCACCACTGTATTTAGTTGCAAGATAGGAATAGGCAGCTACCTAACCTTACAATATTAGAATAATCTTACTATACAACACTGATTCTAGTGAATTCTTATTTAATGTATATCAAGCATAAGATATTAAACAATTGTTGTATTAAACTATGTTACTTAAAGTTGTAATATTAATCTTTAATGAACTACAATTTAATTTTCTTCAGTTTGCTGAAGAAAATACTTCATATGTTAAAAAAACAAAACAAATAGTTGGCACTGATTGGCATAGATAAGGTGTAAAGCCTTTATAAAATCCACGAGGACCTTCATATAACCAAGTTTTAGAAATACAATCCCAAGACCCTTTGTATCCTCCATGCTGGTACTGCGTCCGAACTCTGATGACTTGATATGGGTATGTAGTCATTGCAGCCACAAGCTTGGAAATTGCAGCAAAAAAAAGATATTCCCGATGGCTCATTTTTTCATCAATTGGCAACTGCCTATAAGTATTATAAAATATTTTAAGTTCTTCATAAGTCATAAACTGCATAGCCCCTGTCGAAACGCCACACAATCCTGGCACAAACCCTCTATAAAAACCACGCACTCCTTCAAACTTATAGATCTTTTTAAAAGCATCTACCATTCCAAAATAATATTTTTCTTTTGAAACGGAACTGTTGTTAAATGTTTCATTTTGAGCACAGAGTCTCGTTTTGACGACCCAAACTGGATTCATTATTGAAAGTGTAAGAGCACCTGCTTCAGCTGCAGCAAGTACATGCATCTTAGGTCCTAGAGGTATTTTTGAATTGCCGCCTTGAATTGATCTTTTAATAGCTTGATAAAACATGAAATAAAACCCCCAACTAAATCCAGACCCGCACATATTTGGGATCACACCTTTATAAAATCCGGTAACGCCTTCTTGCTGAAATATTGTTCGTATAGCATGTTGAAGCCTATGTTTATGTAGAGTGGATATTCTTTCCTTATTCACTACAAATCTAATCTTGAGTAATTCGAATGGATGTAAAAGAAATGTTGAAGTAGTTCCACCTAAAGCCCCTGCTAGCAAATTTCTGACGTTTATATTTTGGAAAAATGAAAACCTAGATTCAGGTTCTCTATCTGGTTGCATTGAAACATTGTTTATTATTGAGCATAACAACTAATGCCTAAATTTTCTATAATGTAAATATTCAGCAAAATATTTACTTTACTATGCACTAAAACATACCTTCACATGAAATCTATGAACACATTGTTGTAATTAAAAATATTTCTGAAAGTATTTTAGTACTTATCATTACCTACTACTAGTACCTATTTAGTACTAATTATAAAATAGGTTTGAAGAATTATCCTCTTTTGAAATGTTCTAACTACTTTAAATATTGCTTGTCACATTTATTTTTATATTTTAGGTTAAAAATATAAAAACAATTTTTATTTGAATAATCATATGTTAAATAAAAACACACATGTTGACAGGAATACTTTAATTATTAATCAGATGTTTATTCACATTTGTTGATTCTATCTTCACGTGAGCTACTAGTTTTCACTAAACACTGATGTATTTATATTTATAGCTTACCTATAGTAGCACTTACTTGTATTTGTTGAGGACGGCCGTTTTGGGAGATCTGTCCCATTGTCAACTCAGACCGTAACTGATTTCAAGGTTTACGTAGGTTAGGGTGTTTAGGGTAATATCCCACCCCCACCCTAACACCTATAAATATAAATACACATATGTTTAGATGTTTACTGGTATTTGTTAAAAACTAATTAATGAATTTTATAGTCCATTACGTTCGGTGAATCTTATTAATCACTTAAACAATAATTTATGACTATCCAAACTTTTAATTTAGTAAATTTGTTAAAACTTACTGAGACAGAACGTTTTCGATCGCTATGTGCCGACCTTTATCAGTGTCTTCTGCTTGGAGATGTTGGGTTAAGCGGTGACGGTTTTAAAGGTAGGTTTCAATAGTATTGAAGAGTATGTGTGATTTGTATTGTGTTTGTTCGTTTAATATGTTTGTACTTTGTGTTTTTGTGTGTCTGTAAATTTCATATTGTTCTAGTGTGTTGAGATGTGGTCCTTTTTTTGTTGATGTGTAGGATTTCTAGGTTATGGTAAATGTCTGTGTATTTGTGTAATGTATCTTTTACGATACACAGAGAGAGAGAGAGAGAGAGAGAGAGAGAGAGAGAGAGTTTATTTTGGTATATAATTTTGTCAGTATAATTTATTGTAGTGTGATTTCTTATGGCATATGTTATAACAAAAAAACTTTATATGTAGAGTGAATGAGTGAAATGTAATGTCAGCACATACAAATTCACGCAATAGCTTGTAACAACCCAGAGATCATCATATTTTGTGCTGAAGATTTTCAAAAGCAAAACATTGTAGATAATACAGTAGGCTACTAGTATTTGCTTTTGCCTTCACTCAGAAATTTCGAGGTTAAAAAGTCAGGTGGCATCTGTCGACCAATCGGAAAGCATCTTGCGGTCACGTCACTTAGATTTCCCGCTAAGATTCGAGCCTTTTTGACGAGAATAAAAAATTTCCCGCGATCAAAACGTTAATAAGCCCTATTGGTTAGGTTAGGATAAATTAGTTTATTTTATGTTTGCCGTAAAAAAAATTAGCTCTAGATTCGTGTTCAGTATGGTCAAATTTACCAGAAATAAAAATATTTCGCCGATCAGAGCTGTTGTCGCTGATCTTAATAATTACCGAAAATGTACTTGAATATATCAGACTATAAATTGAATTCATTAAAAATGTAATAGTGGCTTACACAATAATAAACAGCCAACAAATAAAATAATAGAACCCATTTTGAAATCTAATTTTAAAGATTAAATAAACTCAAAGTTCATTTTTACACCATCCATCAGTTACTAATAATTTTGTAATTTTTTTGGCATAGGTTAACCTCCAATAACGGTTTTCCTATATTATGTAACTTTCAATAGCTTAAATTTTTAAACAGAAACTGCATTTTTAAGTATTTATTTATATAAATTTATGAATGAAACAAATGTACATAGTAGGCCTATGTCCAATTATCGTTTTAAAGGACATACAATTTCTAGTTAGTAATGCTATTATTTACTGGTACAGAGTTACCGCCGTACTTCTGTGATGTGTGGGGACGCTTAGCCTATTCTTGTATATTGTCTTTTGTGGTTAAAAAAATATTTCAGGTTTTTGTTAAATGGCTAAGCAGATGTAACTGAGTTTTAGTATTATAAAAATTCCAAGTAGATAAAGCTTATACATACGTATAAAATTAATTAGAAGATAAATAAAAAATTTAATCAAATAGCCCACCAAAAGTCATCGAATTTGAGTGGCGTTCCGTAACAACAGCTTGTAAAAGTTAATTGGAAACCGAATCCACACTGTTTTAGGTCAACGATGAAACGGTCTTCGGGATAAATTAAAAATTTTACTGTCCTGAGTGAAGTAAAATGACGCCATAACGTTTATGATTGACAGGCACAAAATCACCTTAAATCTTTTGATGCCCAAAGTTAGGTTATGATTGGTTCGTTACATTGTAATGTCTGACAGGTTGTTAAACTGGTTTCTGCACTTATTGTTTACTATTTCTTTTTAGTCAACAATTTTGACAAACTATTTAATTAAATTCAGACAATTAAATTTGTTTATTTTTATTACTGCTACATACTGTGACGTTTGCAAATATTTATTGTAACAATAACAAGGTGAATAATTGTCGTTTGTATTTTAGTGAATTGTAAACCCGAGAAAATAATTTAAGCTTTCCAGGAGCCGCTGCTAAAACTAGGTTATTTAATTCTCGTTTCCGTCAAACGTTTTATACTTCTTTGGCATATATGTACCAAAATTATTTTCACCGATTATAGGCGATTATTAAACGCAGTACCGTTCTTTGCAAATGAGAAGCCCGGAGCAAAACATTTTTCCGAGGCCTGTTTAAAAACAGTGGTCTCCCTCGAAAACTTTTTAAATTTCTCGCTCAAAAAGGTATGTTTAGAGAAATTCAGATTCAGTTATTTCGTCTTAAACCCCGCCAATTATTTACGTGAATTTTTGAACTAATAATTTCTTTACCCACGGCGAACAAAACCTGAGATCAAACCATTAATTTAAATAACACATACCTTACAGTATATATTTCCGTCCGGTTACGCTAAAAGTGAATTAAATTATAACATATGATTCCATGTAACAGCTGATTTTGTGTTTTAGGTTATGTTGTTGCTCAACCGTTTTACACGTAGATTATTATTAAGTAGTTTTGATCAGGTAATAAATATATTAATTTATTTTAATTTTGATAAATCTCAATACAAATATACCAATATAGCAATAATAATGTTATGTATTTTTATATTTTAAAAAGGAAAACATTTGTAGTCTTATACTTTTTAAAGAACTGATTTAATTCTTGAAATTTGTAGTCCATTACGTTCGGTGAATCTTATTAATCACTTAAACAATAGTTTACGATACTTTTTGTTTGTTTTATCATAAACTATTGTTTAAGTGATTAATAAACTGATTTAAATTAAATTTGTTAAAAATATTAGTTGTCTATAAAGATGTAAAAATCGAATGTATAAATTCATATTTCGGCGTTTTTCGTTGAACGTTTTGCGAAACTATTAGGTATATTTTGTTATCAATTCTGTCGAACCTCCCGTAGTGCCAGAACCATTTTTTTCGTTTGGCAGGGTTGAAACGCAGTCGAAATCAACTGATGTTTTGCATTCTTTTGGTCTCGATGCCGATATCTCATTCGTAGGTTGTCTCATTAATCAATAATTTAACATATTGCTCGAGTATTCAAACAGATACTCTAGGCACGTATACGAGTACATGTACATTGTTATATTATATTCATTCAACCAAATCGTTTTACTTATCTTTTTAGCGTAAGTCAAGGCTCGCGGCGCTTATAAATATTTTCAGCAGCAAACGTTTCGATAACGGGTTTGTTGTCTTTATGAAGTCTGTATAAGAGGACAAAACACCATTTCTTCTACACTTGACTAAAAAATCTACTAACGTTCCCTTATTAATTTATTATAATAAAAGGCGAACAACAGACCAATGTAAAGGAGACCCGGTAAGAGCAAACCAGTTGTCTAACGTCGTATTTAAAATAAATAAATTCAATTGGCTTGCTTTTCATCCGTTTATTGTCCTTCATAAAATACTTTGCCACTAGTGCCTAAATAAACATGAATTCCAGAAATAGAGGTGCCTTCCAAATTTTAAAAACGTAGTCATCTGATAAATAAATAGATGGACAGAACTGGTTTTTTGGTTTCACTTAGGTTAGGCATAGAAGTACATAGCCTACTAAAGAAGAAAACGGTGATTTTAAAAACGTAGTCATCTGGTTAATAAATAGATGGACAGAACTGGTTTTTTGGTTTTCACTTAGGTTAGGCATAGAAGTACATAGCCTACTAAAGAAGAAGACGGTGATTTTAAAAACGCAACTATAAATAGTGATTAAAACTTCAAGAATTATTGTTAGAAAACATAACCTGACTTTACCAACAAATGTCTATTTCTTAGGGAAATACCTTTCTTATCATAGGCCCTACTACTTTTCCAAGAAACTGCTATTGAAATAAAGCTACAAAGTATCTGGTTAAGTTAGGTTTGGTTATGAGCAAGTAATATAAATTATGTAAAAGGTTATTCCTTCTTAAATCAACAAGGAAAAAAATTAGTTTCTTTTTATTTTATAATTACAATTAATATAAATATCTATATAGCCTACATATGTCGGAATAACAATAGTAAGTGATAGAATTGAAAGCGAATTTCCTTGCAATTTTCGATTTTTTTTTCTATGCATGGTACTGGAATATTATCTTTCTTTGATATTATTTATACCCTTTCTTTTTTCGTAGTTTGCATTGTGTTGTAGTTTCTTTTCGCTCTCCTTTTGCACTGTCCGTTTGTGAAGCAATGTTTGATATCGTTATTCCAGCTTATTTATTTTATTCCTTTCATTCATTTTTAATCCTAGAGCATTATTTATGATATTGTGTGGTAACCATGGCAACAATTTAAGTCTGTACAGTGGAGTTTCGACGAGAACCAGAAGAGGACAAAAGAAATATTCATATACATCTTAGAGAAGTACATTTCTAGCTATGGGAAATTTAGCTCAGTGCCAAAACGCTAGACCTCGACCATGAAGATACTCAGTTCGAGTCCGACCTAGACCCACAAATTTTTTATTTTTAATTATTGAATAAACATTTGAACAAACTGTATTACATCAATTGTGATCCACAGTATGTTTTAAAAAATGTATTTGAACTTCACTGGATGAAAAAAAACGTATTTTATTAACGATTGAAAATTTTTACAAGATATATATCAGGAGAGTGTGAGCTAATATAAGGAATTGACAAAAAAGTTTTTTTCGTAAACTAGCCGATTGTCGAGTTGATCGGAGCCTCAATTTTACCAGGTCTTCAACACGGACTCGTAAGGCTACGTGATTGGCTTTACTAGTGTAAACTTAATTTTGATTTATTTTCTAACTAAACCTACCCTAAGCGGATAATCTTTTGGCTGTAGTACAACTTTTGTGCTGTACAAATATCCAGTTGCTAGTTAGGTAATGTTTGAATTTTATAAAATTTATAGCTCAAGAGATTAAGAAATCTTTCCATTGCTTGGATTGTAACATCGGGGCCAAAACATCTAGTGGACTGACTCTCGAATTTTTGTAATTTTTGGTTTACTAACAGCTTCGCCCAAATATTAAAAAAAATTTTAATTCGTATAGTACTTTTTGAGTTATGAAAGATAAAAAACATGTGGACTCCCCTCTTACACATTTAGGAGACGATATCTCAGACCTAAAGAGTTTAAATTTGGGTGATTATATATAGATATTACATTTAATTTGTTTTACAAAATGACGGTATAGAATTTATTTTATTTCTCCAAAATCAAATTAAAAAATTTGAAAAATCTGAAAAAGCTACTAACGAAATTTCGTGTTTGCATACATTTAGGTAATTGTGGGTCAAATTTCTTAATAAGAAAATACAGGGATTCTATTCAAAAAATATTAATTAAAATAAACACTGAAAAACCACTTAGCTGGCAACAAAGTAAAAACAAACACAGTGTTCTAAAGACATTTATTGTATATCAATCTACAAAATTTAATTGCTCCATGCATTACAAATGTCAACATCCCTTAGATAGAAACATTACAATATACATAAATTATCTATAAGAAATTATTAGAGCAAAAGGATTTATAATTGTTGTCAAATCTATCTGGAATTTCCTAACCCTGTATTTAATTTTATTATCCGTGTAGCTTTACTTAAAATATATTTCCTACTATCAAAAGAAAGTAATTTCATCTCTCTATGTAAAATATTAGTCACTGTCGTAGATGAACTATTTACTTATTGGTTCTCCAATTTCTTTCAGAAGTAAGAGTACTCAGGATTGAATGTTGGGGGGGGGGGGTTTAAAGGGGAAATCTAGGGATCTGAATTAGACCTTTAGGGTGTCCAAAGGGGGAATATAGGGATCTGAAATAGACCTCTGGGGGCTGTCTAAAGGGGAAATCTAGGGATCTGAAATAGACCTCTGGGGGTGTCCAAAGGGGGAATCTAGGGATCTGAAATAGACCTCTGGGGATCCAAAGGGGAAATCTAGGGATCTGAAATAGACCTCTGGGGGCTGTCTAAAGGGGAAATCTAGGGATCTGAAATAGACCTCTGGGGGTGTCCAAAGGGGGAATCTAGGGATCTGAAATAGACCTCTGGGGATCCAAAGGGGAAATCTAGGGATCTGAAATAGACCTCTGGGGGTGTCCAAAGGGGGAATCTAGGGATCTGAAATAGACCTCTGGGAGCTGTCCAAAGGGGAAATCTAGGGATCTGAAATAGACCTCTGGGGGTGTTCAAAGGGGGAATCTAGGGATCTGAAATAGACCTACCAAGAAGAGAGGAACTGAAGAACATATACTGTATTCATGTTAATTTATAGCCCAAAGTAAATTTTAAAAATTAAATGCCATTGTATGTAATTCAAACGCTTAAAATTATTCGCGAGTTGTAAATGAGTGAAATGAATTAGTGAATAATTTAGCGTAAATACATTACAGACTTAGAAAAAACTTAACGAAAATTATTTTCAATGTATTTATTTAGGAAATAAGAATAAAAATTTGCAAGAAATAACAAGGTCTTAATAGTAAATATGAAATTTCATGTTTTCATATTACAATTTACTTTAAATACTGAGTCTATGAGGCTTCTTTGGAAGTTTGATTAGAGGATTATCCTCTGTTGCAGAGATAACTAGGCCATTTAGGTTAGGTATGGTCGACATTCTCTGTCACGGTGGCTTGTCACTGATATTTTGGTATTACCAGTGACAAAATATGGAAAGCGCCAGTTCCAGTGACAATGGATCGATCGAAAGTTGCCTCTATTGTGATTGGATAAAAAGTCACAGTCACTGGATGAAACGGCTGTCATTGATTGATTTGTCGCTGTCACTGGCTCTGCTCCCACCGCTCGGCACACGGCGCCTATTATCGTGCAGTATCGGGGAGAGTGGGCTTGTCTCCGTTGTGATTACGCATAATATCGCGACTGAAAATTTACTGATATTTTACCACGGCTGTCATTGGTTGATTTGTCGCTGTCACTGGTTCTACTCATTTACTTTGTGTGTGGGCGGTCGATTTGTGTCAGGTTTCATGATAGTGACAGCGTTGTGTACAGCAGATGCTATTTCGCACTCGTTAGTTTGTTCTTAATTTCGTAAGAGTTTATTTTTAAATTAAATGATCCTTCCAAAAAACAAAACAGCGAGGTGTAGAATCATTTCACCACTGTGGTATGTTTGCCTGTTATTGGTACATACAAAGCGGTCTCAGTATCCCTTGTTATCGGTACTAAAGTCACCGGTCAAAGTCACTGATCCAATCCTGGCGCTGTAACTGAAATCACCGATTCTTTAAAGTCACTGGATCGACCATCCCTAATCTAGGTCAGTGGTTTCCAACTCGCAGATGTCAGCGGACCACTCAGCCATGAACCGCACACTATATATATATATAGGTCTATATATATATATATATATATATAGGTCTATATATATATATATATATATATATATATATATATATATATATATATATCATCAGTTGGAACGAAATTCAAAATAAATAAAATAATTTCCAAAACTAAGAACAATTAAGTAACAATATTACAAACAAATAAATTGCATTTTACAGAACGTGTGCAACATTATACATCACGAAAAGTAATCAATATTTCAACTTTAAATTGTATTTTAATGAAATGAAAAATACAACGTTTACGTAGACAAAAACAATAGACAATTTACATCATTACTTGAACGCAAATGAAGTGCTGAATTTATACGACAAGCTGAGGGATTTTAGAGCTTGCGATCTCTTAGGAAACGTTTACATGTTAAAAACATATAAATGTTTACATTTTAGGAAATGCTTAATGTTATTGGAAGCTGGTTGTCTACATGTCCAAGGTATTATGATTGTTACAGTAAATTATGATAATAATATTATTACAATTATATAATGTTATTATATTGAAGATATTTCAATAAATTTAATGTTGGCTATGATATTCAACAGGACTCACGAATTTACTTAATCTTGTTCGTCGAAAATCATAAATTTATAAATCTTTACTTTTTTTATAAGAAGTCACCGGACTCCCAAGCGGACCAGTAAAGAGGGTCACGAAATAACTTTGGCCCGAAAACCACCGGTCCGAAAATATCGATTTAGGTGCTCTTAATCGCCTCACAAAGCTACGCCCATTGAAGTCTTTACGAGCATTGCTCCCAGTTTACTGGCAACTAGTTTTATAGGGACACTAGTTGAAGTAATATTTGAATTTTCTCATGAAGGGTTTGAAATTTATATGAAATTCGTTACAAAGCTGAGGAATATGAAATAGTTTTTGAAGTAATAAGCTCTAATCATGCGGTGAACAAAACATGAGATTAAATAATTGCTTTAGGATCACGCTATTTCTGAAACGCATACCTTACAGCATATAGTTCCGTCAGGTGACTCAAGTAAATTAAATGATAACATATGATTTCACGTAACAGCTGATTGTATGTTATAGGTTATGTTGTAGAACAGCCGTTTTATTCGTAGACAATTATTTATTTATAATCGTAGATTATTTATTTAATAAATAGTTTTGATCAGATATTAAATATATTAATTTATTTAAATTTTAGTAAATCTCAATACAAATATTTCAATAAAACGATGAAATTAAGTTATGTATTTTTAATTCAATTTTTGAAAGGAAACATTTTTAGCTCCGTACTATACTTCTTAAAAAACTGGTATAAATAAAATTTATTGAACAAAATATTTTTCTGACCACATTTAATATAAGATTTTTGTTACCCACTTTATATAAAATTTGATAAATCTCAATACAAATAATTCAATATGACGATAGTAATTAGTTATGTATTTTTAATCCAATTTTTGAAAGTAAAACATTTTTAGGCCCGTCCTATAATTAAAAAAAAGTAATTTGAATTGAATTTTTTATAAAAATTTGTATTTAGACAACAACTAAAAAATTTTTGTTACCTATATTATTTTATTATCAACTACAATAAATATTAGTATTTATTCAATACATTCCTCAAATTAAAATGTAAAAATTAAGTGTATAAATTCATATTTTATTAATTTTCGTTAAAGATTGGCGAAACTATTATCTCTATTTTGCTATCACTTTTGTCGAGACCCCCCTCCCACGAGTAGCCTTACCAGAACCAAATTTTTTTTGCCGATGACATACTAAAGCAGAAACATTATAACCCTCCCGGGGATGAGGTTTACCGCCCAAAGCCTTCGATGCGCTCCTGGTAAGGAGTAATTTGGGTATTTAAAAATGACAATGTAGTTAAGAGTAAAATCTTAGTGTTTATTATTATTTCTAGTGTTGGCGATGTTTGCGCGCAATGATTGCGGAGTGTTTGTGCTGCAGTGATTGACCGGGGGAACAGGGCAAGGCGATGCAGCGTTGCAGCCTCGAAGTAGTCTTTGCCTTTTTAGGCTCGGCTCGGTGGGTTGACTGGTCTAGCGGCGCGAGTGTGAGACGAGTGGCCGAGGAGTACGGTGGTGTCGCGTGGTCCGTTCAGCTCTGCTAAACGCATTCTCATTCCACTGGATTAATGTGAGTATTGAACAAGTGTAACTGGACTGTATAAATAGCACTGCTTCTTTAACCTTTGTTTATAGTCATGTTATTAGTTTACGAGAAATCTTCCTGTTCAAAATTACACGCTCAAAGTATTTTCAACCAATTAAAGAACCAAAATTGAATTTAGTTAGCAAATGCAATAATTAAATAACAATGAACAACCAATAATTAAGCAGACAAACTAGTTTCTCTGACGGTTATCACTATCGCATTGTTTAACGAATTATAGTTTAGACGTGTTAGCTGAGCCCTCTGACAATTTTGTCATTGGACGTGTTTGAGGAATATATTATTCAATGTGAACATTCTTAATTAAATACTATTCTATTCGAGTCTCCCCTTTTTAAATATGTTACTCAAATATACATTTTAAACAAACAGTTGATTTGAAGTGACGGAACCATAAATACTGGTTGCAACTTAGATACGTTGTGTTGAAAATATTACCATACTTTACACATATAATATTTTAGAAATAATTCTATATATATATATATATATATATATATATATATATATATATATATATATATATATATATATATATATATATATACATATAATAATAACAGCACAAAGAATATATACTAAAATATAAGTTCACAGTTTAGACGGTTTTGGTTATTAAATCAACTAAAACGTAAACTTTCTAGCGTAAAACGTATCTACATTTGTAAAGTAATCCAGTGGCGGGTGAACTTGAATAAACTAAGAGTTTATAAAATGTCGAAGTGTCAAAATATCAGTGACGTGCATTTGTATAAAGTCCGTCTGTTTCGTATAGTTTTGTGCGTATTGAACTATTTTCCTATTTCAGTGCTATCGCTAACCGAGCTACTATTTCTTTATAACCAAATCTATCCTAACCGGCTATTTATATGTTGTAATATACGCGAATAGGAATATAGTAAAATAAAAGATACATCTTCTTTAAGCGGATTTATGTCGTTATATTGAGGTTGTTTCAAAATTTTCAAATTGTTTTGTTTAAATCACCTGTTTCGTGATTTAGGACCTATATAGTGTATATTTGAATAACACACAAAAAAAATCAAGGGTAAAATATAAAATTATGATAAATTTTAGATTTAAAAATTTTAATTAATATATTTAAAAAAATTTAAGTAATTTTTATACTAGAGAGGATTTTTTTAAATTTTAAACGTAATAAGCTTGGGAAGTAGAAAATTTAACACAGTATAAGTTTGACCATTTAAGATTCAAGCTTTGCCCTATAAAAGTGACATTTATTACACATTTATAACCACGAGCAGCTCGTAGTTCTCAGGTTAGGTTCATACGTGTTGCGCGTAACGTATTTACGCACAGGTCCGACATGTTGCTTGATACTTATCTACTGCTACGAGCATTAGGCGCGTAAACAGTCAGTGATAGATGTTGGCTAAGCTGGATCTATTCATTACTGTGGAATAAATCTTTACTGAAAACAAACCCAAGGGGTTTTAAACTACAAGTTCTCATACATTTGAGTATTAACATTAAACAAGTTCTTTTCTAACATTAAACTATTCTTTGTTGACGCTTTCCAGAATAGTTCCATTCTCGAAACTTTAATATGACCTCATTTTTATATAAGGTAGAGTTTTAGGAATGGAGTTATTTCGAAACGCGTCAACAAAGAAAAATATTTTAATGTTAGGCAATGCAGAAAAAGTGTTCTCAAATGTATACAAACATTCCTGACAGAAGTGAGGATGAGTATATTAAGAATTTTATAAGTTTTTAATTTTAACGACCAACTGTCCTAATTATTTTCGAGTTTTATACTTTTATTTCAGTATTTAATTACCAATTTTAAAACTACAAAGCAATTAATGGTTTTTAACGAATATTGTTAAAGATTTTAATCATCGAATGTTAATTATAAATTTAAAATTGTAGGTAAATAAATATGTTGCAAGTTGTTAAAATTTAAGTGACTTTTTAGTTTAGTCTATATACAGTCATCTGTTCTTATAGTCTGTCATCTGACTTATAGTCATCTGTTCATATAGTCTGTCATCTGTCTTATAGTCATCTGTTCAATTTTTTAAGGCTGTCGGCCATTGAGACTATCGTAGCCCGAAGGTCAGGTTAGGTACTGGATATAGGGAGTGATCACGTCTACTCCCTATCGGATATAGGGATAGGTCAACTCCATATCGGGCCCATAAATAGGTGTCTTACCCCTTGTTAGTAATGTGTCCGTCTTCAAATAATGCTGTGGACGTGGATAGATCTCTAGCAATCTGTACTACATTGCCGCCATGTAGGTTCACCCCCTAACATTAAACTCCAATTCCGAGAAAAGACTGCCGGAGAGTAGAAGGAGTTAGTTCTGTATCCGGTCACAAACATATCTACTTGCACCTATTTCAGATTATTATAAAATCTGAATTAAATATTCCCCTTAATCGATGTACTTTTGTGTGATTACGCACATCCTGTCCCTACTAGATTCGTAGACGCTAACAGCTGACAAATAGAATGAGCAAATCATACGGGTACTTTATAACATGTTATCTAAGGTATATTAGGAGGTAACGCAACATTTAAGTAAATTTATTGTTCTTTTGTCTGGATGTTAGTGAAACGTTTATGATTTTACCGAAATTTTAAATGAATTTTGTTCAATGTTAAATTTGATAATTTTTAAAATTTTATACATTGATTAAATTTTATATTGACTAATATATACAATAAAAAACATAGCATAACCTTAAAATACCCTGAAAAGAGTTTTATAAAATTTCTAACTACAAAGTACAAATGTTTTGTTAATTTATTAAACTTTTTTTGTAATTTAATATAACCTGGAAAATTAAAATTATTGTAACTTTTACAAACCTATACCAACACGATGACGCAAGTATGGCGATATTACTCCGATTAACCCGGTCGAGGGTTGGTCTACTTCAGCTGAGTGACCCTTTTACGACCCTTCCATAAACCCATCTGTATTCACAATATTTCCCACTCTTCGTATGGGATAACTATAATATCAGCTGATCACCCTCAAACTAAGTTCGTCGTAGCACGTATTCTATAACGGACACTCGACACATATAAGGAACTTTAATTTTGTATTTTGTAATATAATATTAAATACGAAGAACACTATAAGGCTTTCATCGCCTTAGGGGGAGTAAAGGAGGCGTATCATGGGCAGGGTCAAGGTTTAGACTAGTCCTGTAGTGTTAAGATAAGGTCAAGTCCGTAGGGTTAAGGTAAGACCATGTCTCATAAAGTTAAGGTAGGGACAGATCCCGTAAGGTTAAGGCAATATTAGGTCCCGTGGCGTTAAGGTAGTGTTATGTCCCGTGCAGTAATGTACGTTTAGGTCCCGTAGAGTTTCGGTATGGCTAGGTCCGGTGGTGTTATGGTAAGTTTAGGTTCCATGAGGTTAAAGTAAGGTTAGGTGTTGTGGGGTAAGGTAAGTTTAGGTTCCATGAGGTTAAAGTAAGGTTAGGTGTTGTGGGGTAAGGTATGTTTAGGTTCCATGAGGTTAAAGTAAGGTTAGGTGTTGTGGGGTAAGGTAAGTTTAGGTTCCATGAGGTTAAAGTAAGGTTAGGTGTTGTGGGGTAAGGAAAGGTTAGGTCGCGTGGGGTTAAAGTATGATTAGGTATTAAGGTGAGGGTTAAGGTGAGGTTAGGTCCCGTGGGGTTAAGATATGGCTAGGTCCCATGTGGTTAAGGTTGGGTAAGGTCCCGTAGGTCAGGTCACGTGCGGTTAAGATAAGACACGTATCATTAAGTAGGGATGGGTTAAAGTAGGGACAGGAAGCTCCTAACATTTGGAACATCTCCAGTTTTTCGTTAAGATTAATCAGAAATTCTTGCAGAGATCACTCATTCCGAAAGTAAGACGTGCTTTTTGTAAAACGAAAATTTTAAAGTAGTAATGTAAATTAACTTAATATTTGTGATGCAATAAATAAATATTCAACCATTTGCACAATCGTTTTTACAACAAAATTATATAAAGAGAAATAATTATTTTATATAGGGAAAATCAACAAGGTGATTAAAGAAAACCGACATTTCTGTAGTGTATGACACACTGTCTGTTGTCCAACCACAGGGTTTGTTTCTCTGCTTTGGTTGACATTTGCCAAGTCCGGTTGTAATGTTACAGTGTATTGCAAGTGTGTTAAATATTAGGTGAGATGTCCAAGCACAGAACGTTTGCTTAAACAGAAACAAAAGTTGTGTAAACATTGGGCGGGGGCTGGGTGAACGGCCGTGGTGTTTGCCCAATGGTTAGCTTGCAACCGTTCGCTTAATTCACGGAATGCTTCCGCTTTCGCGTCTCGATTGTCGTGCAAGTATCGATTGCCTGTGATTGGACATCTCGATAGCCTAATAAACCTACAATCGCGTTTAGCAACACACATATCAGTGCGTCCATAGAGAGGATCTGAGCCCTTCTGAAATTATATAAAATTATTCATTATTATTACACGTCCTAATAAGTGCTATGAGAGATGAATCCAAATGTGTAAGGTGTACTAAAATATGTGGAGTTTTAACTAATTAATAATAAAGTAGAATTTATTATTCTTTGTTTAAAAATAATCATGTAATTTCATAGGAATTAATTAATTTTTGATTGTATTAATATGTAAGCTACTTCAAAAACTGGTTTATGATAAATTATACGTATTTCTTGCTACACTAATACATATGGCTTTTGTAATATTACCCAATAAAAAAGCTTTCTACATCAAAATTGAAATAACAGTTGACCCCCTCCTCCGAAATGATATCCTATATAGGCCTACACCAATGCCTTTTGTTCACTTTTAAAAATCAGAATATTTACGACAAAACACAATCGTAAAATAATATTTTACCTACTTATATAATGTAAGTTTAAATTCGACTTGGTGTATTGAAGAACACACGAAAGATTCGTACCCTACAACGAAATATGCGTACATCAGGAATTTTGCGAAATATCCATTCATGATAAATTTTTGACAGATGGTAATTGTAAGCTATGACGTCAGAACATTGTGACAGGCGAAACGTGCGGTACAACGTTTTTGGTGAACAAGGATCTTTTAAAATCATTGTGCTACATAAATGAGTTTACATCTGAGCTAAACATAGATGTCGCTTACTGTCCGTAACAAAAGTTTGGAGACTCGAGATTGGCGGCTCATAAGATCTAAACTATGCAATCAATTTGTACCAAATAAAAACAAAAAACTCACCATTCTCTTCTGCATTGATTGGTATTATTTTGAAAAATTTCGGTTTTATTTTCATTTTTATATCATAGCATAACCGAAAAACATCACGGTTATTGTAGTCTTTAAAAAGAAACGTACACTTTAAAAATTCAAAACTAATAAATCTGTCATTCGAATTATCTAAAATTTTAATATATGTGAAAAGGTCTTATAAACATAATTTATTACTTTCAGATTTTTTATTGTATTAGAAACGTTTTTATAGCACTTTTTGTTAAACGTTTTCGAGAACCATTCATCGGATAGAATCAACCCATATACTGTGGGAATTGTTTAATTTTAGTAGTTTCTCGGGGCTGGATATCCTTTAAAGCTT
>JBAIZL010000001.1:233412055-233437055 GCA_036971475.1 Prosapia bicincta | reverse complement strand
AAAGGGTCAAGTAGGAATAGCGAAATGGAGGCACATCCAACGTCCTGTAAAGACAAATGCACCTCACAGGACAGCATTTTAAAAGGGTCAAGTAGGAATAGCGAAATGGAGGCACATCCAACGTCCTGTAAAGACAAATGCACCTCACAGGACAGCATTTTAAAAGGGTCAAGTAGGAATAGCGAAATGGAGGCACATCCAACGTCCTGTAAAGACAAATGCACCTCACAGGACAGCATTTTAAAAGGGTCAAGTAGGAATAGCGAAATGGAGGCACATCCAAAGTACTGTCAAGACAAAGCGCTTCACAGGACAGTACTTTAAAAGAACCAACGAAAGGGTTCCTAACTACGCCTAAAAACACGGTGAACAAAATGAAAATAAAAATAAAGTAACAAAAAAATAAAAAGCTAAATAATTCAACAACAATAACTATAGATAATCCCAAGTCCGCAGGGCATGACCCGAGTAGAAGCGGGGAACCAGGGATTAAAGGAGTTAATTGTAAGAACAAAATGGCCAAAAGGCTGAAGTTTACAAATTAAATACAAAATTAAAGAAAAACACTAAAGAAATTCTGAAATTTAAGGGACCAGATAACATTGAGGGTGACCTACAAGGGAAAGAAAATGAGGGTAAAACGAAATCAACATTGCGGCTAAAAACAAATAAAATTAAAAATAAAAAAGGTCCAAAGAGACCGGAAATTAAAGAAAGCGTAGTAAACAAAGGAAAGATAGGAGAAAGGAAGAAATTAATTTAAAATGGCTTTAAGCTGAAACAAATACGGGTAGAACCCAAAAATGAAAAAATAAACAATCCAAAAAGAAACAAATTGGCTGCAATAAATATCTCCAAACGCACTAACTTTCGAAAGCCTTGTAGGATTACTAAGTCAATAAAATTTACAAACCCTAAAGCAAGAAAACAAATTGCAAAAATAAAAGAAAAGCAGATATCTAAAGTAGTAAGGTATAGAGCAAAATTAAACAAAAAGAAATATGCACAGTGGAGAAATTTGAAGAGACGTAAGAAAAAGAAGAAATTGACAAAAGAAGAAAAAAATGAACAATGGCTAAATTTAAATCATCTTCAAATGGGACCAAACTGACCAGTCTATATTAATTAGTATAGAAAAAGAAAAATTAGAAATATTACTAAATGAGTTCAAAGACGTTTTCAGTGAGCAACCAGGAAAATCAACCAAATAATAAATAATATCGACAGGTATAAAAACTATGCGATAATAGAAAATGTTTTGTGTAAAAAGATAAAACAAAAATATAAGCTGGTACTGCCCACTGGAAATATTGAAATGTACATAGATCAAATACATAGAATCTATGCACATATTGGACAAAACAAAATCTATAAAATGATAAATAGTAGTATATACATTAAGAATGCGTACAAACAAATTGTAGAAACCATAAGAAAATGTCGTATATGTCAACTGGCTAAAGTAACTAATAGATATACCCAAGCTCGAACACGCCCAATTTTAACACAATATCCTGATGAAATGGTAGCCATAGATTATTAGGCCCCTTGCCTAAAAGTACAGGAGGGGCAAGGCATGTCTTGGTGGTAATTGTTACATTCTCGAAACTTGTAAAACTGTATGGAGTCAAACGCCCGAATACAAGGAGCAGCATTGAATAACTAACGAGGTATTTTCAAACAATAGGCAAACCCGTAAGAATACTATCAGATTATGGATCCGCGTTTACTTCCCTACAGTGGAGAATATGGATGGAGGCCAACCAACTCCGACATACACTAATCCCTGTCAGGCATCCCCAAGTAAACCATGCGGAAAGAGTAAATCGAGAATTGGGAAGGATTCTGAGGACCTATAATCATGAGGGGCAATCCTCATGGATGAGATACCTACCATATATTGACCACGTTTTCAACAACACCCCACATGAAGTGACTGTGTATGCTCCCTTCCAAATACACCATGGGGAGGAACCGCGATATATATGGGAGGAATTTATTCCTGAGGGTTGTAGAAATCTCGACCGAACAACACAAAGAGAAAGAATGCAGCTTGTATTCCATCGCATAAGAAGGACAGGTGCACAAAGGGCGCGAAAGAAAAATAGGAACATACGAGAAATAATATTGGAACCAGGAGACATTGTTTTCATTACTAGACATAACCGCTCCGATATCATAAAAAACGAGACGGGAAAGCTGCTTCTAAATTATCAAGGTCCATATAAGATAACCAAAAAGATGGATGCTAATATTGTTACGAACAAAGTTAGGGGCATATACGATATTAGAGATATAAAAAAATATATAGAATAAATCATGTAATTTATATGCATTGTAATATCAATAGTAGCTTAAAAGAAATATAGAATAGTTTGTCATAAGGAAATTGAATGGAATTTGTAATGTAAAATGAAACAACGAAATGTCTCTAAAATAAATAAATGGTTAAACTCAAGCAAAGAAACAAAAGATTAAAACCAGAAGGGAAAGTTGAATACAGACAGTCAATTCTGCAGAACGAATGACTCACCGAAAAATAAATAAATTGTTGAAAGACTTTATAAAATCCGAGCACCTGAGTCAACAATGTATATTCCAAAACAAACGATTTGAACAGAAGGGATCCAGACAAAGCTAGGCTAACCAACAAGTTCAAACAAGAAACAATTAAAGTTAAAATATAAAGTAAATTATGTTTACAAATAAATGGAAGTAAGATAAGAAAAACAATGCTAGATTTCAAATCTGAGCAAACAACTAACAGAATTCGAATGACGAATGAGAACGGCTACTGTAAACAAGTGAACTTTGAACAAATAATGTTTTTGTATGAAATACGTTTCCAACAACATTAGCTGGGCTGAGGCCGGATGTCTTGAACAAACATTGGCCGTGGCTCAGAGCAAGCTTCAAATGACGGCTGATTAAACATTCGGGGAGCTATCGGTTGATAAAAAAAAGGGACGTAAACAATGAGTTGTATACAACATGGATTATAATAGTTTATAAATAAATAAGAATCTTGTTTTGTGTTAGGTAAATAAATTCAATAATGATTTAAGATAACATGTTAGAATATAAGATTTGTAAAAAATTATTACATAAGAAAATTGCTGAAATTGTATAATCAAGTAGCAAAACATAGAAACCACTTTTAAGTCATTTAAAATGAAGCAAAATTATCCCAGTTGTAAAAGTCATTGTTTGGATATGTTTAATGAGAAAAAGATAGTAACTTTAAAATAAAGGCTTGTCACCGAAAGGACGGAGAAAAATAAATGTGAAAGTGATAGTGAAATATAAGCTAAAAAAAAAAAAATAATCTGTGTGACTAACATTGTGCTTCTGCCCACATTATGCATACAAAAGTTTTAAGGGGGAAATAATATGTGACACGAAAGAACAATATAAAGATGCGTGTTTATATTTGTTAATATTTAATTCTTAGAATTATTAAAGTTAAAAGTTATTTTTATATTTGTATGTATACTGTAATAAAAATAGATAGTAATTCTGAATAAAATTATTACCAAATCTATCCTGACTGGATACTTCGTACGTATATTTAATGTAGGTAGGCCTATAAAAGGAAGAAAACTCACTATGTAAAAATTAAATTTAACTTTGCCAATTTTATTCAAAAGAGATTTATAAATTTTTTATAATACCTACCTAACCTATCACAACAAATACGATTCATTAAAACTAGAATGCTTTAAGAAAAAAATTAAAATCGAAGTTCGGAATTTGAAGCCGAAACTTACGATTAGTAAGCTTGTACCTTACCCATTAGGCCACGAGGTTCTACTGTTATTGTTGATACTGTTTCTCTTATTACATTGTGGCTCATCGCTCCCCCTACATTCTCTCCCCACTCAAGGAACCGAGCTGAAGGTTGCACATGCGCGTGGATGGTAGATCCTAGCTGGGTAAGGTCTACTGGTTTACCATCGTGAATCGGTCCTTAGAGACTTGTTGGTTAGGGTAGGTAATTCCGCTAGAAAGTGAGGTTACATATGGCACGTCTCTAACCCTTGTAGCCCAGTTAGTCAATGTAACTATTTGAATTTATTTGTAACAGTCCTTGTTAAAGAAAAACGATACAGACACTAAAATTAAACGAATATGTGCACAACGTTGAATAGAAAAAAGCCATTAGCAGCAAATTGAATTAGCCAACTGCTTGGACAGAATTAATGTACGGGACATTCTACAATGTAAATAAGCCCAGTTTGCGTATATGTGTAGGAGTTAATGTTACTTGGCATGCATTTACATGTAATTTCTATTCAAACAAGTTACGTTCATAAACGTTGTTCGTATATTTCAATTTTACAGTGAATTTATTCATTTTTCAATGATATAAAAGTTTATGTTACGTCTCGAGTAATTTACTATTATTTATAGTTATTTTTCTCTTTACAATTTTAATTAGTTTTACGTAATGAGAGATTTTAACGTAAAGGTTAAAAAAATGTAACAATTCCAATTGAAATGAAAGATAATCTGGCTTCTGTCAATAAGAACACATGTAATATAATAAGAAAAACCCTTTTTCCTCGATCTATTTTCTAAGAAAATGAAATAACGGTTGAAAATTTCGATAAATCATCAGAAGGCAACTTGCAACTGATTTGAAATAGTCAACTATGTGAACTGTGGGGATAAATATGTTTCCGAAATGTGCTTACAGTTAAAGTGGAAAGGTTATGTAACTATTGACTACATTTCCTTCTTAGCCAAGGGTTTTTCTTGTGTAGACCTGTATTGTGGTTCAACGCTACTGTTCTGAATATTTAATATTGGAGAATAACCTATAATTAAGAAAGTGTCAATCATATACCACATAGTAGTGCATTATTTTTTTCTATGATTTGTTAATTTACAACACTTTATAAGAGCCCACACGTTGGTTCTTCAACCGTTCGCTGCCGAGCTTCCCAGGAGTGATTCATGGATGTCAACAGTCGGACACCATAGAGATCGTCAATCCCACAGATGTTCACTATCCTTTCTTGCAAGACTGCACAATTGGTCTTCATCAGCAGAGAGATCAGAGCAGTGGAGATGGAGTCGTAGGTAGTCATGCCCTGTGATAATTGCTCCTCTTCTTCCAGACATCCTGGGATTGCCCTCACGGTAGCTCTTCATTGAGATAGGTTACTCATGTTCTGTAACCACAGCTTCTCTTCTTCCAGATGTCCTGGGGTTGGTCGCACGGTAGGAAGCCTCTCCCAATGCGGCGGAGATGGCCTCGCAGGTACTCATGCCTTGTGATCATTGCTCCTTTTCTTCCAGACATCCTTGGATTGGCCTCATGATAGCTCTCCATTGGGACTGATTACTCGTTCTGTAACCACAGCTTCTCTGGTTCCAGATGTCCTGGGGTTGGTCGCACGGTAGGAAGCCTCTCCCGATGCGGTGGAGATGGCCTCGCATGTACTCATGCCTTGTGATCATTGCTCCTTTTCTTCCAGACATCCTTGGATTGGCCTCATGATAGCACTCCGTTGGGACTGATTACTCGTTCTGTAACCACAGCTTCTCTTCTTCCAGACATCCTGGGATTGGCCTCACGGTAGCTCTTCATTGGGACTGGTTACTCATGTTCTGTAACCACAGCTTCTCTTCTTTCAGATGTCCTGGGAGGGGTCCTACGTGAGCAAACCTCTCCCAATGCGGTGGAGATGGACTCGTAGATACTCATGCCCTGTGACCACAGATTTTCTTCTTTCAGAGATCCTTGGATTGGTCTCACGGTAGCAAGCCTCTCCCAATGCGTTCGAGATGGCCTCACAGATACTCTTATCTTTTGATCGTAGCTCCTTTTTTCCAGATATCCTGGGATTAGTCACGGGGTGGCAAGGCTTTCCCATGTTTGCCAGTGCTCAGGACATTTGCGTAGCATTGGTGACGGTTTTATTTATCAGACTTTGGGCTCTACTAGAAGTAAGCGGAATGTTCTGGAGGGCAGACCTGCTTGGCCCTAATGTCGGCTCTCTTAAGGAACTAAGTGGCTTTTCGTCAATTATGGGTTACCATCCACCAGGCTGAGATGAGACTAGTTAGGCTGACTGAACATTAATCGAAGTTTCGCGGAGTATGCGATCGCGTGAGGTCCTACAACTTGGATCTAGGGGTTAACGTTATGCAAACCTAATTCTACTGAACAGAAGTGGCCTTCTTCACGGTTTACACATCGATGCAATCCTATAAACACAATAATGTACTAAGTCATTTTGTGTGACATGACAAAATGCCCCATGCCATAATTTTAACTAATAATAGTTCACTTTTTTAAAATATTTACCACTTTGTCCCTTGTATGAAATAACGGGACGAGTGAAAAAGTGGTAAATACCCAACCACAGGGATCGGATGGGATATTTCTCTTCGAGACTTATATTTCGCATCGACATTCAAGTATTTGGAGGAATTCCTTCAGTTTTATAAAAAGAACTTATAAAAAATATTTAAGGTATACTAATCTTGTGAAGAAACATATTGATACATTATGGGAGACTTGAAAAGTACAGGAAATTAGTTCCAGAATCATCGTCCTAATAAATAGTCATTCTTGATTCGTTAAAACAACCGTCCTTCTATTCCTCTCCTTTTAATTCAAATCTCCTTCCTTCCTCCATTTTTAAAGTGTAACTTCTTATGAAGGGGGCATTATAAAAAAGTTTGCATGTTTGTGAATTGGTAGAACGTGGCGTCATTATACGTGAATGCGTAATAATTTCCCCTTCTTTTTGTGTCTGTAGGAACGATTTGTTCCGAAGATTTCCTAAAGCCAAGTATACAGGTTAACGCTGGTAACTGCTTTAGTTTTCACTTGAAGGTTATTTGGAGGTTATAGTTGAACATTGTAAATGTAATTTTCTATAAAATACATTGAGAAATATCGTAAGATTTATTGAATTATATATTAACGAATGACTTCATATGACATTTGTTTCCGTCTTCACTTAATGGCTATTTAGAGGATATAGTTAAATCATTTTAAATGTAATTTTTCACAGAATATATTTAGAAATATCGTATATCTCACTAAATTATATAACAACGAATGAATTCATATAACAGCTGTTTTCGTCTTCACTTAGAGGTTATTTGGAGGTTATAGTTAAATAATTTAAAATGTAATTTTCTATAGAATATACGTAATCAGCATAATCTATAGAACATAATAGATAAACATCGTACATTTTACTAAATTATGTAATAACGAGTGTCTTCAAGCAACAATTGTTCTTAATACATATAGCATATCCCAGTGCCTGCAATGTAGATTTGGAGTAGATTAAATTATATTGTTTCCTAAAAGGACTAGGCTAGTATTCTCTGAGCTATCTAGTATTCCGTATCTAGTACCAGGCTGATTTACTATAACTTATTTAACAGAATTTATAAATAAAATGTATACATAAGATAAATTGTAAAATTAAAAATACTTACTTAGTTACTAGCCAACTCCCACTCTTGGCAGAAATGCCATTTGGTGACGCGCTGACCAGTAAATCACGGAGAGTTGTTCCTCAGGTTTGAGCCCTTCCACCTGTTGTCTGACATATTCCAATGCAGGGCATGCTTGGAGATGGCCTGCATCAAAAGATTGAAGGGGCACAGAGGGCACTCGTGGCTGTTCAGGATACCTATACGGTGGAGGTGAGCAGGGAGGAGGTCATGTCCGGTGAGGGTGCGGAACGCTGGAACAGCTATGAAGCGGTCAGGATAGCAATCCGGTCCGGATTTTGATAGTTTCTCCCAGGTTCTTCCGGTGGCAGCCTCTTGGTACACAGCTTTCATTTTGTGTTTTACTGACAAATCAATGAGAGCCTTGGCAGCTGACAGTGGCATTTTCAGTCAGCCCCCTGTAAAATTAAAAATGTAAAGTTGGATTATTAATAAGCTTTTTGTGCTGTACATCTTGAGGTTTTTCTATTTACACTTCTGGTATCAAGTTGGCAAATAAACCATAACACACTGATATTTTTCAGCAGACGCGTTTCGCACTAGATCAGCGCATTGTCCGTGACTCACAGCATTGAACAATGAGCCGATCTAGTGCGAAACGTGTCTGCTAAAAAATATCAGTAAGTAGTGGTTTTTTGCCAAGTTGTTTCCAAAAGTGTAAATAGGCTTTTGTTATGTTATATGTTTGACTATATTTTTCTGCCATTCCTAACTTTTCAATATTCTCCTCGGTTGACGCGTTTCGGATTAACTCCATTTTCAAAACTTCAATCGTTAATGGGGTTAATCCGAAACGCGTCAACCGAGGAGAGTATTGAAAAGTTATGAATGGCTGAAAACTGTACTCAAACATATAGAAATATTCCTAGCAAAACTGAAAATGACTATAATTATAATTTTGTTATATTCTGCATTTTACACGTTTCATATCTTTTTTGTAAGATATTAAAATATACAATATTATATACACAATAATAATTAAGGTAAATATGACTGTTAAGGAATTTTATAAGGTCATACATACCTTGGGTTTTTACAACTTCTGAAATTCTTAAATTTATAAACTAAATTATTTAAAATTACACTTCTGTACCATGAATACAGTAAATTTCAATTTACTATATTGAAATTTTATGTTTGGAAAATTTCAAAATTTATTTTATTTTAAATCACGTGTTGGATTTTAGGTTTTTTGTTCTCCATTAAAAAGGCTTGTTCCCAGAACCGCTACCCAAGGTATATAGCTCAATATTGTTTGCTTTTATCTTTAACTTGCGCTACTAGTTTACATTAACCCTCCAACATGTAACACTTGTGTAGGGTCTATACTTTGAGGATAACCGTTTCAGAAGATGTGACCCTTTATCAACTCGGACTCTCCTAATTCAGAAAATTAGTAACTGCTGCTATAGGCAAGTGTTTAACATAAGTTGAAGTGTATAATTACGTAAGTTACTTTTTGTACTCTAATATAACAAGATCATTTTTTCTATTTATGACTAAATTCGCGATAGGAATGCAATAACAGTCGCCAGATGTATTTATAAGTCCGTTATATATATTATAGTGGTTGCAGCAACGGCTTGGCTGCTTTAGGTCAAGGCTGTTGACTGCTACCTACGCGGCCTACATGTCCGCGTGACCTTCGTCTAATTTGTACTAATAATTGTCAAGCCTTCGTCTGTAACCACTGCACAAGTCTCCAGTTTACAATGCGACACCGGGTTTATAAGGCCGTGGCTATTGTTTGTTTAATTATCCACTGCACAAGTCTTCAGTTTAGAATGCGACACCGGGTTTATAAGGCCGTGGCTATTGTTTGTTTAATTATCCACTGCACAAGTCTTCAGTTTACAATGCGACACCGGGTTTATAAGGCCGTGGCTATTGTTTGTTTAATTATCCACTGCACAAGTCTTCAGTTTAGAATGCGACACCGGGTTTATAAGGCCGTGGCTATTGTTTGTTTAATTATCCACTGCACAAGTCTTCAGTTTACAATGCGACACCGGGTTTATAAGGCCGTGGCTATTGTTTGTTTAATTATCCACTGCACAAGTCTTCAGTTTAGAATGCGACACCGGGTTTATAAGGCTGTGGCTATTGTTTGTTTAATTATCCACTGCACAAGTCTTCAGTTTACAATGCGACACCGGGTTTATAAGGCTGTGGCTATTGTTTGTTTAATCAAGTTCTAAATACTTGAAAAACTATTTTGTTTTTTCAAGGTATGAAACATGATGTAGCCAGTTGGACAGCGATCGCGGTGAAAATATTTTCCAAAAACAATTGCTTTCGGTATTCATTGCGCCCAACGGAAGTGGCCATTTCCAAGGATAAACCTGGATAAACAATTGGTAATTTTCCCCTGATAGTCTACAGTTGTGGGTTCGACCGCCCTTTGCGTTGTGAGTTTAATGCACGTTATAGATTACCGTTCGGAGCACAGTGGTATAATATATTATAATGAAAATATTGGAAACAACCCCAATATAAAAAATAACAGATAATACAAGTTACTTGAAATTTAACCCTTATGTACAATTTGATGACCTTTTTATTATTATCAGAGGGTTTTATTACTAAATTACAATATAGCAATCAAAAAGTTATAAACTAGAGTAATTGTTTTCTAGATTGTCATTTTGTAATAAGGCACTCTGATGATGATGGCATGGCTATTGAAATGTACATAAGGGTTTAATCTCAAGTAACTTTTATTTGTTATTTTTGTGGTATTGGGGTCATTTTTAGTATTTTCATTTTAAGAATGTTGTTAATTGCTTAAACGTTAACATTTTTTGAGGCCAAAAGAAGGCTCATTTTAAAAGCCTACTCAATTAATTACAAATTATCCTCTACTTTTATCTGCTTTTGTAGATCAATCACAATATAAAAAAAATTTTAACCTATGATTGTCAGAAATGATACTTATCTGCAAAAATTCCTTTCTGAAAGATGCAAGTTCTCAGCCAGTCTGTCAAAGAAGGAGGGGGTTTGGTGGCCCCCGAGGTTATGCAGCGTCTGTCACGCGACAATGGCTGTGGGTAGGAATATGGGATCAGGGCATTTTTGGTTCGGGCTGGATCTAAGGAGAGGATTCTACAATGGCAGGACGTTTTATTGGGTGGGACGGATCAGGTTTTTATGCTAGGGGACAACGTTTATTTATTCATGTGTGGGACTGGCTGACTGACTTTAGGTGTTGTGTGACATATGAGTGTAGTAATGTGTATAATCGCTTAAAGTAGTGGAGTGAAGGAAAAGAGAGGATGAGGCATTAATAATTATTGTTATGGGGGGTCCAGAAGGATTCTGGGACGGGGGCGGAAGATGGGAAGGGTCCAGACATATCGCTGATGTTCCGGATGTGTGGGTAGCTGGATCTTTCGGTGGTGCCGAAGAGTTTTGCGGAGAGGGAACGAATGAAGTCTGACAGGGTAGCAGCATGAAAGGATTGACGGATATTTTGATTTGTGAGAAAGAGGGGGGAGTTAGAGATGAACCTCAGCGATCGTGCCTGGAAGGCTTCGAGACGTTTCTTGCACTGGTTGGTGCAAAGTGGCCACCAGACTGGTGCGGAGTAGGTGATGACAGGACGGATAAGCATGAGGTAGATGAGGTATTTCACTTTTAAAGGTAGAGGACTCTGGCGGGACAGGAGGGGGAATAGCTTAAAGCGGATAGCTATACCTTTGGGTAGGAGTAGATCTACCCATAGAATAGCACAGCCACCCCTAAATTCGGCCGCTACGTAACCTAGGACTATAGGGGTAGTTTTGGATGATGCTCAAGGTCATCCCGGCCCTGACCCTAGACCAAGGGGTGGTTTCGACCACGTTCAGGGGGGTAGGGGGTAGTTTTTCGAAAAAAAAAAAAAAATCGGCCGCTACGTAACCTAGGACAATAGGGGTAGTTTCGGATGATGCGGGCGGACGTCGCGACCCTGATCCAAGCCTTAGGGGTAGTTTTGACCACGTTTAGAGGGGTAGGGGGTAGTTTTTCGAAAAAATTTAACTCCAAGCCACTAACCTAGGCTAGCCAAAATGGATCTAACCTAACCTAACCCAAGTGTAGGGGGTGACCTTAGCTACGTTCAGGACCTTCCCCGGGGGTAGCTACGGGGGTAGATTGGGGGTGGGGCGATTTTCGATAAAATATTGGAACATGTGCTTTGTCCGATAGGGTGCGTAACCTAGGACTATAGGGGTAGTTTAGGATGATGCAGGAGGTCATTGCGCACCTGATCCCAGACCAAGGGGTGGTTTCGACCACGTTTAGGGTGGTGGGGGGTAGTTTTTCGAAAAAAAAAAAAAAATCGCCCGCTACGTAACCTAGGACTATAGGGGTAGTTTTGGACGATGCAGGAGTTCATTGCGCACCTGATTCCAGACCCGGGGGTGGTTTCGACCGCGTCCAGAGGGGTAGGGGGGTAGTTTTTCGAAAAAAATAAATTCCGGCTAACTAACCTAAGCTAGCCAAAATGGATCTAATCTAACCTAACATACGTGTTGGGGGTGACCTCGGCTACGTTCAGGACCATCCCCGGGGGTAGCTCCGGGGGTGGATTGGGGGTGGGGGGTAGTTTTCGAAAATTTTTTGGAAAATCGTGCCTTGACCGATAGGGTATGTCTAGAGTGTATTATTGCGTCGGTAGGGGTAGTTTCACCTAGGGGTAGTTTTTACAAAAAATATGAAATTGCCGAAATTCGATCGGACGGATCAAATGACCGTACGGGATATGTCTAGAGTCCAATAAGGAACGCTGCGGGGGTGGTTTCACCTGTGGGTTGTCTTCAGAATGCCAAACATAATAGGCGGAATAGCTCCGGTGTAGGGGGTAACTTTTGGAAAGACTTAATGTTTATCTGAAGTAAGGCCTCTTAGGTAGTGTAACCCAGGAATAGCTTGGGTGGTGGGGGTAACTTTGGAAAGATTTTATGGTTATCTGATGACGTATCAGCGCTCGAGCAACTCTATGCAAGTAGTAGGCTCACCCTAACTATAGTGGTCTACCCTTAAATGATATGGGTGATGAGGGCCCAGGGGTAAACGATTGCCAAACTCAAAATTTGTCTATGCTACTACAATAATAAACAATGCAGTCAGCCTATAAGTAAAGCTACATAAGAGCAGGGCTAGGACGGTTGCTATATCAACTACCAAGAGAAATACCTCCACCAAGTCTTAGGTAAAGCTATCTGTGGAGCAAGGCCTCAGGAAAAGCCATCCCTTAGGCCGACCCTTAGGTAAAGCCATCCAGGTGTCGGACCTTCGGTAAAGTCACACCAGGAGTCGTGCTAGAGGTAAAGCCCCCAGGAGCTAGGCCTAGCCAACCCGAAGCCAGCCGGGTGTCAGATCTCCGTTAACGTAACCGAGGAGTCGGGCCTGAGGTAGAGCCGGCCAGGCCCTAGGTAAAGCTACCATTGAGGCAGACCATCGGTAAAGCTACCATGGAGTCGGGGCCTAGGTAAAGCTACCATGGAGTTAGACCATAGGTAAAGCAAACACGGAGCAATGACTCAGGTAAAAGCCATCTCGAAGCCAGCCGATAGGTAAAGTAACCCTGGATTCAAGCATCAAGTGGGGGTGGCTATCAAATAATATATGAAATTACCAAAAAATGATCGGTTAGATCAAACGACCAATGACCTAGATAGAGTTCAAATAGTCAACAAGTTGAATCAACCAATCACAACGCAGGGGCCCGGTAGGCCTACGTAAACGGTCAATGTAAGACGAGAAGGCCTATATAACGTGTTAAACCAATATATATGACAGCCCACATAATGTGTTAAACAAATATGCAACCCTACATACATACTATGCTAGGCCGACATACTATGTCGGTAAATCACCGGCCAAAGCCTATATGAACTGAGATAGTTTCACCTCATATATCAGGTAGAACCACTGGCAGGCCACCGTATAATATGGGGAGTACTATAAGGTATAGCTAAACCAATATATACGATAGCCCACATAATGTGTTAAACAAATACGCAGGCTTGCATACATACTATGCTAGGCCTACATACATGAATCCCTAAAAGCGCCTACTATGTCGGTAATTCACTGGCCACAGCCTATATGAACAGAGATAGTTTCACCTCATATATCAGGTAGAACCTGGCAATCGTATAATATAGGAAGTACTATAAGGTACATCTACCAATGCATAACCTATCAAGCCCACGTAAAGATTTAATATATCTGATGACGTACGAGCGACATGCGCACCTATAACCAGAGTGGCCCACCCCTAAATAACATAGAAGAAGTAAGGATATGGACAGATAGGAGAAGCAAGGACCTGGACCGATAAAAAGAGCAAATACCTGGACAGATAGAAGAAGCAAGGACCTGTACCGATGGAAGAAGCAAGTACATGGACTGATAGAAGAAGCAAGGACCTGGACCGATAAAAGAAACAAGCACCTGGGCAGATAGAAGAAGCAGGTACTTGGACAGATAGTAGAAGTAAGCACCTGGACAGACAGAAGAACCCAAGGCCTACATATATAATCAGGAATCAATGTAAATAATCAAATAGCCTCAATGGATATATCCTATAGCTGCAAATGTATCTAGATATAAAAGTATATATGGAGAAACACTAATAAAGAGGCCCATCACAAAACGTGAATAAATATATGTTATAAAACGATCCTAAAACGGTGCTAAACCAACATGCATGCTATCATACATATTCGTATATACCGTGTTAAGCCCACAAACGTGATAGTCCACATAATGTGTTAAACAAATATGCATGTAAACCTGCATACATACTATGCTAAGCCGACTTACATGGGCCTACTATGTCGGTAAACCGCCGGCCAAGGCCTATATGATCTAAGCTATTTTCACCTTGTCTATCAGGTAGAACCTGGCAACCGTATAATAGGGGAAGTACTATATGGTATAGCTAACAATGCATAGCCTATCACGCCCATCACGGTCAACAAATATTACAATATAAGGTAAGTCGCGCAACCTCTATACATACAGTGCTAAGCCAACATTCAGGCATATATACTATGTTAAAACAGCGTGCAATATACTCTAAATAGCCAAATATACGTTGTTAAACCAATATGCAGGTTAACCTATATACATCCCGTTACCCACATATGCCTATATAATATGTTAAGCCTGTATAAGTGATTGCCCTTATAGTGTGTTCAATAAATATGCGTGTAAACCAAATAAATACTCTGGTAAGCCAACATGCATGCTATCATAGATAGGCGTATATACTATGTTAGGCCTACATATCGCGTTAAACAAACATGTGTAAGCCACCATACATATTATGCTAAGCCGACAAGGGCCTGAACACATTATATCCACTGCATAGGTTAGCTAAACGGCTATCACACACTATCCTACAAGCTGCCCACAAATTAACACATAATACCTGATCAATAACACATAGTATCCGATGCATAGCCTGACGAAGGTTTAATATATAGTATCCAGAGGCCTCGCTAACGATTAACACGTTGTATCCATAAGGCCTACTATGTCGGTAAACCACAGGCCCAAGCCTATATGATCAGAGTCCGACACACATTTTCACCCCGTCTATCAGGTAGAACCTCAGGCAGGTGGCTGTATAATACGGGAAGTACTATATCGTATAGCTAACAATGCATAACCTATCACGCCCATGACGGTCAGCAAATACTACAATATAATCAAAAAAAAGTCGCGCAACCTATATACATACAGTGCTAACCAATATAGGCATATATACTATGTTAAACCAGCATGCAATATACTCTAAATAGCCATATATATACGCTGTTAAACAAATATGCGTGTAAACCTACATAAATACTATGGTAAGCCAACATGCATGCTATCATACTATGTTAACCCCAAATACATAATAGAATACATAATGTGTTAAACATATATGTGTGTAAGCCAGCATAGATATTATGCTAAGAAGACATGGGCATACAAAGTATAACACATTATATCCAGTGTATAGTTTAACTAATTGATATCACACACTATCCCACAAGGTGCCCACAAACTACCACATAATACCTGATACATAGCCCGGATAATCATTAACGCATAGCGGCCGATGCAAATCACGACTAGGGCTAACAATATATCCAAACCATAGCCTGACTAGGGCTAACACATAGTATACGATGAGAAGTATGAATACATAATATCCGTTGCATAGCTCGGCTAAAGTTCGTCATATAGCACCCGAAGTATAGCCTGACAAACACATAGCATCTCATGAGTGGCGTGATATAAGGTAACACATAGTATCCGATACACAACCTAGGATCGAATATGACGTCATCCAGGTGGAGAACAAGATGGCTGTAATGGTCAAAAGGGGCTATGGCCTGTGTAGGCTAGATCAAATAACCAACGTTTCAACTAAACTACAGCCATACGCGTAGTTTAACCAACCAACATACGTTAGGTTCAAACGAACAGCATTGACACCAAGTCCAAATAGGCTATGGCGGCTATGCCCAGATCAGCGTTTCAGCTAATCAAAATGAAAAACCTACGCTAATCAACCAACATCTACACCGAAGTCAAATGGGTTATGGTTAGTGAAGGCACTGGCAAAAGCTTTAAGCCTTAGACATAATTATAGCTATCAACGCATACCAAAATAGCTATGCAGAAACCGTCAAGGCCATTACACATATTGTCCAGGTATGTTCTCCATCAAACCGAGACTTTAGACACCATCTCTGTAAAACAGCTACCAAATTATACTCTACCACAATAGGTATGTCAAAACTGTTACCGGCTCATAATCTAAGACAGTGGTTACGTAACGCCCTTTATCAATTTAAGACCTTAAGCGATATCTTCGTAAAGACAGCCACAATAGTTACGTTAGAGCTACCGCTGCTCACCCTACCATAATAGCTACGTACAGACGGTTAATATTGTATAACCTATCACAAGACTTATGTAAAAACAGCTATGCATAACCTGTCACACAATAACTGCGTAAAGGCAGCTAACAAGGCCTACCCCATTAAAATAGCTACGAAAAGATAACATCCAATACATACCCTATCATATTAGCTATGTAAAGGCAATAAATGCGTAAAGGCAGCTAACAAGGCCTACCCCATTAAAATAGCTACGAAAAGATAACAACCAACACATAACTTATCATAATAGCTATGTAAAGACAGCTAAAGATGCATAACCTAACCCAGTAATGATTGCTATTAAATAATGAACCATTACACTAGCCACGTAAAGACAGCTACCAACATCACAATAGCTACGTAAAAACAGTTATCGATCCGTGACCAAGATAATACTTACGTAAGATCTATATCAGTGCTAAGACAATAGCTCCGTAAGGAAAACCTACCACTGCATGAACTACGACAACAGCAAGGTGTGGACGGCTACCAATGCATTACTTATCACAACTACCAACACATAACTCGTCACACTAGCTAAGTAAATAGCGCTACGATTGAATAGCCTATCACACGGGCCAAATGAGGGTCACTAACTAAACCATCACAATATCTCTGTACATGGCAGATGGCGTGATGATCCTCATCTTTATCGCACACCTAACAGTAGGTTAGGTTAGAAGCACTCTGGCCAGCTTAGGTTAGTGGGTTGAAAATAATTTTTTCTAAAAACTACCCCTCTAGACGTGGTTGAACACCCAACAGTAGGTTAGGTTAGAAGCACTCTGGCTAGCTTAGGTTAGTGGGTTGAAAATAATTTTTCCTAAAAACTACCCCTCTAGACGTGGTTGAACCCTCCCCCAAGGCCACGATCAAGGTCACATCGACCGCCTGCATCATCCAAAACCACCCCTAACTTTCAAAGGTTGGTCGTATCTCCATCACGGGCATCGCTGACCTGTAGTTGTAGAAGTTAGGGGTGGTTTTGGATGATGCAGGCGGTCGATGTGACCTTGATCGTGGCCTTGGGGGAGGGTTCAACCACGTCTAGAGGGGTAGTTTTTAGGAAAAATTATTTTCAACCCACTAACCTAAGCTAGCCAGAGTGCTTCTAACCTAACCTACTGTTGGGTGTTCAACCACGTCTAGAGGGGTAGTTTTTAGAAAAAATTATTTTCAACCCACTAACCTAAGCTGGCCAGAGTGCTTCTAACCTAACCTACTGTTAGGTGTGCGATAAAGATGAGGATCATCACGCCATCTGCCATGTACAGAGATATTGTGATGGTTTAGTTAGTGACCCTCATTTGGCCCGTGTGATAGGCTATTCAATCGTAGCGCTATTTACTTAGCTAGTGTGACGAGTTATGTGTTGGTAGTTGTGATAAGTAATGCATTGGTAGCCGTCCACACCTTGCTGTTGTCGTAGTTCATGCAGTGGTAGGTTTTCCTTACGGAGCTATTGTCTTAGCACTGATATAGATCTTACGTAAGTATTATCTTGGTCACGGATCGATAACTGTTTTTACGTAGCTATTGTGATGTTGGTAGCTGTCTTTACGTGGCTAGTGTAATGGTTCATTATTTAATAGCAATCATTACTGGGTTAGGTTATGCATCTTTAGCTGTCTTTACATAGCTATTATGATAAGTTATGTGTTGGTTGTTATCTTTTCGTAGCTATTTTAATGGGGTAGGCCTTGTTAGCTGCCTTTACGCATTTATTGCCTTTACATAGCTAATATGATAGGGTATGTATTGGATGTTATCTTTTCGTAGCTATTTTAATGGGGTAGGCCTTGTTAGCTGCCTTTACGCAGTTATTGTGTGACAGGTTATGCATAGCTGTTTTTACATAAGTCTTGTGATAGGTTATACAATATTAACCGTCTGTACGTAGCTATTATGGTAGGGTGAGCAGCGGTAGCTCTAACGTAACTATTGTGGCTGTCTTTACGAAGATATCGCTTAAGGTCTTAAATTGATAAAGGGCGTTACGTAACCACTGTCTTAGATTATGAGCCGGTAACAGTTTTGACATACCTATTGTGGTAGAGTATAATTTGGTAGCTGTTTTACAGAGATGGTGTCTAAAGTCTCGGTTTGATGGAGAACATACCTGGACAATATGTGTAATGGCCTTGACGGTTTCTGCATAGCTATTTTGGTATGCGTTGATAGCTATAATTATGTCTAAGGCTTAAAGCTTTTGCCAGTGCCTTCACTAACCATAACCCATTTGACTTCGGTGTAGATGTTGGTTGATTAGCGTAGGTTTTTCATTTTGATTAGCTGAAACGCTGATCTGGGCATAGCCGCCATAGCCTATTTGGACTTGGTGTCAATGCTGTTCGTTTGAACCTAACGTATGTTGGTTGGTTAAACTACGCGTATGGCTGTAGTTTAGTTGAAACGTTGGTTATTTGATCTAGCCTACACAGGCCATAGCCCCTTTTGACCATTACAGCCATCTTGTTCTCCACCTGGATGACGTCATATTCGATCCTAGGTTGTGTATCGGATACTATGTGTTACCTTATATCACGCCACTCATGAGATGCTATGTGTTTGTCAGGCTATACTTCGGGTGCTATATGACGAACTTTAGCCGAGCTATGCAACGGATATTATGTATTCATACTTCTCATCGTATACTATGTGTTAGCCCTAGTCAGGCTATGGTTTGGATATATTGTTAGCCCTAGTCGTGATTTGCATCGGCCGCTATGCGTTAATGATTATCCGGGCTATGTATCAGGTATTATGTGGTAGTTTGTGGGCACCTTGTGGGATAGTGTGTGATATCAATTAGTTAAACTATACACTGGATATAATGTGTTATACTTTGTATGCCCATGTCTTCTTAGCATAATATCTATGCTGGCTTACACACATATATGTTTAACACATTATGTATTCTATTATGTATTTGGGGTTAACATAGTATGATAGCATGCATGTTGGCTTACCATAGTATTTATGTAGGTTTACACGCATATTTGTTTAACAGCGTATATATATGGCTATTTAGAGTATATTGCATGCTGGTTTAACATAGTATATATGCCTATATTGGTTAGCACTGTATGTATATAGGTTGCGCGACTTTTTTTTGATTATATTGTAGTATTTGCTGACCGTCATGGGCGTGATAGGTTATGCATTGTTAGCTATACGATATAGTACTTCCCGTATTATACAGCCACCTGCCTGAGGTTCTACCTGATAGACGGGGTGAAAATGTGTGTCGGACTCTGATCATATAGGCTTGGGCCTGTGGTTTACCGACATAGTAGGCCTTATGGATACAACGTGTTAATCGTTAGCGAGGCCTCTGGATACTATATATTAAACCTTCGTCAGGCTATGCATCGGATACTATGTGTTATTGATCAGGTATTATGTGTTAATTTGTGGGCAGCTTGTAGGATAGTGTGTGATAGCCGTTTAGCTAACCTATGCAGTGGATATAATGTGTTCAGGCCCTTGTCGGCTTAGCATAATATGTATGGTGGCTTACACATGTTTGTTTAACGCGATATGTAGGCCTAACATAGTATATACGCCTATCTATGATAGCATGCATGTTGGCTTACCAGAGTATTTATTTGGTTTACACGCATATTTATTGAACACACTATAAGGGCAATCACTTATACAGGCTTAACATATTATATAGGCATATGTGGGTAACGGGATGTATATAGGTTAACCTGCATATTGGTTTAACAACGTATATTTGGCTATTTAGAGTATATTGCACGCTGTTTTAACATAGTATATATGCCTGAATGTTGGCTTAGCACTGTATGTATAGAGGTTGCGCGACTTACCTTATATTGTAATATTTGTTGACCGTGATGGGCGTGATAGGCTATGCATTGTTAGCTATACCATATAGTACTTCCCCTATTATACGGTTGCCAGGTTCTACCTGATAGACAAGGTGAAAATAGCTTAGATCATATAGGCCTTGGCCGGCGGTTTACCGACATAGTAGGCCCATGTAAGTCGGCTTAGCATAGTATGTATGCAGGTTTACATGCATATTTGTTTAACACATTATGTGGACTATCACGTTTGTGGGCTTAACACGGTATATACGAATATGTATGATAGCATGCATGTTGGTTTAGCACCGTTTTAGGATCGTTTTATAACATATATTTATTCACGTTTTGTGATGGGCCTCTTTATTAGTGTTTCTCCATATATACTTTTATATCTAGATACATTTGCAGCTATAGGATATATCCATTGAGGCTATTTGATTATTTACATTGATTCCTGATTATATATGTAGGCCTTGGGTTCTTCTGTCTGTCCAGGTGCTTACTTCTACTATCTGTCCAAGTACCTGCTTCTTCTATCTGCCCAGGTGCTTGTTTCTTTTATCGGTCCAGGTCCTTGCTTCTTCTATCAGTCCATGTACTTGCTTCTTCCATCGGTACAGGTCCTTGCTTCTTCTATCTGTCCAGGTATTTGCTCTTTTTATCGGTCCAGGTCCTTGCTTCTCCTATCTGTCCATATCCTTACTTCTTCTATGTTATTTAGGGGTGGGCCACTCTGGTTATAGGTGCGCATGTCGCTCGTACGTCATCAGATATATTAAATCTTTACGTGGGCTTGATAGGTTATGCATTGGTAGATGTACCTTATAGTACTTCCTATATTATACGATTGCCAGGTTCTACCTGATATATGAGGTGAAACTATCTCTGTTCATATAGGCTGTGGCCAGTGAATTACCGACATAGTAGGCGCTTTTAGGGATTCATGTATGTAGGCCTAGCATAGTATGTATGCAAGCCTGCGTATTTGTTTAACACATTATGTGGGCTATCGTATATATTGGTTTAGCTATACCTTATAGTACTCCCCATATTATACGGTGGCCTGCCAGTGGTTCTACCTGATATATGAGGTGAAACTATCTCAGTTCATATAGGCTTTGGCCGGTGATTTACCGACATAGTATGTCGGCCTAGCATAGTATGTATGTAGGGTTGCATATTTGTTTAACACATTATGTGGGCTGTCATATATATTGGTTTAACACGTTATATAGGCCTTCTCGTCTTACATTGACCGTTTACGTAGGCCTACCGGGCCCCTGCGTTGTGATTGGTTGATTCAACTTGTTGACTATTTGAACTCTATCTAGGTCATTGGTCGTTTGATCTAACCGATCATTTTTTGGTAATTTCATATATTATTTGATAGCCACCCCCACTTGATGCTTGAATCCAGGGTTACTTTACCTATCGGCTGGCTTCGAGATGGCTTTTACCTGAGTCATTGCTCCGTGTTTGCTTTACCTATGGTCTAACTCCATGGTAGCTTTACCTAGGCCCCGACTCCATGGTAGCTTTACCGATGGTCTGCCTCAATGGTAGCTTTACCTAGGGCCTGGCCGGCTCTACCTCAGGCCCGACTCCTCGGTTACGTTAACGGAGATCTGACACCCGGCTGGCTTCGGGTTGGCTAGGCCTAGCTCCTGGGGGCTTTACCTCTAGCACGACTCCTGGTGTGACTTTACCGAAGGTCCGACACCTGGATGGCTTTACCTAAGGGTCGGCCTAAGGGATGGCTTTTCCTGAGGCCTTGCTCCACAGATAGCTTTACCTAAGACTTGGTGGAGGTATTTCTCTTGGTAGTTGATATAGCAACCGTCCTAGCCCTGCTCTTATGTAGCTTTACTTATAGGCTGACTGCATTGTTTATTATTGTAGTAGCATAGACAAATTTTGAGTTTGGCAATCGTTTACCCCTGGGCCCTCATCACCCATATCATTTAAGGGTAGACCACTATAGTTAGGGTGAGCCTACTACTTGCATAGAGTTGCTCGAGCGCTGATACGTCATCAGATAACCATAAAATCTTTCCAAAGTTACCCCCACCACCCAAGCTATTCCTGGGTTACACTACCTAAGAGGCCTTACTTCAGATAAACATTAAGTCTTTCCAAAAGTTACCCCCTACACCGGAGCTATTCCGCCTATTATGTTTGGCATTCTGAAGACAACCCACAGGTGAAACCACCCCCGCAGCGTTCCTTATTGGACTCTAGACATATCCCGTACGGTCATTTGATCCGTCCGATCGAATTTCGGCAATTTCATATTTTTTGTAAAAACTACCCCTAGGTGAAACTACCCCTACCGACGCAATAATACACTCTAGACATACCCTATCGGTCAAGGCACGATTTTCCAAAAATTTTTCGAAAACTACCCCCCACCCCCAATCCACCCCCGGAGCTACCCCCGGGGATGGTCCTGAACGTAGCCGAGGTCACCCCCAACACGTATGTTAGGTTAGATTAGATCCATTTTGGCTAGCTTAGGTTAGTTAGCCGGAATTTATTTTTTTCGAAAAACTACCCCCCTACCCCTCTGGACGCGGTCGAAACCACCCCCGGGTCTGGGATCAGGTGCGCAATGAACTCCTGCATCGTCCAAAACTACCCCTATAGTCCTAGGTTACGTAGCGGGCGATTTTTTTTTTTTTTCGAAAAACTACCCCCCACCCCCCTAAACGTGGTCGAAACCACCCCTTGGTCTGGGATCAGGTGCGCAATGACCTCCTGCATCATCCTAAACTACCCCTATAGTCCTAGGTTACGCACCCTATCGGACAAAGCACATGTTCCAATATTTTATCGAAAATCGCCCCACCCCCAATCTACCCCCGTAGCTACCCCCGGGGAAGGTCCTGAACGTAGCTAAGGTCACCCCCTACACTTGGGTTAGGTTAGGTTAGATCCATTTTGGCTAGCCTAGGTTAGTGGCTTGGAGTTAAATTTTTTCGAAAAACTACCCCCTACCCCTCTAAACGTGGTCAAAACTACCCCTAAGGCTTGGATCAGGGTCGCGACGTCCGCCCGCATCATCCGAAACTACCCCTATTGTCCTAGGTTACGTAGCGGCCGATTTTTTTTTTTTTTTCGAAAAACTACCCCCTACCCCCCTGAACGTGGTCGAAACCACCCCTTGGTCTAGGGTCAGGGCCGGGATGACCTTGAGCATCATCCAAAACTACCCCTATAGTCCTAGGTTACGTAGCGGCCGAATTTAGGGGTGGCTGTGCTATTCTATGGGTAGATCTACTGGTAGGACAGAGTTGACGTGGCGGGAGAAGGAAAGGCGCTTGTCGAGGATGACGCCAAGGTACTAGTGTACTGAGGACCTCCATGCAACAGACTCCCCGTCGAGAGTGGTGCAAGTTCTCAGTCACTGTTATTCAGTTTTATAAGACCAATGAATGAGACAAAATACATCCATATTTAGTCTAAGTATTTTTGATTCCAAACACTAATCGTCAGCTGTTCTTACGGTCAGCTGTTCTTGCGGTCAGCTGTTCTTGCGGTCAGCTGTTCTTGCGGTCAGCTGTTCTTGCGGTCAGCTGTTCTTGCGGTGAGCTGTTCTTGCGGTCAGCTCTTCTTGCTGTCAGCTGTTCTTACGGTCAGCTGTTCTTACGGTCAGCTGTTCTTGCGGTCAGCTGTTCTTGCGTTCAGCTGTTCTTACGGTCAGCTGTTCTTGCGGTCAGCTGTTCTTGCGGTCAGCTGTTCTTACGGTCAGCTGTTCTTACGGTCAGCTGTTCTTACGATCAGCTATTCTTACGATCAGCTGTTCTTGCGGTCAGCTGTTCTTACGGTCAGCTGTTCTTACGGCCAGCTATTCTTGCGGTCAGCTGTTCTTACGGTCAGCTGTTCTTATTAATTTAGTTAGCTACATAAACGTAAAGAAAATGACAAACAAACAACAAAAAATCTAAAGCTGAGAAAACTCAACAGTTGTAAGCACTTCAGATCCTACAGAATAAATTTCCCATTAATGAAACAAACAAAGCTACTACAGCCGTGATATTAACAAACATATTATTGATGATTAAAATATCAATAAACACAATACATTTTAAAGACGTAAAATGTAGTTTTTATTGTTTGGTTAAATGTTATGCTTTGATTGTTCCCTTATGCGCAAGATGAGGTTTTCGCCCTTGGTACTGTTTGGATTTCTTTAGAGCCACGTTTATATTTGCAGTGACATCATGACACTCGACAGTCCTCGATCCTCCCACTAGTTTCCATTGTCAACTTGGTGCCAGGGTCAGTCCAATAGGAAGTCGAAAGATCTAATTGCTCAGCGTTCACGAATAGGTCGGTTCTAGTGATGACGCCTTACTCCTAGCTCTGATAGAATAACGTGGTGTTTCAACAAAACTCGTTCTGTGACTCCTGTATAGATATATAGCTTTACAGAGATTCTTTAATTAAAGATTAAATTGTTATATACCCTATGCAAGTAGCCTTTTGAATTGACTACTTCTCGCTGGGTATAACCATGATTTACATGGAGGAAAAATCATCAACTCCAATACGAGGCCCGCTTCATATTTTAGCTTAAATTAAATGTTAACATATGATTTCATTCAACAGCTGCTTTAATGTTTCAGGTTATGTTATAGAACAGCTGTAGGCTATGTTATTTTATTTATTATACATTATTAAGTAAATATTTATTACTAATTATACTTCTCTTTGCTGAGTATGACTGTTCGTGTTTATTATAATTTAATAAATATAATT
>JBAIZL010000001.1:233377055-233407055 GCA_036971475.1 Prosapia bicincta | reverse complement strand
AAAATTAGATTTAAGGTTGCACTTTAAGTAATATAAAAAAGTCGGTGAGCGACATTTTTTCGTATATGTCGGTTAGAAACATTTTGTAAGCGTAAATGTTTGAGAAAATTAGTTGGATTTCAATATTCTTTTTACTTCGTGTTTGTAGGGCCTTTGGTTTGCTGCTAGTGAAATGGTAAAGTGAAAAGTTTTTCAACTATGCATGTCACATTTTCGCCGAGTACTGCAGGCCTATACTCGTACGTATATTCTTGCCGGGTACTGCAGGCCTATACTCGTACGTATATTCTTGCCGGGTACTGGAGGCCCATACTCGTACGTATATTCTTGCCGGGTACTGCAGGCCCATACTCGTACGTATATTCTTGCCGGGTACTGCAGGCCTATACTCGTACGTATATTCTTGCCGGGTACTGCAGGCCTATACTCGTACGTATATTCTAGCCGAGTACTGCAGGCCTATACTCGTACGTATATTCTAGCCGAGTACTGCAGGCCTATACTCGTACGTATATTCTTGCCGGGTACTGCAGGCCTATACTCGTACGTATATTCTTGCCGGGTACGGCAGGCCTATGCTCGTACGTATATTCTTGCCGGGTACTGCAGGCCTATACTCGTACGTATATTCTTGCCGGATACGTCAGGCCTATACTCGTACGTATATTCTTGCCGGATACGTCAGGCCTATACTCGTACGTATATTCTTGCCGGGTACGTCAGGCCTATACTCGTACGTATATTCTTGCCGGGTACTGCAGGCCTATACTCGTACGTATATTCTTGCCGGGTACTGCAGGCCTATACTCGTACGTATATTCTTGCCGGGTACTGCAGGCCTATACTCGTACGTATATTCTTGCCGGGTACTGCAGGCCTATACTCGTACGTATATTCTTGCCGGATACGTCAGGCCTATACTCGTACGTATATTCTTGCAGGGTACGTCAGGCCTATGCCTACATCGCAGCTTTTGTCCCTATATGCATATATTTCTAAGTATTTCTTCACCAAAATAATTTTCACTTATGAAAATAATTACCTTTTTAAATACAAATTAAAATATATTTAACTATATAGTTTGAAGTTTCTCTACTAAAACTATTTGTTTTTATAAATGTTTTAAGAAACATGTTTTAATTTAATGTTTTAATTAATTTCCGGATATCTGGGATCGTTATTAATATATATATATATATATATATATATATATATATATATATATATATATATATATATATATATCACTTTCACTTACGTACAAAACAAGAATCTTACTTGGTATTTATGCGAGCTAACTTTCAATGGCTGGTCGTGCCATCATCCTCGGGCATACTGAACAGGGTTGTTGTAGACTGCGAGCTGAGTGGATTTCCCGTTGACCTTGGTGTACCGTTATGTTCTATTTTTAGATCCACTGCACTGTGCGAGTTTTTAAAGTTTGTTTTGGGGTTAATATTTTATAAAAATATTATATAAAAACTCGCACAGTGCAGTGAATCTAAAAATAGAACATAACGGTACACCAAGGTCAACGGGAAATCCACTCAGCTCGCAGTCTACAACAACCCTGTTCAGTATGCCCGAGGATGATGGCACGACCAGCCATTGAAAGTTAGCTCGCATAAATACCAAGTAAGATTCTTGTTTAAGTAGATAAGTGATACTTGTATACAAGAAAACAGTGTTGCATAACTACAAATATATATATATATATATATATATATATATATATATATATATATATATATAGAGAGAGAGAGAGAGAGAGAGAGAGAGAGAGAGAGAGAGACAGACAGACAGACAGACAGAATGTCAGGAACAGAAAGAGAGGGGGAAGAGAGAGTCAGTGACAGAATAACAGATAAAAACTCAGATAGATAGTTACAGAGATGTAGAGACAAGCTAGGAGATTGAGAGAAAGAGGCTGAAATAAAGAGACTTAGTAAAACAGATAGGAAGACACAAAAAGAGAGAGAGTTAATAGTATCATTACTTTTACTACCTTTCGGACCGGAAGATTTGTTTCTTCCCAGCCTAAACCCACCTTTAATTTACCAAATCTTCTCCCCTTCCCCCACTAAGGCAACCACTATACATAACACCCATTTAATTATATCTAGCTCTTGGCATAAAGTATCAATTCTATAAACCATTTTATATCTAAACATCGGCTTCAATTTTATACTTAAACTACTCAGTTTTATTTATAAAACATATTTGTCCTGTCCGTAATGTTAGGAAAATAAATTTCAAAATAACTAAAGAGTGATTAGTTGAACTAAATACTTTGAATGGGGGATTGCAGTTAGAAGGTTCACTGAAATATGTGAGTTCGGAAAGCAAAGACAATATGTTCTGAACTGCATTATTGCCATATTGATATATTTCTGATTTGCTATGTTTATAAAGTATATTTTTGAATTTTTATGTTACTATACATTTCTTAATGGTTATATTTCTGAATTGCCATATTTCTCAATTACCATATCGAGATTATATCTGGATTTACATATTGCTACAGTATATTTCTGAATTCCCATATTTACATACATTTCTTATTGGTTGTGTTTCTGTTGTATATTTTTGAAGCGCCATAAAAATACAAATTCTTGAAATACTGTATTTCTGAATTGCCATATTTCTCAAGTACCACATCGGAATTATTTCTGAATTACCAGATTGCCACAATATATTTTCGCAATTGTCATATTAAAATATGAATCTTTTAATTACTATATTTCTGAATTCTCGTATTGCTATGTTCTTGAATATTATTAATAATATATAGGTATATTCCTGAAGTGCCATTATGCAGTAGACTATTTCTAAATTACCTTATTTTATTATTTCTAATTTTCCATATGGCAGAATTTCTGAATTACTAACAGAATTCAGTTTGCAATGAATAAGCGAATTGAACTTGAAAGCGTTATTAGAAAAATATTTATTTTTAAAAATGTCTTTATGTACATTTCAATAATTAGTTTACCATCCTCAGGCCACAAGTATAAACTGAACCTACTTAGCGTACTTACTTTGCTTACTGCTTACGTAATAGGCCTATACCATACCTAGTTACTACATAGGCCTACCTACTTAACATACTTTGCTATATGTTATGGTTCGAGTATTATTTTACTCATTTATTTTATTCATTTGCAAGAGTTTAAATAATTTGCTTTTAAAAGTTAAAACTCATATGACAGTATTATATCTGAACGTCAGTAGCTTTATTTCAAATTTATAAATAAAAAATAAAGCTCAAAGAAAATCTGTGATAGCTTAGAAACAATATTTTTGCATGTGACATCAAGCAACGTGTAATTTCGTTGTTTCCAAATTTTGAATTTTAACACTAGTCACTATCATTAGGGAAAACAATGACCTCACTTTCTAAGGCGGTAAAATTTATTTACTTGCCCTGAATAAAGGACCTACATCTCCATATGCAGCCATACCTCATGGGATGAACACGTGGTGACCTGAACTCCGACCCTGTCGAGAGTTCCGACAAGATAGGACTCATGTTTGGGCGTAATTCATTGCTTTTGGAATGGAGTTACAATCGTTCTGTGAATAGTTCTCACAGTACAACATGAACGTAACGACATGTTCTCAAAGAGAGAATGTAACGCCGTACAGAACAGCGTTAAGTAGTTATAAAAAGATCGTGTGAGCACAGTAAATTGTTTGAAGGACTGAACGTTGTAAATACGTATTTTACTCCGTTGGTCTCCGCTTCTAGATAGTGTAAAATGTTTGAACAATGCTTTAGCGACCAGGTTGTGGATGAACGCAAAATACTGTGTTACGTACCTTGGTAAATAATGATAAAAGTAATTTTAAAAGAACAATGCACCAATAGTAGTATTGGGGGGAGCTCTATGCTCTAGGGGGTAAAGGGTATGGGGGTTAACCATTTGAAGAGTTACAAATTTTCTTTTGAATATTTTATCGCTTAATCAACTTTAATTTAGCCATTTTTGTAAGAAAAGTGCTATAAGTATCAAACTTTGAAAGAAAATTCAAACATTACAGCTTCAAAGTAGTTTCCATACAAAACAGTAATATGGGGTGTTAAATGGTTTTAAAATATTGTTTTACGTGTCGCGTCCAAACTATAACCCTCTTCAGGAGATAATAATTATTTATTAAATTACCATTTAAAAAACACATAATTTCACATATTTAAATACAAAAATCGAACACAATATTGGCAGTATATACTAAGTTTACAGTGGAACTGATCTACAGGGTTACTTCATGTGAAGTATTTAGTTATTATAGGTTTTTAATCTCTTAATTTTTGAGGTTTTCTCGAGACCTATCGACAACTAAACCATCAACATTATTAATTTAAAACACTTCAAATCTTTTACTCCCTTTTTTAAAGATTGTTCAACTTTAACACCTCATTTACCCCTTCTAATTATTTTCCTTTTTTCTCTACACATTATTCAGAGTATAATGCGTAACTGTATACATTTGACTTATATTAAAGCTTCATTTTTTCTATTTTAATTCTTGTTTAAATATTGTTTTGAAAAAGATGGCAGTCAGTGGGCGTGGCCGATAGAGGTACTTCATTTCAAGAATATACTTATTAGAGATTTTAATAGAATCTATTTAATGTAGATAATAATAAAACGATGTACCAGAAACTTGTATTATATGTTGATAAATATACTGTATGAAAGTTTTATTCAATGAATTATATTGAATTATTATGGTAAGATTTATTGAAATATAAACTAGTATATTTAATAACCAATAAAAATATTTAACAATAAGATTTCAACTTAATAATGTACAAAAAATCAAGAATACAGCTGTTCTACAATAAATCCTATAACATAAAATTAGCTGTTTTATGGAATCATATGTTATCACTTAGTTTAAAATAAAATAATTGTGTACAACCCATACATACAGCTAAATAGACGTGGTAGAGTGACACCATCTCAATGATTTTCCCCCAAATACTTTTGTGCTCAAGCCTAACAAATATTTCAAGCATCTATCTCAAAAATAGAAAGAAAATTACTCTAATTATAAACTACTTAACTAAGTGAATACGTAATTGCTTACTTGCTGACGCGTTTCAAAACGATCGTTCTTTTTACGAAGCTAACCCTCTACTGGTGGCATTTTGGCTGTTTACAATCGGCATGACGGGGATGGATTTATGACAGTGGAGTGGGGTGTCGGCGTCTTGTGGCATGTACTGGAAAAGACTATTGGCTTCAAAGTGTAAGAAAATGTTAGAAAATTCATTATATATAATATTATATAAAAGTCTCTTATTAAAACGTGTACTAGCTCATAAGAATAAATGAATCGTTAATCCGACAATATTACTCAAACTTGTAAAGCAGTTTAACCACAATAACAAACTTAAATTTTATCCCCAACAAAATCGTATATAATTGTAAGTATTTCATTATTAGAAACTCGTCTCTTTTTTTGTAAGTCTTTTTGCTGTAATCTTCTTCTGTAATATATTACAGCAGAGATCCAACATCTTAGGTTTAGGGGAAAGATGCAACGTCCAACGTTGCTACCAGGTATACACCTCTCTTCTATACGGGACAAGTTGCCTGTTGATTGTAAGATCAGCCTTGCTCTCTACTTTATTAGTAAACATAACCTGAGTTGATTTGATTTCGTTTAGGCTCTAAGCGCACTATATAAGTTGAGTTGACTGAACAAATGAATGCAGGGGAAGGATAGTGCAGGAAGTAGGGTTACTGTTCCCCTACACGCCAACCTATGTGGCGTGCAGTATACCCCAGCCTCGTCGTCCTTAAAACTGAATTACTTCCTGCCCTGTTTGACTCGGAACTCTGTTTGTAAAGTAGGGTTTGATAATTTTCCAAAAATACTTAGGGAAGTTACGTCAATTTTTAAACAAGTCAGCATGCCAGAGGCGATCAAGTCCTGGGGAAAATCAAGGAAGACTCCATAGAAAACCCTTCCCGTTTCCATAAATATAAATAAGATTTTCAGTACAAGTTATTAAAAAAATATGGATAGTGTAAACCTTTATAGCTGAAGCGAATCATTAGGCTTTCAACCCTTCTATGATTGAAATGTTGTTAATTAATTGCATTTATTGTAGAGAAATATTTGTCTGTCTTGAAATTAGATAAAAGCATCCTAACCTATGATATATTACAAAACAATTATATTATAAAACAAGTTACAGGTTGTTGAAACGTCTGTCTGTTATAATTACTGGAAGTCACCCAATTATATCACAAACGGTAATCGTAAAACTGTAAATAAGATTAAATCCAATCACTATTCAAGATTTCAAGGAAATCCGCCATTAAACTTTATACATAAAAGCTGTTTATAGAAGAGAATCATTTAATGTTGTTTTATGAACTAATTTTTTACAAAATCCTACAACATTACTTTGGCAATAAATATAATGTTATATCGCCATTAGAAACCATACTAGCTTAGTCGATACATCTTAAAACAAGTTTCGTTACGACACAACGTTACAGCACGCAACTACTTTACGCCCAAGCCAAGCATCTTATAATGCATAATCTCTGATGGCACAACCAGTTTCCCTCTTAAGCTCATTACTTTGGCCTTTAATTACCCCCGACACACACACGAAACCGTCTTTAGCAATAAATCTGTATATTTACATAATCAAGTCTAATCGGGTTAACCTTAACCCTCCCCGTCTGAACATCAATCAAACCTTTCGTTAAAGTCTAATCAGGCCCTATAAAACGAGCACTCAGGATAAATGCTGCGGTGAGGCAATCTGGTTATGTAACTAGATATAACAGAAACCGTTAGATGCGGTGACAAGTTTACTGCACGCAGCACTTGCGTCATGCAGTGATAGCATCCGATGTAGTGGGTAAACATTGTGATAACACACTTTCACCTCTTTAGAGCTAACATCGTGTTATTAAAGCCGTTTATATAAATTGTTACGTAGTAGAAAACTTGATTTTAGTTAATTCATGGAAAACAAAATGCTCTCAAAATATAAACAGTCTCTTCCGATCTAAGAATTTAGGCTCGTAAACCTTCATTTATTACCCTGCAAGAACCTGCAATTAAAGTCTTTATTATGAAGTTATATTTGCTTAGTTTACTAATATAAGAGTCATGGTTATGGTATTAGAGTATGTATGATCTAACCTGTCTTATAGACTCGCGCTGGCCCGGACGGGCTTTATCACTTGCAGCAGTTTCCTTAAAAGTCACCTACTATAACATAACACTCTCACCATTTTCATAACATTCTCACTATGAAAATTAACTTTCTTGAACTAGCCATAATTTCTAAATTTCTTTCGTGTATTTGAAGCTAATTTAAAAATACAAAAGAACGATACCAGTCACGACTTAATTTGTTGAATTTATAATTGTTAACTGGCTACGCTCTTTATTTACCAAAGTATGTCATGTTGGTGTCGTTCTTTTTGTATATTTACGTACGTTTCAAGTATTCAATAAAAATTGAAAATGTTGTTACGGTAGGAAGTAGTTTACTTAGTTGAGATGCTTGTACATGATTAATTAGGAAGGCAGCAAGTGATAAGGGACGTCCGGGCTATCTCGGGTACACGAGACAGATTAGATCATATAGACTATATCAGATTTTTTCTTTATCCTGGTACTACTATTTTCGTTCGGCCTCTGCGACAGAAGTGCATACGTCTTACAATAAAATATAGTAATAATTCAAAATTATGTGAATTTTAATTTGAATAATTCATTAGGAAATAAGACTTCCGTTGGAATTTTATTGAAAGAAAAATATATTTATTCTACTCATTTACCGAAGTTTAATATTAGTTTAAAAACAACATTATTTACAATAACTTTATGTAACTTGATAAAATTTTATGATTTTACAATTTTACACTTTATTATTTTAACTTTTAAATTTACTATTCTACTTCGACTAAATTTTAAAATTACTAGTTTTTGTAAGTTACAAAATAATTCCAAGTTGATGATAGTTGCAAAATATATATCGCAATATGTATTCTTGTGTATTAATAAAGAAAATAAGTCAAAATATAAATACAAGAATTATAATTGAATTTACAATTATATTTCAATTATTTCAAATTCAATTATAATTCTTGTATTTGTATTTTGACTTATGTTCTTTATAAATATATATATATATATATATATATATATATATATATATATATATATCTTATACTTTTATTTACAAATAATGTACAATACAGAAAATAACATAGCTATAAGTGAAAACAGGTAATTTTACGTGAGAAATGATACTTTAATCTATAATTTAATTATGTCTGAATATTCCCTAATATTTCTGAAAATACAGGACATTCCATTTGAAAAATGAAAAAAATAACCTTCAAATAACCTCTATGTAAAGCCGTTAGCGTTAACATCCTCCTTGGTTATCTTTCGGAAATCTTCGGGACTTTTCGTTAAATTTTACTTAAGCCTACTCCTGATGTACTGCAAAAAATTTAAAACCTTCCTTGTAACACAAAGGCTGTAAATATGATTAGAAATAATATTAAGAAATTATAGGATCACATATGATAGATACTAAAGAATGAAAAACCTACGAAAGAATAACAAATGAGTTTATTTGTAAACAACACTCTATAAATAATGAAAAGATGGGACCTTTGACGAACGGAAAGTATGGTGAAGAGGTATTTTAGCCTTAAAGTCTGTTTTGTGGTCAAAGAATGGGACTGCTCGAAAGAACAGAAAAAAAAAATTTTGAAAACGCCTTAGCATATGGTCGCGAGTTTTGGCAACCGAAAGAGACGAGACTATCTGAATGGAATCATTTGGATATATTGGAGGTAATCAAATACTCTACCAAGACTATGGAAATACGGTAAATATGGGTAGAATGTAAGACGAGAAACTTTAACAGGGGAGTACAAAGAGAGGTTGCTCTGGTTCGATCAGAATCAAGAAGTGAAGAATCTGATGAACGGAAGGCGAAGAAACCATGAAGCAAAATGTCTGCTTCTCGTGCCTTTTCCGTTACAAAAGCTACTAACGAGGCTGTTTTGCTTTTTATATACTTCAAATTTAAATAGTCAAACAGATGGCAGCTTAAACTGTTGATACAATTCATGTAGCCAAGAGTGTCTCGTCGTTACGTGTTCCCTACTACTGAAAATGTTTCCTTCAATTACCTGCTGTATCTTATATTTAGAGCTTCTTTTAAGCTATCTAGCTTTCCTCCAAGTGATTTATATATTTCTCTCCTTACCCAACCGAAATATTCCCTCTCCTTTGGAGAGGTAGTCGGTCCAGTATATAAATTTTCAGGCTCCGTCTGACACTTTCTGGGATTGATATAACCATTTTTGGTCGTAACAAGAATTTTGAAGATAAAATTATCACCTCGAAAACTTAAGAAAGTCGAATACATTGATTATAATGAAACTGGGAAGCTATTGACACAAATAGCTACTTTCTTCTCAACGTTGAGGGTATTTGGATGTTATATGTAAATATTTTCAATTACAAAATATTTATATTTGCCGTACGAGTGATTTTAAATTATTTGAAAACGTATGGGCGTAACCAACACCTTAATAATTCGTAGGCTATGTTACTTTATGTGTTATGACATATAAAAAATATATATGTATGACAGAAAATAATAATGGCGACCTATATTATGTTCAACTTATATCAAACTTATGTCAACTTACCACAAATAATTTTAAAGTGTGATTAAAGATAAAAATTAATATATTTCACTAAAAATAAAAATCCAAGTAAAGTTATGTTCTAAGAGCCTGTATAGGCCCTAATTCATGAATACAAATTTCTATTACAAATTTGAATAGTAATTTAACGAATAAATCAATCAAATTTATATTGGACCTACATTTGTCTAATTTATACATTGTTTAATTTTATGTGATTTATTTTAATCAGTAAATTTTCGAACTATATCATTAGAGTAATTGCTTCAGTCGATCAGTTCTATGACGTCACGACTATTTCTTTTATTTTCAGGTTTGTTTTGTTCTTGTCGAAATGTACTATTCTATGAGGTTTTTTTTTAAATCTCAACGCATGGATAGGAAGTGTTACGTAACTCATTTTACTAATGAAATTCTAAACTAGGTCAGCAAACATTTTGAGTAAATATTTTGAGGTGTAGAAATTACACGTGCAGTCTCGCCTTTCGCGAGACACCGGAACAAAAAACGAAATAGGCTACAGTAAATGAGGAAGTAGTTTCTAAAGGATTTTTAGTAAACCCAACATCCTTATTAATCGACGACAAAAAAAAGGCAATTACCACAGCTCCCAGATTTAACGCCATTCCGTTGACAAGGGACGACGTTTTTCCCATGGACGATAATGGCGGAAGTGGACACGACGGATCACGTAAAAACTGCTTCGGCTACTCGAGACGGCTGAGGTGAGATGTCAACACGTAGATAACTGTACTGGCGAAGGCGAAGCTAATGAAGACAAACGCTGACACACTGCGTCCTGTGCTCCTGTGCTAGTTTAACCCTCATACGTTACACCCAGTCCCAGGATTATTAACTTATATGGTACAAAAACTACACCATTAAATTAATAAGCTTTAATTATACTGCAATAAATATGTTTAAAAATATCCAACACTTTTACATCTCTATACTTTTACGTATAGCATTATTAAATTGTAGATTACGTAAAAATAATTTTCAAAATTTTCATGTCCTCTATTTGTGAGCGCTCTATATATAGGTGCGCTGAGACATTATAGTACAGTAACTTTGAGTTCGAATTTTTACATTAAATTTTGTGATGTTTTATTTTTAGTTTCTTGATGTAATATGATTTTATAAATTATGTTTTTGGGTCCTCATTTTAAATATGTTAATTTATGTGTTGTTAAATTTATGTGGTGTTAAATTTACATGACGTAATATGAAATATTAATTAATACGTATCATTTTCCCCTGAAGATAATTCCAGTTAAAATAGAAACGTAGTACAAAGTTTTAAGACTAATTTAAGACATAAATAGTAAATAAAAAAGTTACTTATACATTAAAACACAATTTTTAAATCAAAATGGTTAACATCGTCATGCAGGTTTCGACAACTACTTTGTCGTCATCATTGATTATACACAACAAATATATAATAAACAAAGTATAGTTAAATTAATTAATAAATAAAATATTAGAGCAGACTTTGATAGCTGATAAAGGGTTTGTACATTCCTCGAGGGACTAAAAATTAATTAACCCAACCCTAACTGAAAAATTAAAGATTTTATGCCACGATAGCGCTAGCAATTAGACAAAATAAAATGAACTATATTCGAAATTTAAAAAGTATTCAATAGATATATCTAAGTGTAAGAATAAAATTCATTTAGGAAATCAGGATAAAGGCTTGAAGAAATACAAACTATATTAAAGCAAACTTTAAATTTTCATTATAACAAACTGCAGTTTTATGAAGAAATATCGATATTTATTAAAGGCTATTCCAAATTTTAATTGTCTATAATTGGTCATTATCAACAAAATATATTATACAAAATAATAGTTATATATTATTGTAATATTATAATTATATACAATGTATTATAAAGCCTACAAAGAATAGGTTGTATAAGGTTTTGCAGTAGTTGTGTAATACCTTCAATGTAATATATTTTATTATCTACACTGGGTTAGTTTTTCTTAAATTGATAAATATACATTTTTTTAAAATGTGCGAACTCAGAATCGAACTACAAAAATTGTATTTGGTAACTATAGTATGTAGGCCTAATATTGATTTAAGATAAAATACTTTGAAATTGATAACAGTTAATAATTTCTTACCTCTCGTTAAAGTCTTTGTAAAATGTGTATTTTTAAATCTGATGTTTTCATTCCTTTTCTTGAAGTTACTGGAAAACCTCTGATATCATTGGAGGGCTGCTAGGGTTGGGAAGCCACGCTGTAGGTTTATTACTATATCGAGTTACTGTTTATGAAAGATTCTAGAATATACTTCCTTCTTAAGCCGGTTCCCGTCTAGAAATGTCACAAAGCGAGTTTATTTACAATTTGAACTCACCGCTATACTGCTTTAAGCAAAGGCTAGCCTAACCTGTTTGATAAACTGGCAGGTCTATATATTTACTTCTTGCTCACTGGTCCCTTGGTCAACTCAACTATTCCATAAAGATAGCAATGTATATTCAACAGTGAACATATATTATAGAGCTGTTTAGTAAGAGATTTGTACGCTTTCGCTTTCTAAAATATTAAGGTTCGGTCATAAAGTTTTCAAGATTTCCTTAAAAGTAGAAACTATAAAAAGCTGCTCATCTCTCTTAAAGTAAACATAAATAGGATTTTTTTATTATTTTTTAATAAGGTTAAAATTTTATAGTTTAAAAATTGAATTTGTTAATTATAGGTTTAATGTAAACGTTTACCGGAAAGTTGAAACCTATAAATGCTCTAACAACCTTCTTAGGTTTGTAAACAATTGTCATAGAACAATATTCTTGAAGTCAGTTTGTACGTTGAAAAAAAATGTCACTAAATTCGACATAAAATGTATTACAGTCATTCGCGCGTTAATAACCGTATTTTATGAGGTAAAAGATCGATATTTGATACAACATTAATTGTTTTTATTAAACAAATTAACCACGAGACGAATAATTTATTAATAAGGAACACAATTGGATCGCGACCTTATGCAGTTTCTTGCCCTTATGTTTGCTATTCAGAAGATTCTAGTGGTCCCGAATAGTTCTGAAAAAGCGGTCGAAACCGTATTGTCTGGTCGGAGTAGAGTCTCGTCCCAGGGAGTCGGCCGATCAGGGCTTACAATGAGGCTTTTACACATTGGTAACACTGATTTCACACCATGCCCCCCCCCCCCCGACTTGGGTCTGGAGACATTTTGCATTATCTCGTGCTCCTAAGACGAAGGAACATGAGACGAGCGCCTAAGCGCCCTTTATCTCCTTCCAGAATGCTTCTTTTTTTCAAATTTTAGAAACACTGGGAAAATGTCATTAGATCGAAAAGAGACAACGGAGAAATATTAATAAATAAAATCAGTATTCAATAAATTTATAAACATTCTACAATAATTGTCCATTAATTATGTTATTTTTAATAATAACTAGATTTACTAGGTTCTATCAACACCTCTAACCACAAACATGATTTTGCACATTTAACTTGCAGAAGGACCATCCTTAATGATATTAAAATAAATGACCTTTTTCTTACCTTAAAATATTTTAATAAACTCTTACCTCACTAAACATAACAAGTTATTATCTTTTGAGGATGGTTACTTTGCAATAGAAACTTACTAAAGTTAATAAAACCACTAATTATCGTTAAAATGAGCTTACTTATTTATGGAAGGTTTTATTTCCGAGTCTATACTTTTTTAACCGTAATGTTTGACGTCAGAGCCATTGTCCCCAAAATGTATGAGTTTGATGTGAAAGGGATTTAATGTCAGATGGTTAACCATCAAAGGGACAACTGTTATATAAGTTCAGCCAAGTAGGCGAATGGTTCCTCGATACTTGGGAAATAATCATGGTCTACTTGTACAGGTCCTTTCTGTGACGTCTATCGATACATACATATGTACATTCTAACTACAGTTTTAAAAACTTTTTCCGAATATTTGCCATAATTGAGATTTCTGGTAAATAGCAAAATCAAGACGGGGTATTTCCACTTTATTGTGGCGACCTTGCCGGATTTTGACCGGCTTCACACTACAGAATAGACGTGGGGGGTGATCTATATAGGAAGAACCCATTTCCTTCCTCTTGGCTGCTCAACTCAGGCGAGTACCTTCACCAGGATCCCGGTGCTTGATGGCAAGACCAATGGTACTAGCATGTAAGAGCTCATGTGGCTTACGGTAAGGCCTAGTGTGGTCAAGGAAGATATAAGTCTTCAACCAGTAACTAGGGTTCGTTCGCTCTTCTTAGCCTACCAGAGTAGAATCTTTCGAACATTAGATATTCCATATTGTCACAATATCCCACTGATTGTTTCTATAATGCTATCTGACCTTAATCCACCCTTTGGCCTTACCCAAACACCGAGAATGGAGAGGAAAGAGGCTGCAGCCAGCAGGAATCACCCTGCCCAGTTATTGACAGGTAACAACGAAAGATTTACTATAAAAATATTCGCTACTCTTAAAACGAACTTGTCAGGATCTGTGTTCTCAGATTCTAATCTAGTAAGTTTTCATTACGCACAGGCTCTACGTAATACCACAGATACAGAAACAAGTTCTATTTGCATTATTCCTCCTTACGTTAATAATAATAGTTGCATAACAGTTGTTGATGTTAGGTCAGGTGACATTTCAGGCTTAATTAATTGACAAGAACCAGTTAGGTTGTGGTAGTTGTATAGATTAGAAACTGGCTCGACAGTTTACAGTCTTGTTGGGCAAGGAACGTGATGGTCATTGTTTTTTTATTTGCTCTGGATGTTCATGAAGTTTTACTGTAGACTTGCAGAGAGTTGGAACCAGCTTTTTAGTTCAAAACTACTTTATTATTTGGAGGTTTTATAAATTGATTTTGGTAATTTATTAACATTTTTCCGGTAAATATATAGCAGAGGTATTTAAAGCACTAATTTTATAATTAAAATTCTTCAATACTAAACTTACGATGTTTGGTTCGATTATCGATAGGACCAAAACTATTTAAGTTATTTTTCAGACACCAGTTCAACTCAGCCTGTAAAACCTAGAGACAAAACTAAGGTAATAGTCGGTGGTTAAGGGTCATGCTGACCGCGATATCTTCCTTCAGTATTATATGGCCCAAGGAAGGCAGCTCTACACTGTCTCTCCTAAACCATCTACCTTTCTACGCTCATCGTTGAAATTAACTTCATTTTCATTTCACAGATTTCGCCCGTGTTCATAAACAGCCTTTGCGAATAATAACGTCATTGGTATAAAGTGTGTTGTGAGTAACACTACAGAAAAAAATGACCCGATTTCATTATGTTAAATTTATTACAAAAAAAATGCTTTGCACAAAAAGAGGCGATATTGAAATAGTCACAAAAGAATTTAGTTTTTTAATATGTGTCACATTCCTGTATGTCCTCCGTTTCCTATGGGAATAGCATCTAGTCGATAACTGAATCCATCCCGATGGTGCGCAAGATGTATTCTCTCGTTAAAGCTACTGCGGCGGATATTATGTTTTTTTAGATCATCAATATAACGAGCTAAAGGAAGAAAATAAGGTCTTTGACGTATCCTAAGAGGAAATAGTCGTATAATGTCATGACAGGTGGCTAAGAGTGTAACGCAAATTTTTTTTTGCGGTGCGGACACCATACCACGACATACTGACTTGCTCACGGTCAACGCTAGTATAGACATCTAGCGGGATATATAGGAAACTCTAGACCACGCCTATTACAGCTAGTTCTGATTTTATGACATTTATTTCAACAATTAATACAAGTTGAAATAGTTATATTGTTTTTTAACATGTTTTTTTGTCTTATATCTAGATTCTACTATATTGTTTGGAAAACGTGCTGCATGGAAAAAAAATCTATTGAAAAATCTTTATTTTATTGTGTAGGGTAGTCTATAGTAAAAATAGATTCGAAAATATAATATGATGGTCACAAATTCATAGATTTTTTATATTCGAACACTATTAGACATCAAACACTATTAGACACAGATAAATTTTTAAAAAAAATCGCAAATGCTCTCCACTCACTTTTTTCTAAGACATTAATTTTTCATTAAATACAATGACGTGAAATTTGAGGACAGTGTTTGATATTTCGGATAAAATACTGTTCAACTCTGTCTTTTGTAAACGCAAGCAGAGAAACATCAATATAAAAACAAAGTTTATTCTACCCAAGGAATATAAACATTTTATTTTGGATTTATCTATTGTGTTTATTACATTTTACTTAAGACTTAAGTTTTGTATGCGTGCCCTTAGGTAGATGCGTTTTTCTGTTTCTGGCTCATTGTTTTTAGACGAGTTACTTTTTCATTAATCCACAGTAACGGAACCAGTCGTGATCACAGAGAACGCCACGCGGACGCAGACGGTGCGATTTCCTATAATTGAGCCGTACAGAACTAGTTAATTAAATAATTCCTGGAGAGAGCAGCACCAGTCAGTCAATCAGCTGACAACGACCAATTATCCCAGTTCGATAAAGTCAGTCGTGAGGAAAGATTCTGCGCTTAGTTCTTTGTTTTATTTTAAGTAATTTAATAACAGTGCACTGTACACGCAAGGTACAGGTCTGGTAGTGTTCAGCAAATGCCTTTAATATCTGCTCAGCGATATAAATTAAATGTTTGGTTTTTAGCCATTGATTAGGCAGATACTTCTCAGCGGACGTGTCCGCCCTAGATCTGTGCATTGTGGAATGCTCTGAGGCACAAACCGGTTGGAGAACAATGCAGCGAAACAGTGCGAAGAGCGTCTGCTGAGAAATGTCAGTCATAGACGTAAATTATAAAAATGGCAGGATGAAAATTGCAATAAAATAGGATGAACAAGTTAGATAATTTTAAATAGGTAAAACTAATGAAAGAGGAGGGTATAATACCTGAGAGAAAATAAGGCAAATAGGTTGCCTTCTGAATATGTATGTAAAAAGATAAAAACATCTACATTCAGTAACAACATAGAGTCACTGTGGTTTAACAAATAAAACCTCCTAATCATAGAAACCTTCAATTTAAATACCTATGTACATCTCGATTGCTAAGCAATAATTTTCAGAGGAAATTATTCTATATTTCCTCTTAGAATAATTAAGTTATCCTTCTAATAATATCCTCTGAAGATGATCGCTTTGCAATCGAAATGTACATAAAGATCTAAATAAAACGTTTTTTTTGTAGTTAAGAGGTTTATTTATTTAAAATGTCTAGATTCACATAAATTCAAATATAGCTGTACATCTTGGCTTTATTACAGTATTATGGTAATTAATAACTATCAAGAGAACAGTGGTACAATATACTCGTATTACAATGAAAATATTGGAAATAACACTAACACCACAAAAATAATCAAACATAATAAATAAAACAAGTTACTTAAGATTAAACCCTTATGTACATTTCGATGACAATGTCATCCTCATCAGAAGGTCTTATTACAAAATTACAATCTAGCAAATAAGTCTATTATCACTCTAGTTTGTAACTTCTTGTTTGCTAGATTGTAATTTTGTAATATGACCTTCTGATGAACATGGTCATCGAAATGTACATAAGTGTTTAATCTTAAGTAACTTGTTTTATTTTGTTAATTTTGTGGTGTTAGCGTTACTTCCAATATTTTCATTGTAATTAAAAACTGTTTGTGTAGATGAGTTCAACGCAACACATACAAAGTAGTTCAACGATATCCAAATCTTAGTCTACAATGTCGTGCACAATTAAAGCAAGTTAGAAGTTACTGTTGCAATATTGTCTTGCAGGTCAACAGGAGAAATACCACCGCAGGTAGTTTTCCTGTTGTAAATCCGTGGTAAGCTACCAAATATAGTTATCACGAGGTTTCGCAACAACAGAGATATAAACACGTCTCAAGCCATAAACCTGTGATGGATTGTGCTCGTATGCTCGGTATAGCGGCTAAGAGTGACGTCACAGAGCCGAGGTTTAGATTTATTGCGTCACTTTACCATCCGTTAGGGCACAAGTAGGCGTGGGTGGCCCCGCACCGGGCGGGATTATACCGGAATCGTAGAGAAAACTTTTTTTGAGTTCGTTTTATTAAAGTAATAAAACACACAAAGTTGAGAGCCTGAAGAGATGCTCAAATGAACAAAAAAATAATCTCGAAGGATTAAAAATTTATGGTCAAAATGATAAAACAGTTTTGAAAGAGTTTTGCATAGATTTAATTTTGAAGAATTATTAATTTGTATAAATATAAGCTCATAGCTACAAATACATTTTAAGTACATTTCGATTGCCATGAAAACATCTTTAGAGCAAATGCTTACAAAAATAACCTGATCATTGTTATAAATTCCTCCAAAAATGATATCTTTCGATCGATTGAAACGAATTCATTAATAAAATTTTATTGAGTTCAGGAGGTTTTATTTATTAATTGTAAAAAATTGCGCCACTGCTGCTCAAACTTGTTATAACGTATTTCGATTATGTTAAATAAGAATACGTAACCAAATATTTACGTTAACCTTATAAATACTTAGTATTTATAAATTAAAATTGAACCTGACGTTTTAAAAGATAATTTTAAAGCGAGCAGTATCGAAAGCAGGTTCCGTCATCATCAGACTTGACTTCATACCTTTATTAATGTAAGTTTAACATACTCAGAGTTATGAAAGAGCTAAACACAGTTATTAACATTAATTACTCCAAATAATGACTTGAATAGTTCTTTCGTTGGGTATGAGCGTACGTTTCGCACGCTAGAAAAATTATCTCATCCGTCACGAGAAGCGACAAATTTCATTTGTTAGCTTAAATTTAGTGAAAACATATGATTTAAACAACTGATTTTATGATATGTTCTAGAATAGCTGATTTAACATTAAAGATATGCTACTTTATTGTACATTATTAAGTGATAAGGTGATTAAACCTATTAAGTATTTTATACCAGCTAATAAGTATATGCTCATTTTATTTTAATAACACTTGGCACACAAAATTATGTATAGTGATAATGAGTTATATTTTGATTCCAATTTTTAAAATGAATTAGCCCATTTCACACATTTTAAGAACCGATTTCAATTAAATTCGTTGAATAAAATCTACAAAGGTAAATGTCAAAATAGTGAACTCAAAATCTCACAAAAAATTAGTTTTTAATAAATAAACACACAACAAACTAGTTTCGGCGACGAAGTCGTCTTCCTCAGTGCTTAGCTACTACTTGTTTGAGCTTGCTACGTGCTTGAGTAGTAGCCAAGCACTGAGGAAGGCGACATCGTCACCGAAACTAGTTTGTTTATTAAAAACTAATTTTTTGTGAGATTTTGAGTTCACTATTTTGACTTTTACCTTTGTGAACAGTTCTCACTAGCTAAGCTGTAATTAACTAAATAAAATCTAATTCAGTAAATGTAATAAATGTTTTCTATGCAATATTCCTTTATTATAAACTGCATTAAATAGATTCTATTAAACTTTTATTAAATATATCTTTCAAATTAAGTAATCACTTCTTTCGGCCAGTCCCATTGATATCTACATTGTAGCCAACATGTTTTATATTTTAGAATTAGTTATTTTATTAATTGCTTAAAAAAAAAGTTTTTTACAACAATTTTAGGTTGTTAGCATGATAAAAGAATATTTGAATTTATTAATTCACCTCAACCACCTTTACCCAAAATCTGAATGTTCATAACTAACAAACTACAGTAGAATCTCGAAATTCCGAACCCCGATTTTCCGAGCTTCAGTTGAGTTTGAGTAAGTTAAGCCGCGCAATTAATCAGCTAAGCCGCCGGCGTTTAAAAACATTTCCAAGTCACCATTCCCGGTTTCATAATATAAAAAGTGCTGATTGAATGGCTAGAGAACTATTCAAAGAGTGGTTTTTCAATAAGTTTGTGCCCGAAACTTATTCCAGTGTGTTCTGGAATGTATGAAAAAAATACACAATTTACCTTTTACAACCTCTGTTAGAAGCGACTGAAGGAGAAGAAACCATTGTAGGCTTTCTAGAAAAAGAAACATTAAAGGCCGTTCTGTACTGGGTAGCCGAATTATGGAACAAAATAAAAGGACAAACATCAAGTAAGTAGAGGAATGTATTCCTTAATCATAATGAAATTTTTGACTGTGTTATTGATTCACAAGAAGAAACAAATTTGACATTTCTTATCAAGAAACTTCCAGGTTGAGGAAATTCCGGTGTGAACAATTTTAGATAATAGGTGTTAAGATTATTTAAATTGTACAAAAAACACTGAAGGAATTGATGGGGAGAATAAAAATAGAGGTTCGGCCGAGACAGTACGAGAAGGGAAAATTAGTCATTGTAAAGGAACGGCCGTCTTGGAAACTGCACTACACTATATTGAACAACAGACACCGCTTCAACAGATGTGCTAAAGCTTGGTTTCCATTCTGACAAGTCGCAGGCACATGTGGCCGGCACAAGTCGCGCGTAGATTTTCATACTGTTTCCATTCTCCAGGCACATGTGCCCGGGCACAAGTCTCGTGTCCCACGACCCAGCAGTAGTTGTTATTTTGCAGTGAAGAATTGAAGACATGTTGAGTTTTAAGTGAGTCTTTCTACGTTTAGTGATTTTTACATATGTGTAAGTGTTAATAATAGATGACATAGCAGCTTCTGCTTTTTTGATTATGGCTGGTGCATACAATGAGCTGAGGAAACAAAGACGAAAACTACCTAGGTGGTGGATTAGAAGTTTTTTTAGCAAAAAGACAATCAGAAGGAGCCTTCAACTCACTAATGAGAGATTTGCGCATGCAAACTGGATATGAAAATTTCTTGCAAATGACTTCAAGTGATTTTGAATTTTTGTTAAACCTAATAGCACCAGAAATTTTAAAAATTAGTAACTGCCGACAACCAATCCCCCCTGGGGAAATGTTAGCTACCACTCTCCGTTTTTTAGCGACAGGTGATAGTTATAGCTCGTTGATGTACCTCCACAGAATCTCGATATCCGCCATATCAAGATTCGTACCTCAAGTATGCAAAGCCATTGTTCTGGCTTTGAGAAGCTACATTCAGGTAAGAAGAGGTGGTGTGTTTGTACGTCAAGAGCTGGCTCACTTTTTCCATAGTCAACCTTTACCTTGGCAAAATTGTTTTGCTTAGTTCTTTCAAGCTAGCCAGTCTCATTGAGAGTTTCCCTACACGATCCTGGTGTTTGAATTTTTGTGAGAGCTACTCGTCACGTTCCACAAAACAGACTCCTGCTCATAAAGTTCAACCAGTTTATCCACTTTACACTTCGACCACTCCATCTTATCAAAACAAAACTTTCAGAGACGAACACTGAATGCGACTGCACAATACAGTTTGAGGTTATGTTTGTGTGTGTCCTCTGACAACGTGGTGGATTTGGGCAACTGCACATGCGCGTGTCGCGGGCATATGTGCCCGCCCGTTTCCATTGTCCGTGGGAACTTGTGCCGGCACATGTTTTGTCGCACCGCCGGCTGGCACAAAACGGTCGCCGGCACATGTGCCGCGACTTGTTCCAGATTGTTTCCATTCGGGGATTTGTGCCGGCACAAGTCGGGCACATGTGCCCGACAAAAATTTGTGGTAATGGAAACGTACCTTAAGACGTCTACGCAACACCGCAGCACGAAAACAATCTAATAAGCAAACGCAGAACACACATAACGTCTTCCAAAAAATGTAGCAACCGTGATGAACAATGTACTCCAAAGCAACAATAATTTATGTAAGCAGGCCTACTTTAATCAATAAAGTTCTATAAACGTATTGTTTGCATTTAAAATTATAGTATTAAGGTTCATTAGAACTCCTATGTTTTTCTAATGTACAGAAAGGTATTTCCGTGTAATCATAGAGGCTCTTGTAACATCTACCTCGAATTATCGATGCTCTACTGTACTGTATTCTTCCTAAGGAAATGTTACATTAAACAAACTTTATACGAATGTAACTTTACTTAACTTCGGTTGTACAATTTTAAAATTGCGATAAAAAATGAAATGTGATTTTTAACGTAAGATAACAAGTACAGAACAAAGGAATACAATAATGTTTAGAAAGTACGGGCAGATATTTTGCGACAGGAAGACAATTTTGTGGTTCAAGTGTTAAAGAACTAACAAGCCACCATCTGGAGGAATTTATACGCCCTACACCATGTTTGAACTTACTTGTACAGGGTTGTATTCGTTACTGGTTAGTTAACTTTCTCTTTTTATGCTTTATTTCTTCTCTGCCGACCAACTTTCCCCGCGAGGTTAGGTCTTGGTAGTAATTTAGGCGAGAGGCTAGTATTGTAATAGCTGACAAAATATTAGTGGGGAAGTTCAGCAAAGGGCGCATTCTACCAGTCAGGTTCAGGTGATCAGCAAAAGTTGAATGTGACTTGGATCTGTTTTGAATAACATTTGTCAAATAGCTTTGTTCAGTGGCTTTGGAGGTAGTGTTACACGATGTGGCGTATAGACTACTATAATAGCTATGTCACAAAAGCTGCAGGCAGTTATATCAAGTAAGTGTGTCCAAAAGACGGGTTTTTGGGTGAGAGTGGATATTGAGGAGAAACAGATTAGGTGATTCGGAAACATTGGTAGTAGAGATAGCGTTAGGGGTAGTGAAGGATGTAGAATTTATTTGAGAGCTGGGAGAAATATTTGAGGATTTCTACGGAGAGTTCAATGCCATGTAAAGAAAAATGGCATCGTAATGAGACAACATACTGTATTTCACCAATATCAAAGCAGCTAATAAGATACCAGTATTTAGCAACAGCCATACCTAAAAATATCATTTACACAATAAAAAAAAAAACAACAGGAAAAAACACGGAAAACGTTTGCGCTAGATACGAGTTGAAGCAAACTCACGGGCCTTAGACGATCCGGTTTCTCACCTGTCAATACCTGTTTCAACTCATCTTCGGAACGATAAAGAATGACTGTTCAAACATTTCTTTATGCAGTATAAAATTGATCAACTCTGTTGAACTACTAGGTTCTCCAAGGTTTTTCATTCAGGCTCTGCTAATCCACTAAACTTGACTCATGAGAACGCGTCTAAGTGAATCAATCGAGTCGGTTCATTTTATTCCATTAAAACAATTTTTCAGCGAGTAGCCCCGCCTACCGGTAGCGTGATTAATTCACTAAGCAAGTACGAACCTGTTCGATTAGTCCAGTTCATTAACCGATAAACCACAAAACAAATCAATCAATCTGTTTGTGTTGAAATATGTCTTAACAGCACCGGCTTCAATTTTATTTAATTTTGGGGGCTTCACTCCTGACGTATCCTGACGTAATTTGTCAATCATCTTTAACAACACAAAATTAAAATAACCCTCAGTGGCTCTCAACCTTCCAGACTCTGCGTCTCCCTTAGAACACTAACATGAGGCCGCGCCTCCTCCCATTTACATCTGGTCAAGAATTACAATCTAAGTATGAAACCGAAGCTGGTTAGGTCAATTAAACATCAAACAATATTATTTAACTCTTAATATAAATATTAATATAATCCTTGTATAAATATATTTCACACTACAACTGATAATGCAACATCGATAGACTTGATTCGAGCTTTTCACATTATATATTTAAAAAAATTGTTGAAAATACACAACTTAAGTATATAATATAGTTTTCACAATAAAATGGAGAAAAAGACCCTATAGTAGATTTAGACTCTTACCTATGTTCCAGAGATTATATCCATGAACACGGAAACTTAATTAAAAAATTACCGTCTATCAAGACTTAACATTCTGCGTATAACAAGTAGTTCAGTACGCACATGTGACGTCAGTCTACCCACTGGTACGCCTAAGGTCGCTCACTTCTTGTGTGCACGCAGGTTTAAGCACAGAGCACTTAATGCAAATAGAGTAGTCATCTACTGAAATAGATATAGGGATATGTGAAGCCGAATTCGCCTTCTTGGCTAAAGAAAAAGCCTCCAATACCGTTCTGCGCAGTGCACAAAGATTAATAAGGTTTAAAGCCCTTAGAATGGAAATTAAATTTTAAAACTTGGCAGCATGATTCCCTCATTCAGAACATTAAACCATAAAAATAATATATTATTTGAAAGAACGTTACAAAATTAGATGTAATAAGAGTTGCACTTTAAGGAACATAAAAAAGTTAGTAAGCGGCAATTTTTCGTATTTGTTGGTTAGAAACGTTTTATAAGCGTTAAGGTTTAGATAATTAGTTAGACTTTCATAATATTTTAATTTCCTGTTTGTAGGACCTTTGGTTTGCTGGGTGTCGCGTCAGATGTGCCCAGCGACACTTGTGCCCAGCGACATTTGTGACCACATTGGTTCAAGGGGGGGGGGGGGGGGAAGATACACTGGAAATCCCAACCCTCACCCTGACACGCTGCTAAGCCGAATGCCCCAGTCACTTGACACTTCCTCCTGGCTGTCTTGGTGTTAGTATTCGGACTGTTCGTATAGTGTATTCAGTGACGTTTATACTACCATGGAGCTCTCTACGACAACGAAGGGTAAAGAGTGCGCGCTATACGAAGGCTACTGCTATTACTTCAAGCGGAAAAATGAGGATGGTGTGATTTCTTGGCGATGTTCAAAGGTAAACTCAAAAAAGTGTTTTGGCGCTATCAAGAACCGAGACGGTGAGGTATTGAGTGAAACCTATCATCAATGTGGAGCTCCAGATGTTGCAAGGCTGGAGGTGAAGAAAACTGTTCAAACAGCGAAGAAGAGGGCTCGAGATGAAGATACATCTATTTCGAAAATATATAATGAAGAATTAGGCGAACTTCACAACAAAGGATATGAATTTGTCACGGAGATGCCATCTCAACGTGCGGCGAAGAGAGATCTCCATCGTCAACGGTACAAATCTCAAGGAAACCAAACAGAGCCCGAAACACGCGAAGACATCATCCTTGATAAAGAGATATTGAAAATGAAAGATGGCAGCAGTTTTCTTCTCGCTGACGACAACGCTGGTGAAAGAATTTTAGTGTTCTGTGGAAACAGAGGAAGGGAGGGACTGAAATTCCAAAAAGAGTTTTTTATGGATGGAACGTTTAAGAGCTCAAGCAAGCAGTTTTCGCAGATATATTCAATCCACGCCGATTTTGTAAGTTTGCCAGAAGAAACAAATGTATACCCTGTGGCGTTTGCACTGTTGCCGAATAAAAAGAAAGAGACATACATTAGGCTGTTTCAAATTATACGTGAAGTTATACCTAGCTGGTCGCCAAGAACTGTCAACGTTGACTTCGAAATAGCAGCGATATCAGCGTTAAAAGAGGTGTTCCCTTTGGTTGTGGTAAAGGGGTGTTATTTCCACATGAAGAAGTGTCTGTGGAGAAGAGTGCAGGAGGTAGGTCTCACGCGCGACTACAAAGACAATGACCAAGTACGCCTTCACATTCAAATGTGTGCAGCTCTTGCATTCCTTAAACCTGAGGATGTTAGTGACGGTTGGTTGGAGATCTACTCTCAGGCTCCAGAAAATGCAAAACTAACTGAGTTTTTTGATTATTTCATAGAAACATGGCTGGAAAATGATGACTACCCTATTGAACTATGGAACTGCCACAGCAGACGTCATAGAACAACTAATGCTGTTGAAGGATGGAACAACAGACTAAACAACACCCTTCGGAAAACAAATCCTATAATAAGAATTGATTAGCTGTTTGAAATCTGAAGCGGAAAATGCAGCACGCGCATACATGACGCTACAGTTGAACATTGGAGGGAAGAGCAGAAAATCCACTTATATAAGACTGGACGAGGGCATTAAAAAAACACTCAAGACTTATGAACAAAATGGTGACATAAGAATATTTCTTTTAACTATGTCCTACTTACAAAAATTAGACTGAGCTCAAACTGGATAATGATAAAAGTAATGACCATATTTGTAAATAGTACGAAATTCATTTAAAAAAACAAAAAAAATACAAAAAAAAAAAATACAAAAAGAAGAAATTGACATGTTAAACTATGATATAAAAAAACAAATAAAAAAATGACGAAGCTTATAGCTGATTTTAAACACGCCCAAATGATACAAAACTAACTTGTGTTCCTAAGTAATGGCGAAACTTGTTTTCTATCACTTAGCCAGTCCAAAGCCTGGGCAAAGTGTGATGGGAATCAGAGAGGTGTATAATCATACCTAATGCAGGAAATAATGTGGGTCTCCCAATCCATGGTATATTTGGGCTAGCTTGGTCACAACTGTCGCATATTTCATCATGGTCACAAGTGTCGCTGGTCACATCTGTCGTATATTCGGTTTGCTGCTAGTGAAATCGGTTGTTACCGGGTACTGCAGGCCCTTGCGTAGATCGATGCTTTTGTTCCTGTATTGTGTTTGCATATATTTCTAAGTATTTCTTCATTAAGATAATTTTAACTTATGTAAATAATTACATCTTTACATACAAATCGAAATGTATTTAACTAGATAGTTTGAAGTAGGTCTATTAAAATTATTAATTTTTATAAATGTTTAAGATGATGCTAAAATTTATTTTTACAACGGCAAATTTATATTACAAGGCCTTTTACTTTCTGACATATACTTACAAGCAGACAAATTATTGTAATGATAAAATAATAGTTTGAAAAATATAAATTTCTCTCTTTATGCAAAATGTGTTTTCCGAAACGTATGTATAAATGTCTGAATCCCGATCACAACAAAAACTACTGGTCCAATGTTGAAACATAAACTCAGAACATGTATGTCCATTCTGTTTAGAAACGGAAAAGGGATTTTGAAATATTACAAAATTAAAAAATAATAGATAGCTAAACCAAAAACTACTAAAAACTAAATTGAAACTAAAATTAAAAACAAAACAATGATCCGCGTTTGAAAATATTCGGTACGTTTATGTGCACTGGTCTCTTATAGATGGACGGTGAGAGATTTTTTACATTTAACAAAGTTCTCTTTCAAGCAAAAACAACATTAAAAATATAGCATTTTATGTTTTGCATTAATGTGAGGGAGCTTGTGTCAGCTACCTGGTACCGTTTATTTGTAATAACTCACCGTGTTTTATTTAAAAAAATTACCACTGACACTCGGGGCTTGACTTGACGCTCAGAACTTCAGTGTACTGGGTCAGAAAGTGGTAGGGGGCCGCCATATTGGTTGAGGAAGCCTGCTTCACTGGGGCAATGACATCTCTATTTGTATTAAGCGCTCTTGTGGTTTTAAACTTCTGAAAACCTTCTACGTCCCAAATTTGAGAACTTGAGTTCAATTCTATTTTGGTGTCCGTTGCTTCTTTTGTTTTATCACACTAATTTAATTTTCTGTATTTTCTTTCCAGCCCATTCTGGCCTACGTATTTTCACAAAAGATTAGGGCTACATTGAAAATATAATATTTGAATATATAATTGTTATAAGAAATTATTTAGATTATTTTAATGTAATATAAAAACAACATGTTTATATGAAAGAAAGAAATATATCTATTTATTTTATTTATAAAAATAAAATATTCAAAAAGTACATAACATATAAGATTTAGTTTGTTCGTATTTAATTATAGTTAGGTGTGCAAGTACTGGTAGAAAAAATTATTTTATGCTCTACGTATAAATAACTTTATGTAATGGGACACAGTTTTTATAAAGAAATCATCTTTGTAGAAATGGATCCGTTCTTTACTGTTGGCAGTGTTGCATAAAGCCCACGGTTACGTTTACAAAAGCCTTTCTAAACCCAGACAGTTGCTCAATCATTCCTGATAATTGGAAGTTATGTAGAACAATTTTTTTAAAAAAATAACTTTCGACATTGTAACTTGAGAAATAACTGTTGCTTTGAAAAAGCAATTGAACCGCGACGACGAGAAAGCTGAATGATGGGGCAGAACGTGGCGCGTCACCTTTGATTTGTTGGAGCAGAGACTCTCGGAAGCAACGCTATAATTTGACGGATATAGATTTGTTTTGTTAAATTGAGGAAATGAAGTGGACTTTCTAACAAATGAAAGCCAATGTCTGTGGAAGTCGCGGCGCTGTAGTTGACACACTTGAGTAGCAGGTGGCGGGTATCAAATGAAACTGGTTTTGCGAAACGAAAAAACAAAACGTTGTAGTTTACTTGACCAACTAAAGGGCGATATTCAGGTCACTCTTTCTATGCCACTGCCTATCGTTCAAGTCTCCAATATTATTCGTATTATCTTTGATTTTCCAACTATGACACATGTGTATGTTACTGTAAAAGCCTGTACATCGGTAAATCTTTTGTTTTACGAGCATAAATTGGTAAACATACGAATTTGATTTTTGTAAAATAATTTTTCGGACTTTTATCATTAGAGTTTGGGAGATAATAGGTTTTACCAATGTCGGTTGGTAAATGTTGGTTTTGGGAATAAAACAATGAATAACTATGAATAACATTTTTCCTTACAATGTGGCGCCATTAAGGTTAGGTTAGATAACGTTTACTAGGATAAAACCTAAGATTTGGCGAGTTTATGATGGTAAAAGTTTGAAATAAAAGATGATCATGCAATTCTTTGGACTTTTACCATTAAGAGTTGGTAAATCTTAGGTTTTACTTTAAAATCTCACCAATATACGGGCTCTCATAGCCTATTAACATATACAAACTATTTGATAACTGAAGGTTAGGAAAAAAAATGTAACTCAATTTTTGTAACAATTTTCATACAAAAAGTGTTTTAAAACGAATTCACTTTGTGAAATGAATTAAAAATATTAAGTAGTTTCATATTTCGGTACAAATTGTCATAGATTTATAATAAATAACACACACACATCCTCTAAAAATTATATTTTTTATTTAATATTATTACTAAGCCATTTACTTTTCAAAAAGTACAAAATTCAGTTTGGAAAAATGAGAGAACATAATTACGTGCTTAGCAATTCATTCAGTTACGACATTACTATGGTTGTGAAAGAAAACGAAGTACAATGAAATATTATACAAAAAGAAACTAATTAAAATTAATGAAACTATGATTTTAAGATTATAGGTTGTATATAAGAATTAGAGCTGTGTTCTGGACAAAGATAATAATAATATCTAATACTGACTCAAATTAGTAACATATTAGGAATAATTCACACTCACCTTATATATATATATATATATATATATATATATATATATATATATATATATATATATATATAAATATATTGTTTAAATTTTCAAGCGTTAATGAAATAATTTTTATTTATTCACTCAAGTTTAAATAAATTTTTTTAATTTGTAGAGGATGGTACCTCATTTTAGTATAGTTTTTCTCAAATATCAATTCATTAATTAAATTTAAATAGGGCTAGTTAAATTTGCTATCTTTTGTTGCTTAATATTGTGATTCTGACACAATACACATATTTATATTAATTTATTTAATAAAAAGTAACAAATAATGTTTTTGATCCAAGAAAGAATTGATTTAATTTTTTTTTACTTTACTTGTACACCTTACTATATAATAATATGTAAACACTTTCCTATTAGCTCTTAATTTTGTCTACATGAAGACAGTCATTTCGATAATATGTTCCATTGTTAACAAGCCCTATCATTGGCAATGCTGAAAAATTTTCATCATTTTAATAAAATACTTGAAGTTATTTGTTTATAATATTATATTTTCTTAATTAATAATGCCCAATAATTATATTTACAAATAATTTATAAACTTTTCCTAAAGTTTAACCTTTTATAGATGTAATAAATATTCTATTTTAAAATAATTTTATATAAATATATATATATATTTATTCATTAAAAGAAATTCTGAATTCTTTTTCATGAAATTCATTTAATGAATTTGTGCCTTTGTTGCTTAAGGAATATATTTCCAATTTATTTTCTAGTTCGGTTTTTCTGTAATAAAGAAATATAATGTATCGTCCTCTTTTTATCCAAAGTTATTTTCAATCCGCAAACCACTAACTTCAGTTCCCATTTAAATGAACGTTCTCACTTTACGTAGTATTTTACCAAGTTTATAGTTCTAAATAAATACAGATAATAGTGCAGAAGCGTCTAAAATTTAGGGCAATAAAAACCGAACATAGAAAGTATGTATTTAATCCTAAAACAGAATGATTGTAGCTCCTGATGCCGGTATTGGAGATTTTAACGACTACTAATTGTAGGAGACGTGTCTCTATAAGCGTACTTTTAACCGGTCGTTTGAATTTAATTACATTTCTAGTCTTCAAATTATGAAGACAGCTCTAAACGAAAACATTGTGTGCACTTCT